>JAZDUH010000229.1:1200000-1927500 GCA_036419115.1 Scarus forsteni | reverse complement strand
GCAGATTTGTATCCTTACGGCAGTATGCGCGCGCTAGGGCTCATGGGTAGTTGAGTTCTCGTTCCGGTCAAGCGAGAATCTTCTGTAGTGCTGCTTTAAGTGACACTATGCAAGTTGCCTTTCATAGACTCAAAAAAAATGTGCATATTTATTGGCTTTCTTTTAGAGCTGTCTTTACCTATGAGTTATCAATATCCCAACCACAAAAGACACTACTAGAAAAAGAATATCTTATGAAGCTATAATAGTTCAAGTATAAAAACCCACAGCTCATATGTGTTGTTATACAGCTGTCTGTCTTTCAGATGTCTGGGCAGAGAAATTGTTCTAATATGGGAGGATTTTACAGAACATCTTAAGGGGTTCCAGTGAGTCAAACCCACAGTAAAATGTGTCTCACCCTACTTCAAAAGGATGCCAACCAAGCAAAAAAAAAAAAATTCCACTTGTCTGGACGTCATTGTGGGTTTAGGAGCTGTGCAGTGGAAAACATGGAAAACCTGAACATTTATTTGAGATTCACAGGTCATTCAAAAGTACGGTTCTTCATGTGCCGACTGTATACATCCACCCACCTGTCTGGACAAAACAGCCCTTTAATATCATTGCATAATAGGAAAAAGAAATGATGCTAATATTTGGACATTGTTCTAAGAATGTCTTATGGTTGTCATGGACACACAACTGCAAAAAGAGTCATATATGGACATAAATGTGTTTATTGACCACTTTATAGACAAAAATCTCAAAGACAGCAGCATCTGCCATGTTATAATTACACATACAAGGTACAAATTTTACAAAAATAAATAGCTTAAAAAGGAAGCTGTACTAACAAAATAGCATGGTCCTTCACTGAAGGGATATTTGGCCTAATGCTCAGTTTGTTTCGTTTTATAACATACAGGAATGGAGAAATCAAATAAACATACAAGGAAACAACTGAGTGTTTGCATATGATGCCTTACAATATAGTCTGGAAATGAATAAAATCATATTTTTCTACACATACCACTGTGTGGTTTTCTTTAAACTGTAAAAGCATCTTCAAAGAAGCATTTAGTGCCTTACAGTTTGTCATCTTAGTTGTTCCTCTAAAAGTTAAACCACAACATAGAGGGAACTTCTCTGCCTTAGTTTTTGTCTAATTATAAATGAGAGGACATTTTCAAGACAATTTTTTACACATCGTGTAAACTCAAACTTCTATAAAAAATACATGTCTGGTTCAGATATGGAACCAAGTGTTTGAAATAAAACATTTAAGCTTAAATAGTGGGGCAGGTTTTGGTTTCTCAGTGGTTCAGCAATGACATTTTTTTTAAAATAAAATGTATGCAATAAAATGTTTGATTACAATTATTAAAAACAATCTCATCTGATGTGTGAATAAGAGTATTAAGGTCAGGCACAGAAAAAAATGATGGAGAAAGTTGTTTTTTTCCATTATGCACCTTGAGAAAGAAGTCGAAATGTCAAATAATCAAAAGTGACAAAAAACCCAAAGTCAAAAAGACAATAATATTTAAATAAAAAGTAAGAAAATGGGAAAAATTTAAGTTAGAATACTAAGAACAAGGCCAGAAAACAGTTTGAGACCAAAAAATAAATCAATAAATAAATAAAATGTCCAGAAAACTGTCAAAGTGATGAAATTGACAAAGTGAAAAGAACATGATCTAAATGAGTGCTGCAACAGTCAGTGCTCATGCTTTACAGTAGGAAAGTTTGGTTTTGTGATTGGTCAGAAAGGGTCTTTTCATATGGATTATCCATGCTCTCTCTGTGCATGAATGGGTTTCTTCTTTTTCTTTGTTAGACCAGCTTCCTCCCATTGACCAAAACATGTTGCTAGTTTAATTGGTGTCTCTAAATTGCAGTTAGGGGTTAATGGTTGTCTGTCTCTATATGTCTGCCCTGTGACTGGCGGACAACCAGTCTAGAGCACACCCTGCCTCTTGAGCAGTGTATGCTGGGATATGCTCCAGTCCCCCAGGACCTCAGAGGGCATGAGCTTTAAAGATGATTGAAGAATGCAAATCAAAATCTCACTAATACAGTTAAATGTCTAAATAAAACCAAAATTACAGCATAAATGTCTGGGTACAACTGTGAACAAAAGATGTAAAACAGTCAAAACTTTCAGAATTTAGTAAAAATAAATCTACAGTTTTTAAGATTAAGTCAAAACTACAACATGAAAGAAATCAAAAACAATTAAATAAATTAAAATGTCAAAAATGTTGAAGAACAATTATATGATAAAATATCTAGCTAAAATCAGAGTAATGGGGTTAAGTCAAAATGTCAAGAACACTGACTTGCCTCATTGTTAAGTCAAAATGCTCTTAAATATCAAAACATTTTAATAAAATAAGAAAAAAACTGGCTTATAATTTTGGAAATAAGAATCTAAATAAAAAAGTTTTTAAGTCAGCAGTCAAATGGCCAACATTTACTTAAAGAGTCTAAATTAGTTTTAAAAATGCAGTAAAGTTAAAATAAATTCATGAGATCTAAGCTGACATGTTTGGTCAAACTTAGTTTTGCTTCACTAAACATTTTGACCTTATTTTCAATAATTCAACCTTTTCACTGAAACTGCATAATGATAACAAATCTTCCTGATTCCCATAACATCTTCCTCCTGCCTGGCCTTAATATTCTTCCACTGGTTATTGTTAAACGAAAGAGAAGTGAATCAAACAGGCACGCATTTCCCAGAGGCTAAAAATCCCATAGCATTGATCCTATGTACCGACCTCAGTCAAAGGTAAAACTGGCTTGATCAAAGCATTATGGGGGTTTGAGTTCTGTGAAGGACACTTGTAGAGGTATATATTTACACTGTGCTGGTGTTTGACAGCAGGTTTAATGCCATAGACCTAGCCCCACTCTAAGTGACAGCTAACCTAAAGAAACAGAATATATCAGACTTCATACACAAAGCTTAAAGTGGGACCAAAAAAAAACTCCTCTCTCTGGAGAAAACACACACACAGCACCTTCATGTAGCATCTATACATAGCATCACATGTACATCCTGAGGTAGATTTCCATGGTTTGGATACTCAATAGTGGTTGTAAAATGTCAACAAAAGATGACAGCTATATTCAGGCATGAGCCTGGGATGTAACATTATATGAACAGTTAGGGCCCTAATTTCGTGGCGCAGCACAGGGTGCGCGCGGCTGCGCTTGGTCTACGAAATTAGAGCCCTTATTAGTGACATGGAAGGACAACATGGTCATGGGCCTCTGGGCACAGACATATCGAGTCCGACTAAGAAAAAGAGACAAAACAACAACAAACACTGAATCATAGTCTGCAGTAACACTAAAATTCCCTAAATCTTAGAGGAACAACATATAACTCAATTACATTCTGTAATTTTGTGTATTTTTAATGCAAGTTTGCATCTCTGTGATTGTTTTGCCTTTTTGAAGTTATGTCAGCCCTGTTAACATTTTGTATAAACATCCATACAGAATAACCGGATACAAAGTTGAAAGCACTTTGGCGACATGGTGTTGTAACGTAACTTGTGTTTTTGTCACAAACTGGAGAAATATAGGGGTGAGATCTGTTATAAATCATTGCTAGCCTCTTTGCTCAGGGGTAGATGTCCTCCATGCTATGTGTAGAAAGGCCACTGGAGTACGAATACATGGGGACAAAAAAGGCACCAGCTCAGTGGCTAGCACCGCCTCTCTTACAGTTTTTCTCCATTATTGTTCCTCAAACATGCTTCTTTATATCATAAAACTCTGTGGGGCACTGGTTTTTGCTCATCCCCATGGGCTTTAATTCACAAAGCATGCTGGAATGTCTAGCCAAATCAAAAGCCCTTTAGATGGTGCAGGTGTTGGCACCTAGCATTTAGGATAACTGCTTGATATCTGATAACCTGCAGTTGTAACCACTTAAATCCTCCCCTAATTTCTAGATGGGGCCGTGACAATTTAACGGCAGGTGCACTGGAGGACCTGCCATGCCTGTAAATGTCTCAAAACTGAATACAATCAGTTGTCTATCCACCAGGAGGAGCAGTGATTATGATAGCCAAAGTGATAACAGCGTTTAAAAAACAGTAGCATGGATATCAGTGCAAAATGTAAACAGGTCCTTAAGTTGTAAAACATTGTCTTGGCTATTTATATACTCTTTTGCAATTTTCCACTATTTCTATCACTTTGTAGTTGTTAAGCATGTCTCTTCTTTATTAATGTTGACAGTATAATAGTATTTGAATGATTAATGGTTCTTTTGTGGCAATTTTTTCTTGCTTTATATCTTTTTTATGGTTGTTTTGTACCCACACTCTCTGGACTCTAAGTCTGAGTCCAGTCAGCCTGTTCAGTAATCCATCCATGTTCAGGAAGTTAATTCAGACCAAAATGGCAAAGTTCACTGATTATGTGTCCCTCATAAGCATTCTTGGTTGAGACACTCTCCAGAGACTGGTTCTGGCATTTTCTTTGGATCGCACTTCTCTGGCTCAACAGTCTTCCCAGTGTAGTCTATGCAGAAGACGCTGCGACGGCGTTCCCCCTGACCACAAGTTCGTGAGCAGGCGGACCAAGGTCCCATCTGCCAAATGGGGCAAGGCAAATCCCCGCAGGCTCTGATGTCTATGGGCTTCAGGTCTTTGTCACACAGGCTGGAGAGGAAGCCTGCACTGTCCCGACATTCAACATTTCTCCTGGACCACCCAGAACCGCAGCTTTTGGAGCACTCAGACCACTCCCCAAACACCCATTCAGGGACATCAAATGGATGGATCATATGCAAAGATGGCGATGTCATCTTCTTCTCCTTTGATTTGTTGAAGGAAACATCTTTGGGGATGAAAAAGGTGTATTTGACCTTTGGAGGGTTAATGTCCCCAGCTGTGGCTAGGATCTGGATGGTGATTGTTTCCTTCAGCTGCCTGAAGCTCTGGATCCTCTCCAGCGTGGTGGAGGAGCCGCTGTATTTCAACACTGCACCCAGCACAGGAATATCCTGCTCCACAGTAGACACAGAGAAGTTACCATTCAGAATGTAACTGCCGCTCTCTTTCTTGACAGCCAGGTAGTTCCCATCATGTTTGATCCCACGGTTGCTCCGCTGCTTGATGTCGATGTTTGTTGCTCCAACAGGAATAGTGACAATATCACTGTACCCATACCTGGAAGAGAAAACAAGACTGGTCAGATAACTTAAAGGACCACATACACCTTACAATTTGGATAATTTGCTTTCTTCTATTGTGGCTCATCAAAAATTTTGTTTCACATAGAACTTAAGATTTGAAGCAGTTAACGAATCTTAGTGTTTCCCAATTAGAAACAGGAAGAGAAGTAGACCTTCCCTTATCAAATGCTTACTTTGCCGAATGCAGCCCTTAATAAACTGGGTAAACTGTATTTACAGAATTACTCAATTGGTCTGAATTGCATGCTAAAAGATTAATGTGGATCATGTCTGGGATCCTGAGCGAGGTTGCACATTACTATTAAAGTATGCATATTTTAATATCACTGTACAACCTAAATGATCATTTTTTGTCAAATACATACGTTGCTTTATTGTAGGAGCCTGTGATCTTCCTACAGGTGAGTCCAGTGCCTCCACATACTCCACACTTGTCCACTCTCTTGTTGGATCCGATCACCTGATCGCAGCCTGCCTTTACACACTGACCTTGGACACACACTGATGTGGTGTCAGGGCCACAGGTTGTGCCGTCAATGACCTGCTGGGACACAAGAAGTAGGGTTGGTTAAACTTTTGTCATGAGTAGAAGCAATTAGATTTGCTTCAAATTGCATCAAAATAAACTTGCAGATGAAATGAAATACAATTTCCAAGTCAAAATCAAAAGGAATTCCCATCAAATCCCATATGGACCTGCAGCTGTGCACTTTACCTTGGATTCAAACACCTTAAATTCACTGCTGCCCCGGGCTCTGCAGAAGAGTTTACATCTGTCTCTGGGGGAAACACCAGCGTATTTTGGTATCCACTGTTTTATGTTCCCATTAAAGTCCAGGTAGTTTAGGCTGTTGTACATTTCACATTGCTCCTCTCTGAAGCTTTTTCCTAAAGGGGAAGTGGAAAAAGATCATGCTTATTCTACAAAAGTCTATGACCAAAACACTGGCAAAAAGCTCTTAGAAATACAATTTTCTCAGAATGTGTTACACAAAACCATTTAGGTGAAAATACTAGTTTGTAACTGGACCAATAAAACCATATTCAAAGTGAGAAGATTTTACATCATATAAGAAGATACTACTGTGATTTTATGTTAAGACCACTGAGTCAATGGGATACAGTGTTTAAGAATTCTAGTTAGAAGTTAGAGCCTAGAATCAGAGCTATTTCTCATTGTTTAAGATTAATGAATTTGTTATTCTTTAAATGGCATTGAACTGAGAAATGATGATTACTGTAGCTGTTCTTCATTGATTAAAAGTTTATTTTTTTTTTATTTTACTTAACTACTAATGAAGAATAAGACATAAACTAGACAAACATCATTTGTATAATGTTTTTGGTAAATGAATCAACATAAACGTTTAATGATAATGAAATTCACAGTTTTCTTAATTTCCCGCCAGGAAGCTGTTTATCAAAACTATAACTAAAGATCATGGAAACTCATACTCAGCTCACTGGAATCACAACATCTATCTATCTATCTATCAATATCTATCAATATCTATCTATCTATCTATCTATATCTATATCTATCTATCTATCTATCTATCTATCTATCTATCTATCTATCTATCTATCTATATATATATATATTTCTGTACCAACAACCATGCTATGTTCAAAGTAACATAAATCTCCTTTCTTCTGCACTCTGATGCTTGGTTAGAATTTCAGTACGTCAGCTTGGCTATGTCTATATGCCCAAATGCACTGAATTGCTGCCATGTGGGTGGCCGATTATCTATTTGTGTTAATGAGTAGTTGAAAGGTTATGCCTAAGTAAGTGGCCTGAGATTTTTTTTTAGACATTCAAAGACATTTATTTGCACAAACACTACATGCTGTACATGCATGATAAACAGAGGGTGGCTTAAAAAAGCATAATTTTGACACCTCTTTAAAGCTGCTGTGCTCTAATTCTCACCTTGGTTATCACTGCAGGGCTGCGTATTACAGGACTGGTATTGAACCCTCTGTCCTTCGCAGTATTTCCCTCCATTCTGCGGCACTGGGTCGGTACATTCCCTGTAGGAGAACTCCACCCCACCGCCACACGATCTGGAGCACTGCTTCCACGGTCCCCACGCACTCCAGTCGCCGTCCACAACCACCTGCGGTCAAACACAATGAGAAGAGAGCAGTCAGAGTGGTTGGTTAGAGCTCAGCGCCAAAGGCAATCTCAGCTCTGCAGCCCTGACCACAGTCTGGCTCCCGGGTCTGAGGCCGCACAGTGTGTTGGCGGGCCGACACTCCGGGCTAAATCTGTGTTGAAGTTCGGCACGCGCCTGCTGTCTGCCTTTACCCACATTCCTGCCACATGTGTCACTCACCACCAGGAGAAGCTGCCATGCTGCTGCTTTGTACAGCAAAATTTAAAGCCTGTGTGTATGTGTGTGTGTGCGTGTGTGTTTGCCAGATTGGGTGTCCTTTCCAGAAGTTTTACGAGTTTGGATCAGGGAAGTTTCCAGCTGCCAGCACGTCTGGCTTCATAAACAGATGTGTGATCATAACACAAGGAGAAGATATCAAGGCAACCAAGCTCAAATGAAACACCAAGATCTTTAAATGTTCTATAAGGAAATATTAAAAGGACTCAAGTAGTGGCAGCAATTAAACATACCGGACTCCAATAATGTTCTGATCTACAGTGTTATGCATTACTTACATATTCCAGTTTAAATTAAAAACTGCTGACAGGCTGAAAATGACTATACACTCAGGCACTGTGCAGAGTTTACCTGAAAGTCTTTTTCTTAAATACCAGAACATTTCTGATGAAAGTTTGATGACCTTATCTTTAATACATGTTTAGTCAAGGGTCTTGTCTCCGACTGCAAAAGTGTGGAGTGATGTCTTCAAAACAGAAAGCTTGTTATCTCAAGCATCTGTTTTGTAAAGGTATTATTGCGTTTGCATGGTCTCCCAGTGTGGGTTCTTTGCAAACACTCCAGTTGAATCAAAAAATGAAAAGGAATTGTTTGTGCGGAGGATCAGAAACAGCTCTTTTCTCCTCCCCTTTGGAAGTGCTTGGATCTGAGCGGTTGGAGAAGCTGTGATGATGTGCTCTGCCCTCATTGGCAAATAATGTCTGATGGAAGGAGGAAGATTGAGCATTTTAAGGGGTACTTTCTTTCAAAAGGCATAGAGGACTTCTGCGGGAACTTCGAATTTAGTAAAAGGTGTCATGTTTTTCTGCTCTCTAAGTCTCTTCTAACAATATTAAAAGCAAGAAAATCTGATTCAACAAGGACCTTTTTAAATCACCTTTACTTGTTTCAGTGTGGGGTTTGGTGTGGACTTTAAACCAGAAATGCTAGGACTTAATTATTCATAGCTGTTGCGACAGGGTACTGGTATGAAAATGTTTGCAGATGTTCCCTTCTATGATGCAGAAATCAGTTGTTTGTGTGTATTTGCAAAATGTCATTGCAACAGACCCCTGGAAACAAAAAAAAATTGTTGGCCAACTTTGATGAGGAATAGAACACAGACTTACCAGTGGTTCCATTACTTCCTGTGTGGATATGCATTCTCCATAGAGGCAGGTCCTGTTGACACCACAGGGAGTGCCGTCAGCCCATGGTAAGCTGCCATTCTTGGTAGAGCACTGCATGGTTCCATCCTCCTGACACCACAGCTGGCTGCAGACATCACTGTCTGATGTGTTGGGACAGTGGATGAACTCCTCTCCAAAGATCTGCTGGCATTGCTGGTCCAGACTGTACCTGATGCCCGGCAGTTCTTTAGGCAAAGGCATGGAGCTCTCCGGGACATCCAGCAGGCAGTCTCCTGAGAGTACGGGAGTAAATATTGTGTGAATGGAAATAATGACATATACTATTCTAAATGTGTTGCTCTTTATGCATGGTGTGACAACATTTGAGAAATATTTAGGTCAAGCTGTATCCAGATTATAAATATAAATCACTAAATTTTACTAATGAGGTGCAGTTTTATAGGCCATTTTCTGCTCCAAATCTGGATATCTGAAGGCTACTCTACTTTATGCATTATTCTGCTAATGATTGCGTTTTACATTCAATCAGCCTTTTGTCTGGAGCTGTCAGTGACGTCCACAGTTTGGCATCAATGTTCTCAGCCACATTCATTTTTAGCTGGAGGCTTTTTCCCTACTGATAAAGAACACATTCTGCTGACACCAGCTGTTACTCTTGGCCGAGGAGGTGAAGAACAGGAAGAAGTCCATTGTATGACTCATAGGAAAAGACGGTTCACTGATGGGTCTTGGAAGGATACAAACAATGCACGACACAAAACATGAGCAGTGCAGGGAGAGGCACAGGCAAAGGCACAAAAGGGGAGGAGATATGGAAACCTAGGGCAGGATAAACCATCTGTATAAACTAATAATTTAAGGACAGAAACATGTTTAAGCAGGAAAGCCATCATTAGAGTTCAAGAGGTCTAACAGTATGGTTTATTCATCTTTGAATCCGCTCCAGTGACTGAGCCGCAGTGTTGTGGAAGAAGTCCATGTTGGCAGTCAGCCTTTTTTGGGCTTCTCTGTTTCACATTTCACTTCTTTGTCATTTATGTAAACCAGAAGCCTGTAGCACCAGCTTTGTGGAAGTTTTAACCTTTAATAATGGTTTAAAGACTTCACTAAATCCCACATAAATTGTTTGATTGCCCCACAAAAACACACTGATTATTCTTAGCGGTAGGATGTAACATCTAAAGAATTCAACATTCTTGGCCAAAGTGATACTTCCATTTCCTCTGACCAAGATTTGTCTTAATTAAGTGTTTACTGAAGTGCTGCATGTCCCTGGAAAAGCTAAACTTAACTATCCTCATTTATCAAACTGTTGTAAAAACTTTTGGTGAATTTTTTTCAAATTTTACACTGGTTCCAGAATGTGACTCATGAAATGTGAGTAAGTCAATCCCAATGATGGTAAGTTGATAAATGCAAAACAACTGTCATTTGAACATCACACCCTTAAACTCTCACTTTTAAGCCCAGAATTTATGATTCTTTATTGTCATAAGAAAAGAAAAGAACAAAATGTTGTTGTTTGGATGCCTGGAATGTGAGACTGATAGGAGCCAAAGATGTCATGTCTGCAAATAGATGTTGCAAATCGGTTTTATTTGAAGACAAATATATTTCTACATTTTTAAAAACTTCAGCCTTCATATATGACACGTGCATTGTTGCTACTCACTCCATGAAATCAAATTGAAATTGTTGACTGAGAAACTCTCTGTGGCCCCAATGAACATATTTGATTGACCGATTCAGGGAAATAAGCATTTTAACAGAAACCCATGGGCAGCTTATTCAGAGCAGTTACAGTTGAACAGAAACTAAAACCTCTTAATGAAGAACGTGGCTTTTGTAACTGCACATTTTTGTTATTTATAGTGTAATAGCCTGAAACAACGCACTGCAGGTGTCCTCCAACAACACCTTTCTGAACTATGTTACACTGTAGTCGACAATCAATTAAAGTTTTTCTTTCTTTTCTCTCCATATCGGTGCCTAACTGCTACTTCACTCTTAATGTTTCTCCATAAGTTTGCATTTCAATTTCTGCAGCTTCTATTTTTTCTGGCTAAAACCTCCACAATATTTGCTGCATAAATGTTACTGTTCAGAAAGAATTGTCTATCATTTCTTTTTAACTGTATTTTTGGGCATTTTGTGCCTCTATTGATAGGAAAGAGACAGTGGATAGGCTTGTGAAAGGGGGAGAGAGTAGGGGAAGACACTCTGCAAACTGGTCACAGGCTGGATTTGAACCTGGACCGGCAGAAGCAAGTACATGGGGTGCCTGGTTGCTAACCACTCCGCCAAACCAGCACCCCAGAATTGTCTATCATTTCTGAAATCAACCTTTATCATTTTTCAACAAGTTGATACAGAGAACACTTGATTTATGTTTGGGACCATACGTTTTATTGATATAAATCTGTAACATCTATTTACAGATATGACAAACAGAATTTGTCATTCTTCTGTCGTCTGTGATTAGAAACACAATTGTATTTGGTTATAACATAATATGATCTGTTTTTATATAATTAGGAAATGACATGATCTGTTCTGGGATTTGTATAATGCACGGGAAAGTGCTTTAATTTCACCTTGGACTGGGTATGCCAACCCTGAATTCATTATAACTAGGTAACAACTAAAGCTCATGGTATTCAGCCTGAACAATGCCTTTGAGGATCCACATGCAGAAACAAATGGACCTGTCAGTTCCATTCCTTATTTCTGTTTGTTCTCTAGTTTATCTTGATATGGACCAAACATGCAATACTGCTACAAGTGCCAAATCTAGCTACTCACAATTCAGTTGTTCTTATGTCTAAGCATAGCTGATACAACCGATTGTTAAAATATTTCCTACCATGTCCATTGTCAAAGAACTCTGTGATGGAGGCAGCGCTGCAGGGAGACCAGGGTGTCATTTTGTTGAGGCTGACAAACAGAGGAGCCATCAGGTAATGTCCTCCTAGATCTCCAAACTGCTTCTCACAGGTTTTGGAATCATCGTGAGGCATATTCAACACATGACCTGCAGAGGGAGAAGATGCCATTATAAATCACCCAACAGGCACAGTAGCTATATTTGACTGGCATCTAACTAGGTAACACTTTGGACAAGGGTACTTTTAATAGATGGTAAACAATACTGCAGACAAAAAGCTACTTATAGGACCTTAAAATAAACACAAATACATTGATAAAGGCAATAACAAAAGCATAGTAAACACATTTGCTTCCCTACCTGCACTGACTTTAACCAGGTATAAAAAATGATATACAACAATTGTTAAGAATTAATGAAAACTTTTTAGATGATTTTTCATAGTTCATCGGACACATTGCAACATTAATAAGATGCTAAATGACAGGAACAGAATTAATAGTCATGTCTTATATACATTAAAAAAGTGCTTTCTTGTGCACTCTTCTGTGTACAGGTGACATTTTATCCTATTGAGATTCTGGATCTCAAGAGGGCCTAGTGCCATATCTAAATGTTCATAAAACAAAGCTGACCTTTTGCTTATCTACATTTTTTTTCTTTAAATAAATGTTATGCACTGACCCAGCTCATGTGCAGCTGTGAAGGCAGCTTGCAGCCCGTTGTCCTCAATGACTGAGCAGCTTCTTTTTGGGTCGCACATGGTCCCGACATCGGCCACACCCAGCGTGTCGCAGCTCTTTGGTCCACAGATGTCCTACAACACAGACACAGGAAATGATGACACAAAAGCACAGATAACTTAATGACAGCTTGACATCTGCAAAGCAACCTGTCTAATAAGTAGCACATAAGAAAAGTTTGCATTTAGCTAAATTCTATGCATATCTAGGAAATTCTTGTTGTTGATTAGGGGTCTAAAAAGGTGAAACGCACTTATTTGGAGCAATCAGAGCATAAATAAACTCTTTTGCAGGTCATGCCCTCTATAATATAGCCTTTTTACACCCAACGTAAGGCGCTTACACCCACCCAAACCTTCTTTGGTATTAATAGTTAAAGCCCAAAATACAGAAGCTTTAGATCCAAAGCCGGCAGCCTACTTTTGACTCAATCAACACTTTACTACATGTTATTCCTGATTCTTTCATCCTGTTTCTTCTTCATCCACCATCCTCTTGTCAATAAAGGCAAGAACTGCTCCAAGAAGTCACGTTTAGTTTTGTTACGTAAAGTATTGCAACATAGACCACAAACATCAGTCAGAATATTTTAGTGTCATTGGAGTTTTGTTGTGCCATTTAAACTGTTGCACTTACGTAACCAAAGGGAAAAGTGATAAACAAGTCTCAGTATAACTACAATGAGAAGATATAGCCACACTTCGTAATTACAGTGTGTTGTGTATAGCCTTAAACAGTATCTTCCGGTGGGATAAAAGATACAGACATTTTCTACATGCCACAAAACAGAAGAGCCAGAACAGCATACCAAATACTCATGCTACTAGAACAAATGGTTCATGATATGAGAAACAGCTGCCGACAAAGAAAATACAGCCTTCTATTGAGTACAGTGCAGTTATAGCACGGAAGATCACAATTGGTATGCCAAGTTCCTTAATTAACCCGCTTAAAACATCTTAAATTCTAATATATTGTGATGCCCTGTTTATCTTGCTTTGTTGGTAATACCAATGTGGATCATCAGCAAGATGACTCAACCGGTTCCAATAAAAACACAGATATTAACCATATTTGTATTTTATCATATCAGCTGGTTTAGTGGGTGGTTGGTTAGTCTGTCTAGCTTTGCTGTGTCCTGAGACCCCTAAAGGTGGTAGTGTAGCCAAAAAAGAGGCAGAAAATCATCTTCTTTTTCAGTCTTTTTCACCCTCCTAGCGACTGGACCTTGAGCACATCACAATGTAACTCTATGCTGCCTTGTTAAGTTATCTGGCTGATTTTAACAGCTCCTTACAGTGTATTAAAATGGTGTACTCAGTTGGAAGGAGGCAGGGCTGGAATAACATTTCCAAGTACTTTAGGGGAGTATGTATTTAATACAACATGACAAAGTAAATCCACAAAGTTGGGCATTCAGTCCAAGCTCCTCTCGAAACAAGTTTATGTGTCCTTGGGCAAAGCTCTTAGTCCTGTTTCCCCCTTCAGATGCTTTGTAATATCATATGTGGATGTGTATACATATGACACCAATGGCCACTTTACATAATTCAATTATTCGTGTGTGAATGTGGTGTGAACAGGAACATTGGTATATTATTTATTAATACATAATCTTTACTGGCTTCATTAATGTAAACCCATTTAAAAACACAGAAAAAACATTTATATCTTTTTTTTTAAGTTATTTTTTGGGGCTTTTATGGCCTTTATTGTATAGGACAGCTGGAGTTTTGACAGGAAAGCAGGTGAAGAGAGGGGGGATGACATGCAGCAAAGGGCTGAGGCCGAGATTCGAACCAACAGCCGCTGCTGGGGGTTGGTAGCCCCCGTACATGGGGTGGACGCTCTACCAACTGAGCTAATGTCCGCCCCAACATTTATGTCTTTAAATGAATAACTTCACCAGCCTCCTGGGTAAACCATAAAGAATTAAAATCCTTATTCTGAGCCCAAGAGACTGTTTTATTAATCAAATGGGATAAGCCTTAAACATCTATTTATTGTTTTTCTGCCATTTTCAGAGAACAATCACAAACATACTGCTCACTGTTTCCATGATAAACAAAGCAAACAAATATCAACAGCATGCATCATTCAGAGCTCTGATGTTGGAAGTAAGCCCTGATGTGTATCAGAAATCCATCCTGAGCCTGGCTGAGCTAGACAGAGATGGACGCCTCACAAGGAAGAGGTCTCCATGATTCAAAACACATCTGGAGCTGGAGCTGCCGTTTAAACACAACCCAGCGTGTGTTTGTACACCTTGTTCCACAATAGCACTCATAAGTCATGTATGCAGACACACTGACACAAAGCAGAATGTATGGGCCACAGCATTAGCTACAGTATCCTATTTGCAGACAGACGTGTGAGAACTCACATAAAGAACAGAACCGCAAGAATGCATGAGAAAAAATGTTTCCACTACAAGAGACAGAGTTTAGAGTTTCACAACAGCCGGTTGTAACAGAAGCTCCCCTTATGATTGTGGCATACATGGCACACATTTCAACCCTGACCTGGCTGCATGCTCGAGCCCTGACCATTTGGAGTGTCTCTATTCATGTCAGGGCTGATTTGTAGTGGCACTAAAGTTAGCTCATCCACGAGGAGCCTTCCGTCCTCTACGTTTCAAAGCATATCTCCGCGGAAATGGAAAAACAAACATAAACTGGGTTAGTGTGAAAGATGGTTTCCCCAATGCAACAAGTCTGCAGAACTCCATATGTTCAATTCATCATTTCCACAAACTAGGGTCCGTTTAACACGCTAACGTCATTCGGTAGGCGGATGAATACCGAGCCTGTCATCAATAAATCAGCAAACAGCATTGCACTTAGCTATAAAAGAATAATAATAGAGAGGTTTCTCACCTAATGCATTGTCTGCTAACACCTTGTCAAAGCACACATACCAGAGAGCAAACGGCAGCCAAATACAGCAGGATGAGCCAATCAAAACACACCCCTGAGGACTCATGAACTTGTTTCCTGTTGAAGCATCCATAAAGCACAGTTTGTTTGTTCTCTGTTGACATTCCCCTGCTTGAAAAAGATTACAAGTATTCCATCTTGTAGATCCCTTTCAGCACCTAGTTTCACTTAGAGGGCTTAAACAGCTTTCCTTAACTTCCTCTACTTTTATCCCTTCTTTAATCTCAAACAAGCGCTCCGTAAAGATCCGACTGTAACTGTGCCAGAAGGAGAAAATCTATTTCCAGCTGGGACCCCCCACTTTTGACATAAATTGCACCTGTTTTACTGAAAGATACTTCAGTTTCATGTATGATTATGTGGTTATGAACCTGCTGCCTCTGAACCTACACCATGCACCCCAGCTGTACTAAATTCCACCAGTGCTTCATTCATGACTCATCTATACAAGGTTACTGCCCCCTGATTGGCAAGAAACCCATCAGACCAACTCAAGTGTGTGGACTTTTCACTCTGACGTAAACCTTTAAAGCTTTAACCTTGCTACAGGTGAAGAAAGGGCTATGAAAAAATTTACCTCAGAAGAAAGACTTGAATAATCTAAGCAATGGATCAGCTCTGGATCATGCACATCTACATGTGTTAGCCTAATGTAAAACATCATTGGTATTGACATTATCACTGAAAAAAAAAAAAAAAAAAAAAAAATATATATATATATATATATATATATATATATATATATATATATATATATATATATATATATATATATATATTGGGTGAATTTTCAATAAATGGATAAGATTAAAGAAAATGTGAAAGTCTCCCACTAGAAAGTCATTGAACTGAGAACCTACCTACTGCTGCAATAACAGAAGTGCAGTTAGTGACAGCTTTCTGGTCACTTTCACACCTAAAACTCTGTGAACTCAGTTCAGGTTCAAGGATGAAACTGCAAAATGGTATCGTATTTCACTTGGTTTAGTTCACGTTCACACTGGTCTTGGTCAAGGGAACCACAGCCTGGTGATCTAGCCTCCCTCCACTAGCTAGGGTTGTAAACTGTGGTCTTAGTTTCTTCCATATAGACCATTGTTGTATTATGAGCCAAAAATACAAAACTGCAGTGCAGGCCTCTGGGTATGATAGTTTATAAAGGATTTAACTTTCAAGAAGTCATCGACCATCTATGTCCTCCTATTATAATTCATAATTTAAATTGTGTTAATTAGTTGTCAGGTGCTTTTTGCCACCACAATTACCTAATGGGTCTTATTATTACTTAGTGATGTTAGCATGTTTTATCAAGTAATGATGCAACATAATAATGTAAAATATTATTGTTCTTTTTATGATTTATCTCCAACATTTGACCATTTTTATCATGTTCCAAGTAGAACTAGAACTAACTTAACATTTAGATTTCGCGATGCCTGCTAACCAGAGTTTGTATGCCAACGTGATTAGACTTTGCTTTACTTTAATGGTAGGTGTGGGGGAGGAATAAGAATAAGCGCTCATTTTATTTTCGTACAAGTCATTTCTTTAATCAGTAGGCTTCAAAATCAAAATATGTGATAACTTAGTGTTCTCAAGCAGTAAGGCACTCCTGTTGTGTGCGTGTTGTGTGCTTCCTCTGCAGTCAGATCAACCTGGAAAGCACTGCTGTATCTTACCCGGATACAGCAATGCTATTTTCTGATTGGCTGATATGTAGCTGCATGTTATTTTTTTCAATCTTTGGTCTCATGGTCCGTGCAGAATATCAACAAAACTCATTGTTTTTGTATGCAAAACAAAGACATCATGATACTGATTTTTCTGATGTTTTATATCGTGGTTCTCTGGAATCTCACCATGGAGCAAATTTGTTGTCATTTACTGTTGCTGATTTCAATACTTCTGACCAAATTCTTCCTTGTTCAGTTTCACTGGACATTGAAATCTTCAATAAGATTAAAAAAGAAAACATTAACTTATCAGTTTTGTTGGTAGAACTGCTTCTTAGGCAACTCCGGGTAAGTGTACAACATAAAAATCTCAAAAGCTGTTTTACAGCTGAGTTAAGAATCTATGAATTTATCTGTGGCTCACCTCTCTGGTGAAGAGCATGGCGGTGTCAAAGTGCTCTGGATGCCTTTGGCTTGGCGGGTTGAAGAGCTGCTGCCAGGAGCAGAAGTTTCTCAAAGCCACACCTCCGTTACTGGAGATCTCTGGGCCCACCTCCTCATCTTCCACCACCAGCATCTTCACCAGCACGATGTTCACTGAGTTCTTAATGCTGGGATGCTTGTACAGCTGAGCTGCCATTGACATCAGGGTCAGAATGTAGTGCTGTGATGGAGGAGAGACAGAAGACAACATTTAAAAATGTTCATGAAAATGAACCTCCTGAGACTTGGACAGCTGAAATGAAGCATGGATAAGAGGATGTGCAGTACTGGCAGCCATTTTTGTGATATCATAAACACTTCTCAGGTACAACAGGGAGGGGGGCTCTGTTTCTGGAAACAAGGTCGAGAACTCCTGGTCTAGACGTTCTTTTGGTCTGTGAGCTGTCTAGCCCCTGAAGAGGATGAGAATAACAGATGTCATCAGAAGTCTAAGACTTTCCCTCCAACACTGTTTGTACACTTGGACAAGAGATTGCATTCGGCCGGGCAATAAATTGATTTTATGAGATGTGTTAAAATATTTATGAATAATTTATAGCGTATGCCAGTGTTGTTTGTTCCGTAGGTTATGTTGATGTTGGTGGAAAAAATATTAGATGTCATGCTTGATACTCCTAAAACATGCTATACGTTGATATCATAGATAAACTGTTCAAAATGTTTGGTTCAAATGGGAAATTACCATTTATGTATATCCCACTTTATTTCGTTGATCATTTCAGTATGCTTAGTATTCTTAAAATCTGACTTTTTATACATGTAAG
Organism: Scarus forsteni; assembly: GCA_036419115.1. NCBI lineage: Eukaryota > Metazoa > Chordata > Actinopteri > Labriformes > Labridae > Scarus > Scarus forsteni. Next base: position 1,909,273 of record JAZDUH010000229.1, on the reverse strand, counting down.
ATATTCCAGCAACACAAAAATGGAAGTCCTAGACATCCATATTTGGCAATTCATTACTTTGGATGATCCAAAAGTGTAGACAACCTCCTGCACTTTGTCTAAACTGCACATGTCGATTGGTAACATTTGGCATGGTGAGTGAAACAGCTAAGAAATGACCCCAGTTCCAACAATTTCTCCAAATGTTGGAGAGTTATTTAGACAACTTTGACAATGCTCTCACTCTCTGTCTCTTTCTCGTGGTGAAAAATATGACAATAATTTTAGAGTTTCACTGGTCACTGTAATAATGGAGACTTCCTTATGTTGACACACAAGGTATTTAAGAGTATAAAGAGGAAATTTTGTCAAAATCAATATAGGAAAGTGTTGCTAATGATTTTGTGCAGTTACACCAGAGTGAAGGAGTTTGCCCGCTACTTTTGAGTGAGGAAGTGCAAGTATATGCTGACAATACAGTATTATACGCACTCTCTGAGACAAGGTAAGAAGCTTCAGCTCTTCTTTCTAGCCTTTCAGTAGCCGTGGAACTGATGTCTCATTGGCTGCAAAATTCCTCTTCAGAGGGCCAAAAACCATCAGTACTTATCAATGGAGTGAGACCTCAAGTGGCTGAGTTAAAAATATCTCGAAAATCATGAAGTTAATAAGGAAAAAAAGCAGAATAACAGGATACATGGCTCAAACTGGAAGACAGAAATGCACTGAGAAATAAAAACTGCTCATTCATAATATGCCTACTCATCTGATTGTGAGTCACTTGTTTTCAATGCACAGAATGCATCCATTTTGCCCATAGAAGTGTGGGTAAGTTGTCTTGTGTATTGTCATCCATATAACTGTGAGCTTGATTTGTAAAACGCATGAATTTTAGCTACTGTGCAATTTCCACCACATAGAAAGTGATGCTTAGTGCTGATTTTTTAATTTATATTCCCCACATCACTGTTTTTGGATTTTTATTTTAATCACATTATATTTTCAGTTCTAATATTGAGATATATTCTATATACTGTCATTCTTATAAAACATCTTAAAATATTATTTTTGTTCCATATTTCCTGGTGGTTAAAACTGTTAACATTTGATTTGTTAACTTTGTTTTTTCTTAGAGAAGACTTAACTACAAAAAGTTTCCTCCTAATGTGTTTTTACTGTTCCTGATTGTGTCATGGGATGATGTAGTGTTGTGCAGACTTTTCCACCCTCCTGTCATTTTGTGTTTTAGTGGAGAGCTGCTAAATCACTACAAATGTGGGTGGATTTTGTGCCATGATGTGTATTGTAAAGTCTTCCATCAGCTGGGCTGAAATCACTTTTACTAGGAAGAGATGATTTTCCCACATAAAAAAAGTTTTCCACATGTGGTACACACACATACGCAGAGACACATGTTGGTTTGAGGCTAGGACACCCAAATCATTTAGACTGGTCCTACTTACACAAGACCAAAATAGAAAGGGCATTGTCCTGGATTTGCAGAGTTAAGGTGAGTCAAAGAGTCCAAAGAGGTTAACGCTGTCTCATCTGAAATATGATGTAACAATTTTTCTTTTGACAGACAGCTATGTTAATGTGACTTTTATGCCTCCACACTGACTACAGCTGAAAATGGCATTATATTTTTGGGTTGCCTGTCTGTCAGTGTGTTGGACAGTCCATCCAAAGGCCTGATTCTTGTGACCATGATACTGTATCTTTACAACACTCACGGAAATGCTTCGTACCAGTATTCACTCTTACGCAAGGATGATCCAATTACAATGGTCACCCACCTTCATAACAACAACTTCTTGTGAACCAGGAATTTAAGAATAACCTGACATGCCAGACGGACAAATCCATATTGGAAATGATTACAGCATCAGGCAGGTCTGTCTGCTCTGCAAGGCTAATTTAAGAAGGCTTTGAAGGAATTCTGCCAACATTTGCATGGTTGTCCCCTCTGGCTCAGAGATGAGAAGATTAAATTTAAGCGCCCTAATTTCGTGGTGCAGCGCAGGGTGGCGCAGGTTGCGCAGAGCGTGGCGTACCCCGCACAGTGTTAATTTTGTTCGGCACAGCCGCGCTCAGTCAATTTGCCAATTTGGTAGACTGGCTCAGCCAAGATGGGTGTGACAGCGCACCAGGGGAGGCGCCAACAGATTCATGTTGGCGCAATGACAATCTCGTGCCAAAAAACTGCACGGAAGGTGTGCTGAAAGCTCACCAACTCCAACCTGGTCTATTCTCGGCACAGGCAAAGCGCACCCTCCGCAGCTGTAATTTGGTGACAGGCCCACATGTGTGCACACGTCAACAAAGCCTCAGAGGCAGGTTTCCAGAGTGTCAGGCACATTTTAATGCAATAAACAATCCACAGCAATCACTATTTAATGTACCCATCTGAACCAGCATTTACATTTGTATCTATATTAACTGTCCCATCACATCTGATGTCAGATCAAAGACGTTTGTCATCATGGAAACTTAACCTGACGGCAGCTGGAGTGTGAAGCACATCTCACAAGCCAACAACAAACAGCCTCATCATTCGATACAGAGTATATATCTGGCTTCTCTCATTTCATGAAATTCAGAATAAAGAGGGAGAAAAAGACGGAGAAAAAAAGAGAGAAAATAAATGTATGTTACTCGTGTCTACAGGATTTACCTGTGATTGCCCATATTTCTCTGTTTTAGTCTTTATTCTTAAGTTGATCTAAAAAGATAGAGTACATTTTTGCAAGGAGGATGAGGAGGAGATACTGGGAGAGTATACAGTATATCACCAAACTCTCTGCTGTTTGGCAATGACAGATCAGGAAAGCAGTTGGATCACAAGCATGATGAATGGATTTGCCTGCTGCTGTGTTAAATTTAACTGTCTCTTAATTTTATACTCCTATTAATGACAAAGGAACAGATTACATCTGTCCTGTGAGCTGGCACACATGGTGACGTGCTTTGTTGCCTCCCATGCGCGTCCCGATGGCCCTTCCGCTGTCTCAGTCGCTGTAACAGTGACAGCGGCTCTGACTGTCTTCGCTACTGGGTCTTGCCAGCACACTGTTGCCACGGTGGCGGGGATCAGTCTGACCAATCAGTCGCTGCGCCTCACCCGCAGCGCATTTAAAGGAAAGGAGAGGCGTTCATTTGATTGGTGGAGACAACACCTGGCTGTGTTAAACCCACTCATGCCTTTTCTCCTCCCTCTGTGGCACTTGCACTGAGAGGCAGAGATGGAGGCGTGGGTGCGCCTTGCAGCACGCTGGACACACCTCTGCCTGGTCTACAAAATTAGAGCACTTAGAGGTCAAATGTTGAGGTCACTGGACCTAATATATATCTAACAACACTTTGAGAGTTTTCTTTCAGACTTGACACACATATCCACACTTAGGATTGTTTTGTTTTTTTACATCATGGATCAAAAGTCAGGTTGATGGGGCCTCTAGTTTATCATTTGCTGTGAATATCTTAAGAAAAAGGTTTTTTTTACAGTAAAATTGGTCACCCTCCATTTAAAAAGTGGGTATTACAACCTTTACCAAATATAAATGATAAAATGGTTTTCAGTACAATTCAGTATTTATTTATTCTGATAAAATGCAATTTTGGAGATTAGAGGTTTGTGTCTGACAGTGATATTTTACAATGTGAAAATATTTCATTGGTCCATCTTGGCTACAGCCCACAAAACATTTTTGTAAAGACATAATCTTTTGATAGGATAACCAGCAGGAAATTGGACAATTGTTCTGTCAATCACATGATGAACCATGTTTTCAAAACCTACATTGATTGTGCCATGTCTGCTCGTATGGGCTTGCTGCAGTTTGTCATTGAGCCTACACTGTTGATGAAACATTAAGACATTACACTGGTAGGACTATCTGGGGAGTTAGGCAGGTACTGGTGCCATAAACATGAAATAAAGAAGTAGTTCTGATACTCCAAACTATTTGTCTTGCTCATAGAAGTGCTCTATCTCGCAGAGGAGACGTGTTTAACACAGAAAAGTTTATATGAAACATAAAAATGCATTACATGGGCATAAAAGCATACTAATAAAGCTATTTTGCTTATGTTTTCTCTGCAGAAATATGAACTACTAAGATTCTGGACTTTAAAGGTTGAGGATTTACCCCACTTCCACAAACACTCATGTCAGCCTCTTGGATCATCACTTTACTCTCCCTGGTTATATGAAAAAATACAGGGCACAGCTGTTCCTGAGCTGTTAACCTCACACAAACATTAAACTGTCGGGTAGCTCTACTTTACCATGGCATGTTTTGGCTGCTGCCATCTACAAACAAAAAATATTCGCCTTTAAAATAGTGGTCCATCAAAATGAGAAAATATTAGTGAGTGTCAGTTTTTCAGCTTGTCCACTGACCTCTTTTTGTCTTTACTCCATGTTCTTCTGTAGTTTTAAGTTCAGTTTGGCAGCTTGGTTGTATACTAAGTAAAAACAGACAAGAATTTTGCTGTTCCCCTCTGGGCTAAGATCATCAACTGTCTTTGTGTTGCTTGGGAATTTTAGCAACAGACTAAAAAACTGATATTTCTGTCTTAATCTAAAGTCAGCATCCCAACTTACTGGATGTCTAAGTCAGAAATATTGGTGTAATGGATTTATTATTCAGCACAGAGCGGATGTTGTAAGCCTGGTGGATCTGCCCTGCATGATGCTGAAGCTCTGTTGCCAAATTGTGACCAAGTCCTGAGGAATGTGTTTCAGCATTTCTTACATTTCTGTTCCCTGACCTTATTTTCAGTCTGTGGAAACAGACACACCACCGTTTCCAGATCTCTTAAAACATGTTTTTATGAAACAGCAGAGAACAACTAAATCCTGATACTTAAATGTAGGACTGTGAATACTTGCAGACAGGATTTAGGAAAATAAAGTGAAGAAAAAAGGGAATGTTTTTTACAGTTTGTTTATTGGACACTCTAATCGGTTTAATTCAACTATGATGGGTTCAGGTTTAAACAGAGACAGTCTTACTTACTCGGACGCCCAAAGCAAAGACCACCACAAGGCTCTTTTAATTTAGTCATATATTCAACCAAAACAGAAAGAGCACTGTCTTAATAGCACAAATATGTTGGCAATGTTTTGAAATGTGGAAGACACTGGTGAGAAGCCCCCACATAACCAAACAGGGCAAACAATTTTGTGTAATTATGAATATGGCAAAAATGTACTTGGATTGAGCGATTATGTTGTGATACATGTCTTTCTTTTAATACCCCCGAGGAGCTTGCATTTTTGTTTGTTTGTTAGATATTGATAAACTGACACACCATATGAACCACTTAATATACTTCACTGGTCGGTCTGGGCAACAGCCCATTGAAAGTGTTTGGGAATGTGCACTAATATATCAGTAACTTATCTTCAGTAACTTTAGTAACATACCCGGCAGGTGATAGTGCTTCAATAATCATTCATCACGGGGCAATCAGAAAATGGTGGAAAATGTAAAATGGGGGCTACATATAAAAAAAAAAACTATTACCAACACATGTCAGAAGTGGAATGAAAGCATCCTTTCTATCAAGAGATGTTTTTACTGTTATAAGTTTCTCATGTAATAAAAAAAAAACGTGGTCCAAATCTGATAAAACTGCTACTGAAGCTGTTTGCATCTATGCAAAGTTTGAGCAGTCACTTCCTGCAAGGGCTCTGTTTCTGCCATGTCCTTCATTCCTCCCAACTCTTCCTGCTCTAAACGACTAGCCTGGGCTGCTTTGGCTGCTCAGAATGCATAGATTGGAGCTTGGCACGATGGATCTGATGGATTAAAGACATTGAATCAGGCAGTGCTGCACAAGGCTAAGATTGTTAACAGGGTAACTCAAAAAGTTACAAAGGGGTTTTGGTGAAACTATGGGGTATTTGCGTACTTTAGACAGAATGCAGGAATTTGCTTTCTAAACAGCACAAGAGAGAGAGAGTACTATGAAGTTTCACAAAGTTGCTGGCAATGTTTGGACTCATGGACAAAACTGGTATCAGTTTCACCCACTGGTCCAAATGCTGCAATTCAAGCAACAACCTCCCTCTTGGTAAAGACTATTGTTGACAAAGACATGCATGTCTCGACAGCAACAACACGTCCACAACATTTGGACAACCTAACCCTCCATAGTCTAGCAAATCTGAACATCTACATTACTGATCTGAGTACATCAAGGTAAAAGCATTATTTTTGATATTAAATGAAAAAAACTATTAACACTGTCTTTATTCCACATAGTAGCAGCTTATGTTCTTACACGTGGGTTGCTACTTGCCAGATTCACCCATGTATGCACGAGCAACATATTTGTGCAGTCAAGCCCGTGTTCTTTCTTTTTCGGTTACGATTAAAAGGTTTCTGTATGCTGATTGAAAATTTTTGACAAAGTGGACCAACATATACAGTATGCAAATACATTTGATTGGTATAAACAGTTTTCCCACAATTTTATGTGGTTAAGTGGCATTTTTAGTGAACTGAAATGTTTTAATTGGGGACTAAATTTGTTGACAGCATTTAAACATGTGGCTGAAACATGGTATGAAATAAGATGTAACAACCTATCTCCATATTTTTGAAATAATTAGGAATTTGCCAGCAACACTTCTGAACAAAATAGAGAGTGAACTGTCAAAAGAATCATTATTAAGCACTGTTGCTTTTTTATTTGGACAGTTGACAGAGTTAGAAATTTGTTTGAAATTTCAAGTAAAGCGACAGCACTCTTTCTAATCAAGACACTTTAAATGGTAATTACACCGCACAAATATGGCAAAGTAGGTGAAACAAGCTCAGGTAAAGGTTGATGCCAACAAATTGAGCAACTCACACAGTGTTCATGATTTGCCCTGCAATAATTCCAAAAAAATATCCCAATGATATTTAGAGATAAATTTCATTCTACAATAACTTTGCAAACTTGCATATGATTTCTTAACGCTGACTAAAATGTACAAATAAGTTTGGACAGGTGCTCGTCCACACATTGACAACTCAAATGTGTAAAGTACCTTTGGCCAGCAGCCTAAAGTTAAGAAATTACATGTTTCCAAATAAAGATTAACAGCATGGGTGGAGCCTTAAGTTCAAGAGGTGCCAGACAGTTTTGTATTATTTAGAGACTGCACAGGGATTTATGGTGAATCTTTCCAAACAAAAAAGGGTTGGCAAACTATTTTACTTTTTCACCAGAAATAGCCCTCTGAAACTGCAATAGATTCTCCTGACACTGAAAAATTTGCGCAAATTAGATGCAAATAATCTGATATGTGAGTAACCTCCTAGTACCACCCATTTGTCCAACTTTGCAACATGATTGTTGAATTTTAAGTAGTGTTGCAACTCTGCTAGCAAATTTTAGTGATGCAGTGATGTTTCTAAAGGATCTGAATTGATGAAACTGCAAATTATAGTGAAAACAATTTGAGAACTCTGTGGAATTAGCAAAGGTCGATGGATGCCAGCATATTGTGCAACTTTTGACAGAGTGCAGGGATTATCCTGCAGTATTTCTTTTCAAGTAAAAAAGGAAAATTAATTTAGAAAAATATCAATCAATGGATAAATTCAGGCATCAACACTTCCTGTTGACACTGTTTTGATCGCATAATGTGTGCAAAAGTGGATGAAAAGCTTCTCGTCAGTTTCCCCTACTTGTCCAAACAGTGTCAAGTTAGACACTGATGATTGCATTTGAAAAACACGTTATCACTTAAGTCCTAATAAACGCATACTCGCAAATATAAGCCTTAATAAATTGCCCATACTGCCTCATAATAAAATGAAAACTGTAGTGATGCTGGGTTATAAATAGGGCATTCATATTTTATAAAGTGTGATCGTAAATGTTTTAACTGCCCCTGGCCCCTGGTGTGTGTAGGAAAGAATGAGTTCATGCTGTCTGACCTTTATTTCATCTCCATAGAAGTGGGTCATTGTTGAGTCTGCCACCACCAGAGTTTCTATGAACCGTGGCGCGGAAACAAAACGTCTCCGGCGAGATTCCCTCCGTGCGTCACCATCACTGTGCGTAAAACTTTCCCCATTGTGCTTATCTGCCGCCGCGTGATCAAAAAGGAGGGGAACACCGGGGCTTTTAGTGAATGTCCTCCTCTTGATGACATGCAGCTGCTTTTCAGAGTCTTGCCCAAGTCCGTCGCGCAGTTTGGGCTCGATAAGGTACTCTTTCCCCTCCGTTATGAAGGAGCCAAAGATGCCCGAGCACAAGCTGACTGACACCACCGAGGTCGGGTCGTGGTCCACGTTCCCGGAGTAAAAGCAGCTCCTGAGGCGTCCTTCTCTCTCCACAGTGTGGTTCATCAAACTCTGGAGGCTTGAGACGCTGCGTAAAGAGCCAACATCTTTGGCTTTGATGCGCTCTATGGTGAAGGAAGGCGCGATGAAACTGGTGTCTGGGGTGAGATTTAGAGCCATGTCTTTGCCAAACGCGCTGATGATGAACCTCGGCTGTTCCTCACTTCTCTTCCAAAACCGACCCCTGATTCTGCCATTTATCCGAACAGGTACAACATCCTCTGATTCGAATGGAGAGGGGAGAGACGCGGTTATTACGCACAGGAGTAAAACGATAAAACACAGCTTCGAACACATCTTCTGCAGCTAAAAATGTAGCTTTATGTCTCCAGAAAATCAGGTTATCTCAACTTGTGTCCTTGGTCTATATTAAGTGGAGCGTCTTCTCCAATCCAAAGAGAATTCTCTTGAATCGAAAGTGCTATCAGTGCTGTAGAAACAGTCTTGGTCATCAAACTTTGACTAATTTCAAACTCTTGTCCGTCTTTGAGTTTTGGTTTCTAATCCTCTATTCAGTCTGAGTCTTGTTGTGCCACTCTCCAGCACTCTGAAGTCCGTACACTTCGGGGGTATTTATACTTTTTGCTCCTCTCTGACATGAGGGGGTTTATTTTTGATATCCTGCGTTGCTGGAAATTCTCCTCCCACTCTCGCACTTCACGAGACACTGGCGGATCAAATGGATCCAATGAGAATAGGCAGACACTCCCCCCACTACTGAAAAAAAGCATGACAACCGCGCTCCTATTATTAACCCAGCGTGTTGGAAGGCAGTGACAGGACATCTATACTACGCATAGCTGGAAGTCCGCTACTCGAGTTATTTCGGAGCCCTGTGTGAGTGACAGGCCCCCACAGAGCCCATGGGGACCCCCGCCCACCTCGAGGCAGAGCTGCTTTATTCCTGCACAAAGGACAAGGGCCATGAGAAATGTTATCGCACCAGCAAAGCTGCAGCGAGAATATTTCTGTCTAAAATTGAGATTTTATTACTTTAATGCTTCAAATGAAAAAAAACTTGTCTGGCCTTAATAACGTGCTTTACATTGGTCTGTGATCTTTTATGTCATGGAAACGCTTCACAACTAAAAGTGCATAGAGAGCACCAACCACTGCAAAGGCATTTTCAACATTATTGGGCAATTTTTCATTGGAATATCAGGAAAACTGCCCTATCTCACAATATTGAAAAATCCTTCAAATAACCTGAATCTGAGAATCTAATCACTTCTACTTTGTGCCATGGCCAACATTCACTGGAAGTGCCCTTAAAATCCTTTCATGACTATTTAAGTTCTCTTTTAACAACAAAGCAACAAACACGGGCAAAAAGGCCAATCTCCTTGACAAAGGAAATAACATCACACAATTAAGCACGAGTGCAGCAGTAGCTACAATAATTCATCTTCTTATGAGCATTGTTTCTTGCAAGGGGTTGCCACAAATGTGAGAAAAGAAAGGAAAATCCCAAGGACAGATCACTTTCTGAGGCCCCGAGAAAAACAGAGGATTCATATCATGGTCAAGCATCAAATATGAGGCATTTAAAGTTCATACAAATTGGTGGTACAGTGGTTTTAAATGTATTGCATACTTTGTGGTTATTGTCTTGTATGCTGCTCTAAATTGTTGAAGTGGTCACCCTGCTCCTGTAGACCCTCATAGCCAGTGGTGAAAGAAGTACTTAATAACTTGCTTTATAGGCTACTTAAGTATTCAAAGTAATTAGTGATATTTTTGGCCTTAGCTCAGGTCCACATTGATTTTTTATTTTTGACGACTGCTGGAGTAGGCTCACAATCACTAATAATTAAATAAATCTTGTCTTTGCAGTCTTGGTACCCCTGATCCACTTCTATTCTCTTTGTCTAAGGCACTCTGGAAGAGCTTCTTCCACTTCAAGGCCCCACTTCCCACGAGGGCCTAGTCCACTCCCAACAACAACAACAAAAAACAGTAAAAAACAAACCTAAACTTCACACATCCATTTTCCATACTGCTTTTACATATAAAGGGGCGAGAACCTGTCTTCGCCATTATTGGGAAGGAGGTGAGCTAAAACCTGATCTGGTTGTCAGTCAATCACAGGGCTGATATATAGAGACAAACAACCACCAAACAATCTAATGAGCATGATGTTGGTCTGTGGGAGTAGACCAGAGAACTTGGAGCAAATCAACACACCTACAGGGTGAACATGCAAACTCTACACTAAAAGGCCAGACTGACTTGGGGAGTTGAACCAGCAACCTTCTCTCTGTTTGGCATGTCTACTAACCTCCTGAACTACCAAGCAGCCCAGTCCTAGACATTATATTTGGCTCAGTCATTAATTTTTTTTAACATAAGTGAATAAAAAAGCAGATTTACCCTTAAATGACAGACTGTATAAACTAGTGAATTTAATCTGGATTATTTCTGTAGTTGTTGTTAATTCTGCAGATGTTAAAGATCTTTTAAATATTCATTTTAGTAAATTATTTAAAATATCAAAAAAAGTGGCAATAACTGTAACTTCGACAACCCAAAATCACTCATTAACGTGGACACTAACACAGTAACACCCACAGGTAAACCCATAAATCAGGATTCAACTAAATATACATAAAAAACAGGAAACACAAGCATATACAGCTTAGTTAGAGATTCACTCCGGAAATAAAAACACTTAAGGCCACATCCCTGAGTGATAAACGAACTTTGAGTGCAGCAAACAAAGCAACTAGTCAAAACATTATGAATCATTTTCTATCTCAGAAACCTCAAACATGAACAAAAGCAAATGTTAATGGCTGCTCAGGTGGTGGGTCGTCATTCTCTATCCATCATTTTCAGGGACAAATAGAAACTGAAGTGCCTCACTTGAGTCACTAGGGCGGCAAATCTTTTATGCTGTTGTGGAGACACACAATGCAGAACAGGTATGGGTACACAGTGTAGGCAAACAACAGCAATGCAGTTTACTGTCTTTCAGATCAGCTGTAAGAAAAGAAAATTCACCAGCTGATTTAAAGCAACAAGCAGACTCATAAAAAATTTAGCCAAATACAAGACTTATTTTAAAATTATACTTCAGTAATTTATAGATACTCAAAAACTGTACTTGAGTTGTGTACTTAAGTAAATTTACTTTGTCACCATTTACCATAGCTCAGAGCTCCAGCAGCTTTATATTCATTTCCTTTTCATCATCACTACAGCTGTTATTTTAACTTCAAAATGATCTGTCTATTTAAGTACAAGGTAGTTCCTGTGAATATCACACATATATTAGTGTAATCATCATTGACAACCTGCTGCTATGGCCCTGCACGACTCCAACTGCTTAATCCAACATCAGCAATATTATTTAATAAGAGCTCTCATATTCATAATTACCAAACTTGATTTAAATAATGAAGTTATCATGAGTCTGGTTCTGCTCAAGATTCCCTGCTGATAAACAGACGGTTTCTCTCTTGCTGTTGTAACTTTTGCTAAATGCTGAAAAGTACATGCTGGGTCTGCCCTTGAATGTTTGGTTTTTATTATAAAAAGATGAAGAAAAGAAGATAAAAAGCAAATAAAAGCAAAGTTTGCTCCTGATCTGGTACTGTGTTCAGTGTCTTGAGTTAACATCGTGTTATGAATTGGCATTATACAAATTGGAAATAATTTCTTGATTAAATGACTGTCTTGGTTGCACAAATTTGTTGGCTATGTTTATTAAAGTATGAACAAACATCTGCATGAATTCTTTGACATAAAAGTCATTGTAATTCCAAGCTGAGACTCTAATTCAGTCCAGTATCACCTTATGGACCAAGATCTGCTCTTGTTCAAACATTTTCACCTGATCTTTACAATTTATGTAAAAAAAAAAAAAAACAGTTACATGCTTTTCATATTTTTCAGTATCGAAATTAAACATTTCTATATCACTTTATTTAAATGCAGCCCGTCTTGTGTACATTGCAGTGCTCTCTTTCTCTCTCTCTTTCTCATAGACAGACTGCACAATTCCCACACTGTCTGAATTGCGTTGATGTGCGTGTACCTTTTAAAAATGAGAACAGCACTGCCTTTTTTCTTGCAGTTTCATCTTAATGTTGAAGCTAATATTGATGACATTTCAGTGGCTTTTTAAGCACATTGACTTGGAGAAAAATATGATGGTGATATTTGGACAGCTGGGTAAATCTCAACTAAATATATGTGCACAATTTTGATCACCTCAGGAGAATTGCACATACAGTTACTTTGTTTTTTATCATAGCTCATTAATGAAATCATATTTCTCCCTATTACTTCATCTTTGTTCTACATAATTCATTTTCAATGTACTTTTTCAAACATATAAAGTGAGATATTGACCGTACTGTATCACGTGGTCAAACATCTGGAAATCATTGCCGACTGTTTTAATTTCACAAATATACTGGCAACATCTGGAAATATTCTTCAGGTCTTGCAGGCTCAAGCATTCCCCCAAACATTGTGAACATAGTTGGGCACTTTCATTATAAATGGAAGAAAGTAAATTCAGAAAAAAACATTTATCTGATATTAATATTGGAAGCAAACTACTGGTACTTGTATAGAGCATGTAAACTTTTGTAGGTCAAACACATTGTTTTCAGAATTCATCTGCAACATGATGAAATAGAATTGTAAACTGAATTACATTAGTGCATGAAAGATGATAGATTTAAATTAGAAGTCATTAATTTATCGTAGGTCAATCACTGATAAATGTAAAGTAATTTAGAAAAATACAAAATAATTTAATCACTAGTAATCTCAAGGAAACTCCTGGGACTTGCACCGCTCTCTCAAATATGTTAGCATGTTTGTGAGCAAAATTGACAGGGGAGGGAGTTTATGTCCCTCTTGAAAAGTTTTCCTTTCTTAACCAAAAAACATTTGTCTTTTGTTGAAGCTTCATTTCTTTATGCTGATTGTTTAAACAACTCTGCACATTGCCTAAATGCAGCATTTTGAAAAAGTGAGTTGAACCTCTCCAGTTTCAATCATGTTTCAGGTGTTGCCAGTGTTTCAGTGCCAGTTCATTACCATACAAAGCAAAATCATTTATATAAAACCTTTAATTTTTTAGGAGTACCATTATTCCATGCAAATATGTGCACTTTTAATATAATACTAAAAAATGAGTTGCCAATGTTTCCCTCGCTCCTCACCAGTCACAGCCACTTTTTTTTCCAAACATGCCAATTTAAGTCTCTTCAGGTTAGATATCATTTAAATAACACATTTTCGTAATTGTAATGTTTCTCAAAAGGCTGCCAAATGTTCTGTTCATGTGCTGTGGGAGCTTTTAGTGCGACAGGGAATGGGGTCTCACATGGGTTTATTGCTTTGAGATGACTTGAACATAGTCATGTCATAGACAGCTTATTCCCTGAAGTGTAGCTGTATCATTGGTATATAATTTAACATGGGAACACTAAATTTATTACTTTTACTTCAAAAACAGTACATAATATGACAGCCAATATGAATCAATCTTAAATGTGGTGGCAAATTCAGAATTATTTTGTCGTGATGCTTCGATGGTTCATCCTTAAAACGTGTCTTGATTATCACATGAAAATATTTGCAATAAAATTATTTCTAAGTCAATTTCTCATTTAGTGGAAGCTCCTCTTTAATATTCATTAAACTGTGGTTGTTGAATGTCACCACAAGGTGGCGATAGAGTACAACTAACTTTTCAATGCATTTAGAGAAATGACGGTGCAGTGGACTGCTTCTTCCAGCAGGGGTCGCTTCTTGCTTACATTTCAGTTTGCAGCTGTTCATAACTTCTCAATGTGTATTTTTCTGAACTAAAGTTACACAAAGTTAATGTCTTTGTTGCATGTTTAAGAATAGATAACATTTTAGGTATCTTGAAGTAAATATTTTCATCACTTTATGGGAAATAAACTCGCCACAAAAGACATGACATCAGAAAGAGACTCAAACTGCTGCACTGAAAGATCCCTCATTGATGCCTCTGTCAAATTTATTTCATTTCTGAAGTATTTTAACAAAAGGTATAAAAAATGTGGATATAAATGCGTATTCTACGTCCCTATCTTTAATATCTAACATTTTATTTCGTTGTCCTTTTTAAGTTTCCTGATTTACAGTATGTCCATGAAAAGCAACAGTAATGCCAAAAGTAAGCAAAGCTTAAAAACACTGCAACGAATTTGAATAAATTGTCGAAAAAAAAAACTTTCCAGCCACAAGGTGTATTGTTTAGAAATTCATGACAAATACTTAAAGGCAAAACGACTATCTCAGTCTCATTTCGCATGATGTATGTCTGCACCTTGTGAGTCCTCCTCAGTGAGTCCAGGCGGAGGGACGGAGGGAGGGTTGATGATCCGGCTCCTGTCACACATGCTGTACAGCAACAATAATATTTGGAGAGTTACAAGTGGCTGCGCTCTGCATCTCGACCTCAGCCTCATGACCAATGAGCTCTCTCTCTCGCGCTCTCTCTCTATTTTGCACACTAACTTCAGATTTCTCTTGATGGTGATTCTCGGACTTTAAAGCTCAGAAGTTCAGAGGAGTCTGCAAGCAGGGTGAAAGCGGTGCAAGATGGGAGTGAAGCTGGAAGGAAGCTGAGTTTGCCGAGGACGCACGAGGTGTGCCATTGCGCACAGCTACTTTGAGTGCATGCAGCCGGATTGCAGAGTGGACTTTGCGCACGGGCAGAGATGGCTATGCTTATTAACTCATTAATAATTCTGACTAAATTTCTTCTTTATTTAAAAGTGTCATGCTGCATGGAGGTGGATTTCTGCATTCCTGTCCGGCTGGATTACCACAAACATGAAAAGCATCTGCACAGGCGCACGGAGCAGATGGATGAGAGACAGATAGTTTTTAAGTTAAGTGCATTCAAACAGGATTTTTACCTCCACCTCAAGCCGGATTCTGGTTTCCTTGCGGCGGGGAGCTTCCTGCAGGAGAGTGGATCTTCATCATCAAACATCTCTGCAGCATCTGATCTGGGGGATTGTTTTTATTCCGGGGATGTTGACGCGGACTCAGAGTCCTTCGCTGCGGTCAGTTTGTGTAAAGGTCTTCACGGAGGATTTGTCTATAAGGGGATGGAGTATTTCATCAGTCCGAGCAGGAGTGAGAACTCAGCTGAGGCACCTGAAGCGAGGTTAGTACCATTTTGGAATTATATTGTTCATTGTGACGTTTTGGTTTGCATTCCAGCTTAGTTTTAAAACTAGGTTTATTAGTGTGCTTTTTCTTAATCTTAAAGTTTTTTACGAGTTTATGACAAAGATCTGTGATGGTTTGACTCAACACAGTAAAGATAATTGATTGATTAATTAATTGATTGATTGATTGATTGATTGATTGATATGAAGCAGGAAAAGGAAAATCACAATCAGCATTGGTACTCTGCAGGTTTATCATCAGAATCCACCATCATCTCCTTGATGGACATTATTAGGTTACCACAATTTCAACCAAAAATTCCAACATTCAACTTAATTAATGAAAATGTTGCACCTTGGTGGTAGAAAATGTATGACTGAACAAAGAGACAGGACAAAAAACGTGGCCACAAGGAAAGTATTAGAGAAGTATGTTTTATTTCACCCCATTTCAAATCATGATTCGTTTTAATTTGTTTTCACAAACCTTGTAAAAACATTATATAAAAATCAGGAGAAAACTTGTTTTACCACCTCATCTAAATAAGATAAATATGCCAAGATCTTAAAACAATGACCAAAAACTATACCTCAGTATGGCAATACAGACTAAAAGAAAAAAATAAGATGTTGTCCACTTTGGTCCAGGCTTTGTGCAACCAACTAAAAAGCCAACATTGGGGCAGTGACCCACCAGTTAAATATCAATGAAGTATCTGATGTATCATATAGGCCAAAAGTTTAAGTGCTGCAGTCATTAAAGCTCATCTTAAACTGAAACTGCTCATGCCTCAGTAAAGTTTAAAAATGTGCCATATCAGTGCTTCTCAACTGGTGGGTTTTCAGTTGATTTGACCCGGCATTTGGGAAGAGTATAACCAATATGTGTGGTTGAATTTACCCAGGATGGCAGATTGGAGACTGAAGGAAGCACAGAAATGCAGGAAATTAACCAAAATTATTTATTTTCATAGTAGTGATACTTGTGTTTTTAACAGATATTCAATCCTTTGCTACTCAACATGAATTTTAACCATGATGCAAGGCAGCATCTTGGAAGCACATGAAAAACTTTCACACTTATGTACAACAACCATCAGTCAACAACTCTGACATCTGGGTGCAGTCTATAACATCTGTACGAAGTTAAAATTACCAAGAACAGAAACTGATATGGCCCCAGCATTTGGCTAGAGTATATAACTAATCTGATTGGTTAAAATTGACCAACCCATCTTGCTGGGTCAAATTAAATATGGTTTGACTGGTGCTGTAATGAACCAGCAGGTAAGTAATCAAAAAAACAAATGGAGTTATTTTTAACCCAACAGTTTTTAGTGTGCAGAGAAATTGAGATATGCCTCTTTGCCTCTTAAAAAGTTCTGGTTTTCTTTACCTCCTGGGGCGTATTATGTAATAGCTGCACAGCCTCCACTTACATGTGTATTTTCTGTTCACCAACAACAGGCGCCATGATTGTTTGGAAATTCAGGACTTCAGCCTTAAACCCCTCCCATCAGGCGTCATTTGGGCAGCATAGACCTCATTATCATAGCTTCCCATGCCCCCCCCCCCCCCTTACAATTGATATTTCATGATGAATAATGAATGAATGAATAAATAATTGTAGTGCCATTTAAATATAAAAGTGTACTTCTTCGCATTTGAGTTTTCATTGACTAACACTAATGACACTGGTTTGCATTTTCAAACTCTCTTAAAGGGCTCACATGATCCGCCGAAGGAGGCGAGCTGATGGAAACTTCACCAGCAGGTGTGGAGTTTCACCTGACTCAAACTTAAACGTGTCTTTGGAGAAATACAAACACATGAGCCAGGTGGAGATGGACGGCTTAACTGAGACTGTGCTGAAAAGTTTGGGGAGGTCCAAGAGGTTTGCGTCCATTCCCAGGTTTGTGGAGGTGCTGCTGGTGGCAGATGAATCTATGGCTAAATTTCATGGGGATGACCTCAAGCATTACCTCCTGACCCTCATGTCAGTGGCAGCACGGCTTTACAAGCACCCCAGCATCCTCAACTCCATTAACATCGTGGTGGTGGGCTTCATGGTGATAAATGAAGCTGACAAAGGACCAAAGGTTTCCAGTAATGCTGCTCTGACTCTGCGTAACTTCTGCTCTTGGCAGAAGAAGCTGAATAAGCACAACGACAAGCACCCAGAGTACTGGGACACCGCCATACTGTTCACGAGACAGGTAAGAGGGAGAGAGACCCAGCTGGGAATTATCACAGTGGTTATGTGAAGTATAGAGTAACAAATGCAAAACCTGCACAGGAATGCATTAGGAGCTCTTTCCTTTACTGAAGTGATTTATTAAAAAAATCTTTTAATCTCTTTTACACTAAAAGCAAGACATACAGACTGAAGGCAAATCTTACCCTATCCTAAATCTTATTTTTCAGATTTACAGCTAAGGGGATCTTAAGATTTACAAACTATCTTTGGCTGTACCATTTTGAAACAGAACGGTGTAGGAGTCCAGAAACGCAAAGTGAGCTAACATAGACCTCTTCCTGGTTCCCAAGGCAAGAGTATATGGGGTCTTAGAATCGCGTAATGGATAAATGACTAAAATATGACTTGTGATGAACACACTCACAGAGATTTTAACCTTTTATCTGAAAAAATAAAATGCATCCATCTTATATTGCCAGCTGCTAAGTTTTAAAGCATCACTGTGTGCTTGAATAGACAATTGCTAGCTATCTGCTAATAAGGACTACAAAAATGGACAGGGACTCTGATGCAAGCATTTATGATCACTTGTTAGCCACCGATGAGTCACGCACCATTGCCAGACCCTTGAGGACCAGCCTGACTTGATCACTCAATAATGATGAAATTCTGAAACAACAGATTGCGATGTGACATTCTTGTAGTAAACATTGTAAGTACTTCTAAGCCGAACTACCATGTTGTAACTTTGAAATAGCTTAATGATTGCTTTTTACTTTCAGTTTAAGCAAGGCTTTACTAAAAATTGGTCTGGCTCTGAAACTGATGTTTCACAATGTTCTATTCCTAAAAAAATCCTTGTAATATCATTAAAACCTTGAATACCATGAACACTGTGAAAGCATCAGAAAAGCTAAAGAAACGAAAAAAATACATAATCACTTTACATGTATACAAAAACACCTTAACTCCTTTAAATGCTTAAAAAATATAAAACCACCATCACTAATTTTTAAACCTTCAAGTATGTTTATGAATGATCTCAGCCATGATAAATTTGACTGTTTCCCATTATAAATGAATGACAGTCTCATGTTAGAGTGCAACAAGTACACATTTTGACCTAATATATATTATTATGACAACCTTCTTAACATAAGTCCTCATAACACAGCCTTGTTTATGCACTTTTAGACTCATTCTTTACAAATATACCACACAAAAGATCTTATTTTCTCACAGTGCCATTTTAACTATTTTTATGCTTCTTTTGGTGGATTTATCAATCGTTCTTTCTGAGCTTCATAATGAAAGCCTTACCTAAACTTTATAGATTGATCTAAGATGACAATATAACACTTATTTGTTTGTCAACATTTTCTCAAAGTGATAAAAGTGTAACTTTCATAGCTGTTTGTTCCCTACAGAACAGCAGTGATCCAAGACCACATTAAAAAAATCACTATCAATATGCTTCAAGTCAAGAGATTCAGACTTCAAAAATGTCACCACTGCACACATCACTTTATTAAAGGGATTATATATAACATGCCTTTTACTTTTAGGGTGTTTATGTTAATGTGGACAACTGAGGTATAAAACTGGAACTATAACTTGTCAGCGATATGTTTCTGAGATATTCAACTGTGAGAGAGAGTGACAGTGCAACTGGTTGAGAGGAAGGGCAACAGTTTGGGATGTGACATGATTTCTTGAAGATTTAAGAGCCAAGGGCAAACTGGAGGCCATAAATTCCAAACCTTTGTTTGCAGATTAAATGGATTTATTCTTATTATAACTCCTAGACTTGTGTGAAGATCTGTAAAGAGATTTGTAAAATCCCCCCAATCACCTTTGAGCTGTCTTCTTCAAAAGTGAGGGTTAAATACAAGGCTAAATGACCTTCACAATTGATCTATGACCTCTAGAATCTATCCAGTGTGTAGATATTTTAAGTATCAGACTGACTGACAGAGATACATATATATGACCTGAAAACACAATATTACTGGCCCCTGTAGTCACAGTCCTGGAGCCAAAAAGACCCTGGGTGTGTTCGAAAAGTCATTTTTGGCTAGGAACCTTCTAAACTGAAGAAATTACCCAGAAACATTTAAGCACTGGTCATGATAAGAGCTGTTCAAATTCTCCAAAAGTTAAGGAAAGGCTGTTTGTTGCTTCCTTTATTATTCTCCTTTAGCTTAGGAAACACTGGACCATCCTTACGAAAGGAAAGGACAAAGGAATGCCCCATAATGCCTTGTGGCAGCAACATATATAAATATGGCACCTGGTGAATGTTTATGGAAATTTAGGATGGAGAAAGGACCAGTTCTGTGGGATTATGAAGATATGTATATGTACCTTATTGTGTTAATGTTTTGGCAGGTATAGAGAAAAAGATATGCTTCAAAATCAGTGCTTTTTTCAATCATTTTTTAATTGGTGGATATATTATGATTTATAAAAGCTTTGTAAAATAAGACAGAACTACAGTGACTCTATTAAAGTTTATTTAAAAAACAATCAAAAAAGAAGGACAAATGAGGCCTTTTACAATTATTCAAACACAATGACAAATTTAAACAACATTCCAACTATATTTGCCAATGAAACAGGGAGAATAGTGCTTTTGAAACATGTGTCATTGACTTCAGGTTTTAAGTTCCTGTCAAAGATGTCAACATTTATAGATACTGTCACTAACCTCACAGATGTGAGCAGAAAAACCCACTGCATGGTCAAAGCACAAAACACCCATCACAGGTAAATCGTCTGATCATGGATTGTTAATGTTAATAGGTCAAGCCGACATAAAACAACGCTTTGAGGTAAAGCAGATGACAAAGACACTTCTTGTAGTTCTCATTTTCAGAACATTGGAGTTCGACATGGCTTACCTATGTCACAAAAAACACAAGAGCCTCAGAATTTATTGCAACAACTTACCATAGTTGAAGTTTGGCATCTTGGGGCAAGCATCATCGCTCCCCACAAATTGTTTTCTTCTAAAATGCATATCTGTGGAAAGATACACATTGGCTTAACCTCCCTGTTGGAGCATAGACATGCTGGGGTGAAGAAGGGTTAAAATCAAGAAATTTTACCCTGCAATGCATAGGAAAAGAGTGCAAATCTTGCTGTTTCAATAACCCCTTACTGGCAACATGTTTGTCAGATGTCTGATTATTGATGCAAAGACCAACTTTCAGTGTTTTATGTTCAAACAGTGTTCAGCTATCAGCCTATTTAAAATCCTCTTCATTCGCTAAAATGGCTGTGAAAAGTCTTGACTAAGCTTTTTGGTTATCAACTGCAAAGTTGATCCAGCTTTCTAAATGTTTCCAAAAGTCCACAGGATTGTTTGAAGAAAACCAGTCTGGAGCGCCAGAGCAGCCTTATTGAACCTAAATTATTAAACGAGGAGCAGGAACATCATGACAAAGTATGAAGAATTAAAACAAAGTTAGCTCAGACAAATGACAATAAGACACCTTTTTTATCATGGTCAAATGCTGACAGTCTCAATGCATAAGTATAGCGTGTAAAAAATCTTTGGTGCCATTATCATCCTGAAATAGCACTGTTCAACATGTACTTTTACTGTAACATGCACCAGACATGTCTAATTCATTTCCAAGATGAATTCATTCATTTGTTCATTCCTATCGTGTTTACATTTTTTGTGTGATATGTAGGCCACATGAGCCATACATGAATTCCTGTCACAATTTTAAGATGGGCAATAAAATATTGTCATGGAGCAGAAGTGTTGGCATTGAAGATCTTATTACGGCAATGAGAGTCCTCCCCCAGATTTTACTCCTGCAAAGGAGCTGGCCAAGAGAGCTCAATGGTCAGTGGGCGGGGTTTTTATAGTCCGCGAATTCAATCTGGAACCTAACCTGCCCCGGAGCAGGTTAGCCATTCAGCGTACGTTGCCATGGAGACTCGCCTCGCTAAGAAGTGAACCCGTCTCGTAGAACAGGGAACCCGGAACCTACCCTCAAAGCTACCTCGCTAGGCAGTAATCCTGCTTCGTAGAACAGGCCCCAGATATGATGAAAGTATGGTGGGGAGTCTTAAAGGAAGGCAGCAGTGTTTTTTGTTTTATGTTCGTAAAATTGATCCATCATGCACAAAATATGAGGTTGAAGTAACCTTGGTCATGTTCCCAAGGAACAGAGAAATTGTGTTCACAAGAATGACCTAAACTGTTGTTTCAATGTAGAGTTTAACAGACTATCAGTGAGAAAACATGACGCCTCTGGCCCAGCAATCACCAGTTTGAAGGCATAACAATTAAAGGAACACATTTTCTTTTTCTTTTCGGTAAGTTAACCACATTTGACAGATAGTAAGAAAGATGGGATAGGAGATACTAAGCAATAACAGCAATATCAAAAAGCAGCATCAAACTAAGGCAGAAAAAATTGATGGTGTTTCAAGTTCTCATATCAAACAGAAGACCTTCAATCACCCAGCTAGAGAAAAGCCTCAGCCCCTCCCCAAAACACATGAAAGAGCTTCAACCTCCCTTATAGACCAAGATGACCTGGATGAAAAAGCAAAGAAAAGGACATTTATGTGTTCTCTGCATCCAAATACTATCTCTATCACGACAACCATGCCATCAAAAGATGCTTTTAGTGAAATTATACAGTACAGAGTAATTTTCATGCCGTTTTTGTACACAATATCTCAGGTGCATCTCAAGAACTGGCTTCAAACTTTGTAAAAATGTAACTTTGTAACTAACAAAAGGTTAAGGGGTGAAGGTTATATAATTTAATGTACAGCGCATGTTTGTGAACACATGTTTAAGGGGAACTTCTTCAGATTTTGCAGAAATTGCAGTTATACTTATTCATAAGTACAATGTCCACCATTCAGTATGCATGTTTAAATTGACCAACTTTCAGTTTTTATGTTCAAACAGTTCTCATTCGCTCATTTAAAATCCTCTTCATCTGCTCAAAATGGCTGTGAAAAGTACACAGACTGAAAGAAGTCTTTTGGTTAAAAACTGCAATACATTTTTAAATGTTTCCAAAAGTCCACAGGATTGTTTGAAGAAAACTTAAAAGGCCTCAGTGAGCCTTATTGAACCTAAATTATTAAACAGGAACAATATTAATATGATGCATTCAAAGTTAGCTCAGACAAATGACAATAAGACACCTTTTTTATCATGGTCAAATGTAATTTAAAGACAAGAAAAATCCAATTGTTATATTTGTTAGAAGGTCAAATTTGTATTTTTATCATCCAGCATCATAAATAGATATAGATTTCTTGACAGTGTTACTTTTTATGTGTTGGTTTTTTTTAGTAGTATTTACATCTCAGATGTTAGTTAATTGTTTACAAGTAAACAAAGAGTAAATAAAGACATTCTCTCTGATTGAAAGAAGAACTTTTCATCTTAATAGCCACTCTCTGCTCCTGCACAATTTGCAATGCCCAACTTTTTTAAATGAAATCAGACTGATGACCTTGACTAAAATTATATCAAACTATGAACTAGATATATTGTTGCATCCCTAATTTTGACCCTTACTTAAAGATCATACTAATGTGTTTTAGGGGAACAAAGACAACGTCACTTTGACTTTCAATCAACCAGAATATCATATTAACAATCTACCTGCAGTTGTTTGCATTTTTAGCAGAATAAACACAAGAAATACCCAGTGTAGGTGTCAAGAACTTCTTTTTTTATTGCTGTCATATCAACATGTATCAATATGATTTGAATTCTGCTATTACTTATTAAACTGTAAACTGTCTAACCTTTTGTGCTGATACTAAAATAATTTCCATTTTTGTAATTCACAATATATCAATTATCTTTTATTTCCTGTCAGGAAGAGTATCAAGATACACATCATGTAACTCCATTTGGCTGGAAAATATCAATATGTGACTTTGGGCCTATGTTACTAACCCCTCTCTTTTTGAAGCATTAAGCCAAGCCTATAATCCTTTTTCATTATCTTAAGTCATCCCACTGAAGCTCAAATCTCTTCATGATCATTACCTTTCCACATCACTCCTCACTGTCACCTGTTTTTTGTTCGATCCGGTTTAGCCATCTGACATGCATCCACCTTCCTTCACTGCATAGCAACAACCACAAACACTTTAGTATCAAAATCACTGCACTGCCAGGACACACTGAGGACAACCCAAGGTCCAAAAGTCAAGGTTTGGTGTTTTTGACCTTATAGGGTAAAATAACCAAGCCTCTGCAGAGGAATAGAATAAAACACTGTAATAGGTTATGGAGAACAGTATGGCAGATACACTGCTGGCACAGGGAGCTTCTGGCACTGCTGGGTCTCCCTTTGTGTCTGTGTTAGCAAGTTCACCATCCAATCTGTGTTCATATTTATGTTGGATTTCATAAAGGCACAGGAAAATCACTTTCTTCCAATAAAATAACAAGACTTCTGACCAGAAATAACAAAAAGCAAACAGAATTAGTTTCAGGTTCAGCTTTCGAATTTACATTTTGGTTATTATCAAGAAAAACCATGGAAAATGAATAGTTCTTATTATAACAATTAAATGTTCTCATAATAATAAGTCTTTCTCAAGGTAATGGATTGTTCCAGCAAGAAGAGGCTTGTAGCTGTTCCTGTAGTGAAAATTATTAAGCAGATTGTGAGATTTAGCATGTAGCATGATTTTCTTTATTAACCCTGTGCACCGGTGATAACCAGAGACATAGATGTTATACCTGTGGAGAGCTTTGAGGAACTTTTATCAAACTTTTCACCAAAGTTTACTTTTACTCCATTTTGTGACTCTGTAGTTGTAACTGAAGGCCTCTGGGCATAACTGCACTGTCACTGTTCTAAAACACACAGCGCCATCTCCTCCTGCCAAAGACTGCCTGTATTTGTTGTCATACAGTGATAGGTGGAGCCAGGAAGTAAGAGAGTAGTTTGCCCATGTTGGAGCTGTTTCACACTGGCTGAAGCTGAAGGTCACAGGTGTCCTTGGGTCATAGTTGGTGACACATGGAAGCTGGTCCAGCTCCTGGAGCCTGGTGCTCTGCTCTGTAGCTCATTCATAATTTGTTCTGTTTGTTTCTAATGGATCATGATTATTCTCTGGGTCATATTTGCATTCAGCAAGGTGCAAAGGTAAAATTTAAGTTTACATTTCGATTTTCAATCAGTTTTACATCTCTAATCTTTTAAAACTGACCTGTCTAGTTCATACTGGGAGCCCTTGCGAAGCATTCTGGGATAGCTTGCATCACAGAAGAGGAAATTCACTTTAAAGGGCTTTTATTTCCTCTTTGTGAGAAATTAAATAATGAAACACTATCACTGGTTTTCTGTTATGTCAGCATACCTCATGGAGTGCCAGTTTTATGGAGTCCTTAATTTAATAAGAGTAACAATCTCACAATCTCTAGTTCCTATATGTCTCATTTTGTGTTGTGTCGTTTGAGAGCCCCTAGTGGCAGGCCATAAGCAGCACAGTCCAATCAGCTTCCTTTGGAGCAGGAAGAGGTGGGAGGTACAAGAGAGACGACAGCAGGAAGTGACTGTTCATGTAAAGAATAGAATATAACAATATATATAACAGCTTCAGTAGTATTTTTATCAATGCCGGACCATATTTCATTATAGAATGAAAACAACACAACAAACTCCTCTATAAAGGATATTATCACTCCTCTTCTGACATGTTTTGCCAAGAGTTTGTTTTATGTAGTGGTTTAAATTTTGTACTGTACACTGCAGCAGCAATACCCGCCTTCTACATTATCTCATTGGCCCGTGATAATTATGATTGACAGAAGAATCTGTCCATTCCCAAACACTTTCTCGTTTCCAAATGGATTAACAGTCTATTTTCAATGCATCACTCTGAGTACCAAACATATAACTAGGTCTGTAATTGAAAGGTGTATTCAAAACATTCCTCAACACCATAAAAATGATTTCTACCTGTCACAATCCAAAAACCATTGAGCAGTTCTTCTTGACCCACATCTGAACTGAACACTCTCTGGCCATTATAAACCTCGTGGCTGCATTAAGCCACCAGGTGGTGATTCAAGTTTGTACTCATTGTTTGAGCTTTAGTCTGAAGTGAAAGAAAAGCTGAAGAGACAGTAAATGTGGGGATGACTGCCTTGGTTAGATGGCTTTTAAGTGCTGCATATCTATATCAACACTGTCATAGATGTTCTTACCAAAATAGCTCAAAGAAAATGAAGGAAAGGTCATCTTTAAACCACAGTATAATAAAAGCAAAAATAGATGCAAAAAATTGCCAAGGGAAGAACATGAGAGCTGGTATTAAACATGTAAAGGGGGGAACCAGAGAACAGCACTCAAAGTGTAACTTAATACTCTGCTGTACTGCAGGTGGGAGTCATCCAGAGCCTTTTTTCATGTCTTTCACTGAACACCAAGACTAGGTCTGTGGTGGGCTTTTTCCTCTGACCCTCGGCTACAGAGTATTTGAAGAACAGAGCAGCAACAACTAAATCAGACTCTCATGTGCAATACAATAGTACTCTTCATGGTGTGGTCAGTCAGTAGCTCTTGGCCCAGCCGCACAGAACCTGTATAAAACCTCAGTCTTATTTGATCTTTAAAACTCTGAATAAATTTAAAGATTTATTTTCATCAACTGGAGACTTGAATCTTTGTGTCCCCAGGATCTCTGCGGGGCCACAACCTGTGACACTTTGGGAATGGCTGACGTTGGAACCATGTGTGACCCGAAGAGGAGCTGCTCAGTCATTGAAGATGATGGTCTGCCCTCAGCGTTTACAACAGCCCATGAACTTGGTAAGACAGACATGAGGAATGCGTAATACCTGGACTTCTGTTTTGTATGGTTATAATAAACATTTTCCAGTAAACAATTGATAAATACCCCATGTAACTTCACAGCTCACCCCTGTCTCACACATAGTAAAGTACTGTATGTTAGTTAGCTTAAAATAACAAAGTAGGGCTAAGCATCAATCCATATGACTTATTCCATATACATTATGGGCTGCACTGAATTGACCAACTTAAAACTTAAGAGTTCTGCAGCTTCAAATCAGGACACAACCCACACAGGTGCTAGATAAAGCCCTTTATAAGACCTCTTTTCAGGATGATGTTGGTGTGGTAGTTTGTTTGACTGACAACTTCACAACCCCGTGAAAATTAAAGAGCCTGTATTGGTCAGATAATGTAATGAAATGAATTGAGTCAAATCTCATTGGTCCATTTCAGTACATACTCACAATTACCAGACAGATACGTTTTGCAAGCACACACACTTACTTTATGCTGACGATATTTATAGATATGAAATAGCTGCCACACCAGCAACAGCCAATAAAGTGTTTGGGGAATGCAGAACATCTCCAAAACATTTCTGGAAGATAATTGGATGATCATCATCCCTGTCCGTCATGGGCCAATTAGATTATGGAGTGGACAGGCACTACTGCCACACAGTAAAGTAGATATAACATGAGCCAAGTGGTTCAACAAACTCATGCCAAAACTCGTTGGAAGAGGGGTGAAAATATCTTCTCTGTGAATAAATGTTTTCGGTGTTGTTCTTTGTTCTAATTTTGTAAGAAATGTTGTCCAGGTCTGATAAGAATGCACCTAAAGCAGGCAAAATCTTTGCCCATCTCTGTATAAGCAGAAACTGTTTACAGGTTTGCAGTTTCTTCTTTACAAGATCAGAAAATGCACTGTTTCCATTCCACAGACAATGTACATCCCAAGAACAGTTTGTTCTGTCACAGTAGTGCATGATATAAGAGATCACGTGTTTACCACATTGCTGTTCTGTAACTTACATTCATTGTAAGCATACACACGGGCTGAATGGGTTGCCTTTTGGTCAGTGTGTCTGTGTTTGCCTCACACAGCATTAGGAGCATTAGCATGCCAAAGACAGGGATATGCATGCATTGCAGCAGTTATAACGGTGTTGTCTGTGTCAAAAGCTACTCTGTAACACTACTTTTATTCCGTTGCCATCATGGCAATATGATAAAGCTTCCAAGCTGTCATTGTAGTTGTCTCAGCCTTCTGTAAGTGCAACAATTCGTTGTTTGTGTTTAAAGCTGTGATGATAATATTTAAAAAATCCATATCATAATAACTTTGTAAGCACCTGTTTGCTGCCCAACATAAACTTCCTTGTTGTTTGCGGCAAGCTAGTAACCAGCTTGACAAATGACAAGCATTTCAATCATCATATAAATGTTTTAATGGTTTGCAAAAGTTGACAAAACACTGTGGCAAACCAAAAAGTACAAAATTATATTTAAAATGGACAGAAATAGTTAGAATTTTGGACAAAAAAAGGACAGATGTCTCTCCTGCAGGAATTCAAACAATAACGAAAAAGAGTGGGTTTAATGTGTGTGTTTAATGTATGTGTCACATAATCTGTGACTTACTGCACAGAATGAGAGCACTGATACTTGGAAACAACAGATCTTTTATCATTACAGCCAGTGAATGGGACTAAAATCATACTTAAACCCTGCAGTCTGACCTCAGCATATGATTTATAGCAGCACACACAAGGCCTAAGAGAGAATAAGCTGCATATAACCTGAGCCCGAAAGTCAAAGAAGTCAGGTTTGACAAATGTATCTTCGAATAATTAGTGGAGATTTTCCTGGCCCTAGGGCTTCTAGACTTTTATGGTGATCTATATGTCTGTGTTTCTCCATCCTGGAGCGCTGCTGGATGGTTGTTAAATTGCCTTCACCTGTTTGTCTGTGAATCAGTCCGTCATCAGATGGACACAATCAGAACCAGCAGGTCTCAGGGTCGAGGCTGAGGTCAATGCATGCTGCTGATTCTTTGATCAGGAACATTTGCCCTGAAAGGTTGTGACCAGTTCAGCCTGTCTGATGGCTGAAACAATCTTCAGAAGCAATTGTTTAACCTCTCAGTGTCTGTTCATCATTTGGACTCTAATATATAAGCAAATAGAGACCATAAGGTTGGACTGCTGCTTGCTGAGAACTTAGTCCAACCTAAAACTACCTCCAAACATTTTGAAGTACAAAATACACAAATAGTAGAAGGATGATCATTTTGGTGAACTCTGTTGAGGTTTAGTTTGGATGACCAACATTATAACACCATATTTATGTCTTAAAATGACAATCATCAGAACATGTCTCTTCAAAAGACAAAGCAGGGCTGCCTCTGGCCAAAGTGGGGCCCTGATCAAGTTTTTATGTAACCCCCAGATGTCATTTAAAGTGAAGGCAGCTCTTCCTCTGTGTAATGTACACACATATTTTACAACATTTACATACATTCAACTTTAGACAGAGACAAATGTATATGACATACAGAAGCAGTCAATCAGTTTTGCTTAATGAACAAATACTTCCTTTAGAGAGACGTGTCTTTTAACAAATCTGTCCTTAGGGTCAGTCACACAGAGACACTGCTAAAAACATGTCAGCAGGAAAAAACAGAAATTCACATAAACATGGCCTAAAAGTTTAAAGTTTATGACTGTCTGAGTGAACAGCCCCCATCATCATAATTTAATGTTACAGCCAAGACCAAGCAGGGACAGTGGGGAAGATTTAGGTGCACATGTGTTTTTTACTCTAGAGGCATTTTTGATGCGACTGTGCCTTAAGTGCACGTCTCTGTGTAATCAGCCCTTAACTCGAGATAAACATGTCAATCACAAAAAGGGTTACAAATGATCATCATCAATGTCCATGGACACAGATGATCAGAATGAAATGTCAGTCATAATATAAATAGTGTGAAATCATCTTTTTAATCTTTAAGAGCGCATTTAGAAATAAAAACTTACTGAATGAGCAGGATGTTTTACAACAATCTTTAGTCTGAATGACATTCATGTAAGGTCCCATCCTGAACAAGTCTTCCCGCTTCTCTCTCCTCTCTTCCTTACTAAGCTGAACATGTTTAAAGCAGCTCAGACCACCAGTTTAGGAGAAGGAACTGTCCTGTGGTTAAGACTGGAGGCTGCTGCCAACTGACACTTTATCACAGATCTTCATAATCATGAATCATAGTTTCCTCATGGAGAACAGCAAAAATGCTTGTAGTTCTTGGTTTAAGTTTTTTTTTTTAATAAAACAACGTAAGTCTCTGATCTCTGACAGAGGAGGGGTTTGTGACAGTGTGATTCTTATTCAAGGCTAAACTGAAACATTAACAGTATTAAAAGCACCAAGAACCTCTTTCCTAATTTGTTTGTATCTCATAACAGAGTAAGTCTCCATTAACATTTACTCATTAACAAAATTAACATCTGCTATCATGCTTTATAATTTCATCTTGTTTAATTAGAAAGGAACAGCTGCTTTAAATGTTTGTGATACAATCTACTGTGCCTGAGTTTTAAATTTAGAGATAAAAATGTTTTCATTCTCACTTAATGTTGCATGTGCACACATACCAAGATCTGATCATGTCTATGTTAAAATGGAATTTGGAAATTTAAATTTGAATAATTTCAGTCAAATTGAAGATAAATTGTACAATACAACAAAATATCATGTTGTATTGTCATGGTCTGCTGGTCCAAATCTCTGAAATGTAATCTCAGAGTTTGAATTTAATCTAACAAACGTGCATTTTTGATAATCAGTTTTAGACTAGTCCAAAATTCAAAATTTTCTCACAGTATGTAAACACACTGACTGTGTCAGGAGAGAATGAAGTAAAAGCAGAAGCTGAACAGGGCTCATTTCTCCCTATCAGTTAATGAACAGTTTTGATATTTTTCATTTAGCCTGACAAACCCCATAATCTCATAATTGAGGTTTATCCTGTTTAGGTGACATTTTCTTTTGGATCTTCAGCCCTGAGTCATTGAGAAATCCTTGAAAGACCAAACGCAAAAGTTCTTCCTAAGGCCCCAAGAGAGAATTGGTTTGCACGTTCACATGTATGTTCTTACACCATTTCCCCCTAAATGGTCCTGCTTCGTGATAGACTAATCTGAAACATGCCCTTTTTTTCTTTTAGAGAGCACTTCATGTTCGTCTTTAGGGACTAAAATGACTTCCCTGGGAACTAAATTCTCCTGTCAGGCCTGGTTTAAAAACATGGACCTGTGCCATGTTGAATATTCCCAGCTTTAAATGCATTCCTGTCTGCGATGACATCAGCTTTAAATCAGGCCAAGTTTAGCTCCCTTTGCCTTATACATACATCTGTTGAGTTATGTCTGGCAAAAAGTCGCTTCCATAGACACTGTGCTTAAACTTTTTTATTAGTGCATGTTGTGTTTAAAATCATGCAACTCTCTGTTGGGATAGTTTTCTGTATAGAGATACATCATTTCTAATTAATGGAGACTGTAGAGTGTATTGATGTTTGAAATTGGCTAACAGTTGGTTTTGTTACCAAAGCTTTTTCATCATTTCATCAGAATTAATTTCGTCTGTTTTTCAGAGAAGTGATAACATTTAATGTATTTTTTTATAATGTAAGGAGTGTTTCCACCTAAAATGTTGCCGGTGCTGCATCAACATCAATGCATAGTGGCTGACCAGCTTGAGAAATCACCAACATTTTGGTGAAAGCACTCTCACATTAGGGGAACTTTGGTCTAACGCTGCTTCTTGCTGCTGTTGTAGAAAAGCATTGTGATTTCACTTAACAAATCATCACAGCAGCTGCTGCTAGTCTCTGTATTCCAGCACCATGTCTCAAGGACAGAAGATAGCTGTTCCCTAAAGAGCACCTCAACTCTTTCAACAAGAACAAGAGCCTATGTGCAGACAGACCATTTGAGTCTTCCTGACAGCTCAATGCACTTCTACACTGCAGGCCACACCTTCATATATACAACCAAACACTCTCACATTTATTCACTGATGTTTTGGGATATTAAATGTAAGATCTCCATTAGCATCAACAGACACATCCACGCCCTTTCATACTCATTTACAAGCCACCAGCACAGCAGTGGGAGCAACTTGGAGTTAAGGGTCTTGCTCAAGGACACATTGACATATAATGGCCAAATTTAGGCCCAAACCTTTAACCCTCCAACTGATGGAAAAGCGCACTACCTGACCAAGCCATTAGCACCCACATGCAGTTGAAGTGATAATTTCTAAACTGTCTACCACTGAAATTTGCACTAATGTTGGGCTGAAGAATGTCAACAAGATGGGTATCGGATTATTTGATGTCAGTCTAGAATTTTGTTTGCATAGTGTGAAATTTAGAGATAAATGTTCAACACTTGTAGATAAAGTTCCTGTGGTTGTTTAGCTAATTTTCTGTTGCAATTGTTCCTCATTTGTTTAATTTGTTTAATTTACTTTGCTCACTCTTTGTTCTCTCTTTCCCCCCCTCTTTTTCAGGCCATGTCTTCAACATGCCCCACGACAACGTGAAAGCATGTGAGGAGGTGTTTGGGAAACTGAAGGACAATCACATGATGTCTCCCACTCTGATTCAGATTGACAGGAGCCGACCGTGGTCTGTGTGCAGTGCAGCCATCATTACCGAGTTCCTGGACAGAGGTCATGGTTAGTAAACATGTCCTGGATGAGACTCTAATTCTGTGCAGGCTTCATGCCTCTCAGCTGGTTTTAATCTGATTGTATGCATAAAAAAAGAAAGACCTTGGCACTGATTGGTCATGGTTACATTGTGCCCCTCTAGTTTAAACATGGAGGTGCTCACACATTCCACATGTCCGCTTTTTTAAGCACATTCGAATCTGATATGCTTTTTTTTTTTAGATATATATTGTTTCTGTTTATTTAAACATGATTTCCGTTTTTTTTAACTGTTTCTGTTTTGTTTCTGTTTTAAATATGGTAGCATGGTGTTAAAGATAAATCTTAAATTTTGTCTAAAACATATGTCAGTGGGCTTATCAAAACAAATACAATGGAGAAAGAACATTATATGAAGAAAATAAAGAAAAAACAGTTTCCTAATCCTCCTATTATATTTCTGTTTCTACCTCCAATGGCAGACTTTGGGCAGGATCACTGTCACACCTTTCCAACTTGGATGTTTGTAAACTGTAAAAACGGTATAAAAGTGACGCTAATGTCCTGATAATCAAACTGTACTTAATCTAACTCTCGCTTTGGCACCATCGTTATATTATACTTGACTTGCCACTACTGGTTTAACAGTCATCTGTTCTTTACTGTTGATTCAGTAGCAGTACTAAACTACTTTAAAGATGGTCAGATATGTCTTGAATTGAAATATAAGCAAATTGATATTTACTCATTATGGTTGCTAACATCAGTGTGCATAACCATGGGATAAACTGTAACGCCAGGCAGACTTGTGGGTGGAATAACTATCAAAATAAAATTGTCCTATCAAAAAAAAATGCAAAAAAGAAATCAAAAGTTGCATATCACAGACATCGTCAGATAATGATAAACAACATCTGATAGCATTTCATGTGGATGAGGACATCAAGTGAGCAATTTTTGACAGCTGGATTCCAGCTTAAAACCAAGTTGCTTTGTTTAATGTTTTAATGTCTAATCACCAAGCAGGCACACAGAGTCCAAGGTCACATGTGCAAAATGACTAAACATGTATTTACATAAAAACGTGTGTCAGAGGCTTTTGTTCAAACCCCACAGGTATTTCCAATGGACAGAACATGTCTGGGCATGTCTGTGAAAAATACAATAAACATTAGAGCAAAGCCCTGGAAAGCTTAAGCTACATTTTCTTTAAGAGAGGGCTGTGGCAAAGCTTATAAGGACTATAAAAAAGTCAAATATCTGAGAGGACTTATAGGTAGGAATATGTTCTGAGTACATCTGGAACCAGTGTAGACTTGTTGAAAAGGTATAGAAATATGGGGTCTGTATTATCCTTTTGTAAAGTAGCTTTGTAAAGGCCCTCTTATGTTTTTCTTTTAACAGCTCAGTAAAGTTTCAGGTTATTTATCTGAGACATTTTCTCAGTGTTTTGGCTTATTTGATTTATCAGGATGTTTGCCTGAGTAAGCTTTAAAGAATTTGTTCGGAGCAGCTGTCTGCTGATGCTGGGAGTGATGTTAATGGGAGCCAAAGAATGAAGAAAGAAGTAGAGTTTGTATTATTTAATCCAAACAAGGTGCTTTATGACATTAAAACACTCTGAAGAATTGAGGGAAACTGCAGAGTTGGTGACAGATCTCAGTGTGTCTGTCAAGCAGCACCTTCCATATTAAAGTCCCCTCTAATCACGCACAATAATGAAAGCCGCATTGATTTTCTGAATCTCAAAAGCCGAATCAGAGAGAGCAGGACTTTAAAGAAAAGCCAAGCCAAGCTGGCTTTGAGTGGAACTTAACCTTAAGACTCAGTTTCTCAGAAATTTGTG
This sequence comes from Scarus forsteni, assembly GCA_036419115.1. Lineage (NCBI taxonomy): Eukaryota > Metazoa > Chordata > Actinopteri > Labriformes > Labridae > Scarus > Scarus forsteni. Next base: position 1,875,219 of record JAZDUH010000229.1, on the reverse strand, counting down.
CAAGGCTGACTCTTTTGCACTCTTTTTGGCTTGTTTTTGTAGGAGATTGCCTGCTGGATCAGCCTCAAAGACAGCTGTCCCTCTCTGATAACCTTCCTGGTGCTAACTATGGCCTGCACCGGCAGTGTGAGCTCGCATTCGGACAGGGATCCAAACCCTGCCCGTACATGACGCCCTGCTCCAAGCTGTGGTGCACTGGGAAGGCTCGGGGTCAGCTGGTGTGTCAGACCCGACACTTCCCCTGGGCGGATGGTACAAACTGTGGAAATGGAAAAGTCTGCTACAGAGGAGCCTGCTCAGATAAGAACGTCACCATGAAGATTCCGGTGAGAGAGTGAAGGATAAATACACCACCCGAGCTGCCTATTTTGTACTTCATAGAACGTTTTGTAATATGGTGAATGTCTCACTTTGATTTCAGGTGGACGGGCGGTGGGGGAAGTGGGGTGCATTTGGAGATTGTTCCCGCAGCTGTGGCGGAGGAGTTCAGCTGGCCAAGAGAGAATGTAACAACCCTGTACCTGAGAATGGAGGCAAATACTGTTATGGACTTCGAGTGAAGTACCGCTCCTGTAACCTCAACAACTGTCCTGAAACAGGTACAGTAGTGTATTTGGTGGCATACACACAAGTGGGGCTGTGGGGGTCTGTGTCTTACGTTTCTCCCCAAATCAGCTATTGTGCAAATAGACCTCAGTACTAGGTACCGGGTCCTGCAAACCTGTTGACCTTGTCGACAAATACAGTATCTACAAATCACATCTGCTGGTGGTATTGCAGTATTTTTGCAGGACATCAGGTGCAACATGAAAGGGGTCAGGACAACATTTCTGTTTGCGAATGACATAAAAAATGAAGTTGAGATATTGTGTTAAATATGGGGGAAAATGTTTTCATGTTATTTTACACCAATATTCAGTTTTAATACAAAACAAAGACAAGAAATGTAATGTTCAAAGTCATAAACTTCATCGATTATTTTTTTTAATATTCACTCATTTTAAATTTGATGCCTTTATCATATCACAAAAAGCTGGGACAGGGGCAACTAAAGACTGTGAAAGTTGCGCAATTCTCAAAGACACCTGCTTTGGACATTCCACAGGTAAGCAGCTTAACCCTTTAAAGTCTGAAAACACAAATTATAGCCAGAAAATTCAAAAAGATTTTGGAGCTGAAATGTTTATTTCACTCTCTACTGAAATTTAAAAAAAAGAAAATGACCATAATATATATATATCAAACCAACACTGAATGTCCCTGACCTTCAATCCCTCAGGTGGCAATGCATAAAACCTGAACCATTCTGTAAAAGATATTACCACATGAGCTCAGGAACACCACAGAAAACCATTTTCAGATTGCAGTTCTCAGTGCAGCTTCAAGTGCAAGTTAAAACTCTGCCATACAAAGCCAAAGTCATATCAACAACACCCAGAATTGCCACCAGCTTGTCTTGGCCAGAGTTCATTTGAGGTGGACAGAAAGTGGAAAAGTGTGCTGTGGTCCTACAAATCCAACTTTCACATTGTTTTTTTAAATCATGGTGTCCTCTGGTCATCAGAGGAAAAGGACCATCAGATTGCAGATCCAGAGCAAAATTCAAAAGCTAGCATCTGTGATGGTATGGGGGTCTGTTAGTGCCAATGGCATGGGTAACATGCACATCTGTGAAGGCAACATGACTGCTTAAAGATACATACAGGTTTTGGAGCAATGCATGCTGCCATCCATGTGACCTCTTTTTCAGGGATGTCCCTTTTTTATTTTAGCAAGACACTGTCAAGCCACATGGAAATCTAACATTAAGATAGACTTGGGACAAATTCCACCTGCAAAGCTTCAACAATTGGTATCCACAGTTTAATTAATGTCAACATTCCCCTTTCCTAGGCTTTTTGGAATATGTTGCATGGCTCAAACTCAAATTGAGAGACAATTTGCAAATAAATTAGTACATAAGTCTTAACATTCATATCTTGTTTTTGTATTGTATTTAATTAAATATAGGTCACAAAGGATCAAGAAAATAATGGCATTGTGATTTTATTAAAGTTTCACACACAGGGTTTGTAATTAAGTTGTATTACAATATCCAGTACATATTGATTTTATTTAAAAAGTAGTGCCAATTGGATGCCATTCTGCATTTAGGTAATCATATTAGGTGCAATTGTTTGTTTTGAGTTTAAATGTAAATATGTCAGTAAAATATATTAAAATGACAAAATATTGTTCCTTTTGTTAAATTACGTAATCTTAAATGATTAAAATGAAGGTACATATGTGACAAATTGTACATCTGGCAGTGAGATCATTAATGTGGTCCTCTCGATAACCAGTGTTTTTCCTTCATGTTTTAAACTAACCAAATATATTGATTTGATTTATCAAGCAGAGGTTTAGATAAAGTGAGGAACTGATCTGACCTTTCTGTAATGAAATGTGGACCAAGATTAAATCATTCTTTGATATGTTAATTTTTTGTTCATCTGTCTGTGTCTTATTATTGTAATTATTGTATTATATGAGGTATGTTGAGACTTTGCCCTGTGAAAGTTCCCATACTAAATTATCTCTACTGACTTACATTACAGGCAAGAGTTTCCGTGAGCAGCAGTGCGAGGCGTTCAATGGCCTAAACCTGAACACCAACAGACTGGGCTCCTCTGTAGTTTGGGTTCCTAAATACTCGGGCATCTCTCCCAAAGACAAATGTAAGCTCATCTGCCGGGCCAATGGGACTGGATACTTCTACGTCCTTGCTCCAAAGGTTTGCAGCTCATTTAATCATTCCACACATGCTTGAAACATATTATTGAATCCATCAGCACTCTATCACTCTTGTCTTTAATTTCTAAATGATATTCATTAGAGAGCTCAGAGGGTGTTAGAAGCTCAGATGAGTTCTGAAAAGTTCAAGGCAAATGACATATTGACTTCTTTCACATTACCAGCAAAACATAATTACCCCACCATCTGGAGGCTGATTCGAGGCAGATAATTGCTAGTTTTAGAGCAAATGTGGTTGAAGCAGAGAGTATATGGAGTGATGCTGTCAGCTTTCATTATGCTGCTGCTGAGAATAAAAACTAAAGAAGAGCCTCACTTGGATCTGTCTTAAGCTGGAACATTACATTGGGGATTTGTGGGAATATTCTGAGTTTAATGGGCATCAAGTATTGCACTCAGAAATTTAATCTGAAGGTTTTGTCATTGAACACCTGATCATGGGAGCTAAAGTTTTGCTATTTAGGGTTGGGTGGAAATTCAAGAATATGTCTGTTAACCATTCCATTCAATGTTATTTCAGAGTTGCCCCTACTTTTAAGCTACTATAGCTATCTTCTGGTGATGTTACGTCATGGGGGAAGACTCCTATACTGTTGTTCCATCACTGATATATTTCCAACTGTTTGGCGTATGAACCACAAGATTTCAACATCTTGTTTTTTTCTAATGTTTCCTAATTTAAAAAATGATGACAAAGATCATGGCAACTTGTGTGGTGATCTGACCTTACCTCATGTAACATAACATGTTTGATCACCTACTCAAGGCTTAAGGCTTTGCACACCAGAGGCAATTTTGTGCAAGTAATTTACACTCAGCCAGCCAATAAGACTTATACACCATAGACAGGATGTTGCTAAACTGAATGAGATTACATCTTTTCCTTTTTTTAGCTGGAATAGGCAATTTTTCTAAAGTTCTGCATCTGGCAAATCTGTCAGTCTTTTCAGTTGAAGCACCTGTAGGCACATGTTCATCACAGTATTTAAAATACTTAAGTATTTCATTTGCATATACTGCATATGGGTCGTGCCTGGTTGCTTACCACTCTGCCAAACCAGCAACCCTGCTCACGATGCTTTGAAAATGACAGATATCACACTCTTATCAGAGGCATGTTGTAGAAATAAAAAAAAATAAGTTAAAGATGGGAACAAGGGAGACAGAAAACAGGAGTGGCCTAAATTGTGTGAATATTAATTCCAACATCAGTTCAACATTTTTAAACTTTTAAATGTGTTGCTCTTCCTGTTCAAACATTTGAACCAAGGACAAATCTCATCATCGGTAACACCATGTTAATAAAACAGCAACTGTGAGCTGCTCTCTGGGAATTCATGTGTCCTTCAGTAAAATTCAATTTATTATTGGCAGCAGAGAAATGAATCCTGCCCCTGCAGGATTGATAGAGTGGAGAGGGAGTACATGCAGGGACAATATCACTTCACAGCTGTGGCTTGTCAGCAACTATTTGTGCAACCAGAGAGGAAACAATCATGTTCCAGCACCAGGAGCCAGCATGTAGTTTCCACTAAAGGACACTGCAAAATCCCTGTGGTGCTGCTTTAACGTTTTGTTTATGTAGTCTTTGGCTTGTTGCGTTTGTTTAGTCAAAAGAATAAAGTTTCTTGAGATGATCAACATTTAGTCTTAGGCTGTTGTTCCTGCTTATGTAACATATGACCTGATGTGAAGTCTCTTAACTCTGCAGGTTGTGGACGGGACGCCTTGCTCTCCTGACACCTCAGCTGTGTGCGTTCAAGGAAAATGCATCAAGGCTGGCTGTGATGGTAAACTGGACTCCAACAAGAAGTTTGACAAGTGCGGGGTGTGTGGTGGAGACAACCAGGGCTGCAAGAAAGTTTCAGGACTCTTCACCAAACCAATGTAAGTACCTCTCAGCATGTGGTGAAGCACTGGTTTCCATAGACCCTAACTTCAGGACTTTAAAGGTGCGCTTACACCCAACGCGACTGATGTAACATCAGTGACCACTCTCCATGCAGTCAATGTCCAGGTACAACCAGGCGCGATGTAACAGATGCAATCTGGGCAACTTGGTCGCATCTTGGGAGACACATGGAGCGTGGCGTGCTTGTCCCTGCAGATGGGTAGTCTTGCAGTCACATTGGACTAGGTCCCGGCACTCAGTCAGCAAAGTTGAAAGATGTTAACTCTTCAAGCGCCGTCCCGGAGACACCTGTGATCAATTGTTTTTATCCCAGTTCACAGAGTGATCATGTGATTCATGTCCATGTGGGAACATTAGTTAGTGCGTACATTAGTTCTGTCTAGACGGGACCACAGAGAACTCCCTAGGTGTAGCTGAGGATGCTGCTGCAGGGCTATCAGCTGCAGTGTTTTGTAGTTAGTAGGTGAGTGAAAAGGATTGAGTTGGATTAATGTCAGCTAGTACATCCTTTTATAAGATATGATATGATCGTGGTGAAACTTGAGCAGGCATAACACCATGGAGCAACACAAAGGTAATAAAAAGTGTATACTGCATTACATGAAACCAAGGGCTGGTTTTATGTTATGCAGTGTACAAATTGATTGGCCTTTGATTCAGATAGGGGATATGATGATGATGACAAGCAATCACACGTGGTGTGCACAGTAAAACTCATCATGATGCATAATCAGGGAGAGCCATGGGCTTATTTATGAACCTCAATAAACAAACAGTCATGAGGACTCACTCTGTTTTTATTGGCTGATTAACAGTGACGTTTAGGAACAAAGTTGACAGGAAGTCATCAGTTAAAAATAGTGATGATTTGAACTTCTACACCTTTAGAGTGTGGGGGAAGATCCTGTCAAAACAACATCCAGACAGTGCTGACGGTGTGTGCTTTATCCATTGGACATCATTCTGAGCTTGTCTGATGATTTTATGGATTAATGATGAGTCGTATAGTAGTTTTGACTTCTGAGTTCAATCCTTTGACATCAGGAAGTTTAGCGCTCTCAAGTGCCTTGACTGTCCTCCAGCAACAAAATTATGCAGAGTCAAACAAATTCATGACTATGTCCAGAGAACAGATGAAAAAGAGTATGGGTACAAACTAGGGCTGAACAATTAATTGCAAATTAGATTAAATCGCGATATGGCTTGTTGCAGTTTTCAAATCGCAGACAGTGCAATATTTTTAACCCAAAAATGTGTTGAACATTTTGGCATTGTGATGTAGTTTCTTGCAGTTTCATGCCTATTTTAACCTTTTTTAACCCATTTTTTTCCAACTTTATGCCTATCTTGCTCCCATTCATCTTTTTTTTTTTTGGCCACTGTCAGACCATGTTTGGAATTTTTTACATGTTTTTTTTGTTTGTTTGTTTTTTCTTTTTTTGCAATTTCATACCTATTTTGCACCTGTTACTTTTTTTCCCCCTTTGTACCATTATTTTTTACCCAGTTTTTACAATTTCATACCTATTTTGCTTCTGTTCTTCACTTCTCCACTTTTTCTCAAATCTTTTATCCTTAGATTGATTTAATGTCATATTGGTTATACTATAAAACGATCTACTGCTTATGTTTGTTTAAGAATACATAAGATGAGGAACATTAAAACAATCGCAGAGTAAACTGCAATTGCAATATTGGGGAAAAATATTGCAATTAGATTATTTTCTCAAATCATTCAGCCCTAGTACAAACTATAGAAGTTAATTTATCGTTGATTGTATCTTTTTTTTCATTAATTAAAGTGAGGACAGAGACAAAGCGCCTGAATCCAGTCAGTCTTTCGAAAAAAAAAAACACTCTTCAGTTTCAGACATGCAGTAAAGGGTAGCATTTTTTTCTTTGCCACATTATCTAAAGGCTAGCACTGGTCATGGCTTGCAGGTTGGTGGTCTCTGGTCTAATGTGCAGCTTGCCTAATATTTAGGCTTATGAATAAAAGGGAAGGCCCCTCTGGAATAGACAAAACTTCACAGCAACGCAAACTTTTTAAGATCATCTCAGAGAACAGTTGCCACTTTGCAAACCGAGTTCTTGCAGCTCTAATCAAGCCACTATTGTCATTCTCAGTTGCAGTAAGTGTGAACTGTCAGGTTGCTCCAGAGAGGAGTGTTGCAAACAAGTTTCATCGTGATTTGTTGCAAATTTGGGATTTAAATTGGATATAAAATGCTTTGTGAAGCACTTTAGGTGCACGTGTTGCGGAAGCTACATTTTCACTGAGGCTGCCAAAGTTGATGTCAAGCAGCATCCTCGAAGGGTGAAAAATGAAGACAATGCAGAAGTGCAAAAAAATGCAGTTCCTGGAGCATCCACTTGCAGACAGCCTGGAAGGTATATGATTGCGTGTGGGAAATGTATGGTTCTTACTGCAAAAAATAAACAAAACATCTTTGCAGTGTGGTTCAACAAATGGCCTTGGTTTAAATGGCTCAAATTCTAAAATGTCTCAATGTAAGTGAACTTTATTACATCTCACTTTGTTAAATTTATTGAGGATTTCCAGTTTTGGACAGTCAGAGACATGATTGATGGTGCTGCTAGTACATCCGTGTTGTTTGTTAGAAAGCCTGAAGTCCTACCTTAGCATAGGCTCTTTATCAGTTGGTAAGTTGATACAAAGTTTGTTCAAGGTGTCTATGAAAAAGCTGTAAAGGATTGGCTTTGAAAATGTCCTAGTGGCTCCTTGGTTGACATCACATGGATTTTCTTTTTCTCCCACAGTCAATGATCTTTATCAGTGCCCTAACAAGGAATATTCTTTTTATTTCCAGTCATGGCTACAACTTTGTGGTGACACTTCCTATTGGAGCTTCAAATGTTGACATCCGTCAGCGAGGCTACAGAGGAATGGTCAGCGATGAAAACTACTTGGCGGTAAAGAACCGACATGGGAAGTACCTGCTGAATGGAAACTACGTGGTGTCAGCAGTGGAGCGTGACCTGCTGGTGAAAGGAAGCTTACTGCGCTACAGCGGTACTTCCACCAACGTGGAGATTCTTCAGGCCACAAGACCTCTGCAGGAGCCGCTGACTGTGGAGGTGCTCTCTGTGGGGAAGATGACTCCCCCACGAGTACGTTATTCTTTCTACATCTCTAAGGAGAGCAAGGAGGAGAAGACTCTGCAGAAAGAGGAGAAGAGCCACGCAGTGCAGAACAGCATCCTGAAGGAAAATAACAGGGTGGAGGCAAAGAAGCAGATGATGGGTAAGAGGCCTCTTTGCCACTGGGTGACAGGAAGCTGGGATCAATGTTCAGTGACGTGTGGGAATGGTCTGCAGAAGAGGTTGGTGCAATGTCAGAGCCTGGAGGGTCATCCTGCTGCAGACTGTGACAGTGCTGACCGGCCTGTAGCAGTGAGAACGTGTGGGGACCCCTGCCCCATGTGGGATGTAGGGGCTTGGTCTCACTGCTCCAAGTCATGTGGGAGGGGATTTAAAAGGCGGCCAGTGCGCTGCATGACCGACAATGGGCTGAGTCTACCCAGAGAGCACTGTGCCGGGAGAAGGAAGCCTCAGGAGCTGGACCTTTGCAACCTGAGGGCATGTTAGAGCAGTGGACATGCTGCCTGAAGACTTCTTTTGTCAGTCAAATTGATGATTTGACATGAACCTTAAGCCCTGATCTGAGTGATAACAACTCCAAGGCTGTTTTAAGCTGAAATATTCAGCCTTAAAAGCAGCCTCATGGTGCCTGAGGAGTGTCTGCTGCTTCAAGAATGAGGGCTGCTGGAGATGGAGAAGATCATCCTCATCAGCTTTAAGGTGGAGGAAGAAAAGGAAAGCTGTCTTCAACAAACAGTTAAATTCTCTGCAGTAGGCCTGGCTTCTGTTACATCTACCTCTGGAAGGAGGGGCGTCAAAGTGCCTGAGCAAGCAGAGACAACAAAAATGAGATGCAGTGTTCCCACTGCACAGAGACAATGGTGGTGTAACATGCATGGGATGAAATGAAGTCCAGGACAAACAGATACAGTTTCATGAGGAGAAAGGCAAAACTCTGCAGAAACACTGTGCAGTAATTTCATACATGAAGTGACTTTTTGTTATATTTTACTTAATCAAAAATGTGAAACATAGTACTGTATCATTCAACAGGTCCATGCAGTCATTTTTCAATTAGTTTTGTTGTCATTCTTTTTATTTCACAGCAATGCTGCACGGAAGTAGTAAGTCCTGTGCCACTGACAGATATACAAGATTACGAAATAAGTTTTCAGTTGGATTTCTTGAATTTGATCTTTAGGACACACATCCATAAAGGATTCTTTTAATGACATAAAATACATCTCTAGTTGTACTGGATGAGTTTAGAAAGGGATTTGGGTCTTTTCTATTTTGGAGTTTGTCAAAAAATATCTGAATTTTTAGAATAAAGCAACAGTCCTGAGATTAAAGTCAGAGTTATGAGGAAAAAGGAGAGTAAAGCTTGAGTTCTGACATTTAAATTAGGATTACAAGAATAAAAACGGACTTCTGAGGTAAAGTCAGGATAGTGGGATTAAGGTCATAATTCTGAAGAAAAAAAAAGAACTCTGAGAATGAAGTGATATTTTCGAGATTTAAGTCAGAACTCTGACTTGATAATCAAACTTGAAAATAAAAAAGTTATTGCAAAATAATCCAAAAAGGCCCTTATCCCGAGCTCACTGTTTTTTTTTTCAGCAAAAACCTTTACAAGCTTCTTTTCCTGTTGTCTTTAACTTTTTATATTTGATCTAAACCAACAATTTCCACACAATTACTTAAGACCAAAAATGTAATGATAATTTTGTACAGACAAAGGGAAACAAGTGTAGTCACAGGATTTATTGGAGAATATTCTTTGTGTGAATGTTCATGATGCTTTTTCCAGTGCAATCATAAGAAGTGCATGTCTGTTCTGTGAAAACCAAACTGAGCATAACAAGCTGTTAGTTTTGTGTTGCCAAAGGGTTACTACTTTAAACAAAACCTTGTTGCTCTGTTAACAAGTTGTGTCAATGCTTGACGTACCTTAGATTCCAGCCAAGACATAATTCCTCTCCCCCCGAGATTACATTCCTCCTTCTCTACAGTCTTGGTCTGATAAGTTATCTTTGAGTGCCAAAAACTCTCCTCCTGTCGGCTCAAGGTGGCTGCTGACGCTAAAATGATTTAAGTATCTAAGTTGTTGTCTCTTAGATGCTGTTTACATTTTGCCTTTTCTTGCAATAACATTTGGGTTGAGTTACTGATCTCATATAAATGCTTTTTAGTTCATGTGTTCCAAATGGCAACCACCAGTGTTAAAAAAGGAAGCCAGTGTTAAAGTGACAGTGCCTGCAGGTCCTCTAGTCGACACTTGGGGGCTTGTTGAAGAATCACACACAGTTAGATGTAACAGAATGGGGGAACGCCTGTTTGAACAGTCAAAATAAACACGTCTACAGCCTGGTTCAAAATTGACTTTGGGCTGAGTAGGTAATGTATTTAAGTCATTTCACAATATGCATAGTAGTTTTTAAAAAATCGTTCCTGCTTGCCTATTCAATTTTATGATGGATTTTTAGTTATGGAGAGTTCAGGTATGAGTGATAAAGCCCCAAGCCAACACAGTGTTGCTTTTGGCTAGACAGCTTTGTGGCTCAAGCCCACTCAGCCCTTTCTTTTGTTGGTGGGTTGGTAGGTTGATCCAAAGATACATTTAGAAGGAGTTTACAGAATGGAGGTGCCCACAGATTGGCTTCCAAAACATTTAAAAAGACCCCTTTCTTGGCAAAATGTCTAATCTCGCGAAGGCTTTGTCCATTTCCTCTTACATTCACGCTTTGGATGAACAATACATTTCCAGTGGCATCCATAAATCAGATCTCATTTGAAGCTTGCTAGTGCCCCTGAGGTTTTTTCCTGGTGGTTATTTATCTGTTTTCTTTATGTACTTGTATATAAAATATTGTAGGGTCTTTAATGTTAGGTCCTAATCCAGCATGCTATATGCAATGAGGCTGCTTAAGAAAAGAAATGAAAAATAATAAGCCGTAACTTACTTAGCAAAACAAACAAACAAAAAAAAAATAGTGAGCATTGTTTAAAATTACAGTTAAATGCAGAATTGTGACCAGGCTGGATGCTGTGCTCTTTTAGCTTGTGAGTAAGTAACTCCTCCTTTGACAGTATAGCCAGATCATGCTTGAATGCACAAAACCTGCAGGCATAGTTACTCCTGAGCTAAGAGGCCAATGGTGACAGATATGAGTTTTGTGATTTGAACAGCCTGTGATGTGTGCCAGAGATTGAGTATAAACACAAAAAAAACAATTCAAATCAGAGCAATCCGATTCTAACCTAAACTGGTTTCTTCTCAGCTGCTTCATCACCATAAACACTTCAGGAGACATAATACAGATTACACTTTCTTTAACCAAAATTATAGATCATGGGAGTCTATCATGATGCTGCTCCAACTGTCATTTGCTTAATTCTTAGAGATTATTTTTCTAAATGCGCATATAATTAAAGCCTAAATCAAAAGGACAGACAAAGTTTCTTCTTGATATTCATTAAGAATCCAACCCAAAACATATCCAGCTACCAAACACATATTGGTCCATTTTCTATCCTGGCTCTCAAGTTTCTTGTTGGAACAGGACGTGCTTTTATTAGATAATCATTACTCCATTTCCCGCACAGCTGAAAATATGTGAGGTTACGTAGAAAACATATCAACTCCTAAAATATTTGATAAAATTCCAGGTTTGGTGTCACACCCAAATTTTGGAAGTGTGAGAGCCTCTTTCTGGAATCAGCGTTGCCTTTTCAACAATGAAAGACAGCTATGTGGCTGAGAAAAAGCACATTTGGGACAAAAATGTTAAAGCCCTTCCAATGTCAACATGTTCATTACATAATGGCTGGAATGCATCGCAGGATAATGTCACAGACAAACTAGGTTGATGGTAAATGGTTTTGACAGATTTGCAACAACAGTGTTTCTTCTGGCTTTATTACCTGTTGTACAAAGCCTCTTGTGAACATGTCTATGCAGAATCACATCAGTTTCAACCTTATCATATAGAGATTGGGCCTTGATGAACTTAAACCAGTCGAAAACACAAGTCTCTTTAGATGAAAAACAGTTTACATTTTTCTTGCTTTGTCAGCTCAGACAATATATCTCTTATGAGCCAATAGTCCAAATATCTGTTTTTAAGTATTATTTGATACAGCACTGTGGACACAATTAGAGTCAAATTGTTGATAAAGAAACGTTTGTTTTTGATTCGGCCACCTGTGATTAAAAATCCTTTACCAGGGGCCTTAAATAGACCATATGCCAATGGTCCCATGTTCCTGTGATGTTTTAATAAATGTGTCAGTGTCAATGATGACCTGCATGCAAGCAGAAGTAAACTGAGTAAATGCACAAATTCAGCAGATTCAGCTAGATATCACTTATCTGACACACCAGATGGCCCTGCTCCATATTTTTCACTAGTCCATCTGGGAAAGGGCTCACAAAAAGTTAGAGGGAATGGGCAGAACCTTTCAAAAGCATACCCAGCAGGTAACTGGACAATTGTTTTGTCACATTTATTGCTGGCCAGTCAGAAAATGTAGTATATGTAGTATATGATATCAATAGGACAAGTAACCTGGGGTATTAGAGTCCTGTAAGAATTGCACTTGAGGTAAAGGATCACAGCTATCATAGGAATATGGTCTGCCCATATACTACTTAGTTTCACTCTTTAAAATGTTATGGGTTTGGTCAAAATAAAACTTTGACATGTGTATTTACTGGATAAAGTGAAAATTTACCAATTATGCTTTCATTCCCACCAAACAACACAAACTGTTCGCTCAACTGAAATATCATTCAGTCCTAATTTTTGTGTCTTTTTTGGTTTAGAGGGTCCAACCAAACCACCTTAAAGATGGTACTGTGCATTTTTTCTTCTTATGTTAATTGTGTACAGTTAATATTATTTCATTGTGTTTTTTGTATTACTGTATTGTATACTATGTATACATTCATTTATCTGTATAAAAAGTACATATAAAAATATAAACAACTGAATGTGATCAAAAAAGAGTCTCAGAGTTTTTTTGTTGTTGTTTTGATGTTATACCAAATGACCATCACATCTACAGTGCTTGACAAGTTTATTAGACCACCACCCAATGTAATGTTTATGTCCTAAAATATTGGCATTGGTTATTAGCAAAATACATTATTTATGTTTCTGTAATGGTTGATATGCCAGTGTGTAGATGCCATTTACTAAAATTGATCTTGATTAAGATGTCAAATTATAGTTATTTATTTGAATTGTTGAACAGGCAATTTAGTTTTAGTGGTTCAGTGTAATGCTTGATTATTTTCTGGAAATGTATGTCCAGTAACAAAACATTTTCTGTTTTACATATGACTCGACAGATATCTAAAATATTTAAGTTTCTTAATTTCAGTGGTGATCTCATATGTGAGCATTGTACATTGAGAAATATATTGCACTCAATCAAATCAACATTGACATATAATAAATGTTGATTTATAATATGTAAATGTCTTTAGTGGTAATTAAAACAAAAATATGGAACCTGAATTGCTTATGATGAGTAGCTGCAGTGTCTGTACTGTACTCCGTCTGATCATCAGACTGAGGGGATGGACTCCCCTTTTTTGCTCCAGCAGTATCTGTTACAGCGGGTTTGTGCCGTGTCGCGCAGTCTTCCATCACATGAGATGAGACAGTCTTGTTACCTCAGCTGAAGCATGACAGCAGATGAAAACACATTCATTCATCCATTTTGGTATTTTGCTGATTTAAGCTCCATTGTCCTAGCTGATCTGTAATAACACACTCTGCTCGGCCAGCGTCTGCCCTGTAAGCCCGCTGCATTGTTGGACAGACGTCTCTCAGACCTGGATGCCCTCTAACCTGAAAGATTTGACCTACATAAGGAATTTGAGATCCACATTAATATCAGTATATCTGAATGGATAATATGATTAATCTTTGACTTTTTAACTTGAATAAAATATTTTTAAAGATAATCTTTACATTAGGTTAACATTTAGTTTAATTTGATTCTATCTCATTAAATACATCCATTTATCATCAATCCAGTTATCGATCCAGCTTAATATTGGTCTATTTGTGTATCCCTGTATATCAGACCATCTTTCCATCAGTCTGTTGTCAATCAATCCATGAATCCATCTAGCAAATCTATTCATTCATTCATCAATTAATCTAAATTTACTTACAAAACCCAAAACGAGTGAAATTGGCACATTGTGTAAATAAAATAAAAACAGAATACAATGATTTGCAAATCCTTTTCAACTTATATTCAATTGAATACACAGAAAAGGACAAGATATTTAATGTTCTAACTGAGAAACTTTATTTTCTTTTGCAAATAATCATCAACTTAGAATTTAATGGCAGCAACACATTGCAAAAAAGTTGGCACAAGGGCATTTTTACCACTGTGTTCCATCGCCTTTCCTTTTAACAACACTCAGTAAACCTTTGGGAACTGAGGAGACCAATTTTTGAAGCTTTTCAGGTGGAATTCTTTCCCATTCTTGCTTGATGTACAGCTTAAGTTGTTCAACAGTCCGGGGTCTCCGTTGTTGTATTTTACGCTTCATAATACGCCACACATTTTCAATGGGGGACAGGTCTGGACTACAGGCAGGCCAGTCTAGTACCCGCACTCTTTTACTACGAAGCCACGCTGTTGTAACACGTGCAGAATGTGGAATGGCATTGTCTTGCTGAAATAAGCAGGGGCGTCCATGAAAAAGACGTTGCTTGGATGGCAACATATGTTGCTCAAAAAGCTGTATGTACCTTTCAGCATTAATGGTGCCTTCACAGATGTGTAAGTTACCCATGCCTTGGGCACTAATACACCTCCATACCATCACAGATTTTGAACTTTGCGCCTGTAACAGTCCAGAAGGGTCTTTTCCTCTTTGGTCCGGAGGACACGACGACCACAGTTTCCAAAAACAATTTGAAATGTGGACTGGTCAGACCACAGAACACTTTTCCACTTTGCATCAGTCCATCTTAGATGAGCTCAGGCCCAGCGAAGCCGGTGGTGTTTCTGGGTGTTGTTGATAAATGGCTTTGGCTTTGCATAGTAGAGTTTTAACTTACACTTACAGATGTAGACGAACTGTAGTTATTGACAGTGGTTTTCTGAAGTGTTCCTGAGCCCATGTTGTGACATCCTTTACACAGTGATGCCGGTTTTTGATGCAGCACCGCCTGAGGGATCGAAGGTCATGGGCAGTCAATGTTGGTTTTCGGCCTTGCCGCTCATGTGCAGTAATTTCTCCAGATTCTCTGAACCTTTTGATGATATCACACAATTCCTTGCAATAGCTCGTTGAGAAATGTTCTTAAACTGTTGGACAATTTGCTGACGCATTTGTTCACAAAGTGGTGACCCTCACCCCATCCTTGTTTGTGAATGACTGAGCATTTCAGGGAAGCTGCTTTTATACCCAATCATGGCACCCACCTGTTCCCAATTAGCCTGTTCACCTGTGGATGTTCCAAATAAGTGTTTGATGAGCATTCCTCAACTTTCTCAGTCTTTTTTGCCACTTGTGCCAGCTTTTTTGAAACACGTTGCAGGCATCAAATTCCAAATGAGCTAATATTTGCGAAAAAAATAAAGTTTACCAGTTTGAGCGTTAAGTATCTTGTCTTTGCTGTGTATTCAATTGAATATAGGTTGAAAGGGATTTGCAAATCATTGTATTCTGTTTTTATTTACGATTTACACAACGTGCCAACTTCACTGGTTTTGGGTTTTGTATTTACACTGAGCAGTCTGCCATATATCATGTTAGTAGAGAAGTGCTATTAGGGTTTTGTTTGCTAGTGGGATGTTAATTTTTTTTTTTTTTTTTTTTATGTATTTTTTGGGCATTTTTGTGCCTTTATTGATAGGACAGAGACAGTGGATAGGCTTGTGAAAGGAGGTAGAGAGTAGGGGAAGACACTCTGCAAACTGGTCACAGGTGGAATTTGAACCTGGACCGGCAGAAGCAAGTACATGGGGTGCCTGGTTGCTAACCACTCCGCCAAACCAGCACCCCGTGGGATGTTAAAATTTGATGCAAATTTTGCTGAAACATGATCCACTGGTAACCTGACCTGGACAGATAATCCATTCAATGTATTTCGTGAGCCACTTCCTGAAAAACTCTAGGAAAAACATCAGAGGTGGGAGAAAGTCACTGTTTTGCAAGTCTCAAGTAAGTCTCGAGTCTTTAAACCCAAGTCTCGAATCAAATCTCAAGTAGATAGATAGATAGATAAATACATGGATGGATGGATGGATGGATGGATGGATGGATGGATGGATAGATAGATAGATAGATAGATAGATAGATAGATAGATAGATAGATAGATAGATAGATAGATAGATAGATAGATAGATAGATAGATAGATAGATAGATAGATAGATAGATAGATTCGTTTTCACAGCCTGCCAAACAAGAAGGACATATACAACAAGAAAAACAGGTCAGGGCAGGACATGTCATGGGAAAGCAGGACACTTGGTCACCCTGGGCCTTAACTTTACAATTATTTTCAGCTAGCGTCAGTCTCAGTTTTTAGCCATGACGAGTTTATGAGCGATACCGTCGTTGCATATAACGGATTCTGAGCTAAAGTTACCCAAAAGGATCTCACAACAGGTACCAAACCAACTTACCTTTCTTTGTGCAGCACCAGGTGCCGAACAAAGTTCGACACCATTGCCTCTCTGTCTGTTATTCTCACACTGCAGGTTTTGCAAATGGCAATTTGTTTTTTTGTTTTTGACATCATAGTTTGTGAATGCAAATGAAATTATCCTCGGTAGCATGGTTCCGCATCTCTGGGTTGTTCCCGCACTCCTGCAGTCTTGCACTCAGGGAAGTAACTGTGCAGTCCACACCCTCTTTGTTTATTCTTCTAAACCCTGATTCCACGTTAATAGATGCATTCAATAGGGCAGATCCTGTGGGAAAAAATATTGTCTTGCTGGAAATGACAAAAATCAGTCACTTAGTCGAATACTTTGAATGGGAGCACATATTATTCACTGTCTTGCTGAAAATTTTAAGTATTTTCAAGTCATCAGACCAAAGTCAGAGTCAAGTCCCAAGTCACTGATGTCAAAGTCCAAGTCGAGTTGCAAGTCTTTGATGATATTGTCAAGTCAAGTCCAAAGTCATCAGAATTGTGACTTGAGTCTGACTCGAGTCTAAGTCACATGACTCGAGTCCACACCTCTGAAAAACATGTCAGAAGTGAAGTGAAAACATCCTTTCTCATGAATTGTTTGTAGCTTTGGTAATTGTTTATCATTGAATACAGAACTTCAGTCAAGATCTGATAAAACCGCTATTGAAGCTCAAAACAGTCACTTCCTGCTGTCATCTCCCCAACTATGCCTGCTCCAAAGAGCTCTGACTGGGCCATTCTGCTTCGGACTGCTCACGGTCATATTGGAGCTTAGCAACTTAGACTTACCTGGTTACAGACATTAAGTCAGTGTAGGATTTGTGTACAAGATTTAAAAACATAATGACCTTGACTCTACACCCTCAAAATATGTTCACTTTATCATGAAGTTGTAGTGAACATTTGTGCATTTGTGTGTTTAAAGAAAATCTCTGGGAAAGTCTTGAGATATCACTTAATCACACAAGTAATTGGTATGGCCTGGAACTTGACATTTAACATCAAAAATATAATAATTTCAGTCTCAAGTCATGGTGGACACAAGTTGGGGCAAATCTCTCAGGATGTTTTTTAAGATTTTTGGATGATCACAAAGAAAAATGTCCTTGACCTTCAACTTGAGATTGTAAATGTTTATCTTGAGCCAGAGGTGACAGAATGGAAATATTATGAGTAATCACCCTTGATTCAGTCTTGGGATTCTGCATTTAGGAGGCAGTGATAAACAGGATTCCCAATGGCCTTTAACTTGAAAATCAGACTCTATTATACATCAAAATAGAGTACGCTTGTCCAAAGTTTGGAGAAAACACCTTAAGCAGTCTTGACGTTTTGCTTTCACAACAATGAACTCTTACAGATAAATGTATGGCCTAAAAGCATGATCAGTCATGTCCTGGCTCTTCCTGGTCCAAAGATATTAAAAGACTTAACAAGACACCAGTAGCAAGCTTTGCTTGAACTCCAGATTATCTTGGTAAAATGTATATATAGTGCAGCTAAAGTTTACAAATGGGACTTGGGTGCTGTTAGTTTTGGCCTTTTAATGGGATTAGCTCACATGAACTATAATATTACCCTCTTAATCCAATAATAAGGCAGCTCTGTCTTGGCTCAAGTTTATGATCTCTCTATCATCTATCAGCATCAGAGATTTTGGAGGATTATGGAGGATTGTGAGACTAAGGCCCGGACTCATCCTTTAAAGTTCCACTAAACCAAATAAACACAGGCTCTGAATTCCTCCTGATCTCACCTGAAAAGCTTTAACTTAAACTTCAGTGGGAGTAAACCAGATGTGCTTTGTTCTTTGCTTTTATAGAAGATATTTGTTGGAGGAAGTTTAGTCTGTGCGTCAGAGCCACGTGTGAGGGCAGGGAGCTAAAAACATAAACACAATTAGCTCATTGTCCACATGTCGTCTTTTGAACCTGACCTAGGTTACACTATTATTCAAAACACATTTAGAAACCTCAATCACATAGGAGCAGAGATGAGTCGATTCCAACTGAGTCAACTGAAATAGTTTGGATGTGCATAAATAACATTGGTGTCAAATTCATCTCTCAGAGCCAGATACACTAAGGATGGATTGCAGCCTCTGGCAGCTCCAAAAAATTGGCTCCCTCTATTATGCAGTTTAAAGAAGTCATATTTCACCTTAAATCAGGTTTATATATTCATTTTGATGCCTGCCAGAGTATTTCACAATCTTCTACACTTTATATACAGAGAATCGTGTTGTTTCTCAGACTGTTTTAGAGCATCTGCCCCTTTAAGGATTCCAGTCTGCTCTGACTGATCCAACTGCTGAACAGAGGGTTTTTCTTGCCAATGCCTCCAATAGATGCCCTGCACTGTAGGTTGGCCCAGTGCTCTGCTCATGGTGGATCAATGTTGGGTTTGGATGCTTAATTATGTATGTGTGTATTTTATATAAAAACAAACTCAAGACCTAACTTTTTAGTCTGGCTTTTGCTGGAATAACCGTTTAGTGTTGGTCCACTTTAATATTATTTTTATCATATTTAATCTATTACCTTATTTGACATATATTTAATTTTAAACTTTAACCTAATCTCCAATGTTTACTCATTTTAAATCTTTAAGAGGGCATTTCTTTGGTACGTACGGTGCATTTTACCATTACTGGGTATGCATTGCGGGGTTGGTGGGTTAGGGGGTTGGGTGGAGTGGATTTGGGGTCATAATTCCTTTAATGTTATTTCAATTATTTGTGTGTTTGTAAAGCACTTTGAATGAAATGTGCTTTATAAATAAAGTTTGATCGATTGATTGATTGATTGATTGATATTTGTATGTATGTATATATGCATATATATATGAATTTATAAAATGAAGAGTGTGGCTTGGACTCATTCTTTTGTACAGTGTCCTGAGATAACACTCAATATGAATTGATGCTATACAACTATATTTATGATTTATCAATTTATTGATTTATTGATTGACAGATCAACTCTGAGGACTGTATTTTAGCCAACTGTCCAGTTCAGTCTGAGGAGCCATGTTAAGCCATCTTTCCAACAGGGTACAGCTTGTATAGATCACGCATTAGTGGAACAAGTGACACAGCTATACAGTATGTGAGCAGTGCTCCCCAAAGTGTGCCATATTCTCCCCTTTCCCTACAGTTCTCGGTGAAGGGAATGTGAGAAAGCAGTCCTCTTTGAATGCTGTCTTCCACCATGGTCTGTCTTTGATTTCACCAGTCACATAGAATTTGGTTCTAGTTTGGAAATACCAGGCTGACACCAAATAATACAGCCACTCATTGTAACAGAACACCAGGTTCCAGTTTCAGGTGATTTTGGTACTTTTTGAGGGGGCACCATCCCCACATTAAGTTGTGTTGCTGTTTCCAAAAATGCATGATCCCTAAAAGTTTTACCTTGTTGTAAAGGTGACCAATCAGGCTTTCCAATACAATACAATACAAACTGGCTTTGTAAAGGGGGAGCAATAATTGACTGAATAATGTTTTTGAGGACTATATTTTAGCCAGCCTATTGACTGTCTACAGTGTAAAGTATTTTGAGGTTACAGGAGTTTATTAGAATAGAATAAATAATGTGCTGCAAAACCTTAACTTTGTGCCAAGACTGTTCACACAACACAACAGAGGCTCCACAACCACTTCATATGCAAACATGAGATTGTAAAGCCCCTTATGAACCGTATTCTTTGTAAAATAAACAACAGGCTCATTTGGTTAAAAAAAATGTGACTTTAAGCAAAATATTATGTGATACGATAGCAACAACACTCTACATCCACCTTAATTACTCACAGCCATCAGGGATAGCTCATCAAGAAAAGGTTGCTTTGTCATGAAAACATAAACTCCCTATAATTCTAAATGTAACAGTCAAACTTTCTGGTGGGTTGTAAATACATTTTAAAACAAGGCAGTAAGAAAAGCATTGGCCTCTAAAGTGGAGTCATTACATTTCTTTATTTGGTTTTGACAAGGTAGTTCACGTTACAGTAAAAAATGTGGTTTCAGTTGTTTACAGGGAAATGCTGAGTTTATTTGTTGAACCTTAATGTTTAAACAACTGTCTCTCAGTTTTGCCTTTCTCTCTGTTTCATAATTTATGTCAGATGTTAGGGTTTAAATCAGGAGTTGCAATGCAGTTTTTAACTGAAGAGGCAGAGAAACAACTTACCAACTTAAAATGTCTTTCATTAAGGTATAAATAGAATCCAGTAAAATGCAAATGTGAGCTTGACTTGAAGTATTTGAGTTTATATAAACTGTTGTGTCATAACAGTATAAACATTGATTCAAATATATATAAATTTACATATATATTAAGTATATAGTTATAATTTGTTATCCTTTTACTTACAAAAATGCTGCTCTTATTCTTTTGAGATTAACTTTTTTGCTGGTGTTGTTGTATACTCATGCATGTGTGAATTTTTAATTCCTTTCTTTTTACTATTTTATTTTATCCACTGACTTAGTAGCCATTCTCTCAAATCCTTTAAAGAAACAGCTGCGGTTATTGATGGGGGTTGTATGAGGTTCATGACAATAGTATAAATAGCCACAGTGACAAAGATCAGCTCTGCTTCTCTAGTATAAGAACTGTCACAGAACTCTGTGTAATTAAAACAAGCCATACAAACAGTGGAGGGCAGGAATGAGGAAAGTGCAGCCGGGGGCCACGTGTTGCCCCTTTTCTCATTTAATATAGCCCCCATGACTATTTAAAATATAACATTACAAAATTATCATGTAAATATGAAAAAACAAGTTTATATCTCATGATTTTTTATTCTTGGTATAGTTTAAGTTATGTCCAGTATATCAAGGATTTGGCTGATGTCTTGTGTATTTTTTTTAAATGTTCTACATGTATCAATTTATTTATTAGTGTAGATTTTTAATAGACCCGTTAGAACGTAGATGAGCTCTATTTTTAGCTGAATCAAAATAAATAAATTCCTGCTGTTTATTTTTCATTTAGAAATTAACATTGGTATAGTTAATTTAAAAAAAAAACTGCATATAAGTTGGATAAATCAAAAATAAATGCCAATTATAAGTATCTTGCAGGTTGTAGTATGGCCCTCTGGCAGTTTGAATTACATAAATGTTGGACATGTGATCACTGAAGTTACCGATCCCTGATGTAGGGTAAATGCATTTCCACAACTAACTTAGTCAGTAGCAAACCAATTTGTTTTGGCACTACTGTGATAAATGGCACAGCCTTAAAAAAAAAAATAATACTGATCTGCAAGAAAAAAAAAACCCTGATCACAATACAGTCGACCTTTCAGTTTGCAGAGTGCACAAATATCATTGCATCTTATATAAAGATTATTGAAATGTACAGATGTTCAATTATTATTATTATTATTATTATTATTATTATTATTATTATTATTATTATTATTATAATTATAAATACCCTAGTGATCAAACACAGTAACGTTAAGAGTGTGTTATTCTAACTTAGTTTTTCTCCTCAGTTAACATGCAGTGTGTCTTTAGCAAGTAAAAAATATACATATATATATTCATAAATATGTCATTAGAAACACAGCAAACAATCAAGCTGAAATTTTACTTGAAAGATAAACTTTCTTTTGGTTCTTCTGTTTGACCTTATTGTTTGTGAAACTGATTAATCTGATGCCGTAGAAATCTCTATTTCTCTTATTTGGTAACAGGTTTTTCCTCTTGTTAAGCCTGAAGGAGACAGGTAGCTGCAGTGTTATTGGCTGTGCTGTGTGGTGGAAAAGTAAGTTGCTGCAAAGGTGTTGGATACAATGTGCGATCACATTGTGGTGTTTTTTTGCCTTTTTTTTTTTTTTTTTCACCTAAAACTCTTTAGCAATATACAGCTCTGGCTTCCAGGCAGGTTGTTCTTGTTAAGAGGTGGAGCTGATCTCCATCACTGTGGCGACTGTTTTCCATGTACCTCATGCAACCCCAAAACCACCCTTAGATCACTTCAGGATCAAAAATGAAAGTCAAAGCTTAAATCTTACATAAAGAAATAAAATAATGTATTATTAAAATTGTTATGGAGAAAAATACTGGTTCAAGTCAGATCTGGTTGTGATTTATTCTGACATAATAATATTTCTGTGAAGTCGGCAGAGTCTGAACAACTTTAAAGACATTCCCAGAATCATGACAAAGCCTGGTAGAGTGATGTGTTTGTAACAACGGGTGTGTCAGGGTGAGACGGGTTCATGATTCACACAGTGACCAAACAAATTAAAGGACTCCTCGTAATAAAAACAATCAGTCTGAGGCAGGAGGAGCAGGTTTTTGTATGACATCAGTACATATGTTTGAGTTAAAAGTGTCTGGAAATTAAATCAGTGTGGTTTCAGTCAGTTATTACTTTTATTTTCCAAACATCTACACAGCTTCTCCACCCATTTAACACTTTCACTTCAAGTTCATGTCCCAGCGATGTTCCTGTCAGGGTGGGAGGCTGAAAATTATCTTCTGCACTGTATTGTGTTCAACATCCAGGCTTCAGGATGAATTTTCATAAGGACAAAGGCTTTGTTCACAGTTGATCCACTGTCAAGGACAGTACCTGCATAGGGGTCCATCGGTGAATTCCATTTACCCTACTTCAAGCCTTTTTTTGCTTTTATGGCCGGCAAGGTATGTTTTTTTTTTTCTTTTTTTCCTTTTCTTTCCATTTTGTAAAAATGCATGGTAAGCCTCAAACCTGCTAAGTACAATTTAGTAAAAGTCATCATTTTTCAAGAGATTCTTGTATGTCCGACTAGTTGTGTTATTACGGTGTCAATTAATGAACTAGTAGTTATTTCAACAGAACTTTGTACAAATCACACAAGATCAACCATGAACAAGGCTTTTCACATCCAAAGATGAGTCCTGAAAGGATAAGTTCGGTTCCAAGGCTTTATCCTTTAAAGCCTTGGTGAGGAATAAAAATCCACACTGATATACTCACCACAGAAATTATTCACAATTCAACACTTTTTCCTCATGCCATTTTTGTTCCTGTATTGATATTTGTGCCACTCCCAGGGCCACTTTCTCTCTGGAACAAGACAGAGAGAACTTCATATTGACCTCACTTCCAGGAGGAATGATTGAACTGATTGACTCCTCTTGTCATCCTGCAGAGGACACATTTCCTTTTTCCAGCAGCGCCTTTTTGTGTTTTTTTCCTCTGTCCCTGGCTCTGAGTTACTGGTGTTGATAAACCCACATCCATTGTCATTCCCTTATTTTCCTCCACAGTGCATACATTTCATGCAAAAACCATATTTTCCTCCACAGTGCATACATTTCATGCAAAAACCATATTAACTCATGCATGTATATAGATGAACAGCATAAACATCTGGTTACATTATCTCCAATGTGGAGGACTATTTCTCCATTCTTTTTGAGCCTGGTGGATAACTGTCTTGTCTGTTGTTGGGATTAGGCTTAAATTAATTGGATGCCACTGGTGATAAACATGTTGGTCGATAGAGTGACCAAACTGTTTTGTCACTTCCTTCAAAATTCAACTTGAAGATCAGATTTTATCCAGATAAAAATAAATAAAAAACCACATGGATCCATCACTGTGGATTTACAGCTTGATAGCTAAGAAAAAAAAACACTGAACTTAAAGGCTGGGCTAAAAACCTTTTGGCCGAGACACATCCTACCTGGAGCTCTCTGTAAGGCCAACAAAGCAGTAAGCTACTGAACAAAGTTAACCTCCAAAAGATCTGGTGCATGGTAACAGAGATATTCTCTCTGAGGATACAGAAAAATAATCAACCTTAAAAGCCACATTGACACACTGGCTTTTGAACAATATATAAGGAAACATAAAGGCATGTCGAGCTAAGTCATGCCACCCAGAACTAAGTGAACGTAAGGTGAGCAACACTAATGTGCGTTGGGTGATAAGACAAATTTTACCCCCACCAAGAAGGTTATGTTTTTGCCAGCGTTTATTTGTCTTTTGTTTGTTTGTCTGTTTTAAAGCAAGACTCTGGACAGACTATGGGACAGATTTTGCTGGAATTTTTAGGAGATGTTGGTAATGGCCAGATTTAAAAATGATTCAATTTTGGTGATGATATAACCGCCATTAGCAAACAATAATTTTTGCTCAAAAACAGTCTGACTAAAAATGAAATCGACATGATTCTGAGTGCTATGTGTGGGTTTTTGGGTCAAGGAGTCATATTACGATGTCAAGTTTATTGTGGAACTATTGCTCAAAGATGTAACAGCAATATATGAGCTACCTTGGCAGAGGTTTGCGTTCTTCGAGTGCTTTCTAGTTACAGCTGCATTCATTTCTTTTGGCAAACCTTGGGCGTAGTAAATACATTTCTACTTCCTATCAACAATTTTAAAGAAGAATCTTAATTTAAAAAAAGAATGAAAATTGCTCAGTCAACACAAAAAATTCCAACAGTTTTTCAAAGCTTTGAATTTTCTTAACCTAGAGTATGACATGACAACACTTTGGCTTCTGATCTAACCAAAGTAAATTGAGTAAAATAGAGGTTTAATACACTGAATATTAATCTCTTCACATCATCCATAGGAGAGTAAATAGGCATAGAGCTGCAGTGTGTCCCTGTAACATCACTGTCTGAGTCCTTAATAGACCTGGACTCCTCCTGAATGGATCAGGGCTCTTTTGAATGCGAGCTTTGGTCCAGTGTATTCAGAAAATCGCCCTCTTGGAGTTCATCTTAAAGAGTTTTATCTCACAGTGGACCTCTGCTGCAAAGAGGTGTGAAGAGAGCCCTTGTCCGGAAATCACATTATCTGCTTTACACAACAACACTGCGGCTGACAGTGGCCTCTGCCAAGGACTGAGTGGATTTTGATTTACTTTTCCTTCCTCTTGTCCAAGTGGGTTTCTGTCCACCCATTCAAGGTTCACTCATGTGGGAAATGTGCATGAAGGGTTAATGTTCCCCTGTCCATGGGAACCGCTGAGGCTTTAAGTTGGCCTTTCTTTGCATTGACTGAACCGCAAAGTCACAATGACCAGCGTTGCAGAATTAAATGCATGTGGAGGGTTGTAAACAAGAGGCTGGGAGGTTCATTTGCTGAGCCAAGGCATCTGGGAGTACACCAAGATCACTGTATGTTTGACTGAAGACCTTTGTAAAGAAAACTTTTCCCCAGGATGTAACTTGAATTACTTATCATGACCTTAATATGTAATTCTAAAGGACATGATGAGAGCTGTGCTTTTTAAAACTAAGATTCAGTTTCTCATTGAAACTTAAACCAAATGCTACACAGTTTACCCACAGAATGCCCTAGTCATTTCATTACTTTGTTTTCTTGTTGATTTAACTCCAACCATAAATTGTGTCTCTTTTTTTTTCAGCAAATCAATCAATGGGTCCGTCCACTTTTGTAGTGTTCTGGGATCTATGGTTTGAACAAATTAATGACACAATGTGAAAATCTATTAACTTTGTCTTATTTTATGTGAATTAACTAACCCAGTTTATCTAGAACAAACTATTCTGAGACTATTTAATGAGCTGAATGGGGGAAATAATCTACCTATAAGTTCTCTGAGAGCACAAAATTCTACCAAGGCATTTCCAACATTGTCGGGAGAGTCATTTGACCTGACGCACCAGACTGACTGTTAAGTATATTTCACTAGTCCATAATGACCCCACAGAAGGTGTTTGGGAATGGGCGGAACATTTACAATAGCATGTCCGGGAGTTGACTGGACTATTGGCCCATAAATTACAATCATTACAAGCCAATCAGATGATGTAGCAAGCTAGCTATACAGCCATGGTGTAAAGGACAGAAAGTGAGCCACTACTTAAAACAAATTCTTGTCAAAACACATTGTAAGTGGAACTAAAATATTCTTGCTGCAAAAAAGGTTGTGTTGTTTGTTTTTAATTTAATAAAGAAATTTGGTCAAGTTTTGATTAAACTGCTTCTGAAGCAGTTAGCACCTATGCTAATCTCTGTATGCTGTAGCCTATGCTGTTGTCTTACTCATAGCTCCCACCTCTTCTTTCTCTGAAGGACTCTGATTTGCAAGCTGCTTTGGGCTGTTCACAGTCCTTACCTGATTACAGACCTTAAAGCAGGCAGGTTCATCTGCACTACAAGATTATCTAATTCTTGCCCCGTTTGCAAATCTTTGAGACGCTTCTTGAATATGAATCCAGATTCAGATCACCACTAAAATCTGTGGACTTCTTCCTCTTTACTAACATTCAAACTAATCATAACCTCCTTAGTAGAGGTAATAAGCTAAAAGGAAAGAGACGCAGAACATAAATTCAGTTATATAACAAAACAAATGTCATTTTTTTTCAGGCAAAGGAAGCAAACACATTTCACCTCCAAAACTTTAATTTTCTATAGGTGAACATAGAACCCCTCATTTGCTCAATCAGAGGCAAAATATCAGGAATAGGTTCAGGCAAACTCAGCAATGAACAGAGAGGCTGTACATGTGTGTATGGGGAGCCATGTCCTATTCTCTTGTCACTCTCATTCTCAAATTAGTGCAAAACTATGTGATCTCAACATGTAAAGATCACCAGACACTAAGGGTGAAGTTGAGAACATTTCTGAGATGATTTGAATCTTGTTGCTATTTAAATCTAAAGCAACCCATATTTGTATGTATCCTAAAAATATTCTCCTCACGAAAGTCAAAACAGACTCCACATCAAGTAGATATGACTCAATGCCCAACATTATTTACACAGTAACTAAGAAGCTGGAGCTCTAACAGAGCGTATCAGAAAGAGAAAGAATGCAGCACCATCAGAAGTCCTCAGTGTATGACAACTACAAAGTTTTATGACAGTGAAAATATCCCAGCAGTAATAAAAAGACATATATTAACATGACTGAGCAAAAATATGAGCTTTTTAGGGATGATAAAGCCTTGTGTGGCACTTCTGCATAAACACACTTTTAAAGAGATTTTTGAATGAATGTGACTCCTTGTTAGTTTCTTCATTTTTTACATTTTTATCTAAGGAATAAAAAAAAAACAATCTTTGCTTCTCTGAACCCTGTGTTTGTATATATATACATATATATATGTATATATATGTATGTATGTATGTATATATATATATATATATATATATATATATATATATATATATATATATATATATATATATATATATATATATATATATATATATATATATATATATATATATATATATATATATATTTTTTTTTTTTTTCTACATTTACAGATCCAAGCTTCAAGTTATATGAATGCAAAGTCCAGGCAGCATGATCTTAGTTTGTCATGTCATGTCAATCATAGTGCCACATCAGAACCAAAGCGAATGTTCCTGAGCTTGACCGATTGATGGCATGATCAGACCCAGTTGAGCATATGAAGCCTAAAGAGAGAAAAAAGACAAGACTTGGATTGTAAAAAGAGGAAAGTTTGGAACGTCAAATCTTTAAGTAAAAACTGCAAATATCAGTGCCAGAAAAAACTTTCTTGCTTTGTTTGTTTACGCTCCAGGCTCTGCCTGTGCAGAGCACTCAATGCTTTAGTTGATCCGGTCTCTGAGGTGATTTTAGGTTCACAGAGAAGTTCACGTGTATCCTCACTGAAGTAAATGGAGTCAGAGGTCACTCTGTTAATGGTCACTTTCAGCTCTCTCTGTCATCTTGTGAAAGAGCAGCAACATGTTTTAAGCAGATAAATGAGTTTTATGTCCCACCTGAAGCTAAAATCCTCTTGTGATTTATCTCTTTGCTTATTAGACCCTTACATGGTACATCAGGCCCTCAGCAGGAGTTTTAAAATCCACACAAACCACTTGAGCTCACTTCACTGGCGCCTGTGTCATCACATCTAAATCTTAAGTCAGGCAGGAGTGCTTCCTCTGGAGGGGAGCAGGCTGTGGTTTACGTCAATAAATCTAATGGAATCAGGGCTGCTAATGTGGAGTGAATGGTGACGAGTTTATCTGCAAGAATTGACTGCAGAGCCATGTTTATGCATCAATCTTGTTAAATGAAAGACTGATAGTTTTTAACAGGAAAACAGAGGTTATGTATTCACTCAGACTGTAGACACGTGCTGTTCTCCTCTGAGTGGTTTTGATTTGGTTTGATGACATGATGCAGCCAGGACAACATCACAATTATCTGAAACGTTCAGTCTTCATGACCCAAAAAAGCTTCAAACAGTATTATAAGATGAGGACCTCAAACAAAAAAAGTCCCAAAAATCCTCAGTCTGTAATTTGACTGGGTATAAATAAGAAGTTATTCAGTAAGATTTTCAACTTTATGGCAGTGAAACCATGTTGATGTGTATTATTTATTGCCATTATTTTAAGTGCAATAGGTCTTGTAAAGCTGACCTGACACTGGTCATTAAAATGGGAGTTAATTAGCTATCTCTTCAAGAGGACACAAATAGCTTCCAAGATTTCAAGTGTAAGGAAAATCTTGTGATGAAACTTAATGACCTTCACCTTCAACCAAAAACCTTTAAGAATATTATCATTTCATCCTTGCACCAATTACTCTGAGTTGAGGACTGTCCCACAGAGGCACATCAAAAAATGGACAGACAACCTGAAAACATTTAGGGGGAAAAACCAAATGAAGGTTTTTTTTATTTTTCTTTCACAAAAGTCCCCAATTCCCTCCAGAGCTTTTGCAAGATTAAACAAACAAAATCTCATTAAATCACATTTCTGCACCTAATTGTGTAACTCTTGTCTTCTCTGATTCACCTTCATGTTTAACCTTCAGATCCATACGTCTCTCTGTGTCCTTAAATTCTCACTTCTGTGTCCTTTTCCCCCCTCAGCAAGTAAAACAAAACTTCACCAGGACTAAATTGGGGTATTTCCAGTGCCTACATATATTTGAGTTTCCATGGAGACGTCTCAAAATAAGGGCCGGGCTTAGTGAGCTGCTCCTCTTAAGTTTCAGCAATCATCTCAGCTCTAATGAAAAGCAGCACAGGGCTTTACAGTTCAGCTCTTTTTTGGTTTTACAGTTTTCATGCCTGTAACAGTGACTTAAACAATGTGTTTATGCTTTTTATAAGATGTGAAAAAGCATGCTTGATGTAAAGTGATGCATTTTATGTGTTTTCCAAAATAAAGAAAATAGCCCATTTATGCTTTTGTTGACATTTAAAAAAGATTAGAAGCTGGGCGCAACAGTTACAATAATAAGAAAAAGAGTCAAACATTTTGTGTAAACATAGAATAAATAGTCAAGAAATTGTGATCATGTTGATGCTGAAAAGTCAAAATTATGAGATCAAAGTTGTACTTATGGTTCTAAAGTAAAGTTTATGAGGAACACATTTCTAATATTACAGAAAACATCATTGTATCAAAGATACACATTCAAAATTTCTGACTGTCATGTTTACCATCGGAGGTTGGTTCTGTATGCTGGGTACCCTTTCCAGAAAGTGAAACAGCATGGATCAGTTATTTGTGAGCCTTTCTCCTTTTCTGACGGTGGAAACACAATTCATACTAAGCTGAACTTTCACAGACTGCTTTGTAGAAGTGCAGCTACAGTGACAAGGCAGCTGAAAGTCTATGTAAATTATCTAAGTAGTTGAGTCAGCAACACTTACATCTACTGCAACACATGTAAACAACTGTCACATGTCCTGTAATGTGACATTACAGACAGAAGAGGTAGGTTAAAGTGTGAGATATAAGGCCCAAAACAAGTGTTTTTCCTGTCCACACAGAGACACCTGAAGATCTTGTCACTTTTTAGTGACCTCAAATACCATTTATATGTGGACAGAAAACCAAATCATGACTCTGACTGGTTGGTCAGTGTATCAATCAGAGAGCCAACAAAAAGTCAATTTACCATTTCACAACCTCAAAGAAAACGTATTCAGTCAAAAGTAAAAGAAAACACTTTAATTCTAGTAATCAATGGCACTCTTGGAACATTTAGGGTAATACCAAATGCATTTTGTTAACGTGGACAGCCACTGTTGGAGTGACATCACTGAAGTCATTCCCAAGTTATATTTTGGTCATTTTAACAGATTCGCAAAGATTTTTCATTTTCTTTATACACCCTATTATATATTTTCTTTGTTTCTAACTGAGGCCAAATTTAAAAGGAAAAAATGTATTGATCATAGATCATAAATAACAGAAAAGCTTAACTTACTGTCTCCTCCCAGGAGGTTACGTTTTTAACAGCATTTGTCTGCTTGTCCGACTGTTGGCAAGATAATTGGGAAAGTTAGTCAGAGATTTTGCTGACACTTTTAGGGACTGTTAGTCATGGCATAAGGCAAAAGTGATACAATTTTAGTCTTGATCTAAATCCTGCATGTGAAGACATTTTTTTAAGGATTTGTTTTCCTTGAAAAAATAGTTTTCAGTTGTTTGAAATGGGAGAGAGGCCAGCAACAACAGATTGTGTCTGAACTAATAACAGTTACAAAAGGTGAAGCTTGATAAAGGTTAGTGCTCTTGGTCAGTGATTAAAAAGTTGTAGGTTCAAGCCTGTCACATGTCAATGTGTCCTTGGGCAAGACTCTCAACCCCAAGCTGCTCCCACTGCTGCACTTAGTGAGACTGAATGAGTATGAATATGTAGTTGTATTCAAACGGCACCGTGTAAACTTTGGTCTATTTCCTGTAAAGAGTGGGGCTTGACAAATGGTCAGATATGCAATGAAAGGTTTATTCTCTGGAATATAATTAAAAATGTTGAGGTTTAGTGCAGATTTTGTGATAAAAGTTAGTTTCAACAGCTCAAAAGCACAGCATAATGACCTTTACTGACCTCTTAGTGAGACTTGTTTAAAATTCAAGTGTTACTTACAATTGTTAATAGTAAATTAATTTAGAGACTCAAAATTTACAACTCAAATCATATGATGAATATTGACTATTATGAGGATTTTCATCGATGTCCAGCTTATATTTTGAATGGCATAAGCTTAAATGGGAGATTAATAGAGGAAAACTGAAGTTTTTCATGCTGGTTGAAGAAAGTTTTTTCTCCCAGTTAGGGTCAAGTTGCCTTTAAAGTTAGAGCAGCACCTTTGGGATCCTGCTGCAGACTGACAAAGAGTGATTCACTCTCCTCACACAGACTGCACATTTTAAACACTTGCTTGCTCTCACACAACAAAAACGCCTCTTGTTAAGTGAAGGAGATGGAGGAGACGGATGGCAGGAATCCACTGAAGATGCCAACAGGCCTCAGTCCCAAAGAACAGTTCCAGTAGGGCCTTGGCAAACAGCCATAACATGTTCAAATTGTGAAGTGGACCAAGAGCACAGGGGGCAAAAGTGGACTCAGAGGAGAAATTTGTGACAGTCGGGGAGAGAAAAAAAGGAGAGAAGCAGAGAGAGAGCGAGTCTTCAGCTGTAATAACGGTCTGTTGTTATCTTGGAGAGGCGTGGAGTGAGACAGCGTGGTTTTTATCACAACATGCTGTGTTTGTTTAAGAAGTTTACTCTGGAGCGGCTAACCTCGGCCTGCACTGATGAGCCTCTCTGAGGGGAGGAAACGTTTTAGAGGAGCAACTCACAGTGAGGCGGTCAGCCGGAGGAGAAGCTAACTGGAGGACAGCTAACAGACACACAAACACACACACACACACATGCATGCACACACACCCACACACTTTCAGCATGAATTTTCCTAAACATTGTAAACAGGTAATATAACACATTATTTTCTGCATTCCAAAAGCTGTTATTTATGTCTAGTAAGACCTGTTAAAGATGTTTGTGTAGTGGTAATAAAATGAGTTTATTAGATATCACAACACAAACTGCATAAATACATCTGAGTTGTGTTTTTTGTCTCTTACTCTGTGCATAATAGAAACACCAAGAGTTGATCATTCCAGCTCTGTTGTCACTGTTTATATGTCCCCTTTATACATTATTTAATGCTTGCTGAGGTGAAATCACTAAAACTCTTTATAAGTAATTTTCTAAATTATAAATTAATCTCTGATTATGTTCTGGCCCACTGACTTTGAAAAATGCCCCCAAGGCCAAACGTTATGTTGGCTGTTACCATCCAATGCAATACACTGATTTTTTATCAGACTCTACAGATTTCTTTTTCTAAGAGACCTCGGTTATTTTGAGTTTTACCAGCAACCTGCATCTAAACCCCCATCATCAATACACACCCTGTTTAAGTGATAATCAATCAAGTTTATTGTGACTTCCTCATTTCTGCCAGAGCAAAACCTAATGACATATTTGTCTGATTCACTGGGTTTGATCTTTGCAGAGCACCTGTATCTAAATCACAGGGTTGACATGAAATGGAGCAAAGCGTTAGTTCAGACAGGCACGGAGTCAATCTGCTTGGCCGAGCTCTCACTCATATGCTTACGTGGCTGGCCTTATCGCGCAGTCTCACGTCAGATGATCGGTCTCCCCTCCCAGCCAGATCAGCTGATCTATTTGGCGCGTTATTTAAACTGCCCCAGTCTACCTGAGTGTCTGGCTGTCATCTGCACGCTGCTCATTACGCTGCTTACTCTATCGCTCTCTATGTTGTCATCTACTTTGCTGTTTGTGCTGCATCTCACCTTGCTGCTTGGCATGTCGACTCCTGGCCGTGATGTCGATCCATGGCAACTCGATCGCTTTTCCGAGCCTCAATCTCAGCCGTCCGAAGCGGAGGATGCCTCTTGGGATAGAGCCCGTCGCTACCGGCGCAGTGCCGTCTAGCAGGCAAGAATCCTTTGACTCCCAGCATAAATGACTGGCGGTGCCAAGGCTTTTAGAAACCTTATTTAAATGTCAAATCGTCGCTCGATCGGCGCTTCTCATGATGAATTGTTTGAATTATTCATGAAAAAAGTTCACTCGAACCACTACCTGCAGTCCTGCCATCCTCTCTCCCCAGGAAATGTGCAAGGAAGAAAAAAACATCTGTCATCTGTCAACTCCTGCCCGGCTGCCAAACAGGCTCGAGCCCCTGCTTCCACCTCCGTTGAGAGGCCAGCCTCGTCCTGTCCGCTCTGTCCAGCATCCAGGCTTCGATAGAAAGCATGAACTCCAGGATCCAGCTCCACTCCAGCGACGGGTGCCTGTATTCCAAGTTTGGCTGGTCCGTCCTCCTCTTCGGCTCAGGGATGGGTCCCGGCTTCCACTCCCATCCATGCTTCCACTCCCGTCCGGGTCCGACTCCGGCGCAAGCAGGCAGCGTCACCCGGCGACCATCGACAGCATCACCCTCCCGCAAAGGACTCTGGGAAGTGCAGTTCCCATTTCCACCAGGCGCTCCATTCTTCCTCCAGCTGCTGTGATCTCTCCCAGCCTGAGAAGCCAGATTCTCGCAGGTAATGACATTAATCTTGTTAAAATCCTGCTGTGCTCAGAGCTCTCTGACAGACGTATTGTGGAGATATGTCAGTGCTGCTTAAGGATAGTGATCCCTTTGTCAAAACTCTGACTCTGGCCGAATTTAACATTGCGTCTGGTGTTTTCCGTGATGTCATTTGTGAAGTCTTCCCAGTCAGTCGAGAAGAGCTTGACACCTATCTAGCCATAATTTCAGATCTGGCCATGACCTATGGAGGTGCTTTGTTTTATGAATACCATAAGTCATTTTTAGCTGCTATGTAGCCTACATTCAACGCTTCAAAGACTGGATTGGTCTGTAGTTGATCTGAGCCTCATCAGCAGGCATTTCACGGGACATCAGGCCCTGTCCTGTTCCATCTGTGGCTCCTTTTCTCATTCCCCCAATCTGTGCTCCAAAACTACTATTAATGTCCATCCGTCCAAGCCTGTTTCAAGCCCCCATAAGGAGGACGCCATGCTTCTCTTGGGCGCACCCCAAGTCTGTGTGCCGAGGCAGACCGCTTCGTGAAAAATGACAAAAATAAAGCGTCAATGCCGGTTAACATCCCTGAGCTGGGGAAAGCACTGGAAAAGTTTCCAAACTGCATTTGTCAATCGTTTGATCACGGGTCTGGTTCATGGTTTTAGCTGGATTGCTTGGCTTCCTGAAGTGTCTTTTGTTGTAATAATCTGCAATCTGCTTAAAGGAGCCTGAGGTGGTAGAGGAGTTACTACAAGTTTCATGATCGGCCTTTGTTAAATCCCCTTTTCCAACTACCTGAATCAATCCAATGTGTGTAGCCACTCGCAAATACTCTGGGGAAAAAGCCCTTGATCCTTGTGCCCCTCACAATGATGAAACTCAGAGCATTAACAGCCTCATTCCTCTTGCAACATTTTCTCTATGTTACGCAACTGTCAATAATGCCATTAACTTCATTAAGAAAGCAGGCAGAGGAGCGTGGCTAGCCAAAGCAGATATCACAGATGCGTTTAAAGTCATGCCTTTGCTTCCATCTCAGTGGCACCTATTCAGTGTCGAGTAGAGAGAAAAAATGTTTTCGCAGTCAGACTTACTTTTGGTTGTTGCAGCAGCCCAAAAAATATTTGTTACCCTGTCCGAGGCTCTTTGCTGGATTCTCCTGAATAAATGTAGACTGCCTCTTGTGCTCCACCTTCTCCCGCCCTCAAGCTGTATACAGATGCTGCATCTTCTGTAGGTTTTGGAGGGTTTTACAATAACCAATGGTTTGCCGATGTGTGGCCAAAAGAATTATCAGCTTGCCAGCTAATGCTATTTCCTCTGCTCTTATGGAAATATATCCTATTGTCATCACTTGTTTGCTGCGGAGTGGTAACTGGGCAAGGAAACAAATGCTGTTCTGCTGCCCCCCATTCACTCAAACAGTGCTAGACTAAGCCCAGCCCTGCAATCTTATCTGTGCTCTGCTGCTCACTACATGCGGTGTGGACTAGCTAGATCCACATTAAAGTCATACGATTCTGCATGGTCCTATTTGTCTCTTTTTGTGCCACTTTTCTGTAGCAGTAACACCTGTCAATATTCCAATGGTATGTGCTTTTATAGTTCACTGCTTTGAATCAAAAAAGATGCAGCCTTCCTCTATAAAGGGATCTGTAGCAGGTATCCAGTTCCACCTCCGTTGTCTGGATCCATCCACCATCAGCTGCTTCAAAAACTCCTCTATCCGCCTCCTGCTAAATGGACTTAAGAGAAACCTCAAGGCAAAGACATTTGTCTCCCTTTAACTCTTCCACTTGTGCACAAGATAATTATTCAATTGAGAGCTGGGTTCTTTGGTCACTACACTGAATTGTTATTGGAAACAGTTATTCTCACGGCTTTCTATGGTTTTCTTACAGGTGGGGAATTCACTTCTGTCAATGATTCTTTAACCCTCTCATGATCTAACAATAGCAGATGTATCTATTCACCCTCATTACTTATTACTGCTTAAACACTCTAAGACTAATAGGGATAAGAAAGGATCGCTGATTTACATTTCTGCCATTAATTCTGATTTTGTCCTCTGTCCTCCATGTTCCGTTCCTGAGGAGCCGCCCTCACGCTTCTCAGCAAGAGCCGCTGTTCATGGCTGAAAAGGAAGCCCATGTCAAAGGCTTGGTTTGCCTCTCGCCTCCGCCTCCTCTGCCAGTCCTGCGGTTTACCTGCAAACCACTACGCCACTCACTCTCTGCGCATCGGTGCAGCGACAACAGCAGCTTCCTCTACCTCTGTTGCAACACTAAAGGCCATGGGTAGATGGTCATCATGTGCTTGTGAGCGCTACCTGTGACCAGATGCTAAAGTCATCCTTGATGCCCAAAAGCTATGAGTGCTCCTTGAGTTTGAAATAAATGTGAAATCATGCTAAAAACTCAGATTTCTATCCAGTGGGGAATTTCATCTGAAAATTAGTAGATGTGATTGGCTATTCTGCTTAATTCTAGACTCTTCCGCTACTGCTAATTTGCTGACAAAAGTGTACTGGTACATGAGTATGGATGCCTGGTATGTTCTTTTTGGGGGGTTCTGCTGCTCTACCTCCCTCATGCTCCTCCAAGTCGGCACTTGGAAGGCAGGGAGGAGTGCTCTCCCTGCCTCAGGCTTTCCCTGCAGGCGCGGGGAAGGGGAGGGAGGTTCCTTCAGGGGGCGCTAGTAAGCAGGGGGGAGTGCTCCCCCTGCCTCAGGCCTTCTATGCAGGTATGCTATTTTTCATCTGCTGCAAATTACTCGTACATGCGTACGAGTGCCTGGTGTGGTCGTTTTGGGGGTTCTTGCTGCCGCTCTCCCTCCCTCATGCTCCTCCAAGTCGGCACTTGGAAAGGCAGGGAGGAGTGCTCTCCCTGCCTCAGGCTTTCCCCACAGGCGTGGGGAAGGGGAGGGAGGTCCCAGAACAGAGCCACACCGCCAAAGTTCAATTTGCTTTGTTAAGCTTTTGTAATTCCATTGGTCATTGTTTACTCAAGGCAATGTAATTGTCATGTTATTCTAATGCAAGCAGTGGTAATAAATGTTGATGTTATGCAAATAATTGTAATTTCAAAATGTTATGCTTTTACCGAATTGTAATAAATTTTTGACAAAGTGATCCTGGCTGAAATGGAGCAAAGCGTTAGTTCAGACAGGCACGGAGTCAATCTGCTTGGCCGAGCTCTCACTCATATGCTTACGTGGCTGGCCTTATCGCGCAGTCTCACGTCAGATGATCGGTCTCCCCTCCCAGCCAGATCAGCTGATCTATTTGGCGCGTTATTTAAACTGCCCCAGTCTACCTGAGTGTCTGGCTGTCATCTGCACGCTGCTCAAGAACCCACCTCCTCCCCAGCTCCTCCTTTGTGTTCTGACTTACCAATGTCAATGTTTTCATTAAGGCTTGCTCTGTTCCGGGGGTTCTTGCTGCCGCTCTCCCTCCCTCATGCTCCTCCAAGTCGGCACTTGGAAAGGCAGGGAGGAGTGCTCTCCCTGCCTCAGGCTTTCCCCACAGGCGTGGGGAAGGGGAGGGAGGTCCCAGAACAGAGCCACACCGCCAAAGTTCAATTTGCTTTGTTAAGCTTTTGTAATTCCATTGGTCATTGTTTACTCAAGGCAATGTAATTGTCATGTTATTCTAATGCAAGCAGTGGTAATAAATGTTGATGTTATGCAAATAATTGTAATTTCAAAATGTTATGCTTTTACCGAATTGTAATAAATTTTTGACAAAGTGATCCTGGCTGAATTGCGTAATACTTTCAGGAAATGTGCACTACAGCATAGTTACACTGATGCTATAAACCCTGGTGTGTGTGTGTGTTTTTATAGTACTTTAACAGCGCAGCATAGTGAGGAAAACATGCGGTCAAGTCTGCATGTGCATCAGCACGTAAAGGCTGTTTTTATGATGGGTGTTGTCATGCAATCCTCAGGGTCTGTTTTTCATGTGACAGTGTTGGATCAAAAAGCAGCAGGCTAATATTATGAACATGAAACCCTGATGCTGGTGACATGATCCGTTTGGTCTGACGAGGTATCTGGTGTCATGTTGGAGAGAGAGGTAGAAACAGAGAGTGATGTAAGCAGCACAGCAGAGGAGTTTCACACAGACCATTAATCATTGACGTCTTCAAAGCTCAGACTCATGCCACACACTGGAGCGCTTAGTTGAACCTGGAGGAGGGCTGAGCCGCAGCCAAAATGAAACCATATACAGCAACTCTGTCAGAGGTAGGTTAGGACCCTTTTCTGTTCTGCTCTGTAGAAATAGCTGCCATGACTTTAAGAACTGTGGTTCAACAACTTTGTGAATTTCTCAAAGGCCATCCGAAGACATTTGTTCAAACCCTGTCTTGCTGTAATTTGACTACTGCTGGTTGTTTGCTTATTATCTTGCAACATTTATGTCACTTTCTTGCGATGAAATTGTTGTTTTCTATTGACCATCTTCTTTGGGCCATGATTCTATTACAGTCTTCATCATTCCATCCATCTTAAATCATTAATCAATCCCTATATCTAATATTCCATCCAATCACCCATTTGTCCATCAACTGACCATCCACCCATTCATTAAAATCAATATCCATATACCCAGCTATCAATTAATCCCTCCATTCATTATTTTATCAATTCAGACATTCAGCTTGCTATCCACCCATCCATCATATATCCGTAAACCCATAATCTATCTTAAACCCTTAAAATTGTATTGATCCACTGATTCATCCTTTCTTTTCCCATTCATTCATCCCTTCATCAACTAACTCATCCATCCGTCAACTTAAGCATCCATTCATCTAATTCTATAAATCTCTATATGGTCTTTTAATCATCTATAAATCCATCAGTCCATTACTCATTCATCTATCAATTCATTCATTTATGCATTATTCATCCTTTCATTCTAATCCATTTTCAAGTTATTTATCTATTCATTCTCACATCTATCAAGTCCTACATCAATCCATCAATCCACTCTTATCCCTCCAAGAGTTCTATTTTAATCCGTCTATACTCTCATTAATCTATACATCCTTCCACACATTAATCGATCGACTCCTCCATCTATCAAAAAACAGTCAATTTCAAATAAATTATAATCCATTGATCCATCATTGATTAATTCATCCATCTAGCCATCCATCCATGCTTTGCTCCATACATTTATTGATCTCACTCATTATTTAAGTTCTTTGTCCATTGACCCATGCATCAATCTATTCAGCAATCAGTCCATCTATGAATTAACCCTTCTTTTCATCTCAATGCAATAATCTATAAACCTATTACTCTATTAACTGTTCATTACCTCCCTCCATTCAGACCTTTATACAATGATCAATCTTTCCTTTCTCATCCATTTTAAGCAATCATCTCAATACACCACCCCAGTCCATTAATCCAGTTATCTATTAATCCAACAGTCTGTCTTTTCATTTTCAAATTATTTGGTCATCAGCCTACTCATCCACTTTTCTTTCCATCCATCTATCTGTCCGACACCATCAATCCCTCCTAAACCATGCATAATCCATTGAATAATTGATCTGTGCATCCATCTATGCATACTTCTTGCATCTGTTCATCTTGTCCATTAGTCAACTTTACTCATCCATCCATAAACTAATCCATCCCTCTCAAACTATTAATCTCTTAATATTTTGATCCATTAATCTAATTATCCATCCATCCATCCATAACCCAGCCATCGTTTCAGCCGTCCATCCATCCATTTCAGTACATTAGGTTACATCAGTCTCTATTTCTACAAAAGCATCATCAATTCTTTATACTGGTCCGTTCATTTAACCATGGACCGTCCACCATTTTCTATTTTGATAAATATCTGACAATGTGGTTCCTTAATTTAATTATCCATCATGTTTTTTAAGCATGAACGGCACCAGGAGGGAGTTTGTGAAGTATGTACAAAAAGAAAAAACACAGTGAAACACAGCAGCAAAACTTAACAATCATACTGAAATCTATCTTTTAAAAAGTACAAGGCCAGTTCTTTTTGTTTTGTATTAATTGGTTGTATGAGGAATTTTATAGGCCTCAGGTCTTTCAGATTGGGCTGTGATGTATTTAAGTCAGGGAAAAGTTGAATTACTGTATGATATTTTGAATCAAATGAATAGTCCAATATTATTGAGGTATCCCAAAGCTTTCATTGGTTAAGTTTTAAATTGTTAGTGATGCCAAGTTTCAAACAATAACCATTACAAAACCAATTCAGCATTTGGATGACTATATTGTATTCCTTTTTATGGTTAGAAATAAGAGGGAACAGAAACTATAACTTGAGCTCTGCATATAAAAAGATGAAGACATTTATGTGATACTTTGTATGAAATGTGCTTACAGTTAAGTCACATGTACATCATGGCCTGAATGAAGCCCTGGGCCCTGGAGCCAATAAGCTTGTCTTTATGATGGGGTGTCTTATTTTAAAGTTCTCTACTCTCGTGAAGATACACCATCTTCTTTAACAACACATGTGAACTCTGTCGAGGCGTGGACAGGGAAACAGCATCTGGATCCACTCCACATTATCAACAAATTACTGATTAAAGCTAAATAATCAAACACTGACTCGGTATTTGGTTGAATTCTCTGTGCAGACACAGTGGGTTAAGCACATTAGTGAAAAGCTTGGGCCCATGAGGCAGTAGTTGTTATGGAGATTTGACATACTGCAGTTACATTTAGCATCAGTTTACTTAAGGAGTCAGCGATTTGCGGTTGGGGATTATGGCGAGCCACAGAGACCTCTGAAACAGCGCTGGGTACAGGAACAAGTCATTACAGCTCTGAAGGAAGAAGAACAGTCGGAGGTCCAAATCATGGAAACTAATCTTCTGTGGCCACAACGAGACTCACATTTCATTCTCTGGTAG
Source organism: Scarus forsteni (assembly GCA_036419115.1). Taxonomy (NCBI): domain Eukaryota; kingdom Metazoa; phylum Chordata; class Actinopteri; order Labriformes; family Labridae; genus Scarus; species Scarus forsteni. The sequence goes on along the minus strand of JAZDUH010000229.1, from coordinate 1,834,477 downwards.
AAGTGGTGGTAAAAACACTTCACTGATCCTCATACATCATTCAGTTTAGAAATTAAAGGTGGGCTTTTTAACCCTCAGGAAGCCCTGTAGGTTTTCAAATTTTTGCTACAGATCACTAAAGCACTTGTCACAAACAGCGCTGTAACTGTTTGTGATATTTTTAGCTTTATTAAATAAAAGTTGGAGTCATTTAGAAAAAACTTTAAGTTAAACTATGACCTTGTGGTGTTATATTTCATATTTCTTGCCAAAAATTAAGAGTAGTATTATATAAACAGAGGAAATAAAAGATGTGGAGATGTGTCCAATTATGTGAAAAAATGATTTAAATGTAAACTAGTAAAACTTATGATGACAGGAATTGGTGATTCAATGGATTGTGTAACTGTTTACATTAAATTTGCACTATGTGATGAAGCCAGAACATTCAAATCCATTTATCTTTTTGAGGGGGATTTTTCATTAAATAGAATGTCCCAAATAAACTTTTGATCAAATGACAAACAGCTATGACGCACTGGCTTACAGGCATATTTGGCATGCCCCTTAAATACTAACATAACATGCCAGATAGTTAAATATAAAGTACACTGTACAGTAGTGGTCACCAACATTTTTCAACTCAAGGTCCCCTATGGTGGTGATGGAGGAAGCAAGATCTACCCCCAGATTTCTCTGATAACCATAGAAAAAAAGTTAAATTTCAGTCATTATTATTAAATTTTAGCAACATTTAAGCCAGTAGATATAATCTTCAATCCATCAACGTGATAAAGGGAAGAAATACAAATACTGAATACGTGGATTCAAACACACACACCCATTTGCATTTTAAAACTTAATACAGAACAATACTCATGACTCCATTTGTTGACGACTGTTACAATGCAGGCATAAAGTGTTATATTCTAACTCTGTTAGATTACTTGTATACAGTGACGCCCCTCCCGACATGCAAAACATGTACTGTGCGGGTCCCACGATCCATGGAGGGCCCAATTTTGCGCAAGGGGACGCATTCTCTGCTGTCTGAGGGAGCCACGATCCGCTCTGTGGATTATAGGTCTGATATTTTCCTTTAAAAGTGTGTTGTGTGTTGTCTGTCAGAAATGTTACTTTGCAGGGTGCTGGTTTGGCAGAGTGGTTAGCAACCATGTATGTCCCATGTACATACTTCTGCTGGCCCGGGTTCGAATCCAGCCTGTGACCAGTTTGCAGAGTGTCTTCCCCTCCTCTTTCACAAACCTATCTACTGTCTCTCTCCAATCAGTAATGGCACAAAATGCCCCAAAAAAAGAAATGTAATTTTGCAGTGCAACCTGTACGTGACCATTTGATCTAAATGCCTCTCCAATCGCTCGGCATCTTTCGTCGTATGCTCTTCTGTGTGCCTGTGAGTGTAGTGATGCAGACAGACATACATCCCAGGGACAGTGAGGGACCATCAGTCACTTTGTGTGATTTTATCATTCAAATTGTGTCTTGACAGCTCATATACACTGTTTAAGTGAACACAAAGACTTGTCACCCTTTTGATGAATCAAAACATTCTTCAGCAGTCCAGCTCTGACCTTCTTTTCCTCTCACTCACTGTTTCCTAAATGATAAATTCATCCTGAGGTCTTCAGCATCACATATTCTCCATGATATAAAAAAATCTTTGAAGGTTCAAGCTCCAAATGCAATCTACTAGTGCAGGAGTTCTCAACCTGTGAGCTGCATCATGAGCTGTTTTCAGTGGTGTGTGTATAAAACCCCTCAGGGGACAAAAATCCATCAGAGTATGTCAGAGTACACCCACTAGAATAAACCAGACTACACCACTGGAAGGTTGGTATATATGTTGTTGAAATAAAAAATAAAAAACTGTGGCTTAAACACTCTAGCTGCTAGCAATCATAAGACAGAGGAGAGGATGATTCTGTGTAAATGTGGACTGGAGGTTACATGTTCCTATGGCCCTGATTATAATTTTTTGAATGTCTAGTGAATGGCATATAAGGTACTCAAAATTAAATTCTGCTTAGGTCCCCAATTTGTTCAGGGGCGGCCCTGCTTGTATAACAATTAATAGTCTCTGACTGTGCAGGAGGCTAACTGTGAGATGATACAGGAGCATGACTTATAACAACCAAGGTATTCTCATCCCAGTCTCAACATACTTTATGCAGCTCACTCTAAGCCTTCGCTGGCCAAAATACATAAAATAAAGTACTTTTCCATATGATTGTATATCTTGCAAATACTGAAAAAAATAATGGCATTGAAGGAAGTTGATTGGACCTAGTTCATTTTGTAAAACGGTGGGATTCACCTGATTTCTGAATATCATATGTGAAAAGGTCCATTCTGTGTATCAGTGAAAAATCAAACTCTCTCATCTAAAAGATCTACAGATGTCACAAAGATCAACTATAATGTTTAACTACTCCTTCTGGACAACAGCCCATAAAAAGTGTTTGGGAAAGACAGAACCTTTAATGACATTTCCAAAATGGAACTGGATGACCGTTCTGTTAATTATACTCATTATGGGCCAATTAGATGACGGAGGAGGCAAACACTAGCATAGCACAGGGTAAGGACACAATGCAAGCCATTTTGCACATTAAAACTGTCACAAAAGCCTGTTGGAGCAGAAGCAAAAATATATTCTCTGTCGAGAACAGTTTTCAATGTTTTCTTCATTTAATGTTGAAATGTTGTCCATTTCCAGATAAAGGTGATAGCCATGCTAATCTTTTATGAGCAGCCATTGTGTACTGGATTCCAGCTGCTCCTCATTGAAATTCCTGCACTTAAGAGTTCCAAGTTGTAGTTCGCAAGATGGATCTGTCTAGTTACAGAAACGCAATCAGGCAGATCCAATTTCAGTGCAAGGTCCATTAAGTAACAAAAAATGCTTCTATACAGTGTGAGGACATAAATGCAACCACATTCGGTGGACTCAGTTTTGTCCAAGTTGCATGTTGTTGCATTTTTCATTTGGTTCAGTTATTTTTTACATTGCACTCTGTCAGACAGACTAAAGCCTGCCAAATGTCTTGTTATATAGCCAACTGCCAGTGGTTGGGCCTGTAGAGGGGGTCTGTCTTCCTGCCCTGGGGCCAGTTGTTGCAGTATGACCATGAAATACACAAACCAAGCATTAAAGTTTAGCATAATGCAGCTGGAAGTACTTCAGAAGTATTTTAAAATATGAAATAAGATACAGATAAAGTAATTTCTATGGTGTATGTGATGACACTGGCATGTTGACCATGAGAGATGTGTAGCATGTCTTGCACAAACCTGTAGAGATGATGTCCCAAATCACAGAAATGTAGATTTCTTCTTTTTGTACCAGGCTGCAGAGAAAAAAATATTTACTTCATCACTCTTATTGGAATAAATGAGACTGAAGAGTGTTTCATTTCTAAAGGACGACTCTTTCCGTCATGCATCTGTGTAGACTGACTACGTAGACTACACTTTGAGCCTCTCTGCCTCCATCACCACTTTCATTAATGAAATCTCATGCACTCCACCACCTGTGCTCTGGATTTAGTTGTAAATATATTTTACTCTGCTTAAAGTGTGTTACTGGAGGACAGTTGATGCACAAGAGGGCACTCAACCTACTCTTGTGGAAGAATTAAATTCAGAGGCAAGAACTAATTAAACACCCAATCTGCCAGCACTGCACTTCCCCCAGCATTTTCCCAGTATAGTGTTTTAATTAGTTAACATGTAAACTAGTGACTTTCAGTCAACTGTGCTCCTAAATGACATGGTTCAGCAGCTGATAAAAACAAAGAAAGCTCTCATGAGTGTCTTTTCATTGGGGTTTGGAAGCAAGCCCATGCCCCACCCACCCAAGCAAAAGCATGTCCTGGACATTGTATTATCTTAAACTAGGCTGTGGTACAAAAAAGGTAGGGGACCAACCTGTAAGAGAGACTTGAGGCTGGTGGTGCTTACATCTGCCATATTCTACATAATATTTTCTATTAACAAAGTGTCAGCTTGCTCACTGTTGATGTGTTTGGCCAAATTTAGTCCAAAATGCTATTTGGGTCTGTGGCTGTACCAGAGTTTGATTTCTGTTTCATCTATGCACAATCTATATCTTCATTAAAAAGATAAAGACCTAATTCACTTTTACTTTCATTTTGGATCATTTAAAATGAATTCTCTAACCCAGCTGTAAATTTCTCTTAAAGTACATTTCGTCGAAAATGTGTGGACTGGGCAGCAATGACAGATAAAGTCATGGCTGTCAATGTGAAACTCCTCTAACTCCCTTCAAACTAAAGTATATTTTATCAGAGCTCAACTGTCTCCTCTGAGTTTCATTCACTCTAATTGACGAAGAGAGGAGGTCACGATCCTCTGGCTCCTCATTCTGTCAGGCTGTCAATGAACTCGCCGTCTAATATTTATGTTTAACTTTAAAGTGCAACATTGCCAGCAGAGGTCTGGCATACAGGATTACCCAACCATTGTGGTATTAAACATGGAGCTCTGGGGGGGTTGTATGTGTGTGTTTGGTGCATGTCTGTATGCATGTACATGTGGGAAATCTCAGGTTACCCCCTCATCATTCCACCGCATGCTGCAATACATCACTGTCAGACCAAATGTAGCCCCGTTCCAAATAGTTTAGTCTGACAGGACCCACTTGAACTTGATGTCAGGGTTTTGAGCAGAGGTTCATGTTTAAAGCTGCATAGTTCGAAAAAAGAGGACATGTTATCAGGTTTTTTAGTAACAATCAGATACCCCACATGTGTTTAAGATATTTTAGGGCAATATTAAACACAAAACGCATCTCTTTAGACACAATGAACTAAATATACAGTGTATAAGCAGATAAAAACAAATAAAATGTAAAAGCAGACAATAACTGATATGTTTTAGATGAGCAGCTGCTGCACATTTTTAATGTTAAAAAAAAAATGCTTTTAGGACTTCCTCACTACACCAAAATGCACAACACACAGCTGCTTCATGTTTTTTGTGTGATGTTCTCTGTGGGTATTTAAAGATCCATATCCTGCCTTTTCGAGCTTTATAAGGCTCTTTGGGTCTTTGATATGTATCCTCCACATGAGAGTACTTCTATGCATGAGACTGAGTAAAATTTAAAATATAAACTTAAAATACTGCTTGTAACACCTTTCTGTCAGATTTACCAAGGAATTTTTTCAACGCCTGCAGACAGTGCAGAATGTTACAGCTCAGATTTTGACCACAGCAGGAAGTAAGAGCACACAACCCTTCTCTTCACTGGCTGCCTTGTCAGGTAAGAGCTGACTTCAAAACGCTTCCAGTGACCTAAAAGTTATTAATGGCATTGCACAATATTATCTTGTGAACCACTGCATTCCTTCTTAGGTTCTCTGCTTCTAGGGAGCTGGTCTTCTGAGTCAATCTTGTCGTGCAGATGGATCTGCCTGATTCAGTGTCTGTCATCAGGCAGATCCATCTTACCATGTTTCAGTCTACAAGGACTGTGAGTGGCCCAAAGCAGGATGGTCCTACCCTGCTTCTTAAGAGCACAAAGAGGTGGGAGCTAAGAGCAAGACAACACCATGAAGTGAACTTGTATAGAGATCAGCAGATGCTAACAGCTTCAAATCTTGACTATAATTCTTTGTTAAATATAAAAAACAAACAACACTACAAACTTATCCTTATAAAGGTTATTTTCACTCCACTTCCAACATGTTTTGCCAGGAGTTTGTTTTTTGAAGATGTTCTGTCCTTTAAAATGTTGCAGTACGGCCCTCCAGCCACATTATCTGAAACATTATCTGAAAACTTTTCAAATGTATGAATGCACTTGGTGACTCTCAGATGCTAAAATCAGGTGTAGATTGTCAGAAAAAGGCTGCAAATTGAGTTTCTGCTAACATAAGCTCATCTTATTTATGCCAACAGTTATAAACTATGAAAACTGAGCTGCTTGCACAATGTTAATCTCATCTAATTTAATTAGCTGATAATTGCACAAGCATGTTTTGATAAGACTTTTACATTTGAATAATCTAATAACTTCATCAGTGAACTTAATTCTCTCATAAGAAACAAACCCAAACTTGATGTCTTGAATGATGATCTCTATCTCCTTGTATTTTAATTGCATTTAAAAACCATCCCTGTTGGCCACATTGTTTCACTGTGAAAGTCATCAATATAAACACGGCCCTTCAGCTCCAATAATTCCAGAGGGGTACTTTAGTTCAGGAACAAACCTAACTTCACACTCCACCTGACAGCCAACAGTCATTTATGTGTTATGGAAACACATTTCTGCTGTGTAATAATTGTGCAATACAAGAACATTGCTCACTAATGAAGATGTAATAGAAGCCTGGCAGTGATTTCACAGCTTCTCTGGGGGTCCAACAATCATCCCAGACCCTACAGCTGTGCTGATGGATCATTAGGCAAAAACTTTTAGACAGATTCATGGAGGAAACTAAATAAATACTCATTTTTAGTGAAATGAAAAGTTTATATCTGAAGAAATCTATATTCTAACATCTCCCCAAGGCACCCCTTTCCTCCATAAATTACACATTCACAACTCAAGTTTAAATATATTATGACAGAAATGTAATATTGCCTGAGTTATAGTTTCTATCAACTTAACAGCATATCTCATAAAATTGTTTTCCATGTCGAGTCTGGTTCATATCGGTCATTTGTAATTACTCGTGGGTTAGTTTATGTAATGTTCCTTTGTCTAAAACAAAGTGGTTTATTCTATTAATAACAGGACCTAAATAATGGTCCCAAAATTTACTTTTAATGTCACTCATTTATAAGGCACATTATCTGAGCATAGTGATGAACTGAGTTGTATGGTCTGCATGTATTTAAGACAGAGACAGAGCTGATAAAAGAAGAATGCATAGGCCAAATGTACAGATGATTAGATTCTACAGACGAACTCTGACCTGAACAAAACAGACACTCAGCTTAACTCGTTCCCAATAAAGGATGCACAACAATTCATGCTCTTCAAAGTTCAATATTGGATGGTTAATTGATCAATTCAAATAAAGTTTCTAATGGGACAGGAACCTAGAAGACCTCTGTTTGTTTTTCAGCATGCTTCCTCCTTGTGTGCTCTCAGTGTGTCTACACAACTGGAGACACAAAAACATTTAAAGTCTCACATGCATCAGGTAATGAGCTGTATAATATATTCATATGTACTATGCGACCAATAATCAAGCTTACAAATAATAATAACAGTAATAATCATAATAATAACAATTGCTTTATATATATAAAGTGTTTTATATCAACGTTCTTTACATTGGAATTTAAAAAGACATGTACAAAGTGGAGTCTATCAATTAAAACAGAGACTAAGAGAAAAATCAAACAACTCAAGACTCATATGAAACAGTAAATACATCCTTCCGTAGCTTCACTTTAAATAGCTCCAACAACATGCCTGCCTAATTCCTTGAGGAAGAATACTCATGGCACATGGAAAGAAAAGGCCTCTTTGTCTTTCCTGACCTTGGAAACAGTCAAAAGACCTGTTCCCTGCAGTGAAGAACACCTGAAGGTACATATAGAAAACCAAATCAGAATGAAGTTGGGTGTTGGGTGAAACATCAATAAAGAAGTAAAGTACAACTTTGCAAATTAAATTATTGATACACGTGTGAAGGAGAGCTGGTCAGTTGAAACTGATAGACAAACTCCTGCATGCAGTCTTACTTGGGAGAAACTGAGACTGAGTTACTGGTAAGTGCAACATCTCAGTCTCAGATCTTTATCAGGCAAAAGTGGTGCTTGCCTACCCCACCGCCGGCCCCATTTCGTGTCCTGTTGTTCTCCATGTTTGTTTACATTGAAGGTCCATGTAAACACGTGAGATCCCAGCTACGAGAGCAGAGGTGCTGCCTTCATGGTAAACACAGACATGGACTGTCACTCTAATGTGTGCTGCAATAAAAGCAGGGTACAGCTAACGTTACAATATCACTGGCCCTCTTCTTCTTCCCTTCTCCTTCTTTTGATCCTTATAAATACATCCTGCAAACCCTACCATCTTTTCTGGCATAAATCCACTGCAAAATATACCCACACACAGCCGATTGGCTGTCACAGCACAGCCACATGCGACGTCACCTGAAAAGTTCAAATTTTCAACCTTTGGGACCAAGTGACACGCCCTGGTCACATCTGCTGCATTGTGTGAGGGCTGGCCCCACCCCATAGCTGCTGTTCATTGACTCTGCATGTCGTCAAGGTCGCCCAAGTCGCATTCAGTGGAAGAGCACCTTAAGGCTGCACAACTGAAATGACCTGAAAGTTTTGTGTTGATGCCACTTATAATTTTGGTATTGAAACAGGACGTTCTCTCTCTCATAATTTAATCTCAATATACCCCCCTGCAAAATCTAAATTTATAAGATATCTAATCCAAAATGTTCCCTAATGGAACATTTGAGTTAATTTTTGTGCCTGTTCCCTGTGTACAGACCCCAATCTGCAGATTTTTATGCTGTCACATTTAATATCCTGCTTAAAAATTTGCAGGCTGTCATTTCTAGCATTACCATTTGCCAAAATAAGCCACAAAAATGTTGTTGAAAAGGAGACTTAAACTGAGATCATTTGTATGTCCCAGTCAGACAACGTGGATAATAATCACTTAAAACAAATGCAGGGAGCTCCACTATAACTTTTTTCCTTAAAGAAATTTCAGTCGTATTGTTTTTTGCTGCTTTACAACTTCACAACAAACAAAGCATTCTGTTGGTCAGAGCTGTATCTATGAATCTGTATCTCTTGTTGTCAGAATGATTAGCATGCTAGTTCAGTTAGTAAAGATTATGCCAGGTTTATCACACAAATGGAAGGGATAGGGTGGACAATTGCTGCAACATTCTTTGTCTATTTGCTGAACACCCATTTACGGTAAAGGCTGATTCAGGTTCTATGCATATATCTGGCTTCTCTTCAGTGTACCTGTCCTCAGAGAGAGGGCAGCTGTATGAGACAAGTCCAGAATAAACTTAAAGAGCCAAATGTTCACAGTTGAACCCTGGTTGCCAGCAAACATAATCAGGCAGCAATTTCTCTTCCTCGAAATGTTTTCAGATGGGATGGGATGCTCAGAGGATTTGAGATGGCAGCATAATGGGCTATAAATTCAATTCAGAGGAAGTTGATGTAAACAGACAAGTATTTCTTTTTCGTCATTTCTGCAGACAATTGGAGTTTCAGCTTGTGTGAAGACTTAATTCTTATCATGAGGCTTTATCACTCTGAATTATAAATAGAAGACAAAGGGACATATTTTAGCCAATTTCTGTTCAGTAAGAGATTGAAATGTTGCACACGTAGCCAAACTCAACTCACATAAAATAATGCAAACACCATGATCTTCATCCTGCCAGTCTGTAATTGGTATAAATCAGCTCAAGTATAAATCTGAGCACGAAGGGAACACAGTTAAACATGAAAATGTGGGAACTGATGTCCCATTTTTTTTCTTTTTCATGAAAGCGAAATAAGGGATAATTAAATAATGAAGAAAACTGAAGATTGGCATGATGCATAACCCTTATCAGATTGTTGAAAAGTACAGCAAAGTTTGTTACACAATTGTATTTTGGGAAAGGCCCATTCTGTTGGAGGTAATGGGTTGCAGGTGATGACTGACTTTTTTCCAACCTTCTGTCCAGTCCTTGAGCCATATTCTTCTGAGTAACATGTTGGACTCCATATTATGTAGACACTGAAGCAACGACGAAGCAAAGGATGTTTTCCTGGATAGAGAAATAGAAATGTAATGCCAAATGTAATGCTAAATGACAGATGCTGAATATGGGGAGTCACACTCTGAAATACCATTGTCAACAAGAATTTGACTTTGGGTTTTTTTTGCCACTGTTGCCAGTATTTCTGACTACAAAAGCCAACATTTAGCTCAGATAAATGGCATTATATCTAGCCCTTTCCATTACAGAATACTGTTGTCTCACCCTGCTCTTCATGCAAAAACTCAACCAAAGACTGGAAAAGATGGAAAATGCTCTACAAACACCTGTTTGGAAGATTCCATGGATAAACAGGTTGATTTGAAACATATGAGTGTCATGATATATATAAAGGGCTCAGGTATTCACAAGTGAGGATGAGCAACTGTGTGAGCAAATAGTCCATCAGTTTAAGAACAAGGTTTGACATGTACAGTTGCAAGGAATCTATGGATCAGACAACAATACCAGCAAAAGATTCAGAGAATAGTGATGGGCATAGCAGTTCGTTTAGAATGTCCTGAATCACTAGGATCAGTTCACTAAAAAGATTTGTTCAAAAGATTCATTCAGCGAATCACCCAATCACTCAGTGCTTGAAAGGAGGAGCCTGTAACTCCAACTTACTGAACTGATACACAGCTGAACGGTTCGGGTTTCAGTTCAGTACATTGACATATTCATAACTTTCTGTGGATGTGACAGTTCAAGCGAAATTATGCCTTAAAAATCAAATGACAATGCTACTATAATAATAACTGAACTATCAAATAGCCTAAAGCTTAACAGTTTTTTTGTGGTTGTTTTATTTTGTACTTTGTTTAGTTTTTGCCATTTTTTAGTCTGCCAACCATAATGTGCTATAGAAACTCAATCTGTTAATACAAGGGGAGATGTGTGTTTATTTTTATATGGCCTCTGTTTCAATGCCTTCTCTCAAAACTGTTATCAAATTCATATTAATGGAGGTGTGTTTGTGTCATGGCATGGGTAACTTGCAATCTGTGAAGGCACCATTACAGCTGAAAAGTACACATAGGTTTTGGACCAACATATGCTGCCATCCAGGCAACTTGTTCAGGGAGGTCTCTACTTATTTCAGCAAGACTGCCAAGCCACACTCTTTTTACTTACTAAATATGTTACTTGTTTAAAGTCTTAAAACATTTTTCTGAGCTGTCTGTCAATGTCCAGCACACAGCAGGCTGTAGTACATGATAGTAGAAGAACCATTTGCAACAAAAAGGGCTTTGATTTAGGATGCTGAAATTATCTAAATCAAAAATCAATCCCTAATCAAATTGTCACCGTCAGAATTGAAATCTACTTGAATTTTAAGATAGTGGAAGATTCAGAACTCATACATTCACAGCCTGGACTGAGAAAAGCCTTTGGTTTGAATACCATAAAATACCAAATAAACGCCTGGTCCCAAATAGACGCCCGGTCCCAAATAAACGCCCGGTGTAGCAGTACATTTTGACAAATAGACGCCCGTTCCAAATAAACGCCTGGTGTAATTTATTCGGCACAACGTACGAGCTACGGTCAAAGGTTACAGAACACACATGCAAATGCTGAACTCACAACTGACAGCTGACACTTGAAAAGAACCATGATCAGACTGAACCTTAAAAGTTATTTGTCTCTCTGGACGTCCTGTCAGCTCGTTTCTCCTCCCTCTGTATGTCAACAAATGCAGGTTGGTATGAGGCACTCTGTTTCACAACAGTGCAGCTACAGCCTACGTCCACAGAAGGCACTAGAGAGCAGAAAGCCTGAATCTTACAAAGTAGGGCTTTGAAAATTCAACGAAGAAGACGTTGCCACTGCCGCTGTTTGTTTTTGCCCTTAACTAACGTCAGGAGGTCGGTCCCGTCAGTTAGCGATATGTTGCTGCTTATCTCCATGTCCCTGGTGCAGGGAAAAAAAAAGAAGTAAGACCTTAACTTAAATACCAGACGTTCATGACCAGTATGACCAGACTAGAGTGTAACAACCGTACTGTAATCGTGCCTTGAAAATGTACAGGTGATATTCATACTGGTGTAAATAAATAATTTGGTTATATTTACCATATTTTTCATTTTTTGCTAAGTAAAATTTTTGTGCAAAAGGAATTAAACACCTGTCCCAAATAGTCGCCTGGTCCCAAATAAACACCTGGTCTGCTCAGTAATTGAAGCAAATCAACGCCCCGGCTACTATTTGGTATTTTACGGTATTTATTACAGTTAAAGCTATCACTGTTAGAGGGTACATTCTTGTATATCACACCTGTTATCAGCTTTTTAAGGAATTCCAGTCATTGGTTGTTAGGGACATGATTTTCAAGAATAAAGACGCTCATATAGAGTCACTATTTGTCAAATGGCTTTAAATTCACCTCAACTTGGCCTCTTCATTTGAGCCTAGGTTGATCCAAAGTTATAATGAGAAGGTGTTTACAATATGGCAGCATCAACAGATAGACTTTAACAATGTTTCTAAGGCCTTTTTGATAACTGGGTGAAGCTGCAGCATTCTGCCAGTTGTACAAAAAATATAAATAAAAGAATCAGCAGTCTGATAAAGCATCTGGAGGTAAATAAATACATAAAATTGAGGTATTTTCAGTTTGAGTACAGTGTAATGAGCTGAAATACATTACATTTATCTTTGTATTGGTTTTGCTTTTTTTGTGTGTCTGTGAGTCAACATGCAGAAACTCCTGCCTGAGAGTAAATATTCAATCACAAGGCCTTGAAGTTGGATCCAATTATTAAACTAATCTTCAAAGTCACAAGAAGAGCAGTAATATGCAGTGTCCAAATCAGAGGAGTGATTCAGGAGACAGTTTTGCAGATGCAAAACCTGGAAGCCAGTTTAGCTCAAGCTCATCAGTACACCTTGAGCCTCCTGGAACATGGGGCATAATAACACTACTTCATACCACAATTTAAAAAACAAACGTTTAACATTTTCTGCAAGGGTGAATATGATATTCCCCAAAGCACTGCACATCATATCAAACTAAAATCATGATGCTTGTGACTGATGGCTTGAAATACAAGACCATATAATTCAGTTTGAAAGTTTCTGAACAATGTACAAACTCATAGTCATTTTTCTTCAATAACCCTGTCATTCAAATAAAGTTATCTTGATTGTCCAAAAAACACTTAACACTCAAAAGACACAAACTATATGACTCAAACTGGACCAAAATTTAGACCAAAATACTCATAAATGTATTGGACAGTGAGAAAAATTTTATTTTTTCATCACTATTGAATTGATGGATGACAGTTTCTAATTCTGTATATGATTTGTCTTAATTAAGAGTGAGATAAATTACTGCCCCTTACATGCCTTGTGTTAATAAACAAGTGATGTACTAAATGTGTTAGGGGAGTAAATGTTTTAAAGAAAAAAGTACAATTTAAATTCACTTGAGAGCAAATTTTTTACAGAGTCCTGTCATCACAGTGCAATTTCCAGTATGACATTATCCTGTGTTTACAGAAGCTTGAGGAGAATGTACATATCAGGCAATTAAGTCTAAAGCTTGGCAGAACACACAGGAGAGAGAAAAGCTGTCAAAAATCCAGTAATTACAGATAAGATGAAAACATTAACTTTGGTGTTTAAAAAATATTGCAAACATGTGAGACACTGTGAGGAGTTACAGATATTCTGATCCTGTAACAGGGCTTGGCAAACTGTAGAAGGTTGTTTAAGGCTATGAGTGCAGATGTGGCGAAATCTGCTGTTTCTTAAATGGCCACTTGAGGCTGGCTCCAGTACTGAGAAATCCAGGGATGGACAACTTTGTATACCACAAGGGCCACATTAATGTTATGCTTGGTTTCAAAAGGCCAATAGTTACCAATTAAATGGCTCCATCAATAAGACCATCAAAACCTGTTATTAAACAAAAACAATGAAATCTAGCTTTTATAAGAATTTGTATCCATCCTTTCCAGCTCAAAAGCAATTTAGGAAATTTAATGATATTTTATTTTCAAGTTTCTCACATTACAAAAATATAATTAACAAAATGAGCTTGGCTATGGCTGTTTTGGTATTCTTAGCCCTGATAATAAACTGTCCTTCCTCACAATGTAAACAATTCCTATAATGAATCCCTGGATCCAAGGTATTGGCAGCACAGTCTGATAGTGCGCTTGGTCTGTAAAGGGGAAGTTGCAGGTTGGAGCCCAGCTCTGGCTGTCACATGGTGATGTGTCCTTGGGTACACTTGAATACCCAGAGTTGCTCCTACTGCTGCGTCAGTGGTATGTAAATGGGTGTGAAAGTGTGTTAATGTGTTAGTTGATACTGGTGGAGAGCTCACATTGTAAATGGGTGTGCATGGGTAATGGTTGTGCTTAACTGCTTAGAGTAGTCAAAGAGACCAATGCACCATATTACTCAAGTCTATTTACCATTTATCAACAACTGTTTTCAGATAATCACCAAAATGACTATCATTTCTTCTTCCTTGCATCATAACCAACATTCTTGAAAATGTCATCAAAATCTTCTGAAGATTTTACTTATCTTGCTCATAGGTGGATGGAGGAATTGATGGAAACAAGCAAAAGCTGGCTAAAAGAAAAACCTTTCTGGAGTAAGGGATAAATACGGAGATGTAGTTTAGAGTTGGGAAATGTTGAATTTTTTGCAACAAGATTTTAGTGTATGAATGACAGAAAAATCTCTAAATTACCTCTACCAACAACTGCGTTTAAAGCAAAAGCTTATGGATGCACAAACAGCAGCAGAAGATGTGTGTGTCTGTATTGGCTAGGCTGAATAATTAACAAAAGTTTAATGCTAATACAGCTGTAAAGGGTTGGTTCAGCGGCTATATAGATGCTCGACATGTTCATGATAGTCTAGGTCTTGTAAACCTGTGTTTTATGTCCTTGTTGCTGATTGGGTGTTACTGTGTCGAGAGGGACTGTGGTTTGTGGTGACTCTCAGCCAAGATGAAATGGGAGAACACACACTGGAGAGCTTAGAAATAAACAGGGGGCACCTTCACTTTAAGCTGTTTTTCCCATTAAAAACACTTGAAATTATCCTTAAATTGAACAGTGGAGCATTTGTGCGTCCAGTGGATGAGGAACATGGCCACTGAGGTTAGCATTTTGATATGCAGATTTGGGTCCATCTTTCAAATGTCTCTTATCAATCAGGATCAATCTGCAGGAGAGAGTTTAGACTTCAGACCACAATTTTGAAGTTGTGAAGCCCAATCACTCTGTGCCTCCTTAAGTTAGGAACATGCTAGCTTTTCACCTGACCCCTCCACAATATCAGACAAAAACTGGGTTCAACACAAGTGTGTGTTAACTTTCCTATTTAACAACATTCTCATTGGCCATAAAAAATGACAGCTGTTTCTGATAAAAGAAATGGTAACGAAATGTGCTGCACGCAAAAAAGCATTGTGTTGGGTGGATGTAGAAACCAGTGATACCTGAAAAAGTTAATACTAACAAACAGTCGCAGACTTACTGAATTTCTTCTTTGAGTCATTACTATACCCCTTTAATTCTGGCACCTCAATACAAAACAAGGCAACATATTTAAATTTTGCTGTGCTGCCTTCTATCCTGTGGTAATGATTTGCATTTGCCTCCAGTTTAGCTTTGTTTTGCCTCTAGCAACACAGTGGCATTGATTATAGGGATCCAAAATTGTCTTAAGTTTTGCATTGAAAGTATTAACCGATGCTAAAACACTTTCCTGATAGGCTTGATGTTTTGGATGGCATTGAAAGTCTCATAAAAGTGCTTAAATTGCATTAGTTTTAGTTTATGTATTCAGTTTGGATGACAGCTGGCGTATGCTTGCAACTGAAGTTCTCAAAAAACCTTGTAGTTTGCAGAAACTAAGTGCATCTGATTCACCCACTCTGTCTGAGAAGCTCTGTGTAAGCTCCCATCAGTTTATATATCTGTTACTTACATGGGTGTGGTCCAGCTTGGTTAGTTGACGACTCTACCTTGTGATCATTCAACAGTTCAGTGCTGCTCCATGCCTTATTGTCAACAGCCCTGCTTCGATCATATCATATACAGCCTACACTCCACCATGGCTTGCCATTCCAAGCCAGTGGGCTAAAACTGTCAATGAGGGTGTGCAGATAGCCTGGTGGTTGTGTCGCTGCACAAACCCATAAATGCTGAGGCCAGTTTACCTCGTGTCCTTGCACTCGCATGCCTCTTCTGGCTCTAGCCACAGTCTCTGTGTTCTCTGTGTAAAGGCAAAACACCTTAAAAATACTTTAAAATTACTTTTTTATTGAGAATAAAACCTACACTGCTCGGTCCATCTGGAGAGGGGCTGGGTGAAGGAGCAGGAGTCAAAGGCAAAGTAAAGAGGAGAAGAGAGGAAAGCACTGATGCAACTGACTTTTTGCCTTGTGCATAGAAGGGCACTACCATATGAAGGAGACATGTTGGAGAAAAAGTTCAGGATTTTCAAAGTGCAGATGTACAAGGTTTTTAGCAATAACCTGATATCAAGTCACACAAACAGACCCCATCAGTCTGAACCAAAATACTCAGGACGAGACATGGGCCATACGTTGATGTTAATGCCTGTAACTCATAAGGCAGTACTCCAAAAACCCAAACTAACCCTTTACAGACATTAAGGGGCATGTAAAACTTTATTGATGTTTTAAACTGAAGAAGATTTCTTGTCATGTCCATGTTTTAATGTACTGGATGCAGACAAGCGATTTACTGATTACATCTTGGTGTTAATGAGCAGTTTGATAAATATTATCATTAAAGCAAGGGATGGTTGAGAATCTAAACAATATTTTACAGTTGTCTGAACCTTTGCCTGCAAGACTATCTAAAACTGGACCTTTTTAAGGTAAATTAAAGACCTCTGCTGTATCAGCCTTTTGGGTACAATGTCAGATTATCAGAATGAACTCCATGTTGTAATTGAAACCCTTCATTCTCCTATTCCTCTCTTTTATGAAACACCAGAGTAGTATTACATGTTGAACACTTTTAACATCTACCCCGTTTTATGAGAAGGCCAACATTTCTTGAAACAAAGCGTGAGAATCAAACTTTCTCTGGATTGGAGTGGACACTGTCTGCTTTCACACCCATTTACAGCAAGTCATGCTTCATCCATCACCATCCACTGTTTGTCATTTTGACACAAAAGGAAATACCTGTCATAGACTGATGAAGTACAGTGTGAACAGCTTGATATGAATAAGATTGAAATCGTGAAAGCCAAAGTTCCTGGACAAAAGTTTCATATGAGATTTCACCAAGAGTACCTCACAGACCTGTGAGTACTTGTTCTCTTAAAAATTGGTGCAAGCCATGTAAATGAAACACCCTTTGTCGTGTGAAAAGCAGTGATCCAGCACATGAAGAATCTGAAGAATAGAAACACAAGGGAGAATAATACAAAGAACAAGAGAAAGAGGCATGCATTGGAATAAGGCATTTAAACCAAGTGACTATTAAAGGTTACCTTAAAGTTTAAAGTCTGTTTGATTATGACAGGCTGTGGATTTAAATAGCCCACCTCTCACCACCTGTGGCATAATCAACTCTTTAGGCTTTGTGTGTTTTGTATGATGTTAAGCCACAGAAACCCCAGGCTGGATAACATAATAAATAGCTGGTGCAAACTGCTGCATGGTTTTGATTATCATTAAAATTGATGGATGTCCAGATAAATACTACATTGTAGTGCAGATGGACCTGCCTGATTCATTGTCTGAAATCATGCAGATCCATCTCGCCAATCTCCAATCTCCTACAACTTCACTGCCAAAAGCTGGTCCAATTATGGAGGAGAGATGGAAACAAAAGATGTGACAACAGCGAGAAGTGACTGCATGTTTGAAAACAATGGCAGCTCCTGAACTGAACGCTCATCTATCTGGCCTGATCTGATGATACCATCGATTATACAGTATATGGGTATGTTATTAGTTCTCTGCTCTGCAATTAATACTTTCACATCAGGAAATTGAGCTTTCTTGTGTGCTTTGATTGTTTCCAGCTAGATTGTGGAGCGTCAAACATATATACAGTATGTCCAGAGCACAGTTGGAAGACTGCATGTGCAAAAGGTTTAACATCTGAGATAGCTTCAGTCAAGCTACACAAGTATCCACTTTTGAGCTAGAGATACAAGGATCCAGTCACTTTTTCAGATAGAATTCATGGTCATCTCATTCTAACTTATTCTTGTTGAGTTTATATTGTTTTATTAGGGGTTTTATCCTTCAG
This sequence comes from Scarus forsteni, assembly GCA_036419115.1. Classification (NCBI taxonomy): domain Eukaryota; kingdom Metazoa; phylum Chordata; class Actinopteri; order Labriformes; family Labridae; genus Scarus; species Scarus forsteni. The sequence continues at coordinate 1,816,437 of JAZDUH010000229.1, read as the reverse complement.
TTCTTTTAAACAGCATGGAGACTATTGTCTCCTGTCTGTTTGTTATATCTATGGCTATATGTCATGTCAGCTGCTTTTACACAAATAAAGTTCCAAACAGACACAATTCTTTGAATTGAATTGAATGAAACACCCATCAGTCTCAATTATCCAAAAAGTATAATAAAACATATTTTTGCTTCTCTATGGCATGGTATCATATTATCTACGACCTAGTTCTATGGCCTGGTGAATGGGGACCTCTGTATTTAAAGGTGTCACTGTTCTCCTCAGCCAAAATTATGGTCAGATTTTGAATGAATTAAAAAGCTGTGAAGCTTATCACATCTATCTAAAATGGGCCACAAACTTGTTTGTATGTTAAAGTCAACACATTCAAAGTAAGACTTAAAATAAGCTATGTATGAGCTTTTTTACAACCACCATGGAAGTGGCCAAAAGGTTTTTAATTTTAAAAAGTAAAAGCACCTGGATGAGTTATATTTCAGTATGCAACATAGCCATGCAATGAGTTACTTTCAATATAAATGCTACCCAACACTGATGGTAACAGCAATATCCCTCATATTTGAAAGCATAACATAACACTCTGTGATTGTTCATGTTAACATAAGCTGTTTATGATGTGTTTCACTGTGGACACTTAAGAAAAGCAGCAGAGTTAAAGCAACATTTTTATTCTAACAGTCAATATTATCCTGGTTAATGTCTGTTTGGTTGATGGGAGTCCATTAGGGTTTATGAGGAGATGTCTGAATTAATAGCTGCAAACTTGACACATATAACTAATCATTATTGACTCCAGATCAGTCAAGTGTTAAAGTTAGAGATTCATTTACATTTTCAGACTGGAATTTCTCTTTAACAACAGCAGCAGCAGCTGAATGTGACATCAATCAGATGGTTTCCATTGATGGTTCCCAGCCTCTAATCCATCAGCCTTATTGACTGTAATGTGGAAATACCTCCACGAAGGCCACCAGGGAGCACTTTATCTGACTACTGTAGCACTGCAGTGACATGAGAAATGATTCAGGACCTGCTGGAGGAGGTCATGGAAATGTTCCTTTAATATACTTACAGATCAGGCTGACTAAAGCAATGTGTGATTACATAAAACATTAAATCTAATATAGACAGTGGAAGACTGATTATCTTTCTTTAATGGATGGCTAATGGAAGACCACATTAAAAGAGACAGTCGCTTCTTCATCAGTTGCTTCTTAAGGGAATATTTCAGTTTATTATAGCATTCTGATTTATTACAAATGTGATTGTGCCAGACCCAAATAACCATTATGACTGACTACATATTTATCTTTGCGTACATCCTAGATGAACCAATCAACAAAACTTTTTTTTAATCTTCTAGATGAACATTTACGACTGGAAAGGACCAGAATATCTGGGGGATTTGGTTGTATATATAATACAATGATAACCCACAGGGCATATTTTAATTTAGGGTATGGGGTGCTCCAAGGTAAAAAAAAAAAAAAAAAAAAGGTTGGGAACCACAGGTCTTTTGAGTACAATGAAGCGATGCCAATATAGATCAGGGGCATCCTGCTTGGGACATACCACTTTAGTTTAATTTAGTAATGGGGCATTTTTCCTGTGTGCAATTGGCTATTTAATTGGATTCACTCTCCTTGATTGCTTTGGTTCACCATTAGGTAGAGTTTTAAGCTCCAAGGGAGCTGAGGCAAGACTCAAGTGTAACGTGAGGGCATAAGTAGAAGAGGGCTGTACAACATAGAAATAAAACACTTTTGGGCATTACTGAAATCCATCAACACATCCATTATCTATACTGCTCATCCTTTACGGGGTCACGGGGGGTTGGAGCCTATTCAACCTGGCATTGGGCACAGGGAAGGATACACCCTGAACTAGCCGCTTGATAACTGGGACACACAGACAGCCACAGAGCTGTCTACTGACTAAGCTTTCCTTTGCAATTAATAGTATGATGTTTTGTGGTTGCAACTGCCTTGACAAAAAACTTGTCTCCTTACTTTGACAAAATGTCACAAACCTGGAGTCAGCAACACTATCACCCCAAATTCCTCCTTTGCCGTAGTGATGATTTTACAATAGTTTCACACAGCCATGCTGACAGCCCTGCCTACCCAAAAAGGTAGTATCTAGTACAAAATATTGCTCAAGAGGGCTTTAGTCTGCATTGACTTGGTCTGTGTTGGTATCAAAGCTGAACCCCGTTCAGTTTTGGAGGATATCGAGCTTTTCCTCCGATATCAAGGCAAACAATTTACAGATGTTTAAATGTATAAAACAAAAGCACTGACTCACATCGTACAGTCACAATCACCAAGAAACCTTAATTATTATGGTCAAAACATACTTTAGCTCTTATTGAACTGCTTCCCTGAATGTGTCTATGAAGACAAGTTACTGACAGATATTGTAATATCAGTGGGTAATGTATGTTTTCACTCTCTTAAGTTAGGGGTGGTATGATAAAGATGTTTGGTCTTTGTTGAACTGTTGCCATGAACATCCAAATATTAGCCAAACACTTGAACCAACGTTTACATAAGACAAGAGAAAAGCCAATTTAATCTCCTGCTAACAGCTATCCTCTGGTAGCAGTTGAAAGATAGAAAATAGGGAAGCGAGGATGAGACGAGAAGCTGCGATTAAGAACCGTGGGTGTGACAGGGGGTGTCCAACTGCCTCACAGTTTCCAGCTCCATTTATCACTCTTAGATTCCACATGTGTACGCTGCAGGGAGGAGAGGAGAGGAGGCCTGAACCTCTGACACGCTCTGATGGATCACCTGCATACTTCACAAGATTTCTAATTAAATCGACACCAGTAGAAAAGGTACAGGTGTCTCACTCCTCTTTGCTCACTTTACCACACTGTAGGCTGGATCAGTGACAGGCTGGGGAAGATTAGACATCCAGGAGATTCTTCTGACAACAATTTGGTGTGAGATTGCAGGACCAGATGGAGAAAAACTCTTCCATTAAGTAACCATCTCCTGGCAGAACTCAGCCTTTGTAATAATCCTTTCTTCTGAACCTAGTACTTGATTTCAGAGCATCATTTCACTGATAAAGCTCCCTTTGTTAATGGTTTCTTTCATTAAACCAGGCTTTTGAAAGATTTTTGGCAAACGTTATCGTTATTTGATTAAACTGGTAAAAAAAAAAAAACACTTCTGATCCAAATATGGGCATTGTGTTGGTAGACCAAAGTTGAAAACAAAGAGCTCAGTTCCACACAATGCTCAAGTAACTCAATTTCCTTCCTTCTTTTCCTAATAGTCTCACTGAGGATGCAGGTTGTACATCTTTGTTAGGTATACACTGCCAGTACAGAAGGGTTGGGGTCATTTTTTTGGTAAATAGTTGGTATGAATCTTACATCTTAAAGGGTATAGGTGCATGTTTTGTAACAAGATTTGTAGTCATGGTGACCTAAACACCCCTGCTGAAGCCAGTCCATCCTAACATAAGTGTGGAAAACATTTAAACAAAGATTCAAGGAAATCCCCCCAAAATGTTTTTAAGATATAAAACATGGTTTGAAGACTCGGTGACTGGAACTTTGAACTATGACCCCCTAAATTTAAACCCTCTGCCATTTACACTGATCAGTCATAATGTTATGACAACCTTCCAAATATTGTGCTGGTCCTGCTATTACTTCTAAGAAAAAAAGCTGTGATGCACTGTGTATTCTCATGTCTTTCTAACAGAAACAGCATTGACTTCTTCAGCAATTTGAACAGTAGCTCATCTGTTGGATGGGACCACACAGATTAGTCTTTGTTCCCCACATGCATCAGTGAGCCTTGACTGTCCCTGACCATGTTACTGGCTTCCCATTGATGCTCCCTGGGACCACTTAAGATAGACACTAGTCACTGCAGACCAGGAATACCCCAAGAGCTGCAGTTTTGGAGATGCTCTGACCAAGTTGTCCAGCCATTACACTTTGTTGAACTTTCTCAGATCCTTCTACTTGCAAATATTTCCCAGATCTAACATATCAACTTCACTTCAGTTCTGTAGACTGCTAGAGTATGTACACAATCAGTAATGTTAAAAGAATAACACTGTTTTTCATCTTTTGAAGTACCCTGATCCACCTGTATTCTCTGTCTGTATATGATGATATGTTTGAAGTCCTGTCACTTTATGGCCTCCGTGCCCCATGTGAACCTACTCCACTCTGGTTGGTCAACCAGTCAGCTCTGTACTGATTAGTTAATTTAGCTCTGCCCAGTGCCATGTTGGCAACAACTCTGCATTCATTCTACCATCTCTGTTCTGCACTGGGCTTAAACTGCCAACAAAACAATGGCACAACATCAAATTGGTAGGCTTAAGAGGCAGGGAAAAGGGCAATATCAGGCAGACACTGGTGCTGCAAATAGGAAAAGGAACATAAGTTCTGATGTCGCAGATTTTTTGTGCACTGAAGGACAAAGTGAAAGCGATAGGTAAGGCATAATATAGGCTCTTTAAGAAAATAAAGGGCCTTCATTGCAGCTTTAAATTCACAACAAATAGCCAATCCTTATTTAGACTTTTGGGATGGCCATTGCAGATTTGTCATGGGACCCTGTAAGGCCTGGACATCAATGGATCTACCCGTGGCAGGGATGATGATCTGTGAAGCAGAAGAGGTGAAGACTCTGACAACTCATCTCCATTTTTAGACCAGAAAAAAGAGCAAACTATACAATGCTGCCAAGAAGTGCTGGTAGCCTACTTGCTTATGAAAAAAGCCCAAAATGTATTACATATTGAGCCTTGAGAGAGAGTAGATTGTGTGAAAAAGGAATGCAATTTGTGCTTCTTTTCTGCTGTTATCCATTTTCATTATTGATCAATATAGCACAACCTTCATATTTCATTTACTTTCTGGAATTTGTTGATAGCCAGCAAATGTTTGCTGATTTATCATTGAAAGCATGAAAAGAGTTTTAAAAGAACACATACATATAAATTATTGCTACGTGATGTGAAAGATGTAAAGGTAAACTTGAAATAATACCTCCCATCTGTAGCTTCAGTCTGACCTAAAGTTACTGTTGTACACATGCCAAACACCAAAAATGGAGTATCAGTTATGTGGTATCTTTTCCCAAAATTCTGACAGATAATGTCTCCATGGAAAAATATGGTCAAAGAATTGACTTATTAAGTTTTCCCTGAGCCTGTATTATAGTTGTGATGTGTAAATGCAAATACAGAGAGCAAGATGTGTGATTGTTTTCCATCTGCCTTGCTGTGCCTGGAAAAACAGTAGATAAATTTGACACATGTATTCAATGAACTCTATTTTACTGCTAAAGAGTCATCCACCTCTGTGTCTGCACCGCCACCCAGTCTTTTCTATTTCTCCATCCTGCACTCTCCTTTCAACCTTCATCCCCGTCTGTCTCTGTTATTCTCTCGTTTATATTGGTTGAGTCAGTCTATGAGACACGAGGCAGTGAGAAGGTCAACACCCAGCTGGTGCTCGTCTCCTGAATGTCAGGAACAAAACAACAAAACAAGAATGTCACAAATAAACAGAGAAACAACGTTTGTTCCCTCAATATGAGAGGGACATTTTCTTTGCAAAATCTTGAATACCCACCAGAAAATCTATTAGTTAACTACTTTTCATGATACTATGATGAGGTGGATGACTTTAGCAGTAAAATAAAGAGAGATCTTTAAATGCATATTGACTTTTGATGATGAGGCAGTTTTCCCACCGTTGTTTCCTTTTTCCACAAACTGATTTGCCTTGAGCTGTGAAAAAAGGCACCTGGACTGATTCTTGTGGAGCCGCACTATTTCTAATTCACTACTGACGGTAGACACCTGGCCAGAGACAGATATTTTGCTAGTATATAAGTATGTTTTGTGTGTCTCTTAGCGGTGACCGTGTGGCTGGTACTTTTGAATGCACTTTTAAAGTCAAGCATCAGCAACAAAATGCACCAGCGTCAGCAGCTACCAGTAAACCATTTGTTAGTTTGACCCCTGTTTTTGAGTGCAAGTGTCATGTCAGCTTCATGCATGATTGAAGAAGGCACAAAACAGGTTTGAGCATCTGCCCTTTGCCTTGTACAGAGAAAGCCTCCAATTTGTTTTGGAGGCTTTGGCAGTGTGGTCCAGAGCAGAAAATTTTGTTTAATTATCAGGGCAAAAGATATCTGATCAAGACCAACCTTCCTCTGCTCATTTCCTACCAGCAGCGTGACAACTTATATAAATATAAATAAGCATGTACCTGTTTGATTTATACATGCATAGATTATCTGTCAGTGAAGTGAGGTTGAAGCAAGGTAACATTTCTAATATTGTTCAGTAAGTTCAGTCAAAATGTGGAAATCGCCCTGGCTTGAAATGTTGACAGTTAAAAAAATCTTGCATCCACATATAGATTTGAATTCCCCCTTAAAACGAATCAGTTCTCTCTTGTATAATGACCAACATCCCCAAAATATCACCAAACTCTGTTCAGAACCTCTTGAGTTAATAGCGAAAATGTGGGACACTGCCCTATCGCACAGCTGAAATTCCATGAAAATTTAATCACCATCTGTGAATATTTTTTCAGTTATCTTCTTTAAAAACAAAAAAAATAACAAATTCTGCCAAAGCATAACCTTTCTTGTCATTGTCATTAGGAACACCTTGCCATGCTACAAAATGAAACCAAGTTAGTATGTAAAAGCAATGTGGCCTTTTATACTCATATTGTAGGGTGAATTGCATTTTGATCCTCTTTTTAGAGAAAAGCCCAAACATTTATCTGCTAAGAGGAGAGCAGCACACAAAAATGATGGTGTGTGCTCATGAAGCCTTCTTGGTTAAACAATTGATCTTGATATGGCAATAAAATACAAGATTGTTAGCTATAACGAAGTTTATCAAACTTACTGCAACTCTTCAAGTACATATTGGAAAGGTGATTACTTTCCAAATTCTTCTTGAGGTCCAGTTGGGTCATTTAACTCAAATTATAGAGGAAAGAGGGATGCAGCACCAATGATTTTCTCCTCTGTATTATGAACCAGTCAGCCTTTCAAAATAAATGCCCTTTGGTCTCAGTCGATGGATAATCATTTTGTTTTTCTTTAGACTGGAAACAAATACTTTACAGTCTGGTACCAGTCCATGTCCTGGAGGTCAGGGACCTTAGAACCACAGCATAAAAGATAAGGTTTCTACCTGTGCCTTAAGACCACCTTGTCCCTTGGGCCTTTCCACATGACCTATTATCAATATCTCTCTGCTCCACAACTGGATACCATGCAGAGCCATTAAAGCCACATTCATTCACTGATGTTTTGGCCATCTTTTGCTGATGCATTGGGAACTGATGAGCCACAAGTGAAATCAGAAAACAGATAAATAAGTTGACACATTTGAGCAACACTGATGTTCACATGCCTAAAACTTTCCATTGTTTGATTCAACACACTTGCAAACACCATCAAGAGTTGACCCCCGCTTACTTTCGCTACCCTCAGTAACAGCTGTGTATGGCATTCATTGAGTGATGTCACAATATGTTTGTACAAAGTGCAGCAGTGCCAAGCTCCATTTGGCAAGAGCGTCCCATAGTTGAAAGCACTGCCCACGCATTACTTTCACAATGGCGATCTACAATTCTCAGGTGGCCTTGGGGGAATGTCCTACTTCACCAGCAAAATGTTTCTCTCTGCTTTAATTATGTCAGCCTGCATTGAAAACACTGAAATTTACCACTGGAGTGTACTTTCATTGGAAATTCGTCAACTTCAATTTCTATTCATTGATATGTGCAAAAGCTCAAACCATCAGGTGGGTGCTCTAGTCTAATCTATGACAGCATTTACTGTATGATAAATTTATTCCATCTACACAGAAAGTCATCTATGATGTTCAATGTAACAACCTGAATATATGTCTTCTAAGACTTGTTGCCTTGGAGAAATAACAGCACTGTACCACCGTGAAGTCAGCACAGACCTCCTCCAACCACAAAGACTCTAGGGACGGAGCTGCCACCTGATCCACCTGGAGCTCCACTTTACAGAGTGAGTGACAAACGACCATTCACACTCTGTTAAATTAACTCAATCAGTTATACTGCTGCTTGTAAATCTCGAACAATTAACGTCACAGTGTAACTTCCACAAAATGTAGAGACAGACTCGAACGAGTGCTCTGTGCCTGGACTATATCCCAAGTCAGTGTGTGTTGGAGTGTGTAAGGCCTTAGATATACAGCATGTCCACGTAACTTCTGGTGGTTTTAAACAATCTCATGCTCTATTGGCATGAATGACAGCAGCTGGTACCGATTACTTATTACATGGCTTATTGCAGAGCCATGCATTGATGTACAATTAGCACTGTGCTCACGCCTAGCCTGCTCTGCCCTGTCTGTAAACAGCAGGAGGGAGCGTAGCGGTGGTATTTTACAGCTAACACCTGCTCCTTATGGGCCAGAGGTAAACTGTTCTACAACCAAACCATTAACCTCGGGAATGGGAGTTTGCCTGTGACTGCATTCTTTAAACAGAATGTCAGAGTGTTTCCTGAACATTTCTACCTCGGGAGATGAGGTCACGAAAAATTCAGTCATTGTATGGGCTTTAATGTAGGGGATAATGTTTGTTTGATTGGCTCATATATTTAGATTCCGTTATAAGTCCTTCATTGTCTATAGATTAGTATCTACTTAATACTTTAATGTCTACTGAGTTGTTACTTGAAACAATCTAATTAGGCGTTTACAGGGAAATAATGACATCACATTGGACCCTGTTTTGCCTCCAGAACTGTCATAATGTATTGAAGCACAGATTCAACAACGTGCTGGAAACCCTCCTCAGAGATATTGATCCATATTGACATGATAGTGTTACACAGTTGGGGTGCAGATTTGTCAGCTGCACACTCATTATGCAGATCTCATGTTCTGCCACATACCGAAGGTGCTCTATTGGATTGAGAACTGCTGACTGTGGAGGCCAAAAGAGAACAGTGAATTCCTTGTCTTGTTTAAGTAACAAGTTTCAAATGATTTGGGTTGTGCTAGTGTCATCCTGCTGGACTTAGTCATTAGAAGATGGATACACTGTGGTCATAAAGAGATAAATATGATCAGCAACAATGCTTAGATAGGTTGTAGCATTTCATCACTTCTCATCGGTATTAGGGGAGGTTATCTATCTTCGTTTTAATGTTTTTTTGTTCATAAAACAGAGCAGTTAGTCACCACTATTAATGTTTGTGAATGGGTTTTAAACTCTTAGATCACCGGAATATGAATATTTATCTAAATGAAAACAATACACTTTTTCTTGAAACAACAGTAGGATTTTTTTTCATTTCCTGAAAAGAAGGAGTTTTGGAGATAGGAACTTTATGCCTGACAGTAAATGATGCCCTGTTACCATCAAAACCAGGACATTCAAGTCCATAGAAGCATAATCACTGTCTGAGACATCAAATCAACAACAAGCTCCTTTTGCATCAGTCATAGCAACAACCACAGGACATTTTGGTAAGAACTTAAAGAGCAATGTGGGGATATATTTTTTACACCATACAAAACATTGTCTGTCTTTTTTGTCTTAGTAGTGAGTTCCAAATTTAAAATGTTTTTCAAAAGAAAAGGGCACAAGTTTTAATTGAAAAAAGTGTTTATTTTAAGAAAGGCAGAAGGAACACTTTTTTTTCCCAACGTCCCCTCATACAAATAAATAACTTAAGGGGATCATGTTCTCTGATAGTGTTCAAATCTATGTACATTAAAAGGTTTTGAAAAGTTTGAGCACTTGTTTTATGTAATAGAAAAATTACTTTAACATTCTTGTACTTTATTTTGACTGTTGATAATTAATTCATTCATTTTCTATACTGGCTATCCCTTTCAGGTTGCGGTGTGGCTGGAGCCTGTCTCAGCTGTCATTGGGCGAGAGGCGGGGTACACACTGAACCGGTCGCCAGCAATGTTATTTTTGTTTCTGCTGCATACATTCCAGTTTGAGAGGACCTTTAGCACTGTTTCTGCAACATGATAAGGAAATGGTATCATTGGTGACAAACTGATCACAACAGACTGAACTGAGAAGTGGCGAGGATGCTGAAACATAGTCATTGACTCAGGCATGAGGTTGAATTTACTCTGACATTTTTAAACAGTGGTTTAGAAAACATCTTTTTCTGGTCTCATGATCACACACTGTGACTTGTGACCTCTGCCAAGGACGTTGTGTTTTTGCTGCCATTTTTCTGTCTGTTTTTCCTTTGTCTGTAGGTTAGCGGAATAACTTAAAAAGCCATGAACAGATTGAAGGAAATTTTAAAGGAATGTTGGTCATGACACAAGGAAGATATGATTAGATTTTGGTGGTGATCTGAATCCAAATGTGGATCCAGGATTTTTCCTAAAATGATTTGTTCTTCCAGTTCACACATCTGTCTCTGCTGTCATGACCACACCAGTGAAATGTAACAGACTTTAGAGGGAGCATGATGGATATTAAAAATCATAGTTTTTAAACAGTTTAATGGGAAACAGCCACCACCAGTATAAACACATCAACACATTTCTCTAACTCGTGCTGCTTACTCACCTCAACCATTGCTCTGCTCTCTTTAACTGCACCAAAAGTTAATTTCTCCTCTTTAGTTGTTATCTCTTCTCATCCTTACCTGCTTCTGCTCTTCAACATCTTACAGGTTCTTAATTAAAAGTCTGTTTAAGACTGTACATGTCTGAAAAATAATTTCTTTCTCTTCATGGATGAAACTGTTTTTATGATGTATGTAAAATTAAAGCAAACTCTGTGATGCTCCCTCTCATCACAGCTAATTGGTTGTTTTGATGTGGAAGTCAAATTATTTTCAAACACATTTTTTATTGAGGTCACCAACCTGCAAATTGCTATAAGCTCCCATTGTGAATAAAGCTGCTTCATGTTTCCTAAATGCTACAGTATCTTCACTGTTCTGAGTGGGTGGGATGTGAACAGTGAAAAAAATCCTTTAGCTTAAGGCAAAGCAATTATTAAACTTCACAGAACTGACAATTAGAGGAAGGGGTTCAGTCTCTGACAGCCTGAAACATTCCTCTTTTAGTCTACTGCCAGGACTCCTTCTCACTGAGCTGACGGGACAAAACAGCTTTCAGAAGGAGCCAAAATACAGAAAGGATTCAGTTTCTAGCTGCCTATCAAAGGTTGGACAGCTGTGAACGAGCTGACTGATGGAGCGACCTCTCATAATGAATACGAACTGGTAAAAGCCATTTCTGAAGCCACTCAGACATGCAGAGGCCCAATGTGTCTATGAAATAGCCTCAGGAAGTGCTTGAAACATAAACCCTCTCTGTTACACATCTGTCTGTGAAAAAGCCCTTAATCTTTGACATTCAGAAATCAGCCTTTGATGTATGCAACCCTAAAAATGATCAATTTGTTCTGTGAAAAAGAGACTTTTTACATTCTTTGGAAGTCACTTTGACATGTCAGAGGGACAATGATGAGTTGATGATTTCAGTTTTTGATCAAATGGCAACCTTTACAGTGAAGAAATGTATTTCATGCTTAAGAGCCAAAAAACTGCAGTCCCTCTTGGTGCCTCTTGAGGCTGGCTCAAAACATGATAAAATCATCATTATGCCGACTTATCACCAGTAAAAGCATGTGTATGAACTCTGATCCATGCATGTGCACCTTAGGCAGTGGGAATCATGACACTGACATTAGTGGACTAAAACCAGATTGTAAACTTATTGCTCTGACATATCAGATCATGCAGTGTATTATAATGTAATCCACGATCCATGTCACCATAAAAAAATCAAACATACAGGTCAACCACATCAGCTGTGCCTCCTGATACGAATAATACAAAATTAACCTAAAAATATGCTATTTAAATCATCAGCAATGCAAGAAGTTGCAATTTTATCAATTCAGTTTGAGGACATTTCTATAGCATTTTGACCATTTTAAGCATTCATGTTTTTATTTTTGTTTTAATCAGTCCTGATCACTCTTAACTCTTTTTACCCTAACAAAGATCTAAAATTTTTGCGATTATCTGCTGGTCACTCTTTAACCTGTTGTTTCAAAGACCGAAATATTTGATGAGCCATTTATTCAGTTATTCATCTAAAAGCATAAACAAAACTAATACTTTCTTATAAGTGCATTATAAGCCTCTTTTTTGTATGATTGTCATGGGTATGGGTGTTCAGGAATGCAAAAATGTCCAAATATTAGTTTTTAGCATGAAAAAATCAAGTAAATAAGATTTTTCTTGTAACTGAAGATTAAAGAAATCTTTAAACAACTATGGAAAAATATTTATGATGCTGTGTTTGGATCTAGATTTTTCCTAGCTCTCCCCTTTGTCTTGTTATAAGGTCAGTGATTAAAAGGCCAAATAGCTTAGCACTCCCTTTTTCCATTATGACCAGATTAATATGAGAATACTATTTAGATATTTGAATGTATGGAGGGGAAAAGAGGAAGCAGCTATAATTCAATAACCCTGATGACACATCCGTTTGCTCCATCTCGAAAAAGTCACATTAAAAGCAATCCCAAGCCGTAAGTATGAAGTGGAGTAATGACAGTGAGCCACAGAGGACCCTTTGTCAGATAGGAAATGATAAATTGAGGGAACTTGGCAGGAACAAACGCCCCGTACGTGAGGGCTTTGGCAACAGCATGTCTATTTGTTACCTGAATATGAGGGCACTGACAGAACCACAGCACAATACTTCACTTTGTCACCCTGAAAACTGGCAACTATCCTCCCCTGAAATGATAGGTGAGCGTGAGGAATGATGTCCTGGAGCAAGGCTGTGGGTATGACAGGTGAGATCTTTCCACACCTTTGAATGTTACTTCTGCTGTGGCAACATGAGGTCAGAGCACTGAGGAACAAAACTGTGGAAAAAACAGTGATGTCAGTGGACCTGGCCATTGGGGCGCGATGACACAAACCTCAGAGCCAAGAGATGCACGATCCACTGCTGTCCCACGTCTGAAATAATCATTTAGCAAATTCCGGAGGATGTGTCATTGGCCTTTCCCCCTGGAGTGTCGCAAAAATGCTCTGAGCTTCTATCAAGATGTCTGCATCAGAGCTGGAATGCTTTAAAGCAGTCCTACTGAAGTACGCTGAAGTCTGTGGAGATGTGTGTTTGGGATTTTCATTGTGTTGCCATCCCAGTAAAGATTCTCATGTGGTGGCCAGACTTTGTTTATGTGGACTAAACCCAGCATGCACAGCAGATCATGCACGTGTAGGTCTGTACATTTTCTGCTTTTTTATCCAAGACACACAATATGCAATTTATAATCAGTGAATAAATATGCTAAAATTCCTCACTTGTGGAATGTTTTCAATCGACAGATACAAACCCATTTCCAACCTACGTCAGTGTGAGGTCATGGCATTACAGCGCTATCACCCTGGATGATGCATGCCAGCTTCAGCTGGAGATGCTCTTGCTTCATACCAGGCCCTCATGTGCTACAATGTGGCTGCATCCACCTGCCGTCACAGCTCTAATTCTCCATGAATTTCACCCCAGAAATAAGCTCCCAAGGGAGGTTTGGGAAGAACAACAATAAATCTAACCCCACTCAAAGTATTGAATAATCGCCCTGAGAAACCTGCAGAATGAAAGCATTCTGAACTAACAAGGGGAATTTTCCCATAGCCCACATCCTTTAAATTAACTGAGGCCAAAGGGAGAACATCCAGTTGTGTCGAGACAACTCTTTCAAGCAATTCAGCTGTGAGCAATGAGCACGCGCGGCAACTGTCGTAATGCTGCTTTCCAGTAACCTCGGAAATGGGAGTGACATCATCTCTGACTTATCGGCGTTCCAGTTGGGGTTGGAAAAAAACATCCTGATCTACCAGGCTATTGTTAGCCGTTGTTAGCACGCCCTGCGTTGCTGTTCACAAATACCGCATGAAGAATGTGATTATCACTATGGCAGCATTTTTGTAAATATAAGTCTAACAATACTATGTATACAGCTGATCTAGAGCAACACACCCCAGTCAGAAGTGCAAATAAATTGATTATTACAGAAGCTAGTTAACTGTTCCCACTGGGGACATCCATCTTTGATTGTCAACTCGGGGGTGGCGAGGTTTCACCGAGTTCCCAGTAGGAAATTCAGACTTCGGGGAACGTTCCAGTTTCCTACTCGGAACCCGGAAATTCCTACTTCTGACTACAACTTAAACGCACCAAAGACATTACCGAAGCCAAAGCATGTGTTTGTTGTGATAAAAAGCAGCTCGGACCTTCCTCAGAACTCTGCATTGCTTTACAACTTCTTTTTTCAACAACTTACAGGATGCAAAGCAACGAGGTAATGTATCTCTTTCTAGTTATGTAGTGGTAGTTTTTGATGTGTGACAACAAGCAATTTTTGGAAAACTTAGTATTGTAGTTGTAACCGGCTATATATTGCTGCTTACAGCCCGGTGCTCTAAGCTTTAATTGACTTGTTCCCGAAGTTGAGTATCCAGGCCAGTCCAGCCCTGTCCGACCCGACCGTAAGGCTAGGAATAGCATTTATAGATATCCTATTTTGATGCTCCATGATGATCCACTTTATGAGCTACTAATCCAAAATTTGTCTTACTAAAAACTGGTTCCAAGTTTTCAAGATTCAAGGAATCAGGAACCTGAGTTCAGTTCCATTTAGGTGTGTTCATCTTTTTTGGTGAATAAACTTAAGTAAGGACTACCATTCATGAAAGTCATGAATTTTCCAGGACTTGCTTTGTCACACTTTTGTGACACAGCACATACATTTAGTTTTGAGAGGAGGATCATGGTGGTTCAGAGTTTGACTAAACTCCACTAACAAGACAATAACAGCTCCTCCTGTAAAGACTTTTGGTACAGAAAAGGCATTTAAAAAGCAAAACCTCTCAGAGAAAGGAGTATTTACATATGTAATTTGCATGATTTATCCCTGGATATTTATATCAATATTTGTATTTTTTAACCTGGCTTCTTATTATTAGTTTGTTGACATGTAAATCCTGTTATTTGTGTTAATATGTCCTCATAATAAGGAAAATGTTTAATACTATATAGACAGTGGAAATGTAATCTCTGTAACAGTACACATTATTAAGATCCATAATGGGCCAAAAATATTGGCAGACAGACTTTCAACTTGAAATATTCATCATATTTTACTCTCCAAAATATGAGGAATCAGAATTCTTAATTGTTTAAAATTGAAATTGATAAGAAAGAACCAATTCTGACGTTGTTTAAAACTTGATGGTACACAACCTTTCCTGTGCTGTCCAACAAATGTCCAAAACAAAACAAAAACAATCAAAAATAAATCTTGAAACAAGGTGTCTTAAAATAATTCTGAGCAACCATAGTGTAAAAAACAGTTGCTACAAAGGATGAGGTTCAGGGGGCCTCGAAGACTACTTGAAACCTTCCATAATTGTCAGTGATTAAAAGTGTATAAATGTCGACACACCCTGTGCTGTACACAATGTTCATGGAGCATTTCCCATTTGGCATGTACAGCTGCGCTCGTAGTTGTGCTTTATGTCATTTGGAAATCATTATTTCAATGCCGTTAAATTGCTGTTGTGAGAATCATGTGGAAGACATTACAAAGTGAAGAGTGTCCAACCAACAAACTTTCACAAGTCGTGTCAATTTACTGTGTTATTGCACAAATGCAAATATTTACTGCTTACAAATTTCCCCCTCTCAGTGTTTCACAGCCTTGAATGGGGATTTATTGTTGATTTTTTCATAGCTCACATGCTGTAAAAATGTCTGATGCAGTTACTATGACATAATTCAGAGGCCATAAAGTTAATGGAAGTAAAAGGAGGTAAGTGGGATAATCACAGGGTTGCTGTTTCAACCACCGTCTCCTGGCTGCCTAACAAAGTGTCATTGAGCAAGACACCAAACCACATTGGCCCTGGGTCTGGGCTGGTGGCTTGCATGTTGTATAAAATATAAGTGTGTCTAATTTACTGTGTGAGATTTTAAGGTTTTGCACAACTTTGATGAGAGGCTTGCAAAAATGTTAATTGCTGAGGTTAGGAAGCATTTAGTGAAGTGTTGTGAGCATGGATTGTAGCCGGCATTGGACCAAGTCTGTGACGTCAGCCATTTCATTACTGAAGGAGGTTTCTAGAAACAGTTGATGCCCAATAGCAAATGCCTCAATCCTATTTTGGTATGTCGAGAAATACATTGAGAGGTGAAGTAAGTGTAAGAATTAGGCCTGAAAAAGGCTACAACACATTGGGCTCTAATTTCGTAGACCAGGCGCAAGCACAGGCGCACGTGCCCTGCGCCGGCCTTCGCCATGCGCACAGGGTGTGACCGGTGCACTTTGCAAGTTTCCTGCAGTGCCAAGAGAGGTGCACTCAAGGTGCAGAGGAGCGCGTCCACGCCCACGTCCACGTCTCTGCCTCTCCGCGCAAATGTCAGAGTAGGAGGAGAATAGACGTGAGTGGGATTAACACAGCCGATCGTTGTCTTCACCAATCAAATGAGCGCCTCTCCTCACCTTTAAATGCGCTGCGGCCGAGGCGTAGCGTCTGATTGGTCTGAATGATCCCCGCTGCTGGGGACGGTCAGAGCTGCTGTCATTCAGCAGCTGGGAGAACGGACTGGCCATCGGGGCGCGCATCGGTCTATGCGTCACCGTGTGGGCCAGCTCCCAGGACAGATGTAATCTGTTCCTTTGTCATTATAGGACTACAAAATTAAGAGACAGTTACACCGCAGATGGCTTATCCATTTATAATACTTGTGATCCACCTGCACTCCTGGTTTGTCATCGCCAAATAGCAGAGCCTTTAGTGATATACTGTATACTCTCCCGGTGTCTCTGCCTCATCTTCCTTACAATAATGTACTCCATCTTTTTAGATCACGTTAAAAATAAAGACTTAAATAGAGAAATATGGGAAATCTCGGGTAAATCCTTAGTGACACATTTATTTTCTCTCTTTTATCTTTGTCTTTTTTCTCCCTCTTTTCTTTGAATTTAATGAAATGAGAGAAGCCAGATATATACTCAGTATCAGATGTTAAGACTGTTTATTGTTGACTTGTAAGATGTGCATCAAACTTCCAGATGCCGTCAGGTTAAGTTTCCATTATGACAAACGGCTTTAATCCGACATCAGATGTGGCGGGACAGTTAATATAGATACAAACGTATATGTTGGTTCAGACGGTTACATGAAACAGTGATTGCTGTGATTGTTTATTGCATTAAAATGTGACTGACACTTTGGAAACCTGCCTCTGAGGCTTTGTTGACGTGTGCGCACATGTGCGCCTGTCACCAAATTACAACTGCGGAGGGTGCGCTCCGCTTTGCACCGAGAATAGACCAGGTTGGAGCTGGCGAGCTTTCAGCGCACTTTCTGCACTGTTTTTGGCACGAAATTGTCACTGCGCCAACATGAATCCGCCGACACCTCCCCCTGGTGCGCTGTCACACCCATCTCTGTGCAGACGGTCTACCAAATTGTCAAATTGGCAGCGCACGGCGGTGCGCCGGACGAAATTAATCATATCCATCTTAAAACCAGAAGGGATAACATACACCTTCACATGGCGTGAAGACATGTGGAAATAAGATACAGATTATTCTGACCTACAGGTTCTTTTTTTATGTATTTTTTGTTCCTTTATTGATAGGAGAGAGACAGTGGATAGGCTTGTGAAAGGGGCTGAGAGAGTAGGGCAAGACACTCTGCAAACTGGTCACAGGCAGAATTCGAACCTGGACTGGCAGAAGCAAGTACATGGGATGTCCTCCAAACCAGCACCCCCCAAAAGTTCTTTTTAACCAGGTTGCAAAGATGTTCATTCTCAACAAAAAAATAATTCCAAAAACTTAACATGACCTCAAAATATGCCTGCCTGTGTTACAGAAACAGCCTCAAGAGGATACTCAAGGAGAGGCAGTTTTTTCTACTTATATCTGCACAAGTTGTACCCATTTTTAATACATGAGGTTACCACTTATCTTCCCCTCAGGCTGGAACATTCCACAGGTAAACAGGTGAACTGAAAAAAGGAGAGTGTAATGATTTGGTATAAAAGAGCATCCCTGAAAGGCTCAGACTAGGGAGAAGTTCACCACATTGTGAACAACTGCATTAGCAAATAAACCAACAGCTTAAGAACAACTTTTCACAGAGGAATTGAGGTATTTCATCATCTATACAGCCTATAACATCATCAAAGATAGAGAATCTAGAGAAACTATGTAACCAACAAGGCTGCAAACCAACACTGAACGTCTGTGACTTTCAATCCAACAGGTAGCACTGCCTTAAAACCCAACTTCATGTTGTAGAGGATTTTATCACATTGTCTCAGGAACACTTTTGAAAACATTGTCAGTTAACACAGTTTGTCTCTACATCTACAAGTGCACGTTAAAACTCAACCAAACAAAGCCAAAGCCATATGTCAACAACACCCAGAAACATTGCCAGCTTCTCCAGGCACAAACTCTGTTAGGATGGACTGACGCAAAGTGGGAAGTGTGCTTTGATCTGACAAGGACACATTTCAAATAGTTCTTTTGGAAACCATGGACATCATGTCCTTTGGACTTAACAGTAGAAGGATCATCCGGACTGTTATTAACACAAAGTTTAAGTCAGCATCTATGATGGTATGTGGGTCGGTTTGAGCCCATGGCATGGGTAACCTGTACATCTGTGAAAGCACCTAAAAGATACAAACAGGTTTGCAACATATGCCGCCATCCAAGCTGTGTTTTTCCAGGGAGCCAATGCAAAACCCCGTTCTGCAAGTCTCACTACAGTGTGGCTTCCCGATAATAGAGTGAGGGTACTGGATTGATCTACCCCAACTCCAGACCTGTCTCACATTGAAAAAATATGGCCCATTGTAAAATAAAGTGAAGACCTCAGACTGTTAAGTATCTGAAATGTTATATTAATTAAGATTGGAAAAAGAATTACCACCTACAAAGCTTGGACAATAAGTGTCCTCAGTTGCTTAACAAGAGTTGTTAATAAGACATTTGATGTAACATACTGTAGTGGGAAGCATGCCCCTGTCCCAGCTTTGCAGCAATGCATTTCAGGTATCAAAGTCAAAATGAGATAGTGTTTGAAAAAATAAAGTTTATTAGTTCAAACATTAAATATCTTGTCTTTGTTGTGTATTCCATTAAACATGGGTCATAAATAATTTTCTAATAATTTTATTCTGTTTACATTTACATTGTACACATCATCCCAACTTCATTGGAATTTGAGTTTTTACTTCAGCTCCGCCTACCATTAGATAATTTAATTAATTTAATTCATTAAATAACTGCTTTGTAAATGAACTGGAAAAAATTACAATACCTGACAAAATGTTTAAGAATGAGATATAAAACATCCTTTAAGTTTTAACCACAAGACCCACTGCTAACCAAAAAGAACTTCTCCATGTTTGTATACTGTTGCACCTTTTGGTCTTAGCTGTTCATGTAATATATACTCTAACACAGAAAGATGTTCAAAAATGGTCTTGTGTATGGTGAAACAGATTAGGAAATCAGAGTATTTTAAGTGGGCAGGCTGCATATTTAAAATTGCAATGATTCTGATTGTTTATTAAGAATGATTGTATGTTGATTTATGTCATCTGAATGAGGTTGATCCTGGCTCCAGAAAAACAAGATGATGAATTCAGTTGGTTACCCTCACTTCTTTGGTTTCACACATATAGGACATGCCACTACAAAGTATTGCTGTACTTTCCTTAAGCATTTATTTCTGAGATTCATGTGTGCCACCCTCTCTTGCTGAAATTGAGATCCATCTCTCCTTTCTTTACCATGACAGAATTAGTTTCGGATAAATACACACATGCTGGTCTGTCCTAATGTGTACAGTATGACTCTTGTGGGCTGGGTGGTGTGGTTGCTGTTTTGATTTTCTATAGCTGGAATTATTTTCCACAAACCACAGAGAACTACCAGGCCAGCTCTGCTGCTATGTCCCGTCAAATACAATGACATCACTGTTTTGTCAGATTTCTTAATGTGTGTGTGTGTGTGTGTAAGCTGCTGCATGGTCAGCTGTTGGCCTGCTACGACTCCATGACTGATGGGTAACAGAGTCATTGGCACAGATTTCCACAGCTGCACTTGAGGATGCCGCGGTGTTGCCAAGCCCGGCACTCCACACATTCCCACAAAAGAAGACAGAGAAATGTGGTAGTATGCTCGTACGGCACACAACACTGTATGGTATAACACATATTAACATACATTTACTTTTAAAATTACTCATGGAAGCAGAAAAATCAAACCACATTTACACATTAGTTCTGACTGACAAAGACTTCACCTACATTACTAGTTTGTGGAAATTGTAGTCAAATATCACCACAGTACAGTTGAACGATGCTCAGTAAAGATATTGATGAGTAAAAACACCCACTGACAGTTTTTAGTTGAGTTTGAAGGCAGGCACTGCTGCAGGTTGTAAATCAAAGTCTTGTCAAAACATGTTGGGAAAGGGATGAAAACATATTCTCAGTGTCATTTTTCATTTGATAAAGAAATGTTGCTTCAGACAAAACTGCTACTAGCAAGTAGTATCCACGCTAATCTCTGCACATCTCTTCAAGCAGCCATTGCTTGCAGGCTTTCATTCACCTCTCAATTTACTCACTCCTACAGATGCTACCTTTGTCTCTCCAAAGTACACTGATTGGCTAGTGCTTCTGAAGACTAGGAACAGTTAGTTCAGCTCGAAGCTTTACTTCCAAAGTTTTTTCACTTTGTTCCCTTTCTGACAGATGTTGAAAATTCTCACGTCTTGGGCGTAAAATGTCATGACGAACACTCCTAAAAGTTGGAGATCTTGCTGAGAAATCTCGGACAACCCTCACAAATTTCATCAACAAACATGGATACTTAGTGTTCATAAGAGGAAATAAAAACAGTGTGTATGATTAACTCAACTTAGGGTTGTTCTTATGCATTGAAAACAATCACATAACAGTATAGTACACTATCTACATGTCAACAAATTGCGTTGTTGACTTTTGCACATAATTGTCTACTACCATGCTGTTAATGTAGGTTACGAGCTAAAGATGCTTACTGCAACTAAAGCTCTAATGGGTTGGTGTTGATCTATTAAAAGGTGCCACTGAATATGATAACTTAATTTAAGTCACACTTGTATACACTGCCTAGACCAAAAAAAATATGCCAACAAAAAAGGTCACACACTCTAATATTTCGATGGACCACCTTTAGCTTTGATTACAGCATGCATTTGCTGTGGCATTGTTTTGATAAAATTCTGCAATATCACAAGATTTATTTCCACCCAGTGTTGCATTAATTTTCACCAAGATCTTGTATTGATGATGGGAGAGTCTGACCACTGCACAAAGCCTTCTCCAGCACATCTCAAAGATGCCTAATGGGGTTATGGTCTGGACTCTGTGATGGCCAATCCATATGTGAAAATAAGGTGTCATGCTCCCTGAACCACCCTTTCATAATTTGATTTCCACAAATCCTGGCATTTTCATCTTGGAAAATATACCTGTGCCATTAGTGAATGAAAAATCGATTTAAGGATTTATCTGGTTATTCAGTATATTCAGGTAGTCAGCTGACCTCAATCTTTGGGCACATAATGTTGCTGAACCTCGACCTGACCAACTGCAGCAACCACAGGCTTGCACAGTAGGCACTACGCATGATGGGGGCATCACTTCACCTGCCTTTCTTCTTACTCTGGTGCACCCATCACTCTGGAACAAGGTACTATAAGTTCTTAATGACACCCTGATGTTTAGTACTTGTGTCTTTTTTCAGATCATGTGCCATTGTTTAACACCCAGCAACATCATAAGAAATAAACAAGGCTGATTATGACTTTTATGGTCAATAATTAAATCAAGTATGGAGAAAGATAACAGTAATTTGTCCTAGTTATGATCCAAAATGACAATTGTGTTCTTTAAAGGAGACATATCATGCTGATGCATGATTTAATACTTACATAATATAATAAATTTGAAAACAAGACCTTATACCCCCTTAATTTTCAAAAAATTAGATATTGTATTTTTTCTGATATCCTAGAACGAGATTTGATGCCTCTGAAAATAGGTCATTGCGAGATGTCCACGAGATTTAAATCGTCATGACGACACGAGGTACCTTTCTTTTTTTTGGAGTAATCTGATAAAACACTTCCTCCTCTGTGATGTCCGTTACCCACAAAACCGTCACCGAGGAAAACATTCGTCCAGCAGCAGTTTATAGATCCCTAGCTCACACTCACTCATTACCAGCTCTGGCCTGTAGGGGGACTCAATACGTGGTTGCTGCTTTGAGCCTGCCGGAAAATACAGTAGAAGAAGACTAGACTAGACTAGGATTTACAGGCATCCTAGTCTGGCATAGTGAAAAGGAGAAACAAGCATGATATGTCCCCTTTAAAACTGGAGATTGAAAGTCGTGTTTCCAAAATACTCAAATAAATACTCAGTAAAATCTTTTTAAATATAAGATCCAAGTACATTTACTCTGTTTTCACCAGCACCGTTCTCAGTGAATTCATGGCTTTTTATGTCATATTCACCTGGAGTAAATAGGACATGTTGTTGATTATGCTTTATTATTTAGCATTCTGTGTTTTTAGATTTGAGGGTGTATTCAGAAGACTTAACTCCAGCTCATTACAAACCAAAAAACATATATTACAGAGTATGTGTTACAGACTCAACTGGAATATGTACTCACTGTTTCTATGAGCTAGTGGGATGAATCCAAAGACTCCCCAATATAACTGGCTGCCAGCACCATGACTCAGTGGAACAGCATTGCATAAGTACAGCTTTGAAAGTGAGCCTCACACTGCACTATGTGGCATGTGTAAATCTGATTATCATTTCATATTCATAAATGCGATCTCTGAAAGCTTGGTTGTTTATTTCTTTGTGATTATGATGATTGGTCGAGACTTTGATGGGCAATTGACACACTGACAAATGTTTGACTGACTGTCAAAAGAAATTTGTTTCTCTAAATTAAGACCATGATTGTTTGGGTTAACTTTCCACCCATTTGTCACTGATACTAAAAACCTGTCTTCTTAAATGTTCAACTCAAACATTATGTTTTGATTTAGAGATATGATCAGAGCAATATGACAAGGATTAAGACTGATTATGATCCATCAGTTCCTTTTAAGGTATACATTTACTCACCAGAGGCTGGTTCAGACAAACATTACATTATTATGCAATAGTGTTTCCACCTTGTGATATTTTAGCCTGACGTCGGGGTGTGTGTGTGTGGAAAAGGTATTTTACAGAGAGAAAAAACTGGAAGCAAGCTTGGATGATGATATATAAATAGAGCTGGCTAATAAAAGACAGTTGACAAGGCACCATTACTGCATTTGAATCTAACTGCCACACAAACAACATGAATTAAATCTTTCCTTCATGGTAAATGATCCTTCTTTTAAAAAGTGTCCCTTAAAGTCCGACACTTACCTTAACTTTGGAGGTCTGGTGGTTTCAATCCTGTGCAAAGCATTCGCAAGTTCTGGACAATTTTTGCAGGCGTACAGGGGAACATCAAATTGCATTGAGCTAAGTCAGGCCATGTAGTTGACCTCTGCTTATCTTCACTACCCTTGGTTACCTCTATGTTCATCTTCGTCAGATCCAGCTTCCTCCTCAGGCCTGGTCACCTGTTGTGTTACTTCAGGTGCCATTTTAGGGACAGCCATCTATTGTCCTTTAGGTATGGTGTCGGAATACTGTGAAACAGCATATATTTCTATTTATGTGGCAGCTGTTGAGTAACATTGCAATATGTTGATGTGATCAGCAGCTCCAAGATCTAGCCAAAGTTCTCTTAAAGGATAACTTCGGTATTTTTCAACCTGGGTCCTATTGCCCCAAGTGTATGTGTGTATGCGATTGACGGGTACAACTCGTTTTAAAATTGGCTCAGTATCAAGGGAGCGGATGCAGCCGGCAGCTGCGAAGCTAGATAGGGGGGCAACTGCATCCCGTATAAGTTTGAGCATTAAAAGTGTTTATTTCGCCACAGACCGGTTGCGATCGCCGGTGCTAGCTCTCTAATTAGCATTGTAAGCGTTCCGTTTTCCTTCACGTCCTCTGACCTGTGTGACGTCATGCCTCATTAATTTCTGACTTCTCAGAGAAACCCAGCTCAAGTAGGATATGATGTTTGTGAATTCAGTTTGCAATTCCTAATTCCTGTTTCCAATGTACGTCCAAAAACTACGGCATTTTCAGTCTTAGTTTTTGAAAGTTTTCTATACTATTTATGCTTCTAAATTAATGACAGATAGTCAAATACATCTTGTTAAGCTCTGTACATTAATATGTGAAAGAGACATTTGCTCACCATGACAACTATACTCACCAGCAGATGTAATAGCTACACATTGCTAGTTTCAAGCTGGACCTCCTTTTATTCTCAGAGCTGCATTACTTCTGTGGTACATCTTCAACAAGCTACATGAAGCAATCCTCGATTTTTGTCTATATTGACATCATGCATATAAAACATTGATATACAACACATCAGCCTTAACCTGATCAAACTCTTCAGGCAAATCTCCTCACAAAATCATACTAAAATGTAATTCTCTAGAAAATGCTATTACATCTTGCAATGATAAGCCATATATATTTTTACAGTGTGAACATACTTGCCAATCCTCAACATCAGAACTAAAAGTTTCCTCAAAGTTAAATCTGAGAGTTCAAAGAATCATACTAAAACAGAATTATATATAGCCATGACTGTTATTGAATACAAGCTCCTTCTTTTACTGCTGTAAAGACTTGAATCATGGTCAAATTCAAGAAACGCATTAAAATTTCATCTATTCCTCTGTAAAATCTTGTAATGCCAACATAAAACAGGATCTTCGTATTTTTCTCATCCCATTCATCATTGCATGTTTGGCTGGTTAAACATGACATACAGTTAGACCTACCCTGAGTAAAGCACACATTTACACTATTCAGCCTGCATAATAACATGATGTGCATCTGGAAGTGTGCAGTGTTAAACAAATACATTTGGAGCTATAGAGGAAAATGAGCAACATGAGAGTGGAGGGCTTGTGTACTTTGGCATGTTTGGTTTCTTTTCCTCTCTTTCTCTTGGATTCCAGCTGACATCACCCAGACTTAATTCCAATTGGAACTAGGCTTTTTGCTAGTTTGGGTTCATCTTTTTGGATGAAGTTTGACGCAGCTGGCTCCCACCAGAGGCCTCTTATGCCAAGGTCAGACAACGTGCTTTTTTTCATCAGCAATAACAGTCGGTATATCAGACTAGGGGCCATAAATTCACACACCGTGACTAGCCTGACAAGCATGAGGGCCTACACAACTAAGACTGACTGCATGTCACAACTGATGTGATGATGAAAGGAGGAGGAGCAACACTAAAATCAGCAAACAATCACTGTATTTAGAGCACTTTCCTTTTGTTTTCATCCATAAACGTTTTGTAAACTGATTTGTTAGTTTGCTGATAAACAGAAGCAGTCTCTAACCATGCTGAATCTGCTGTTTCTCTCCAACATTTCCCTTTTTACAGTCTGTAGTAGCTCCTCTTTAATATATACGCAAGGGCAGGGATGCTGTTTTTTAGAGCTTTGTAAACTTTCCCTCTGTCTCATAGCTCTCAAGCTTTCCTAAAGGCATCAACCTTGGTTTGTTTTTCATTTTGTGATTGTCGTACATGCAGAGCTCTCATTGGTCTAGGTCCCTGATGTGGAGGAACAGATAGCAGGATGCAGGAAAAAAACAAGCACGCTAGAGCTTCTGTTGCAAAGTTGTGTGGCATCTCTACATGGTCTGTTTTTGTCAGTCATTATGACACTTTATAGGATA
This sequence comes from Scarus forsteni, assembly GCA_036419115.1. NCBI lineage: Eukaryota > Metazoa > Chordata > Actinopteri > Labriformes > Labridae > Scarus > Scarus forsteni. The sequence continues at coordinate 1,790,460 of JAZDUH010000229.1, read as the reverse complement.
AAACAAACAGCTTTCGTAACCAACAGGTCCCGAAACCCTGTGACTGTTAGTTTAAGCCATGGTTGTGATAAATTGTGCAGTCTGGCCCCAGCATTAGCACAACTGCCATAAATAACAAAATGTTCTTTTCATTTGTAAAAAGCAAGGAATAAGTTCAGAGATAAACTGAGTTTTACACTAATCTAAATCTGTTAGTATCTATAGTCTGTTGTTTGTTAACTGCAAGCATATGATGGGAGAACATGCGAATTCAGCAGTTACCATAATGTCTAATTCAAAGGTAAACAAATACTTCGGAGGAACAAATTTATGATGTTACATAGGACACAAGCACCCCATCATTCAAGATTTTCAGGAAATCTAATGAAGCAAAACTCGATTACTGTCAGGATTTGTGACCAGAATAAACCAGGAAAACAAAAGCAGGAGACCCAAATGCAGATTAACAAAAAAGGATTTGATTTAAGTAACCAAAAAACAGGGATCAAAAGTCCAAAAAACAAATTCTATAAAAAAGTCAAAGTAATTTAACAAATTAAACCAAGCAACCAAGAGAAGAAAAACTAAGGCCCCATGCACACGAAGCCAAACCGAGGTCTAAACGCATACATTTTTTGCCAAATCTGCGTATCATCCATATGAAGATGCCGTTTTGGGGGTCTGCAAACGAACATTTTTGAAACCAGGTTCCAGAGTGGAAAGATTTTGAAATGCCGTATACGCAGCTCCATGTTTACTGGCTCTCCGTAACTTTTCTGATATGCTTACATCATAGTTTCACATTGTCGTTGACACGCATGCGCCACACGCAGCAACAACAACAACAATGGCGGCGTACGGTGTAGTAGCACATGTGCTAATGAAGCTAGTGACCCTACTATCCCTGTTGCAGCAAAATCTCCTTCTTCTCAATCACCACCGAGTTGAAAAAACAATTATCGAGGACACATTGCGACACTTTATGATCACTTTATCACAATGTCTGTGTACAACTTTTGCCGCAAGCGCGCATGCCCACTGTTTTTTCGTCTGTTTCCGCTTGTAACCATCATATTGTTACAGCGCCCCTAGAGATCTGGCATGTGTTTTTACAGCGTTTTGATGCGTATCGAGTGCATTCATGTGGACGCACACATTTTCTGAGACGCCTTCGTCTTTATGACGATCGTTTTGGAAACTGTTAAGCGTTTTGTCTTCGTGTGGATGAGGCCTAAAAAAACTCCAAACTTACTCTGAGGCTGTGGCATGAGGAAGTGAAGGAGAAGAAGAAGTAATGAACCCATGAAGACAAGGGGAAAACACAAGGGTTAAATACATGAGGTGACTGTGGTTTACGAGGCACAGCTGGGGAAGAACAATCAGGGATCAGGTGTGACATGACGAGATGGGAATCAAAACCTACGGCAGTAAGGAGTCTGGTGGATTTTCAAAATAAACAGGAAATGCAGAGACATGAAATGTGAACAAAACTCTCTTCAAAAACAAAAAAATCAAGGATCAAGACAGTAAAACAGAAAACACAGGACACAAGACGTCTGAACAAGTAACACAAGGAAAACAGGCATACAAAACAGCAGAACTACAAGAATCATGACAACTTCTGAATAAATGTAGCAGTACTGTTTTAATCATATATCTTTTTTGTACTTTTACTTGGTTAAAAATGTATATAATACACTGATCAACATGATGGGTGACCATTGCACGAATGAAAAAAACTGAAAATCATAATAAATGAAGATGGGAGGTTTGTGCCCAACAGCGATGACATGCTGATTGAGATAGCCTAAAATTATGTCACAACCCATCATGAAAGTCATTGACAGTAGGGGTGCTGGTTTGGCGGAGTGGTTAGGAACCAGGCACGTCCCATAGGTTCGAAACCAGCCTGTGACCAGTATGCAGTGTCTTCCCCCTACTCTCTCACCCCCTTTCACAAGCCTGTCCACTGTCATTCTCTCCTATCAATAAAGGCACAAAAATCCCCCAAAATACATTAAAAAGTAAGTCAATGACAAGGACGCACTCCATTTAAAAATTGTTTGCATGGCTCCTTTTTTTCACCTTTTATATTCAATTCACGCTTTATCTGTCACTGATGTCTACTCCATCCTTGTTAAGCTACACAGGTAGATTTGCAAGGATCCAGTCATCTTTTAAAGCAAAACACCACTGTCTGGTCTCAGTTGCTAAAGAAGGACATTTTGAATACATTTTTTGTTTCTATATGATACACTACCAGTCACCACGCAGTTACTGGGACCTCTGCTCTGGTGTGTCCGTGACATTATGGGTTAACAGTAGAAAATATCCCTTGGGGGTGCTTTGGACTCCATTTTACCTCACTGCCGTCTGGACATTCAGCTCCCATCTAACTTACATTGAGCTGTATGTACCTGCAAAATTGTTTATATGTTTATAATATCTGATTGATAACTCATGCAATTATTTCCTTGGGATCTTAACCATGCGTTATGATGCTCAGTATTAGTGCCATTTTCACCACCACAATTGCTCATTTGTTCGGTATCCTCAAGTTTCTGAGGCTGGACAGATGAACAGAAAAAATTGACTCTACTCTTTGGACAGCGGACCCTGTCTGTATCTGTATAATAGCATTTTATGAGATGTGTGGTTTTGCACAAAGGAAATGTGTTGAAATAAAGTGACCTCCTGATAACAGGGCAAGTGCTGGAAAAGTTAACATATGGTCCACTTACCTTGACAGGTCTTTAGGTCTGAATTGCTTTAAAGAAGCACATTTAGGGAAACATACGTCCCCATCCTGTGCCGTGTACATGTAGTGTAGCTTTTGTGCCAATACTCTGAATGATTTCTGCATAAATAGACCAAGGTGGCGAGTATCTCCTGTGACTAATGTGCTTTTATGGAACAAGAACCTCATACAAGCTCAACTGAAAAACAAACCAATTTCTTAAATACTGAACCTACTATAAGACGTGTGCTTTCACACACATTGGTTCAGTCTTTGAAAGGAAGTACACACCAAAAAGATGATTCTGATATTAAATGTGCAGAAATTTTGATCAGAATCAGTCAGATGATGAGCCAAGATGGTGACATTAGTTTGAACAGGTTATTGGCAGAAGAGCAGAGCCATGAGTTCAAGAGGTCAGAACATCTAATCTGCAGGATTTTGATGCTTCCTGATTAGTTGTTAATCTTTCAGTGAGAACCAAAAGTCTGAATGAAAGATGAGGAAGTGTTTAACTACAGGAGTGTTTCATCATCCTGAAAAGAGCTGGAGGAGCCAAACCCTGTCAGGATGGGTGTTTTTTCTTAATGAGGATTGAATCTGGCTGGACTGTGTGCATCAAAAGTTTATGAGACACTTATGCTATATTATAACATGTTGTATTAAAGTGAAAAGAAACACAGTGTTCGAGAGAAGCTGCTGTGATAAATATCCCTCAACAAACCAAGCCCCAAAGAAGTAATTACTGCTGGGAATCAGGGATGTCTTTATGCAAACAAATAAAAACAACACAATTTTTTTAATTTAAACCTCCTTTTTATCACATCAAGTAGAGTGTTTGTCTATTACTTAATGAAGGTTACTCAAAATATTTACATATCTATGAAGGTTAATGGAATTCCCTCGACTTGTTTTGACTCCTGAATGCATCATTTACTGGAAACTGGAGACAGAATGAGAAACTTTGACATTATGTTATGTCTGATGTCAAAGGCAACACACTCAATGAGCATTGATTTGGAGACAAATGTTTTACATAACAAAGTCCCATCGCTATTTTCCTGGGCCTCTGTTTGGATAAATGAATCCTGAGAGAATTGCTCTTTAAGGAGATGTTTAATGTGTTTATAAGTTATATTTTCCTCTTACACCAATCAACATGGAAATGCAATTAAAAATTCCCTTTTGATTATGAGGCAGAGTGTTAAATCTCAACAATGGTAGTCTTCACATCAGAAACACCCTCAAACTAAACTCTGGTAGATGTGGAAAAAGACATAAAGGTGGAGATGAAGTGGGTAGGCATTCTGGCAAGATCCGTCAGATCAGTCAAGTCCTGGGATAATGGTGAATTTGTCTAAACCCAAATTCCAACAAGATTGGGATGTTGTGCAAATGCCAAAACAGAATCCAACAATTAGCAAATCATTTTCAGCATGTATTCAATTAAATACACCACAGATTAGATATTGATGTTCAAACTGATCACCATTATTGGTTTTTTTTTTTGTAAATATTCACTCGATTTTAGTTAGACCCCAGCAACACATTCTGAAAAATTAAGACAAGGGCAAATGAAAGACTGGAATAACTGAGAAATGCTCCAAAAACAAACATCTGAAACATTCAGAAGTCAAGGGCAAATAGTCCAATTGTTGAAGGGCAACACTTCTCGGATTATCTCAACTTACTATTGTTAGGGGTTTTGAGATTTCATCCATAATATCATTAAAAGGTTGACAGTATCAAAAACCAACATTATATTGCAAAGGATATTACCACATGCATTCATTACCATCCTTAAGCTGTGTTCACACTAAATGCAAAAAAATATCTATGCCATGTCGTTGCAGGGCAAAATTTTTGCACATGTTCGCATGTGTCCAGCTGGTTCATATTTATTGAGGCAAATTTTCCCCTCAGACCCGCAATAAGGAAACGGGATGGACCTGTATCCTCACCACAACATGTTTTTGCCTCCTTGATCCATAGTGGATGTTTGTAAAATCGTTGTCTTCTTCCTGTTATTAAAAATGGGAAGCTATGTTTGCCGGAAAAGTCAGATACAATGGCATCCATTTGATAATCCATATCATCCTTAAGGGCTGCAAATAAAAGGTTTCACCATTTCACCACTTTCTTTTCTCCAGTGCGACCAGAGACTCGCTCCACTCTCCAGTCTATTCTTTCTCTTTTGGGTGCTTCTGTAATTTTATTGTCAGTTTTGGCATATTTCCTCTGGTAAAGAAGACATTTAATCATGGCTATAAGTCATTTACATCCACTGTTTTTATGAATGTCTTCATTCACAAAACAGCCCATAAAAAGTGTTAAATATGAGCTCATACTCAAAACCCTCTCTGGTGACCTTTTCCCATTTCTCCTCTCACTGTTTTGGTCTGTAAATACTTAAATAATCATGTAGAAGACCTCCAATCCCAACATGCAATGTTTCTTTCCTCCTCTGTCTGTGATGTCATACTTTTCTACTTTCTTTCTTGACGTTGACGGGTTATAACACGACAGCTTCAGGATGATTTGTCACCAAAGAAGGATATTTTCAACTTGAAAGGGGCAAAAGAAGTTACATTTGCATCATTTGCGCTAGAATTGTGTAACGATGCAAATACAATCCATTCACCTACGATCAATTTCGTTACCTGACAAACTGAAATTTGCAATTAGTGTGTACGTTGCTTTGCAAGTAATTGTGATTTGGTTATTTTAATTTAAAGCTACATTTGGTTTAATGTACTAGAGTCTGTTGTACAGCATTCTATCATTTATAGAAACTTGAGAAGTCTTAAAAGAATTATTATTATTATTATATCCTTTATTTAACCAGATAAAAGCCTCATTGAGATTTAAAATCTCTTTTTCAAGAGGGACCTGGCATGGTAGCAGCAGACAGTTACACAATGAAAACAACAAATACATTTAGACATCAGCACATTGAAATTAAAAGGTAAGGAGCAACATGTACTTTGTATATCTTGCTTTACTGTGTTCATACTACTTGTGATTGTTTTATAACTCTTCATAAGTATAGTGTCCAAATTTTATGTTGCCCAGGAGTGGGGGAGGATGTGCTACCAGAGAGGGCCCAATAAAAGAAGGAATCCCACTCAGGACCCTACCTATCTAAGACTTTCACTCAGGTGACATCGGACAAGACTAGGGCTATGTGCACACAAAGGCGGACATTTTTAAAAACTGAAGTTTTCCTCTTCCACTTTTACATATACCCTGTTAATCCCAGTCCAGACAAAAATCAAAATGCACTGTTAAATGCTGTATATTACCTTGTAGCTATGTCCATAATATGCACATTTCCTCCAGTTGCCATGCAAAGCTGTTTTATTTTTATATCTATTACTACTGCTATGTCCAGCTGGTTTTAGTTTAGCTTGTGGCTATGTTAACTAGTGATAGCAGCTGTGTCTGGTATGTATTTATTTTAATAAATTTAAATTTGAGACATATCAAATATCTTGATCAAATTCTGTTAAACCTCACTTTTGTGGGTTCTCCTGTTGGTTTCAAGAATGGTATAACTGCTACAATCACAGAGAAGGCAGCCATGTGTCACAAGGCAAGCCAACTTGGACACTTGTGAAGTAATAACACAGGGTCTGGTCCAAAATGTTGGCAGTGTTTGTTTTGATGGACTGTTTTTGATCTAGTATTATAATAAAGGAATGACTGATAGTCTGCTTTGGCATTTTGAGTCCAATTGGGAACAATTACAATGGCAACAGTTTAACAATGTCTGCTACAACTATTGGAAACAACAAGACTGCTGCACAGAGTGACATCACCCTACAGAGAGTGTGACACTTCAGGTCCAAAATGTTGTTTTCCATGTCCACACGAAGACACTCAAACCGCATTTTCAGAAATCTTCACTTTGGCTGAAGTTTTCTAAAATAAGTGTTTTCAGTTACTTAAACACCATTTATGCCAAGATAAAAGTTCAATGCAGAAAGACCTTGTTTGAGAAATGACCTGTCTATGTGTGGACATACTAAGGGTGTCTGGGTGTCAAACAAACATTCATGAGCACTTTCACACTTACAATGTTCGAGTCATCAGTGAACATAACACATGTTTTTGGTGTGTGGGAAAAAAGTGGAAAACCAAGGGAACCCACGAATGCTCAGAGAACCTTCAAACTCCAAACAGAAAGATCCTGTCAGACTGGAATTTGAATCAGGAACATTTTGTCTGTATAGAGCCTTAGCCTAATTATTATTTTTTTCTGTATGAATTTTTTTTGCTCTTTATCTTAATCAAGAAATAAGTTTTAAAAATCACTGTTGGATCCCAGGTAGGATTTGTATACTGCAGCTTCAGAGACATGGTTCCTACCCTTAAAAATCCATGTTTATGAAGTGCTGCTCTTACTTTCTAAAGGAACACATTTTTTAAGAGGTCGTACTGGTTGGATGGAGTATTCTCATTAATATTAGCCAATTAAGATGAAAGAAAATTTGCACACAAATTGGCAAATAATTCCCAGGGTTGGTGTTTATTTATCTGGATATTTTATATACATTTTGAAGAACATTGCAGGGCTTCATTTTGTCCCTGGTCTTGACTAACAACACATTCAATACTTTAAAAGAATGTTGCAAAAAATCTGGGTGCAGACCAGTGGCTCCTACAGTGTGATATGATAAATCCCACAGATCATTTTCTGTCTCCAGCTGCAGCTGCTCTGTACACCGCAGTGCTGAAACTCAGGAAATGTCAGCTTCTTCACACCACTCTACAACATTTAATCAGTTCACTCAACAACAAACAGTGTATGAGAACATAGCAACTTGTTGCAAAAACCTTGTGGCACATGGAGGAAAACCCAGAGGGAATAAGGTGTGGTTCAGTCTGAGAATGTGTCCAGGCATGAGTGTGTTTGTAACCATGTTTAACAAAGATAAAGCTGAATAGTTTCCTCTATTTAGCCCATGCCAAAATATCTCATTTTTTACCTTTGGTAAGCCTTGAACCGTTCCTCTGATGGTGAAAACCTTTTGGCACTCAGACCTAATTCATCAAGAACAAAGTCAGTTTTTGCATTGAAGACTCCAAGGTGAGAATCTGAGTCTGCCTGAGGACACACTGTAATTAATGGCCGATACTTTGTTTTGGCACAAAGGCATGCTCTCTGAGTTATGTCCATTTTTTTCTTCTTTAACTTCAGAAGTATGCAGAGCTGCAAACTGAAGAACATTTTTTGGTGATGACACATTTTTTGGCTGTTTTAGTTCAGTATGAGAGAAAGACCTTGAGAGACAACTAAACCATGTGCTAATATAAAAGAACACTGATTAAATACATAGTCAGACTATTTTATTCTGTTTGGTTTATGCTTATTTGACAAAGATGGACTTTGAAGACCTGGTGTTTACATAACACTGATTTGTATTTCAACATCCACCACTGAGATACTGGATGGATCAATGGACCAGTTGAAATGAACTGATGGATGGATGCATAGATGAATGACTGGATAGGTGGGTTGATGGATGGATGGATGGATGGATGGATGGATGGATGGATGGATGGATTCTAGAGTACAAACTTGCAGCATAAATTGCGAAACACAGCAGCACAGTAAGAATCAGACCCTCATGTGGAGGCATTACTAACTTTACTGTAATATCATTTTCTGAATTTTAAAACCAGTTTCTGATCTACAGCTAAAAAATATTTTTAATCTTAATGTTTTCATAATATTATAAATTTGATCATATTCAATTATCATCTTTTAAATATGTAAAATGTTATTTCTTTGTCTACATAATATTAATGTTATTGTCTGACTATTTTCTCTTTGTGTTACTTTAAATCTTGATTCTTTTCATTTCTTTATTTTGCTTATTTTTTAAAGAAAAAACACATTTTTAGCTTTATTTTAAAACAGTTTTCATCAGTAAATTTGATATTCAACCTAATTCTTGACACTGTACTTTAAATATTTTCATTGTTTTGTGTCATGATCTGCTTTTTTTCCTCAACTTTTCTGAAACTCCCTAAATGGAATGGATGTTTTGCACCGCTCAAAATATTTATGTGCAAATATTTGAAAAAGAGCCCAAAACTACTCCCTTTATTTCAAAGCAAGCACAAGAATAAGAATCCCTGTGCTTCCTGGAGTAACATGTCATTGCCTCGTAGATTTCCAACCTTTACGTAATGGGAATAAAATGCTAAAAAGGGTATTGTCTGACTTGGGAGCTAACTTAGGCTAACACTTAAACCAAATAAAGCTTCAAGGACACAATGTGGTGTTTGCTTTGTCTTGCTCCTCTCATCAGTATTGACTCAGTTAATTCCCTGAGCTAGAGATGAAGCTTTAAGGAATGTGCAAACAGTCCACCGACCAGACGACAACACTGTTTCTGTCCCGTGTATCTCATCACCATGGTAACCCATCATGGGGTCCATGACTGCAGTTCTGGCAGGGTGCAGGGCTCAGTTTGATGACAGATACTGTCTGACTGTGGGGTTGATGAGGTGGGGCGGAGGGGAATAGAATAGGTGAAGACATCATCGTTCACACGTGTGCATGCACTCACTGACTCACTTACTCGTCGTTCAGAAGGAAAACAATCCTGATGTCATACCAGAGGAAAATATTATCTTTTGTTTCTAAGGCTCATCTTTCTGTCTTTCTACCACAAAGCCACAACCGCCGGGTATTGGGCCAAAGTTGGCAAAAACATTTAACTTAAGTTAGTATCAACCTGTTAACAAAGACAGACGTTTCTACAGGAGTTTTCGTGCAACTCTATAATGATTAACGGTAATCAGCAAACATGAGTTCATAGTTTTACCTCCAGAGGGCTCTCAATCAATACATGACAAAATATAGCTCGATCGTAACTTTAGGTTATTACCTCTGCCAAGGAGGTTATGTTTTGCCAGAGACTGTCTGTTTGTTTGTGTGGTGTGGTTTGTACCAAGGAAGAAGGCATTAAGTTTTGGTGCAAATCTGATCCACATTGACGTCATGAAAAAACATTTCAGTTTATAAAGGCTAATCCCATTCATTTACGGCATTATGGGAGTTGTACTTCATTTGCAAACTGCCGTCTAGTTTTTTAAGCCGATGTCACTACATTTCCCAGCTTCCCTTGCAGTGCCAAGGGGAGGAGTCTTCCACACCGCTCAGTCTGCACTTTCAACTACCAGTAACAGTACTGTGAGCTCAAAGACATTACAGAAACAGGAGTGGCCGCTCTGCTCGCTCACAGTTCCTCCAGTTGTGCCTGTTCTCGAAACAAGGCTGCTGATATTGTCAACATGGAAATAGTCCATCATAGCAGAAGTCTGTGTGTTTGTGAGTAAAAACTAAACCCCAAAACTCTCCTCATTACTCTTCAGTTTGCTGGTTTTTAATTTATTTCTCTGGAAAATTCACCACACAGTCAACTATTGAGCATGCACCAACCTATGATATTTTTTTTAGAGAATGGCACTTACAAAATGCTGCTTTTACATTTTTTAAATAGTTTTTCACCTCCTCTGATGAGCTGGCTGGATTAAAATTGGTTTATTTTTCAGGATGGGGATATCTTTGTTGACTTTGATAAGAGTAAAGAGACAATTCAGTGTATTAAACTGGTGCCGTGAGTTTGCATCAGTGAAGGTAAGGCAGTAATACATCCACGGGAAGTTCTCTGATTTTCACCTCAACGAAAGTTAAGTCCCTGTCCTTCTGGTTTCAAACCATACAAAATGTTTATCTACGCTGTCTGATGAAAAGAAGTAATGGATTATACATATGTGTGTATATCAAATATACGTAGGAAAGGACAGCATAGGATAGGATATGATGGGATAGGATAGGATAGGATAGGATAGGATAGGATAGGATAGGATAGGATAGGATAGGACAGGACAGGACAGAATGAGATGAGATGAGATGAGATGGGATAGGATAGGATGGCAAAGGATAGGATAGACTTTATTGTTCCAAAGGGGAAATTTGTTTTGGACTGTAACACTAAACTGCCATAGAAAAGGAGACACACAGGTTCACATACACATCAGGTGCAGATAGCCCATGGCACATCTGTGATCCACAACAACAGAAATCAGTACATATTAAAATGACAAGCATCAGATATGTCCGCGTGCCCAGGGGTTGTTAAGTGCTTTAACGGACAGGGAGACAAAATACTTCTTGAAGCAGTAATGTCTGCTGAGAGGGACTCTGTACAGTCTGCCTGTGGGGGGAACTGATATTCTGGGTGAACATGGGCTCAGTCTGAACTGATCTTCTGTGCCTGACTGATTATGATTTGATAAAAAATGTCTTGAAGACTGGGGTGTTGGCAGACCCCTATGAGTTTCATTTCTGTGTGTGAGTCTATCAGTATGCACCTTTTACTGAATTGCTAGATTCCCAAACCATGCAGACAGCCAATAGCACAGGACGATCTCCAATACTGCACAATAGAACAGAAGCAGCAGTTCCCATGAAACACCAAATGTTCTGTATATGTTTCAATGCATGAGCATATTTAAGGAACCAAGCAGATGGTTAATTATCAACAGAAAGGAGGAAGATTAAATAACTTCTTATGTCTTCTCTTCCCTTTTCAGACGTAACAATTACCTTATTAGTAATTTCTTTAGCATTTAATTTTCCACTATTTAAAGTTGTTACTTTATATCTGTCTGCCTTTTTATTTTTGCCTTTTGTTAAACTGCATGATAGAAATAAAGTTAAACTTATCAGGGGATAGGATGGGATCAACAGAGCTCTCTGTCATGCTGCTGCTGGTGCTCTGACTTCAGTTGGGCACCCTGCAGGTTTTGTGCATATATGCATAATATTTTTTAAAAACATATTTTGTCTCTGTTGTTGACTTTGTTTGGTAGAGAAGACATGAATAGAGCCAGAAAGGTGGAAAGAGAGTTGCATAAGACATGTGACAAAGGACATGGGCTAGTCTCAATCAGTGCCAGGACCTCTGCACATTGGGCACTCTGGCTCCCTACTCAGCTATTACTGCCTCTACATTCATAAAGTCTTTAAAATTTATAGAGTAAATGTAGCATGCTCTGATACAAGAACAAAAAAGCTCTATAACTTTATAGTTGGACTTTGCATTCTTAAATTAATTAATGAATAGCTATACTTGGCAGAAAAAAAAACTTCAATTTCCCTAAAAATTATTTTTTCATACAAAAATGATTAAAAATAGACCAACAAAAATAGAGTAAAAACTGATTTGTTTAGTGAAAGGGTTTAACCCTTACAGAAGAATACTCCTCCTGACCCTCACTAAAAGGTCTTATCCTAAAGTTTACCATGTGCACATTTGGAACTTAAAACTGACTTGGTTGTGGTTTATCTCAGAAGTAAAGCAGGTTTTTGTACACAGAACCTTAATTTATTTATTTTATTCCAACTTCTGAACCTTATTTAATTTTCAGGTTGCTTTAAAATGCCTGTTTAGATTCTTTAACCTGTTAAATATGTCAGTCAGATTTCATTAATTATGAAGAGTGGATTTAGACTGCACAGTCACAGTGATGTCATTGAAAGACTCCCTGCAGGGCTACCTAAGGTCACACAGGACAAAATGAATTTATTAAAATATGTCAACAACACAGCGAGGCCTCCTGCAGTAAGCCTGCAGGCTGAACACTTTGTGGGTGATGAAGCAACACGGGCCTCAGCCTGTTTAGTCTGCACAGAGCTGCTTGGAGCTCCTGGTGGGTTTCATCCTGCACACTGTGTCACTGCTGTGTAGTAAGTGTCATGATGAGTCAGAACATGTTAACCTGGATATTTACTTTTTTAAAAATCTGACACTAACTATCAGATTCAGATTTAGAGTAAAATTATAATTATTCATTAACATTCATATTTAGATAAAATTTTAAAAGATAGGACAAACAAATGCTCTTGATTTTTAGCGCATGATGGTGATGTTTTTGTTTTGTTTTTTTCCCAAGGGGTTTGGTATAATCCTGATCTCTCAGGAGGTTACGGCAGAATGTAATTATGAACCACTGCCTTAAATACGGGACTCTTTCCCACATAATACAGTAAGATAATACTAAACTGTAGCTGAAAATGGTGGACAGCAGCAGTGCTTCTTCGTACCCCACAGTTGACCAGTGCTAGAGGGAGGAAAGTCAAAAAACTATACATAATAAACGTTATTCTATGTTTCCCTGTGTTTGTTTTTGTGTCATGTCTGACTTGGTAAAAGTGCCACTGCCTGTCTTAGCCAGGGCTGTCTGGTAAATGAAATTCTAAATGTTACTGGGGTTTTCCTGGCTAAGTAAAGTTAGAATTATAAAATAAATACATCTTGGAAACATCAACAAGATGTACTTAAATTTTAACAGGCAAGAAGGAAAATCTGTGGACATATTCTGTGTTCGCATAACTTTTTTACTGTATGGGTTAATGTGCAGATATCCAGTAAACTCATCAATCCTTGTTTTCGAGCTCATATAAGAGTGCGCATTGTGAACTGAATTGATCCTGTGGTTAATGGTTTATTCTGGATGAAGTTTTACCAGCTGTCATGACACTATTTTGGACTATTAGGGTGACAAAACGGAAAAGAAAGTTGGCTGCACACTCAGCATGCCCTCAGACAGACTGTTTATTCTCCTAATACGTCCAATAATGAACATACTGTATATCCCACCATGTGAATGGTGAAGATGAAATGAGCTCATGTTCTGCCTTTGAAACGTTAAAAACAAAGAGCCATGATGGGTTTTTTTAAACTTTAAAATGACTTCACCAGTGTGGTATGTTGTTGTTCTTAATAAGGTGCACAACCATAGAGCCCACCTTGACTCAATGCTTGACTCAAACCCTGTCGTCACCCGATACCCCATGAAACACTGAGTAAATGTTTTCAGAGATCTTAACTGGAGGGCGAACATGTCCTGGAGGAGACGATATGAGGCTAATAATGTTATGTCACTGGGATGTATTACCTCTAAGATTGACAGAAAAGGACATGAATGTATTAGGACATGATGTTCTGCATGTGTGTGGTGTTACAGCAGTCATTAGTCATCCAAAAATCTGGTCATCAAAATTTAATACCACTAAAAATCCCCCTGTTAAAGGAGTATTATGTTACGTATTCACACTGCATGTTACATATTCAAGCTGCAATCACATCATATTACTTATCCTTTCATCTGCTCTGAAACGTGACTGATTACACCATTCACTAGTGTTTTGAGTTCTATTACAAGAATAAATATTTCTTAGAGTAACCAAAAAAAAAAAAAAACTCATAAAGAAGCGTGCCTCAACACCTTGTCTAGCTCAGGTCATATAATAACTGTCTAAATGTTTCTTTAGGTGCACCATTAAATTACTTTTAGGGAGGTGATGTAAGCATATAGGGGATCCATTTTAACATGACGCAGTGTACAGTCTCCATATTGACCTTGGTGCCACACATTTTGGCTCAAAATATGCTGTGTGGCTAATGTGAGCTGCACTTACCTACTTTAAATAAGCTATCAGTCAATCAGACATCATTTTACAAAGCTGTGAGGGTTTTTATGACTGCACCTGCAAAAGTGAGGGCAGCAGGGACTTACTTTTCAAACTGTTTATCTATGTTCATACAGGATATTATTGTGGACTCAAAACCTCGTGAACTCAGTGATTTTCATGAAACTTTACACATTTGATCAGATTCAAAGATAATATTTTTTATATTAAAGGTCAAGGTTTAAAAGCACTGTGTTAAGTCTTTCTTTTGCACACTATGTCTTAAAACATGTAAAAGTTTTTCTCCAAACTTTATAAAGATATAATTTGTATCCGAGCGCTGTACTGATTTAATTTTGAAATGAAGGGCCGAATAGCAACACCATTTTTGCTTACTACTTGCCAAATTTAGCATGATTATCCTTCTTACACAGGGACAATAGATAAGTTAAGGTAAAAAGACAAAAGAATGAGTTCACGCTTCTAGTTGATGATGGGCAAGCTACTTGCAAAATATAGTTAGCTAAGTTCCCAGTTACTAGCTCATGGGCAGGTGTTGCTTTGGAACATGTTGTCCTCATCCAGTTAAGAAATAATCCTGTTCACACATGCAAAGTTTTCAAAAACATCTTTCTTCACATTAAAATGTAAATGCACTATAAATGCTGTTTATTTGCATGTAATGACGCTGTGACAGCCAAAATTTTAATGAATAATAATTACATCTACATGTTTGATGTGTGTTTTGTTTTAACCTGAAACCATGTAAACTGATGAAAGCAAGCAGATGTTGCAAATGTTTCTAATCACGTTAACAGTCCAGCAAACCAAACTGAAACCATCATAATTTTAGCAATATCCAAAGATCACAACTCTTGTGTGCCAAGATGGTAGAGAGTGAACAAAAGCTGTGATGTTTTTTATGTTTCAGACTCAAAATGCTGTTTTCCTTGTCCGAAGTGAGACAATGAAAACCCTTCATCCGGAAGGAGTTTTCCAAAATGTGGTTTGCAGTCAACTAAAATAGTTTTTGTGTAGACACACAGCCAAAATGCAGATGAAAAGCCTTATATCTAAAACTAGAAAAGCACTCAGAGAGTGCAGACCTCTGCCAGTGCCACAGTCCTTACCCAGATTTTCACCATAAATATTAGTCCTACCTTTATTTGATCTAAATATTTAGATTCCTTGACCATGAAAACGTACGATTAGCAATTGTATTCATAATGATATCTATTTTAGGGTGGCACAGTGGTGCAGCAGGTAGTGAACGTGCCTCACAGCAAGAAGATTCCCGGTTTGATTCCCAGGTCGGACAGGGGCCTTTCTGTGTGAAGTTTGCATGTTCTTCCCACGCGTGCATGGGTTCTCTCCGGGCACTCCGGCTTCCTCCCACAGACCAAAAACACGCTCATTAGGTTAATTGGTGGCTCTAAATTGTCCTTAGGTATGAGTGTATGTGGCCATGCGATTGACTGGTTCAGGGTGTACCCCGCCTCTCACCCAATGACGGCTGGGATAGGCTCCAGCCCCCCCTCCCTGACCCCGAAAGGGATAGAGGGAAGAGTGAATGAATGATATCTATTTTAGTTCAGTAGTTATTTACGAAAATCGGATGTTTCATCATGACAGATCCAGACGGTGATCTGGATCGCTCCCAAAATCTAATCATATGTTCTTTGTCCCAATCCAGACATTTCCTGAAAATGTCATTGAAATCTGTCCATAAATTTTTGAGTAATGTTGCTAACAGAGAAACAAATATACAAACTAACAAATCAACATAGCAACAAAATAACAAAAACAAACAGAGGTCAGCAATAACAACCCCCTGGTGGAGGTAAATATTGGCCTGTGGGTGGAGCACTGGTGTGTTTTGGGTGGCTCCTGACAAAACTGTTGGATTCAATAAGTGTTAACATGTTGCAGAACTGATCCATCTAAACAATAGATGGAGTTGTTTTACATAGGACAGATTCAATAAATACTCTTCAAAGCTCTGATGGAAACATGACAAGTTTATCTGAAAGGGACACGCAGAATGATGTGTGAAGCTCTTTGTAATCAATCACATGATGTCAGACAGAACGAAAGAGAGAGAGGTGTCCAAATTGACTCAGCTGTCTAAATAGAAACCGGTGGTTTGGTCCATATCTTGTATACATGATACTGACAGGGGAACATGAGCCTTTGCACCACCCTCTATTAAAAACACATCACATGCACACACTTTGTTTCTAGCATGAACATATGTGCTTCAAAGGCTCCGGACACAAAAGGACAGCTAATGACCAAAATATTCACAGAGTGAGACATGATGTGCAGTATTTACATCACAATCAACCCTTCTGAATTTATACACTCACTCTGATTAAATGAACCTGCAATTATTCACAGCCAATCATAGCATGACGAACAATGTGTGCATGCAGTGGTCTGTCATGTGCTATAGTCTCGTGTCACAACTGTACTCACAAAAAGTTGGGTTAAACTGACTAAGATTCAAGACTGAGCTCTTTATTAGCTTTTGCACCTAACACAGTCTGTTCACAAAGTCCAAGCACGTCTAGTTGGTTAGTTAGTTTAGTTTATTTGTCCCCGTAGGAAATTAGGGTGTGGCAGGGATCACAGACATTTGGCAACAAAATCAGGAGAAAAACATGAAAAACAAAACAAAACAATGCATTCACAAAGAGGAGAAAAAAAAGGCAAAGGAAGCCATGTGGTAATGGACAGGCAGGCTGGTCTAGACCCGTTAGACCTTTTTTAACTGTTCCTTAGAGTTCATTTAAAAATATAATCGCTGAATGCCTTTTCTAATGTTCTCTGTTTATAGATGCCGTCCATATTTGCAAATGGGATGCCTGTCAGTTTAATACAGAAAAGCAAAGTACTGTAACTGCAACTTTAAAGGAACCGGACAGATCTTGAGTTTTTATGGCTCCTGTTGCCCCCTGTAAACAAACTGGGTTCAAAATGCTTCAGCAATGTTGCATTGCAATTCTCCAAACTACATAACCAAATCAAACACTCTTCTTAAATGATCTGGATTGCATGATCCCTCTCTGGAAATACCCTAAAAGTCCCTCCCCCTTACTCTGGCTCTTGTTGGACTTTCTGTTCACATGACCACAGTCTCTGGGGACCGGTGAACTGCAGCAGGTTGTTTCTGGACACTGTCCATACCTCTGTCCCCGTGCAGCTGTGAAAACCTGCAGCAGCCTCACATCTGGCAGTATCAGCCTGCCACCACACGCTGCTGTGACGTCAGCAGAGCTGAGGTCACTGCTGCTGTCACCCAGCATCACCCAGCACACAGCTGTCAATCACTGCAGCTGTCTGCAGAGGAGAGAAACTGAGGGTGGGTCTGGGTGTTAACTATATATTCTGTTTCTCTAAGTATTTTTCAAGTTAAATTATACACTCTAGTCGATGACAACAATTAATCATTGGTTCACAAAGTCGAATTCTGTTTAAATTAATCATTTTTAATATCAGTATCTATGGTATAACACCTGAAGTACAACAAGACTTCACAACAGAGTCTATCGACAAAGACATTCTAACCACAGATACTTTGCCCAGTTTCAATCACACTTTCAATTAACTTGAATAATAACTGTTCAGCCAAATTCAGCCGTCCTAACTGAAAAAGTTAAGACCACGTTGCCCTGGGGCTAAGACATTTCCTACATAAAACACAGTTTTGGATTCCTTCATAAATAATCTAGACAACACTGTCACCAGAAAACAACAGGGCCAAAGACCATCTGACCCAAACAACCAAGGAAACGCCCACCAGTCACACCTCCAGGGGGAACTTAGATCTACAACCGACCCTTCAGATCACCTGCATATTAATGGTTGGCTTCAGCATTTTATTTCTAGCTGTTCCCCCGTCAACTGGTAGAACTGGAGAAGCACTCTGGAGTAGAGGTGAAACATCATCAAGAATTTGAACCAATCCAGCTGTCACTTTGACCAGCACTGGAATAAAAGGAACAAGATGACTGACCTTCATGGACGGACCATCTTATTTTATTTTATTATTTTTTAATGTATTTTTTGGGGCATTTTGTGCCTTTATTGATAGGAGAGAGACAGTGGACAGGCTCATGAAAGGGGGTGAGAGAGTAGGGGAAGACATTCTGCAAACTGGTCACAGGCGGGATTCGAACCTGGACCGGCAGAAGCAAGTACATGGGGTGCCTGGTTGCTAACCACTCCGCCACACCAGCACCCCTCATCTTATTTTTTTAATGGCTCTTGAAGTCAGTGTGCTTGTGAAAGTGCTTGTGAAAGTCAAAGTGCTTGTGCTGCCGTGATACAATTGTGTTCTACTTTGTTCATCTGTCTTCATTTTTACCACAATGTTTTTATCTTACCATTTGGTGTACTCTATCTGTTCTTGGCTCTTGTTGGATTTTCCCACTGTACAGCACTTTGGCTCAAACTCTGTTTGTATTTAAAGTGCTCTATAAATAAAGCCGATTGATTGATTGATTATTTTGTGTAAGTGCAAATTTGAACAACACTGATTATTTCTGGCAGAAGTAATTTTAGTATTAACAGGGCCTTCATTCCCCAGCAATCTGATAACAAACCATAAAGATAACTGTAATCTTGTGAATTCCTGTGGATTTGTTCTTGTATTTAAATGAGACTCATAAAAGTTTATTGACTGTTATATCATGCATACCTTCTGTTGGCCCAGAAAGAGAAAACAGCACAATGCACGACCTTGTGTTTACTTATTAACATGTAAACATCACAAAAGTGAAAATCATCATTCCTGAGGAACAGTTCGATATCATTACACATTTGTTAACACTAATGATTATATTGTGATTAATTCATTTTCAAAAAGGATTCATATTGTGAGTGTGCATGATTGACTGGACTTGTTTGTGTGTGAAATGAGTGAGACGAGAAAGTGAGAGAAATCTCCCCTCGAGGCCGGACCCACCACATTAGTTAGTAACCACAGAGCATGTTGGCCAACACTAACAGCTGAAACGCCTGGCTGGCTTTAATGCTCAGTTAGACACCATCATCCAACCGACACACCCAGAGCACAGCACACCCAGAAATCCCCTTCCTCTCCCCCTACTCCCTGCACGTTCCAGGTATCGCTACACTAACAAGCCCCACATGGATCAGCATGCTTGTTTTTATGCCACATTGTGTCTGAGCACTAACAGCATCATGCACATTCACCCTGACAGGTCCAAGTTCCCTGCCTCTCCAAATATAGACGCACTACTCATGCTGCATTTGCACGCTTTCTCTGTACTGAAGTCAATTACATCATAATGTTGTTTGTAAGATGTTGGGACCTGAGTAAGTGCAGATGTTCTATATTAGCGCGCCAGCTTGCCTTTGCTCCCAGTAGAGGAAGCTTATACAAATGTTGTTCAAGGTCCACGTGGTTTGTTTGCTTGAAAAGAGGACATTTCTTATTGCTTTGCTGGACTTTTAACTCCTTTCTATCTATATGTGATCCTATTTATGTCACACCCTTGGGCACAAATGGGGAGTTCATTGTGTGCAGTGGTTTATGATAAATGTTATAGTATTTTCCTAGATATGGAGAAGCAGAAATATCAGAATAGCATGACTTCATATTACTGGACCCTTCAGCCTAATGAATGTCAAATACATTTATGCTCAGTCTAGCATAATACATAGAAAGTCAGAATTATGAAGCTTATGACACTCTGACGATGTTATGTAAACTCACAAATTCACTTAAGGTCAAACCACAATACATTTTGGTGCAAAGTACTATAAAAACCTTTAGATTATTCTAAAAAGTTTGCTGTGTCCCACATATTGATGCAACCAGTAAATCAGCATGTACTATTAATACTAAAATATGTGCTATCATGACCTACTTGCAACAAGAGTTGTTATTGTACATTTCTGGTGGCCACTTTACTGCTCAAAATATGAGGAGTGGCTATCAAATAAAGATACATGCTCCTATGAAGAACCACATGATTCCCATTATGAGTGTTATGTGCATTTTTAGGTATTCATGCACAACTTCTTCCAATTAGTTTCTTTAGTTCACTGCTAGTTACTGACTGAACTAAGTGTGTTGAAAAATTATTATCTTAAAAGTTAACCAACATATTAACTTGACATTTCTGGTTACATAGAACAAAACAGCAGTCGAATCTATTCATTCTATAACTGAGGTGTATGGGGAACACTGCATGTCCCAGGCACATCTGTTTTAACAGCACAAAAGGTGACGGGGAGGCAAACAGGATGTCTAATACGATCAACATCCTGGGCACCCATGCACATCAAAAACTTCAGAGAACATTCAAGAAACAGCTTCTTCGAAATGATGAACTACTCAGTAGAAGAATGATAACATAAATGGTCTCCAGTAATAAGGAGACAGTTCAGAAAATGTTAATATGATAAAGTGTCTGCCATAGTTGTCCCCAAACTTCTGACTCCCAGTCAGTCGAGGAGACATTGTGGAGCAAACTGAAGCACATCTAAATTTTCTGTGGAGATGGAGTGAATACGGATCTTCCAATATGATCCTTAGACAAAATGGTGGTCAGCGCATTGGAAACACCATTGCCATCAAGGATAAAGCAAACCTGATAAACAAAGTCCAATTTTATGGCCATTTTAATCAATTTGGAGGAGTGGATTTTAGAAGGGTCAGTGGTGAATCAACCCTGTAACAAACAGGCTATAGAAAAACAAAAGACAGAGTCAGACAAGACTCCAAAGACAGAGACTGCAGCTGTGGAAAAACTTAATGCATGTCATTATGACTACAATTGTCTTAGATGTATACAGTGTATTGTATCATGAAATGTTCTGTATTTTGTTGTTGTTGATGTATTTTTGGTCATTTTCATTACTGTGTTGTTGTTTTTTTTGTATCATGATACGATGTAACACATGACTTGTCAGGAGACCTCAGAGTTGTATAAATGGAGGTGTTTATTCTCATTTGTTCATGTCTGATAAAAGCCTGGGACCAAAACATCAAATCTGTGGTTATTATTTTTATTAAATCAACTATGGAGCAGCTTTCAGTGTGCAGTCTCTGTATCCTCTCATATCAAAAGACCATGAAGTCCAACTCTTTACAATTGGAAATAAACCTCTGAAATTGCAACAGGTATTTATGCACATGAGAATTAATTAAGGTACATGTGACATAGATTATAAAGAAGAATAAGTCTTGAAAGTTGAGTTTTTCACTACTGCCTCACACTGTGAATTACATTATGTAACTGAATGGATGATACATTTGATAACTTACCAGAATGAGACCAAAGTGTGATCAATGTGGCGTAAAGTGAGCACAGTGCAGCTTCAGGCTCATTATTTTAATCCATAGACTGACTTTGTGATCATATATATATATATTTATATATATGGTTACATAATTCTAATATTCATATCTGTATGTATGTTTATGGTGTGAGCACTGAGCTGGAAGAAGCCTCCTTTGCAGGCTAAACAATAACAGCCCATCCTCCTCTCTTACTCTTGGATATTTCACTGTCATGGTGAGAAATTTCTCAGTACTTTGGCTGATGTATTGACCAGAATCTGTGGTGACAATCAAGTCAAACAGAAGAGGAATGTTAAGCTCATGAGAGAAATACTACAATGACCAATCAGATAATCGGATTAATAGGGGGCAGGAAAGTTCTGCCCCACATTAGCCCCCTCGGTCTGAGCACGAACAAACGCACAACTGTTTGGAGGCGTTATCATCAAAATCATATTCCTCCTGCACCTCTGCTCTCTGGTTTGTTGTCATGTCAGCCAAGCCAAGCAAAGCAAAGCAAAGCATCAAACGGCGCGTCAGAACTGGGCACATCAGAAGGCCGTCATTGGCCTTGACAGTTATCTCTGCCAGTATTTTTAAGAAACACAAACAAGTGATTAGAAGGCATGGTATGCACTCCAGCTATGCTATGCATGTGTTGAAGAGGGGCTGAAGCAGGACTGAAGCGCTAACGTCTTCCAAATGTGCTGTCACACGCTGACAGATGACATCATGAATGTATAAACCATTTTGTGTTGGAGCCCTCAGTGGTGGAAAGTCCCTCCATTTTCTGCTGGGATGTGAAAGCAGCGATCAGGACGCTGGTTACATTTGCATCCGACCTCCACCCCTCCAGAGAGGCTGACCGATCACACAAGCATGTCCCCACCCACCTCCAAAGCCATGTGTACGTCTGGTGTTTTTACATGCATTTGTGGACATGCTTGTGTGTGTAGATGCCTATATGTGTGTGTTCCCACCAAGCGGTCCCAGAGCCTGCAACAGGTGCAGCTGATTAACTAATCCCCCTTTCTCTACGAGGAATTTTGCAAGAGGAAAACTGCGCTCCACTTGTCTCCCAGCGGGAACATTTGCTTCTCGTCCATTTGGCTTCAGTCCAGATAGAAAAGAGAGACCTCAGCTGCTCAGCGAATCGCAGCTTTGCATCCATCAGCCTCCAGGAACTTCAGGCTGAGGAGAAAAATGAGGGAGTTTACAAATTGGTTTGATTGTTTCTGTCGGTGTGAATGTATCAGGGCTTTTCACATCATAAATATTTAAGAAGACATGTTTTATGACATTTTATTTGCAACAATTGTTTAGCTTAGCCAAATCATGAAAATATGGAGGCCTAAGTGCAAAAAAGTTATCTGTTGCCATTTCAAAAACAACATTCTACAACATTTTTTTCACCTCATGAACAAGAGTTGCCCGTCCATCAGTGAAAAAAGTCCATAGGAAGTGTTTGTGAATGGGCACTGTCTATTTCAAGTACATATATCAGGCAGGTGATTGGCCATTCATTCAAGCAATCATATTCATTATAATTCAATCAGATTATGTAGTAGACCAATGCTCTGTTGCTGTATAGAGGACAGAATGTAGACCACTTTGTAACTTACCACACTTACTTGCGTATTCACACCTGGCTCGTTTGGGTCAGCTGTTGTGAAAAAGCGAGTGAACCCCCCTAAAGTTCGATTTGTTTCAGCATATGTGAACACCGCAATCCCACTCGGATGCGGGACGACAAAAGCAGGTTGAGATCGCCAAAATAGGTGCTTTGATTTGAGCCCTGTAGCGGTTCCTTTGCAGTGAGAACACAAACACCTCAGTAACCAACATAACTGACTCATACCTGTGGTTCACACTGTGAAATTCCAAATGCTGGACACTACACATTAAAATGCAGAGATCTATAAACTTGTTAGCGAATGAGTGATAGATGAACGCTAAAAAACAAAATAGCCACACACACTGCTGATGCTCCATAGCTGTTGTAAGAAGAGAAGGAAACTCCCCCGCCCTGAGGGTAAGATTTATGACCAATGACAGAAACATTTTAATGGAAGTGTCATTTGTTTACAACTTTGGACCACAAGAGACTTTTGCAGTGTGAACACAAACGAACCAAGTGACAACTGAAACAATTGTATCAATTTTACCCCTGAATTGGAACAAAAATATAGTTTCGATGGAAAAGTGTGTAGTGTTGATAATTCATTTTCACTAATTAATGAAATGGGATCAAGGTCTGATAAAACTACAACTGAAGCTGTTCTTATCTTTACAAAGACGCAAGCAATGGGGCTCATTCGGGGCTTACATGGCACAAACTGGGCTCCAACAGGGCTGACATAGTGTCAGCGGGATGGAAATTCATGGAATCCTCTTCGTATCATTGTATTGACCTAATTGAAGCAGGACAAATGACCTTGAAGCGCTGGAGAAGCGTTACTGACGATGGGGTGTGTCTGCTGGAGACAGTCATTTCTTCCCGTATCATGTCTATCAAACCAGCCTTGCCAAGCGTGTACAGTTGTGCACAGTCACCATGAGAAACGGGAATGTGTGACTGGGGCCTAACATGCAAATTCTCTTTACTCTTCTTGCTCTTTTGCAAATAGTTCTTACTTTGGATACTGTAATATGTTTGCAGAATCACACCCTCTTTAAGATTATTCATACTTCAAGCTCATGAATTGACACCAAATTCAAGGTTCAAAAATGTTCGCTCAAACATAGATGCCCCATACACTAACAATTAACACACTTCTTTTAGTTGATGTCCAAAATCCAACCCTATAGTTATAATCCAGTCCTATTTCAAATCATCATGTGGTTAGAGTGGAATTTCTACCTAAACACCATCATCCCTGGGTTTTATCTGTGAAGAGATGACAGCTTCAAGCAAAAACAAACTTAAGTAAATCTATAGAAAAAACAGTGGCATGTAACATTCATCCTATTGTATTTGACAAAAGCCATAAATCAGAGTGCACAGCAGAGCTTTGGCCAACAATGCAGTCATAAACATGAAAGCTCCTGGAAGTCATTTCACTTGAAGGGCTTACTGAAAGGAAAACAAAAGGTAAGATGATATATTGGGAAATTAATGACATTGTTGATAATCCTGGTCCTGGGAATAACCAGACAAGTGGGGTGATTAAACATACAAATAGCTGGTAAATTAACCTTAAGCCCCATCATTCGTCACAGAGGACGTGAAGAGGAGTGTTTCAGTGGATAATTTTCATCCTTTCTTCTTCCCCTCGTCTTCTCCTGCCAAACTGAGGCCTCTTTTTGTTCCCTCTTCCCACTCTTCCCTCCTCCTACATCTTCCTCGCTTGATCCAGTGCAACTGGTGGTGAAAGTATTACCTGGAACCAGCTGTTGGCCAAGGACACTCCCGCAAAGAACATTATAAACATGCTTTGGGGTTTGGGAGATTGTCACAGAAAGAGAAAATCATGGAGTCTCATGGGTGATTAGCTCAAACATGGTGATCAAGGACTGAATAAAGTGGTCATTGGCGAGATATCCAGTGTTGATACATGTACTAAGACTGTAAACTGATGGGAAACTGAGACTTTCCCATGTGAAACCATTCACTGATGATTTTGTTGCTTAGTTGCTGAAAAAAACATTGAAGGTCTGCATCTGTGCCCCCCAATCAGAGTGAGACCTTTAAGTTGTCTCATAGAAAACAGCATATCATTAGCATATAATCCCAAAACCTTAAGATGTAAACATAATGGCAGCAATTAATGACTGTTCTTGAGTCTTATTTCCTGATTTTATGGAATAAGGTTGGAACTATACTGGTTTTACTGAATAGACTCAAGCTCAGTGACATACTTGTCCCAGCTTATTCTGTCTCCATATAGCTACAAAAGCTGGACTCACCAATACCACAGTCACACTTCTCAGTAGGTGCATCACTGTCTGGTAAAGGAATCAAAGAACACATAAGCAATTCCTATTGCTACAGTATTTCCACATGCTCTGAGGATCAGTCTCCTGGCTTTATATGTAATATCAGTGTTACACATGCCAATTATTTGATGATGGTATTGACTATTGTATTTATTTTTTGCCTTTACTCTCAGACATGTTTGCAGTTAACTTCTAACACAGTTGTGACAGTGGTGCACTCCAGTAACATGCATCACATATGGCAAGTACTGACCATTTGCACGAGACGTCACACTCTGTTCCATTCCAGCTAGTCATCAAAAATAGTGTCATCCGGCATGTAACTTAAAGGTGTAGTCAGTGATCTTCTAATCTTCTAATCTAATGCACTGTTTGTCAAAATCACCATATTTCTCGTCTCCATCCACAAGATGTCACCACTGAAAGCATGTTGAAAAAAAGTCTGGTCTCAATACGCAGCCTTGGCTCTGAATTTCAGCAGGTAAACACTGTGGCTCGGGCCGAGCCACCAAAACAGGGTACACCCCCCACATGCGCAGATCAGACAGAGGGGGGAGAGGGAGTTGTAGGTTGCGTAGCGTGCGCAGTTGGCATAAGAGAGAGATACAATAATTGAAATACCTGAAAACAGACGCGGATGTCGCTGTCTCCTTCCTGGTCAGGTAAGCAACATTAGCTTTGTGGTGCTTCACATAACAGTAACAGCCGTTGGACATTCATCTTATTGTCTAATCTGCCAAAATGCACTGTTGCTGTGATGTTTTCAATTATGGCAGTTGAGTTGTCTGACAAGTCAGGGTTACCGTATGCTGCGTTCCAGGTGACACGTAACTCGTATATTTCCCAGTTGAAATCTCAGAGTTCCGACCTGAAAGCGTTCCAGGCAATTTACGACTTAGGTTTGAGCGCAAGGAATTCTGGTATGTAAATTAACCAACATGGCAGGTATTATAAGATTTATGCTTTACCATTTAACTCATTCGAGTGAAACAGAAGTGGGGAAACGGCGCATAATGTAACAGAAGCTAATACTTTACAGAGTTTGTCATTATTAAGAGGCTACCTTATTGGTTAGGCAGTGATGTGACTTCACAAGTCGTAACTCGGAGTACATTGATCTGGTACGAGTTCACGGGTCGGAATTTACGAATTCGACTGCCGTTCCAGTGCATTTTCATGAGTTACAGGTGGGAAAAACACAAGTTAGGGGTTGTCTGGAACACAGCATTAGCTTTGTTGGTCAGCTACGCAGTTTCTATGGCCGTTTCCATGATTATGCACTTCCATCAGCTTTCGGGGTTGGAGCCAGGGGTGAGGTTTGAAGGGAGAAGCAGGTCTAAATTTGTTTATCAACAACCTCTCCACTCATTTTCTCTCACATCCCTGACTACACCTGTAATGGATGTCTACACTACATGAGCATTTATGTCCCTGCGGTGAAGTCTGACCAACAAGTTCAACCATGATTATCTACTGTTGTGTAGTGAACAATCCTATAAAGGCTTTACATTTCAGTTGTATAAATTCGCAAGTTATTTAATGAAGCTTAAAACACTAACATGTAAGAGTCACTTATATGTTGGTGTTTTAGGCAGTGATATACCAGAGCCAAAAGGTCATGAATGTTCTTCTGTCTTCATAAGCTCTCTGTGTGTGAGTGCATTTGTTTCCTCAAATTTGTCCTCAGGCTCTTCAGCAGATTTTATCTTCAAGTGAAAGAATGTGAGTTTGCTTTACAATGGCTATTTGTGAATGAGCAAGACCCAAACTAATCTTAGCTGTCAGGGAAAAGGAAGTGAGAAACAAGAGAGGTACAGAACAGATGAAAAAATTGCTTGGCTAACAGATCTAGTGTGTCATTTGGAGGATAAGAAATCCTGCAGACAGAAAGCAACCCACAGTATTGTGCTGTTCCAGTAAAAATGAGAAAACACTCAGTGATGAATTAAACATCAGAGAGTACTTGTATGTTCACCCACAGAGGTAATAAATCTCTCTTTTACTGCAACAAGACAAAACTGCCCATCACTGATGGACAGTTTGAAGCACACAAATGATTATCTTTGTGCTCTTCATGATCCAGAGGCACACAAGCTGCACACAAACAGACTGCTTTCTCATTTTTTCCACAACATTCATGAATCAATTCATCATCAGATAGACATCAGATGATGGTCAGCATGATTATAGAAAAAAAATCAAGGAACTAGGTTTACCACATGTCAGTTTTCATTGCCAGAGATTGAAAGTACAGTAGTGGGTCCTTGGACCTTATTCCTCCCCAATTTGGTCAGTTCATCCTCAAGTTAGAGACGACATTTGCGCTAGGTTCGACTGAAACCCCTCTTCCTGTATAAAATTCATGAGCAAGGGATGTTCATGAGGCCCAATGACTTTCAACTCTGTCCTACCAATTTGGATCTGAGGAAAAAAATGGATATTTGTGTAAATTTTAAAGAAAATCATGTAAGTTATTTTGTATGAAGTACTAAAGCAGATAGTCAACATTTGTTATGACTTTTGATCCATGGCCCCTAAAATATGACCAGTGCACTTTTTGTGCAAAATAGAAACAGGTACATAAAACAAATCACCTAAAACTTTCAAAAGAAACTAAAATCACAAGCAAAGAATGACTGTTAATACTAATGACCTTTGGCCTTGACTCATGACATCCAAAATCTTGTTGATTCAAACGTATGTCTTAATTGGCATTTGTGCAAAGTTCAACATCTCTTGACATACACAAGAGAAAAAAAAATGATCATGAAAATCCACAACCTTGATCAAATTGTCATCAAAGAGTCAATATTCTGCATTTCTGAGTTTTATATGCCCTTTGATGTGATTAACATGCATTTTACCCACCCCTTGATTAAGTTGGCTCATGTTAACAAGCTCATTGCAGAGCTTAAAGGATAGACTGGATGCAGAGTTGCTGAGAAGATGGCACAGAGCTTCACTAAACTGATCAATTACCACAGATGATCTGTAAACCTATCGAGAGAACTGTGCCCACATCAGGAAGGGAGCAGTATGTGTTTAGAATAAATCCACTGAAGACCTTTTGAGATATCTCATTTGCAGGGCCTTGACCTGAATGGACAGACAACCCAAAAATACAATGCATAATTAAAGCTATGGTCTACGATTTGGAAGCTTTGTACATATTAATAACACCGTTTATAAGGCTGTTATGGTCCTATGGTCCTATCTACACAGTATAAAGACCAAAAAGAACGAAAAAAAATCCATTCAGTATATCCGCTGAAAAGCTGCATACTAGCTGACCAATCAAGCCTAAGAACCTGCAACTATTAATTGGTCCGTGAGTTAGTCCATGAGTCCATCCAATCCTCGTCTCCCTCACTACGCAGTACGCAGCATCTTGCCCATGGTCCCGCCTCCTCCTCGGTGAGCAGCTAGCAGCGTTAGCTACTAAACTATCATGGAGCCGAAAAGCCTAGCGCCGAACCCGGAATCCGCCTCTCTCCGCTGACCCAACGGAGCTCTGCCCGCTGGTTGAGGCCTGTTAGCGGGCTAACGGTTAACGAATAGCCTCAGCCGGCCGTCAGACCTTCAGCATCGCCGCTTTCGCCCTGGTTGATCAGGTAATGGCTTTGTTTACTACAGTGGGAGATGACTGCTGAATAACTCTGGTTAGTTTGTGCCTGCACGGGCTAATAACTTGTAGGGGAGCGGGTTAGCCTGTTAGCCGCTAATCGTTAGCACTGTAAGCTGAGCTGGGGAGGACAGGCTGAGAAAGATAAATCCTCCCCCACACTCGGCTCCGCTCTGGCGGCGCCAAACCCCGCATGCCCGCCCGTCCAGTTGAAATGGCTACTGCTGTGTGTTATAAGGGAGATGTCTGTCGTGTTTGATACTTTCAGTTGAGCTGAGCTGTTTTTGATTGAGTTTGCTGCTGATATATTGTGCTAGTCGCTCATAGCTCTGCCGGAGGGGGCTTATATGAGGCGACACGAGCTGGGGGCGGGATCTTGGAACACGGAGGGGAGAGGTGAGGGAAGGAGGGGCAGGCTGCAGTTTCAAATTGTAGACACCAGCTTTAACTACCAGGAAGTTTAAGTGTTCTGGAGTTGTGATAGTTACATTATTATTCATGAAATGATCAAAAGTCTGAAATAAGAAGCCATATTTGGATGTGAGCGGTGCTATATTACATGAAGTTGTCCTCTGTTTTTTTTGTTATAGGGAACATCATTGTTTGAGCAGATGTTCTCTTAAACCCACTTTCGAACAAAGTGCTGGTTGGAACAGAGGACTTCCTCTCTGAAGGTAAAACTGAGGGAGGCTGCATCCGGTGAACTTTTTATTTCTATCCTTGGGCCAAAATATTTAACTTTATGAACATATTTCCCATCCACAGGGAAGTGCTCCAATCTTTGAACTGAATGCACCATGTCTCTCTTTGCTTCCTTTACCCATGTATTTTACCAGATCACTGCAATGGAAACAATAAAACATGTCTTTTTCTCATACATGCAAAAGCACTGTAGCCTAAAATTGTTAAGATGTTGTGTCATGGTGGCTGTAATGAGGCTTGATCTGTATTTAAGATGTGCTATGGATGTGATATAGTGCGGTAAGGATGTAAAAAGTCCAGTTAAATTATGATACAATACAGTACTTGTTCTTCAGACTACAATACAATGTTAAACCACACTAGGTAGACCGTTTATTCATTAGTCCATCTGGGAAAGAGCCCATAGAAAGTGTTTGGGGAGCCCTTCTTTCCCTTAGCCGTACAGAGAGTTGAGAGACTCCTTCACGAGACATGAACGTGCAAAACAAAAGGGTAAGGAGTAAGACAAGAGCTAAGGGGTACAATTGGGACAGACCCTTAATCAGGCAGATCCACCTGCACTGCAAGGTAAACTGAGAGCAGCCCATTGAAACATACATACACTGCATATACACAACTTAAAGGTGCAGTGTGTAGAATTTGGGAGCATTTTGCCGAAAAGAAACGGTGAATGTAGGATATAATGTTTCTATCTGTATGTAAAGTCCATCAAAATAGGAGTACAATCATCCCCATGAAGAGTTTTTTTTTTTTTAATTTAGTTAGAAAAAGCTTAAAAACATTTACATTACCGCAGGCCCTGTTCATGTAGGCCAACATAACGATCCTGTCTGCGGGCGGATTTTAGGGACAAAAAGAACGAAACGCAAATCTGTCCGCAGGTTCTGAAATCTACCTGGAATGCAGGCGAAGAACAAGACAGAGGACGGCGGGGATGTACAGACAGTTGTTCCTCTGCACTAGGGATTTAATAGTGTGTATTTTACG
Source organism: Scarus forsteni (assembly GCA_036419115.1). Lineage (NCBI taxonomy): Eukaryota > Metazoa > Chordata > Actinopteri > Labriformes > Labridae > Scarus > Scarus forsteni. Next base: position 1,759,694 of record JAZDUH010000229.1, on the reverse strand, counting down.
GTTAAAGCTTTGGAAATGGAAGATGGCATTTATTCAAAATCACTCGAGAGTCGAGAATCTGATCAACTTCTTTCAAAAAAAGAAAGCATGACGAAATGAAGTGGAATCGTGATAGAAAACGTCAAAAATCCAGGGTAAACATTGGTGTTGCTTTTACAAGGTAGAGAGCCTTGTTTAAAAAGTTATGTTTGAAGAGAAGTTTCTTGTTTTTTGCTGAACAGGTAATGGTGCAATATGCAGTTTTATAATGTTTTGTAATGCTACCGCCACACCGAAAGCGAATTGGAGTATTTAAACACGCGTAGTGCCTGTGAAGCGCCACGTGTAACACCCGAGGCTGGACGCTGGACCATTTTGACAAGCTGACAGGCATCACTGCGCAGGCAGAGTAGAGAGCCGGGGCCAGTCGGACTCAGTGATGACCCGTGCAGGCAAATCCAGCTGGAAACAAATATTTACAGAACTTACCTTCAAAACCTGTTTCCTCAGCAACTTTCACCCAAGCCTGCTCCTTTTTGTTCCGGTCTCTGTAGAGTACACATGTCGAATTGTATAGCTCCGGATGATGGCAAACAGCGCAGATCAATCTCTCCTCCATCTTTCAGCGGGGTTTGAGCAGGAGCAGGTGGCCGGAGCGTGTCACGTCATCAAATCAATGACGTTGGGGAGGAATGTCATCACTGATTGGCTGCCGCGGCACAGCGTCAGGCGAATTTTCATCGAAAGTTCAATATTTCCAACTCAAGCATAGAGGCATTTGACGCCCCAAACGCGCTGGACGCTCCATACGCACCGCGCCAAATGCGTCCAATGCCCCGCTCAGGGCGAATCTGCAACCAAACGCGTCTTTGCATTGACTTTGTATGTAATCTCAACGCATGTCTTTGCGAATTCGCGTGCGGTGTGGCCGTAGCATAACGGTGTTTATTATGTTTACGTTGCATTGTTTATTGGAAAGAAACCCAATTTCAGCAACAGTGCCGACCGTGAACAAAGCAAGGGGCTTTTAATGTTCAGCAATATTTTTTAACACAATGCTGTGTTCAAGATCCCTTTTGGTCTTCTCAGTGTTCCGTTGCTCAGTAATGTGATGTTTTGGTTAGGCTCATTCTAGAATCTGAACGCCAGATGTTGCTAAAATGCCAAATTCTACACACTGCACCTTTAACTGACAAACTATAAACTCGAGACATCTTGGTGAATGTCTCTCATTTGATTTACTTCTGCATTAAAAACCACTAGCTGTGAGCATTATTGGCTTAACTTTTAATTAATGATAATAAATGTATTAATCAATAATAGTCTTATTATTGAAGGGATACTATCTTTTGTGTACAACAGCTGACAGACTTTTGATCATTAACCTGTGAGATGTCTCTGCAGTATGCTCTTTGATATGTGCAGGAAATGTGGTTTATTGAGGAAGATCCCACCTTTCCTATGGCAAACAGGGTATGGTCCAAGCCCATCCATCAAACTACTCAGATTACCTGAGTGACTGGGTAGCTCTAAAAGCAAGGCACTAATAATTTTATCAGTGGGTATGCACACAAACTGACTGCTTTGTGCAGCATCATCCTGGCAGCTGTTGGCACTTCATCTTCCACAGGATGAGATATCACTCTTTCTCCTCCTCATGTTCAGTTAAAGCAGATGTGCCTCTGTTGGAGAGAACAAAACCCTCTCATGTTTAAATAAATCACATCCACAGAGATCACACTGATGAGTGGATGAAACACAAATTCTGATTCTTTTTACCCACAGTGATGATAGTCAGGGATAACACAAAATGTTTCTTTTCAGCGTTTGATTCCGACAACAAGCAGATGGATGAATAGATGGAGAGATGGGCTGACTGATGGATGGATGTTCTGGAGAAATGGAAAGCTGGTCCTATCCAGAGGCTGTCTACTCACTATCTAATCTGCACAATTTAAATGAGGTCCTCAGTGTGTTCCCTTCATTCCTCCTTCAATGATTAGATCTCAGGGACCAGCTGAGACCTGAAACTGGCTCTCCATGCAGGTGAAAGAAGGGAAAGACAAGAGGTAAACACACAGGTATGGACCAGTTAAATGTAAATATGACAGGTCAAAAAATACATACTTAAAAAAGCAATAAATGGTTGAATTTAAACTATTGTTTGCTGCAGTTTGGCTGCAACTTTCCCCATTATTGAAACATCATGATCATATGATAATAATAATAAGGAGCAAGGATAAGGAGTTGGAAAAATGATTATGCTGTTAAGTGCGAGAAAATAAAGCACACAGAACACAAGTTACTGAGAGATTATATCTGATACCTTTTGCAGCATCCTAATCAGCGTAAATCATATCAGTGAGGATGTTACTGTAGGCATGATCAACTTTGTGTTTTTGTTCTAAAGACAATCACGGACAACAACCATCATTCTAAAGCATTAAAATATAATAGCATTTTTGTGATCTTTTATACAAACCAATCAATCTAGCTGACATATTCATGCTCAGTTCCTCAGTCTCAATCTGAATCAAGTCCAAACAGATGATACATTTTTATAAGACGTGCACACATCCTTTATCTGAAGCCCCATTCCTGTTTGTCATTGGCAAGGCTGGCTTGATAGGCATAAAACGGGAAGAAATGACTGTCTCCCCTGGACACACCCCGTACATACACTGTCAGTAACGCTTCTATCACACTACTACAGCGCTTTGAGGGTGTTAGTATACAGACATTTTATTGATGTTATAATCTTATATCCAAGCACTTAATAAAAACTAATACTTTTAAAGTAGATACTAGAAGATACTACTAATTATCAATACTCTCCTTCATCCAAAAGGATAAAACAGAGTAAGTACACACAACCTTAACTGACGTGAAATTTATGAGCAAGGGCAGTGAATACAGGGAGACCAGAAATGACAGCACAGCCTACAGTGACCGAAGCAGATTACCTTTGTAAGACAATGTAGCAAATTTAGGGAAAATCAAGGACCAGAAACACAAGCAAGGTTTCAAAACAAATGCAAGAGCAGGAGCATGCTGCAATGAAAAAAAAATCAAGAATACTGCAAAGACTGAAAAGCTGATTGACCCTTATTGGTCACCTTACAGATGCTGTGTTTAAATTTCTCCCTGCTTGTAGTTTTTTTGTAAGCTGGTAGCAGGAGCAGAACCTTGTTTTGTGCAAAACGCTTCGGCAGAAAGCCAAAAAGCTGGATAAGGAATTAGGCTTGTCCAAAAGTTTAACACTTGACTACTTAGCTTCCTTCTCAACCTTTGTTCCTTTTAAGCGGCCCCATGGCCTTGCAACATAGTCAGCCATGAGCCAAACTACTGGGGGAAATTACCCTATAATGGCATCTACAACAAAAGAAAGTGAAGAGTGGGCGTGTTTCTGAAGGATTATGGTTAATATAATTTGCAGCAGTGTTAGTCCTAATCATCTTAATTCACTTCAGTCACAGTTTTACTTCTGCAAATCCAGATCAACTCAATCCGTCTGTGTTAGGCAGGTGACACAGACTAACACCAAGGAGTGTTCAAAGACCCCTGATGCCATATTAAACAATGATCATTTCCGGTACAGGATGTTTTTCTTATATCAAAGTCCTCATATGAACTACTTTGTCCATAAAAACTGTGTGTATATATATATATGTAGGTCAACAAAATAAAGCCTCTGGAAGAAGATAATATAATAATAGGAGGTTGTGTACTTTTATGAAGTTAAAAAACAAACAGAGAACAAGCACACAGGATTGTTGGAGTGTTGCTGGAGAGTTTTTCAGATGACTGTACGCAGAGGCAGGCCAGCTATTCCCATTGACTCCCACTGTTTGAGCTAAGCTAATTAGCAGTGGGTGAGCTTTGCCCGTCTCTGTCTTATACTGGACAAAAGAATGGTGTCTATCTGCATGTCATGGACGTGGGAGTGAAGTAAAAAAAAGAAAACAAAGAAAATGTTGGCATATCCCTCAGTTAGATTGAATATAACAAATTTTAAAATGACTCAAAATTTTGGTTATGTGAGGATATTGTTTCAAAGAAGACCAAAACCTCTGAAAAGCATACATAATATGCATGTGATAACAAAAAACACGAAATTGTTAAGTTCTCAATATCAGTTAGGGTAACTGTCAACACCAAGGAATACTAATACAAAACAGGATATATTTCCAAAGTCCAGTAAAGCCAAACAATAATTTCCACATGTCCGATCAGAGACCTCTGCAATGAAGATGAGCACTGGGTGTTCTTTCTAGTTTTAATAACTTTGTTCCTTTCTCTGTGTTAATGTTAAAGGAACATCTTGATAATACAAAAATCAACAATTTAACACTTTAAAAGTAAAAAAATGTGTTGAAGTAGAGAAACAAACAAAAAAAATACCTCTGAAAGAACTCAAGCTTGGGGCCAAGTTTTACTGGATAGTGGATGTTCAGGCAGTTTTAGCCTCCAAGCACCAAACAGATCAAAGAGATGACGTTAGTTATATGTTCATTCACAACTTTGCAGTCAATACTCAGCATGAACAGCCTAGATGCAATAGCAGGAGGAGCCTGGAAAGAAGTTGAAAGTGTAAAAATATCATTAGCAACCGGATTCGGATTTACTTTAGGTGCTAATATGCCTTCCCCTGGACCACTGCAAGGAGTATTTTGTCCACTTTTGTCAGTCTGGCTGCTACTTCCAGTCCGCGGAGCACTGCGCATGTGCAGGTCTGTGTGTATCAAAACGCTATTTTAACAGATTGAAAAGAAAAAAATGTCTTTTAAAATGTTTTATAACCATTCGGATTTACTTTAGGTGCTAATACGCCCTCCACAGGACCACTGCAAGGAGTATTTTGCCCACTTTCGTCAGTCCGGCTCTGACTCCTATTCACTTCCAGCCATTGAGCTAAGCTACCTTCGATGCTAACAGCTGGGAGCCAGCCACTGGACGCAGAGACACAAAAAAGGTATTTTTGCGCTTGTCTCACTTTGTCAATCATAGGGAAAGGGCGTGGGTCCAAAATCGTCGGAGTATTCCTTTAACTCTCCAGAATCTTGACACTGACGTCCACACATCGATTCATTGTCTGTCTGAAACCACGCAGATCCATCTTGTCAGGCTCCCCTCTCCTATGACTTCATGGCCAAAAGCCTGACGACCCAATCAGAAAAGAGAGGCTGAAACTGAAGACGTGATGACTACATGTTTGACAACAATGGCAGCTTCTGAAGTGGTCTCCATGGAAGAGGCAAGATCTGCAGTTTTATCAGAAATTGACACAATTTCTTATATGAAATCAGGGCAAAGAGCTTTTCTTAAGGGAAATCATATTGTTTTTGTTTTTGGAAGAAGCTGGGATCACTGCTGGGAATATGGGAGAGAATTCGGAAATCCTCAAAAGTTTACCTGGAGAACTTTGTGGGGATTGTTGTTGATGGGGTTCATGTCACATGTAAGTGGTAAATGACGGATACATCTGTGTTGTACACGTTAGTGTAAGATGGAACTGACATGTTGTTTAAGCTAATGGCTAACCACAGGGTCTGCCTGCTATGCCACACTGTGGCTTGATATGGATAGTCTGTGATGAGTGTGACTGGCAGAACGATTGTCCAGTCACCAGCTGCTGTTGTTTTTGAAAGTTCTGCCCCGAAAACATTTTCTATGGGCTCTTCTTCAGATGAACTAATGAAATATTTCCGTGGTAAATTTATGGAACTGTTCATCTGGAGTGTCAGATTACTTAAATGCTCCGTACCTGGTAAATGTCTGCTTGCAGTCAGCTTCAATGCACCTAAAGAAACAATGTTGCTCATTCTGGTAGTTTACTTTGTAGCGTATAGCCCGTAAATGACTGAACTACTTTGCCACAGAAATTACAGCTCTACATGTTTTCATTTACTTTTGTAACCACTACTTAGCTAACTTAGCACAGGTGCAACACAGAAGCTTAACACGTGCAATACATTCCTTTTCACAACAAAGATAACTGGTAAATAAATTCTCAGTCAAATCTGTGCCAGTGGGTTTTTATAACAGTAAAAAGAAAATCGACTCCCAACCTGGCAAACTTAAAGTAACATTAAAATAGAGTTGGAACTAGCCAAACTGAACTTAAATAATTGTTTACTCCAAGACTGAAAAACGTTTGTTGAGAAGTACTCACCTCACAAATCAATTTTAAACAGTCAGGGTGTCAAAAAACTCCAAAGATGCTGTAGTAGGAGCAGCTAACATGGCGCTGACAGGATTACAAAACTGTGTCCATTAGATGGTCAGTATTTTCTGCAGTACACCATGCTGTTGGTAAGAAAGCTCTAAAACTTCGTCAACTGGAAAAAAGATTTCATGAGGGAAGGGTGCTACCAGAAAATGACAGTTTTTTCTTCCAATTTCAAGTGCTCTGCAATTCACACCGTCAGCTAAGGTCTCCTCAAGTATCCATGTTGTCCAAACAATTCCAACGGATTCTGTAAGGTGAGAAGTGGAGCTTTCAATTGATATATCATACATCACAGTAAAGAATGGACTGACTTAGGGGGTAGGGGCTGGAAGTGCCAAAAAAATTTCCCCCAAGGGGGATCATAAAGAATATTCTATTCTATTCTAAGTGAGCTGGATGTAGGAAAACAGAGGGGGACCCTAACACTGCAAACCCTCACCCTGTAAGAGTCATCCGCAAGGGTGTCCCTGGTGTCAGGACAGCGTTAGGGGGAATCCCATCTCACCCCTTACCCCTTGGTTCTGCGCACTCGCGTTAAGTGAAGTGGTGTCTCCATACTCCAAAGGGCTAAATGGAAGAGCTAAGACCAAGGGCTACACAGCTCTTGAAACAAAGACAGACTGGGACTTCATTTGAAACCAAGGGGTCAGAGAATTTCCCATAATACACTGTGCCCGCCAACACGAAGCAGAGACCAAAGGTAGCAAGCAGAGATGGGCACTCGAGTTAAAGACTCGTACTCAAGTGGCACTCGAGTCGCATTTTTGGAGACTCCAGACTTGACTCGTACTCGACCCTGAAAGACTCGGGAATTGACTCGACTCTAGATCAAAGACTCGTGGGCAATCTTAATTTTATGGAGGGTTTTTTGAGTGTGCTGGGAGCGTTTGTCCCTCTCTTACCTCGCCTCGCTTTTCTCCCTCTCTGCGGCCGCTTCCAAACCTCGTAAATTTGTGTCGTTAAGGAAGCACCAGACGGGGAAGTCACCGTGTGGGAATCCGGAAGTTTCAAAATAAAATACGATTTACAGACTCTCGAATGTAAATTTCCTCAGTTGTTTGTCATTACGTCAAAACCGGAAGGTCAGCAGTCGGTCAGAGGGTCCCAGAGACAGCACGACACCATGGACGAAGAAAAGTGCACCGTAGAGGTACAGAAATATATAACACTGCATACATTACACAAAACATATTTTCTGCACGGCTATAGGTGGACAGAAGTTGAATAAATCATGAAGCTGTGTGGTTGGGACCAGCAAAGGGTTAGAGAAGCGAAATGAGGTGTTGTTTATTTCTTTTCTCAGTCTATAACATGTTTTATGAGCGTGTGACATCGCTATTCTCGAGAGCCTGTGTCTCTTTGGGGATCAGCCCTCCTCCTACGCCACGGCTCTGCTCTGCGCCTTCAGTGGGTCTGTCAGGGCAAAACCACGCTGCGCGGCTTTCGGGGAATTTGAGGTTCTGTCCCACCCACATATCAGTCATCAGTCAGTCAGTCATCACCAGCCATCAAGGCAAGCACAAACGCTCCCCCGCCAGCTTTGCTACCCTTTATATTGACCTACTGCTACACAAACTTCCAACAACAGCAGCTACCACCTCTCACTACTTTATTTTATTGTATTGTTAAATGCCATATAGTTTCTTTTTGGCTGCTCATGGCAAGTTTGTTTTGCATCTGACCATGGCATGTATGGGCAAAGCAGAACATTTTTCAGGAAGATAGAAAACAGGCTGAATAGAAATTTGGATAAATTGTATATTTGCCAGAGGCTACATCATACATACATATATATAGAGAGAGAAACCAAGCAGAGATGGGCTGCTTGGTTTGTATATATATATATATATATATATATATATATATATATATATATATATATATATATATATATATATACACATACATATATATGTGTGTGTGTATATACATATATATATATATATATATATGTGTGTGTGTGTGTGTGTGTATATATATATATATATATATGTATATACATATATATATACACACATATATATGTGTGTGTGTGTGTGTGTGTGTGTATATATATATATATATATATATATATATATATATATATATATGTATATATACATATATATATATATATATACATATATATTTACACACACACACATATATATAGGCTATATATACATACATGTATATATGTGTGTGTAAAGACTCGTGACTCGACTCGGACTCTAGATCAAAGACTCGTGACTCGTCAAGTCTTGCCCCTCAAAGACTCGAGAATTGACTCGACTCGAGGTCAAAGACTCGTGACTCGACTCGGACTCTAAATCAGAGACTCGTGGACATCTCTGGTAGCAAGTAAATATTAATCATGTTTGTAGTTGCTGGCTGTATTTTAAAATTTCTCGTTATAAGAAGCTGGCTTTCACAGCTGTGACTATGATTATTGTCGCATGTGCTTAAATCACAGCCAGCGAGCAACTCTAGGTGATGACATGACGGGAATCGAGTGGCGTCTCGTTTCTCAGCTATTTGTTTCATCCCTTCCCCTTGGCCTTCAAAACATAGGGCTAAGGGTAAGGTGAAGGGGAATGGCTAAGGTGTAGAACTGGGATTCACCCTTATTGTCCAATATTGTAAAGCTGCTTAGGGTGTCACTGGCTGGCCCACCACAGTCCTCAACTAAAGCTCATTTTCCTGTTTTCTCCAACAAAAAAAGAGTGCACTGAAAAAGGATAGAAGGCAAGCCTGGGGAGGAGGCAGTTCACGTTTTGCAAAAAAGGACTCCTTGGTTGCCTGAGGAATGCTAGCTCGGGCTCTGTCTTAAAAAAAATGCCTGGACATGGTCCAATATAACAAAGTGTAACATGGACACTGAGAGCTGGAGGCAAACAAAATATTGGTGGCAAACTGGCAACCAAAAAATATTTAAATGTACATAGCTCCAAATTCTGTAGTTTTACCCAAATATTATCTTAAAATGCAATATTCTGTGATATTTTTACCATCACAGTATTTTCTTTTTTAAATGTATGCTTCTTTGTTTTCACTGTAAGACTTTGTCATTTCAATTTTTTTACAGAAAAAACTCGGAGTTTTTCCATTATCTTGGTTAAGTGTATTTAGTACTATAAAATAAAAGTTTGATTGTACGATCCTTTACTATTGCTATTTGACAGTCTTTCTGCTGTATTTTTCACTGACTTTGTATAAGGCAAATGTTATAAAATGTAACAGATGCCATAATTGAAAGTCAATGCCAAACAACCTATATGTTTACAACATCTTTATTAACTAATTGCTGTGTACCCTCATCAGGTTAGAGACAACAACAACATTTAATACCACTGAGTCTGGTTTAGTTTTAGCTTTATAAAAGTGTTCCTGTTTTATTGGTACATTGTTCTTGAGTCTGACCCTCAGTGTTTTAGAGGCATCAGGTCAGATCTCTACACGGCCCGAAGGTGGACGCTCCTGTCTGTTAACCTCCTGTTCACCTCCTCTCTGAAAAGTAATCCAGAGTTTTTCGGAAATGATCGACACAGCCCCTGAAGCTGTTTGTGTGTGAGCATGTTTTTGTGACAAAGTAGAAGGGAAATGAAGTGTGTGCTCCCCTGTTTCTGCAGACATCCCCTGTGATGAGCAGAGGGTGTTCATGTGAAGTTCATGCAGCGTACACAGAGCCACAGGTCATCTCTGTGTTGGAGTTTTGGAGGCGTGTTTGTGTGTCCTGTGCTGGTGTTTGGTGCTCTGTGAGTGTGAAGGGTGTGTTGTGTCAGCCCTGTGAGAGATCTCATTGTGTGCGTTGTTTAAAGGTCCATCAGATTGTTGTCACGTTTTGTCTTCTTCTGGCAGAAGAGATGTTTTATTTCCTCTTTTCAGGAAATTAGCGCCTCTTGAAACAAAGACGGCTGTGTTGGTGTGATGGATGCAAACAGAGAGTCACACTGTGGGGGACAGCTGCACATCAGGCAGTGAATCTGATACTGACATTCAGAGAAGACAAGCAGGAGGAAGGTCTTAAATGTTGGAAATGGGGGCTGACAGTGCCAGTGTATTAAACCCTCATGCAATGTTCAAAAATGTGCACATAACATGTAGGAATGAAACTTGCAAAGATGCTTCTTGTCATTATTTTTGCAAAGCTTCAAGCTGATATCCATGAAGGTTTTGGAGCAAGAGGCAACTGTAGGCCTTTGAACAAAGGCTGCACCACAGTTTGAACCAGTTTTATCAAGGATCAACAATAAATAAAGGAGCACAAAGAACAGCTCTTACAGCAACTATTTTTTGTTTTGGACAAAACGACAGAAACATTTAGTCCTCTCACAAGCACATGTTGTTGCTTGGATGCCCAAAATATGCCAAAAAAAAAAAAAAAATTTCATGGTATTTCAAACAGTCCAGCTGGTGTGTCAAGTTACTCATTTGTTAACTTGCTTACATCCTCAAAGCCAGAAGAATCTTAATTTTTACACTAACAACTGTTAGTAATTGTGGCAGCTGTAAAAGTTGACCATGACAAAGCTCAACTCGTCTACTGTATCTGTGGAGTAACTGAATGTTATAACAGGCTGGCACGTCGGGAAGCATAAACTACTAGTTAAAACTGACTCTCTGTTTCCATTAGAGTGCTCCATTTACATCAGACCTAGATATCCAGAACTAGCTAGATGTGTTCCAGTAACATTCAGGTAAAGTAGGGTCACTGAAGGACATCTGACTCTGAAGTGGGACATTCAGACCAAAGGGGTTGTTCCCAGTGATTTATCTACTTTACAACTCAGACTACCCCAGTTCAGAGATCAACAGGGATGCACCAAAAGATTGATTTCACCTTTTACGAGGCAAACTCGTTTACAGGTGCACCAGACTTTACATAACCATACACTCCAAACCATATCAATCAAATTTTGAAAAAGCTAGTAAGTGTTTGTTTCTCCAGAGCAAAGTGTCTCCTCATTTTCTAACCTTACAAGTCAGATGGGCTGGTTAACATATCCAGGTCAAATCATGTCAGGTCAGGTCTTCATCACATGCCAGGTCAGCATGACATCATTCATCATTCCTTAAGAGTTGTCCGTATCACCAGCAACATTAACTTTACTTCACTATTAAGTATTTACATGTAATGACGTTTAAGGGCTTCAACCCTACACCCCAAGGCTCTGCAGGCAAAGGATGACGACACATTTCAGCTGCATTACCAGCTGCCATAAGTAATAGTAGTGCTAAGGAAGTCAGCTCGAATCTCCTCAGCTATTAAACCAACTTGATTAACAGTCAATCTTTGAAACCAAAGACTGACTGTTGAGGTTTAAAAATACTGGTCAATAAAAATCAAAGCTATGATAAAAAGCCGCTGTGATATAAATTCTTAATCTTACTGTCAAGGTTCTTTAAAGGGAAAACAATTTTACAGCCTTGTTTACATCTTGTTTTGTTTCTATAAATAACAAAAGCTGGGTAGGAATGACAATTTTGTTTTCTGAAATGTGGTCTGACATTGTAAGGAAGGGACAGTCCTGTATAAGCTGTTAATTCTCTCCCTTCTCAAACTGGGTTGTTTGTTGACGTTCATGCACAGGCATATATGTTTAGTTTTGTAGTTTATTCATGGATTGATTCCATTGTTTGGTATACTGCTTTATTTGACCTTGACACTGAGTGTTATAGCTTAAAGTTTTTGTGTTAATGCACAAGAGGCTAACCTCTAATAAATCAGACGACAGGTCTATGGTTCATGGATCTGTCACTAACTTTAGTTCTTACTTTAGTCCACTTGTCTCCTACCTCCCTTCCTTCCCCCTCACACCCAACACAGCACCGTGTGGATTTGCTGTTCATCATGAGACTGGGATCCACATTCAAGATTTCCTGCTGCTTAACAGAAGGTTTTTTCTTGCTGCCGTGATGGAGGGATTCATGATTGGCTATATGGATTCATGTTGGGTGTTGGATGTATATATTTGTATATGTGTCTGTGTATTTTTATTTGTATATACTGTATGTATCTATGCATATATGTGTATCCATAAAATGAAGAACTTTATGCTCTATTGTAAAGTGTCTTGAGATAACACTTGTTATGAATTGGCGCTATACAAATAAAGATTGATTGATTGATTGATTGACAACTTCTGTAATTTTCCTATAAGTGGCATCTACATTGCTTTGGAAAACACCATTGCCGCCGAGAGTTGAGACAGCGTGACAAAGCAAGTCTAAATTCAAGGCCATTTTGATTCCTTTTTTTGACATTAAGGATGTAATTTTGGAGGAGTGGGTTTCAGGAGTGTCAGTTGCCAATCAACACAATTACAAGCAAAAAGTTCAAAGAGACCACAGCTGTGGAAAAATGGTTTCATTCTTCAACAAGACAACTCATCAGCTCACACTGCATTCTCAATAAAGCAGTTTCTTTCCCAAAAACAAATCACAATGCCTAATCATCCCCTCTATTCACTTGATCGAGCAGTATGTGACCTTTTCCTTGTTTCTGGGATCAAATTGATGCTCAAAGGAACACATTTAAAGTCTGTGTTAGAAGTTCAGAAAATAATGTCAGTTTCTGAGACAACTGTCTGATGCACTGCTTTAGTCAGTGAAGACCTACAGTACATGCAGTCGTGGGTTGATAGAGAAGAGGAGGAGGTTGAAGGAGACACTGTAAAACTTTTATGTTCAGAAAACACCTTGTTTGTCTGTTCCTTGATTTTGTCAGACTTCTAATGCCTGCTGTCAGGATCTAATTAATTCTTCACCTTCTCTACATAACCACCATGAGCTCAGCGGCTGTAACAAAGTCTCACTGATACAAACCAGCACCACCAGAGCTGTTCAACTCTCCCTTTAAAGAGTTTGGTGTGGTTTAATAAACACCCCTGCCTCCCTTCGTCTGACTGAAACAATAACAAATCCAGCATGAGTCAATTACACAGACGGGCAAACTAATTATTCAGAGGAGGAGGAGGGGGAGGGCTGTGGTTACAAATACAGCTGTGGGATGTGTTTTGATGGCTCAGCGCTTTAGCTGCATTGCGACAGCAAGTTGGAGAAGAGATGGTTACCAGATAATAACCAGCTGGTTTATGAGGAAACTCCTCCTGCTGCAGGTGCTTGACTCTTCTGCTAAAGCAAGGTTTTTTTTTTTTTTGCCATACTATGTACCCCCAAATAACACCACCATCTTGCATTGACCCTGTAAACTGTAAATGGATTTGAGCTATTAAAGCGCTTTTCTAGTCTGTTAGACTGCTCATAGCAGCTATACGCCACAGCTCGCATTCACACCCATTCACTCTCAAGTTCACTCACTGATGATCCAGAGTTTCTAGTTCCTGTTACTGCAGCTTTTTGGTTTCCTTATTTTTAATGTTGTTATTTCAATCTTTATTGTGTTAACAGTCCGTCTTACAAAAAAATGAATCTTTAATAGTCATTATATCATTTTTGTTGCTGTTGTGTGTGTGTATGAAAATATTGGCTTTAATCAGGGATAAAGGAAGATTCCAAGAGCCCACTACTGAAAGGAACCCCATAATATTAAAAGATTATCGGTATTTTATACATATCAAATTCTTAACATTTGGCCACAAAGAACGAAATACCAAGCTCACTTGTTCAATTCATCACTTTATTCCCAAAAATAACATTTATATTAAAAAGGCACCTTTCAACATTCATTAGAAGATAAAATACATGTTTAACCTTTTGCTGAACCAAGTTGCATTGTAAATTGCTTGGCTTTTGATGCATATAGAGCAAGAGAGATGTATAATCTGCTCAAGTAAACTGTTTAAAGGGTTAGAAACGTGAGATTCATAACTGTGATTTTACAATGAATGAGAACATTTTTATTGCTTAAGATGCTAAAAAGTTCTGTGAAGGGCATCATTTAATTCACTGCATATTCTTTTATGTTAGCTGAAGAGTGTCTTCTCCCCTGTCTGAAGCTTATGTGAGTCTTTGAATACGGTGTCTTATCATGCAGGATTGTGAAAAACTAAGTAGACATGTGTTGAAATATATTGGTAACAAACAGTGCTGTAGGTTATTTTGTCTGATACTTTTAAAACGACTTTTCCTCCTCTAAGGTGCACAGAAGCCGAACAAGCTGGTTCTATTATTATTAGCCTGTTCTCCATCCTCTCTTTCTCTTCTCTCTGGTAACAGGTGGATTTCTGTTGGGTGAACATGCAGCGCCGCCCTGTGCTTACTTTAAAAACATGGAGCAAATCATCAATTTGGTTCTGATGCCCTCTGCAGGTGAAGAGTTGCAAATGTTTACTGAAATACTTTGAGTCACCATGCAATGATATTTAAAGACGTGATATATTTTGCTCAAGAGATATCATATTAAATATATCAATCAAATCAGCAAGCAGTCATTGTTTCATTGAGAAATTTTAGCACTTGCATTTCCATAAAGTCTATCTTTCTTTTCTTTTCTTTTTGCTCTATATGAAAAACAGAATCAGAAACATTTTTTTCAATCCAGTTGATAAGGTAAATGCAAGTTTTGTGCTCAGCTATCTTCTTGGTAAAAACAGCTATTTGTGTAATAGTTTTTCCTTCCTTTAACATGCTTGGGTTATAATTGATTTCAGAGTGTGTAAAGCTATGTGCAAAAAGGGAGAAGAAACTTATGGGAACAACAGTTCAAATAAAATAAATTCTACCAGATACCTTTATTATGTACATTGAATGTTATAACATGTTAAGACTGAGCTGGTCTCGCTTTTTTAAGCACGTACATTCACATACATATGTTTGCAACTGCAAAGAGTGTTGGCAGTACAACTCAACAAAGATAACATTTTATTTCAACCCTGTGCCAAAGACACAAAGTCATAAACATCATGATAAATCACTCATAGGGCACTGTGATATTAGCTGTCCACAGTTAATAGATGTCATTCAAACTCAGATGATGTCAAGATTTTAAGAGCTGCAAAGACTCTGGTTGTTTTAAGCATTAACTATGATAGTACAGTAGATAGATGAGGAAGATGGAGCAGAGAGTTGGGAATGTAACCTTAACACCCTAAAGTTCCAGTGTCAGGTAAATGGACTGAAATTATTTAGGTAAAATATTTAGAAATATACACATATGTACATATATGTGTCTCACAGTAAATCAAGTTATATTTCATTGCGTCTGACATATATTTAAGTCACACTGACTATGGACCACAGGAGGGCAGTGTAGCACAGTAAAGTGCTTGAACTGAAGTGTTCTGCAGCTCCTTTCATGAATAAGACTTCTCAAGTATAGCCACTACTGTTTCTAGAGCAAGACTTACCTGCATCTTTTGAGATTGGGGGAAATAAGAGCTTTATCCGCTGTATTTTGATAATCAATCAGGTGTAAAACATGAGATATCTAAAGTAGAATAGCACAATATTAGTATAGTACTATAAGTAGTATAATATTGACAACAACCTTTTTGTCAAAGAGCAGTTTTTAAGAGAAGTTACAATGTGCTCATGAGTTAATAAGAACACTTATGATTACATAAAAATTGAACATAAAGCAGGTAATTTATTAAATTAAGTTATTTTAAAGGTAATCCTAAAGTAGAATTAAAGTAGAAAGAGTAAGGACTCGCACATACAAGCAAAAATGTATTTAAAAGAGCTTAATGGCTAAATCTCTGCACATAAAGATTTTTTATATTATTGTTTTTAAATTTAAGAGTGGGAGAATGATATTGTATTTTTCTACTTCATTAATAAGAGCCTTTTCTGTGCAGAAAGCTCCAAAATCACTAACTGTATTTTTTTGTCTCTGTGTGATTTATTCAAAAACACATCACTTGGTATTTCTGTCTGCAGTGTGCCAGGATCATTTATTTCAGTGTTTATTTATTTGAGTGACTCCAACTATTTCCTAATGCAGTTAAAAGAAGATCTACTTTAAAAGGAATAACTTGAAAACAAAACAGACCTCCAAAAATAGTTGGACAGTAGAAAAAATCTGAGCTTGTTTCTCAGGTTTTGTCCTTTAAAGGGCAGTGGGCTGAAACACGTATGTCCTCAAAACTACAGGCCTGTCTGTGTGTGTGTCTGCATATTATTATGTAAGACAGAAAAGAAAACAAGAGACAGACGAGGAACGCTGCTGTGTGCCTCCAGTAAACGACCAGAGATCAAAATGTGTCAACAGAGCTGGAGAATTTGAGTGTGTGTGTTTGTGCGTACCAGGATTGCATAACTGTGGAGGACGTAGAACATGTGGTTTCTATGTAGATGAGCTGCAGGCTGATGTTGATGTCAAATTTTAAATGTATTTACAGCCAAATGTCTGCGTGCAGCCCGTTAGGATGGCATATTGAGTCTGCAGAAACCTCAGATATTATGACAGGCCGATGAAAGTCAGCCTGTTTTTTTTTATATTTCTACAGAGCACAACAAACAGACTGATCACTAAGCTGAACGAGTGACTCCCTGCCAGGCCAATTAAGTTGTGAGTTATACAGTTGGCTTGCCCTCACTGGCCACCTCAATTCTGAATCATTGGTATGTCTTATTTGCAGGGCTGTACTTAATCTGCTTCATTCATACTTAATTGCAGTCAAATGAAAACTGTAGGACGCTACAATCTTCACTATGTGACTCAGTCTCAAGACTTGTTCTTACTATCTTTTCCCAGAGTTCTTATTGAAATGGGCAAAAGAAGTTTCAGATACGCTGCTCCTGTAGACTGGAATCTGCTGCAGGGAAAAAATGGGTCTGAAAGAACTGGTCTTAAAGATAAAATACATTTGGGGAAGATGCTTCAGATCATAGATGAGTTCATTGGTGTTCTGTATCTTTTTTCTACTGCGCGTCTTGGTCAGGACTGTCTTGCAAAGAAGATTCTCAATCTCAATGAGGCTTTCCCTGGTTGAACAAAGTTCAAATAAATAAGTCTCTGCTGAGGTGTACTCTTCAGAGTTGAAATAGGAAGAAAATGGCAGCACCTTAACTGACCACCAGGGTGAAGGTTCCCAAAGTTCCTGCCCCTGAGCTCCTAAAAGGTAGTGTCAGACCTTAAGAGCGTTGCAGGAATGAGTCCAAACACAAATAGATGACTTAGCATTTAGTATACATCCTCGTTCCAGACATCAGGTCTCTGAATAGCAGCCCCTCTGCCCCACTTTTAAGCTATGTTAGATATGATATGATCTTTGTGCTGAAATGTCTGCACCAATCTAAAAGGAACTAAACCTTCTTAATACGTTTTAATTTCAGGACTTGAATGATCTTAAAAATTTCCATGGATGGGATGGGATGTGTCAGGGAATCACAGAGAGCATCAATAACACAACAAGGAAAGACAACTGTTCTTCATTGTTTCATTGCTATCTGCCACCAGGTCAATGGTACCAGAGTTGACTCCACATCTTGCTGCCACTCTGCTTATCGAAACACCAGCTTCCAGACCGAGACAATTTGGCTGCTTTTTCTTTACACACTACCCACATTTAGCTGTGTTGCTCATTCCACAGATGTATAATCCTTACAAGCTGCACCTCATTGTAAAGGTGACTAATCAGACTTAACACCATACCATTCATCCATCTATCATTTCTACTACATATCCTTTTCACAGTCACAGAGAGCTTGCGTAGCACTGTATAATGTAATAATTTACTGATAATGTAATTATGTCTCATGGTGTAACAAAATGTGCACTTAACTCAATTAAAAATAATAAAACGTCAATGTAATAACTTAACCAATAATGTGATAAAAATATTCTGACTGGTAATGTAATACCTGATGGCATTATTGGGATGGGTTTTTTTTGGTATATTATGAAATCAACTTGTAAAAGACAGTCAGCTCTTCGACAGGAAGATTAGCGATAAATTCCTAAAAATGTCATAAGGTATTACAATACCAGTTAAAATGTTGATACGATATCAGTCAGGATATTTTTATATCATTATTGGTCAAGTTATTACTTTATCAGGTTTTATTACATTTTTCATCGAGTAGAGTGCAAATTTTGTTACATTATCAGGCATTATCTGTAAATTATTACATTATAGGGTGCTACAGAGCGAGAGCCTTTCCCACCTGACATTGGGAAAGAGACGGGGCACACCCTGAACCAGTCACCAGCCAATCGAAGGGCAACATAAAGAGACAGACAACCTATCAGCACACTTATACCAAAGACCAATTTAGTCACCAAACAACTTAGTGAGCAAGTTTTTTTTATCTGTGGGAGGAGACGCCAGAATGCCCAGAGAGAATCCACGCATCCATACGGACACGATGCCATCCCTACATAGAAAGACCCTGTCTGACACACACAAGGCAACCTTCTTGCTGTGCACACTACCAGCTGCACCACCATGCAACCCTAAAATACAAATTGGAATATTTGACTGAAATAATGTTTCAAAACTTCTAAGTAGTAGGAGAACAAAAACCCTGAGATGCAACAAGCAACTATTTAGATTTCTTGCCACAACTTGACCACCAAACTAGTCCTGACTTCACAACACCTCTTCTTGACCCAGTGAAGTCCATTTGACGGTTGCATATTGCTAAAAACTCAGTCCCCCACGAGTCTTTCAGTGTTTGAGAAGAGAAACTCACTGAGCCTGTTCCAGGAAACGGGTCTGATCTTTATTATCAGATTTTACTCAAAGTTTTAGTTGGTGTTGGACCAGATCACAGACTCTGCAGGCTACAGAATATAAAACTTCAACACAAAGGCGTAAAAATGATTAAATCTGGTGTGTTAATGTTTCTGAGAGCATTTTACATGAGGCGCCACACAAACCTGGGTCAGATTTAATGTAAAACCTCATTAAAGGTAAAAGCAGCCTGTTGTAAAACACTTTGCCCACCCAAGCCAAGAAAATGAGTGAGAACAGCTAAAGATTTTATTATTCATAGCTCTTGTTTGTTTCCTTCATTTATTTATTCTTTGTTGCACAGGAACGACCAGCAAAAATGTTCTCAAAGGCGGATTCACAGGGTTACATGCACAACTCACATTTACATGTTCACTAGAAACAGTGGACGCAGAAGCAGGTAGAAAACAAGATTAAAGTAAGTGCAAAGGCAACATTACACAGGATTATATTCAGTTATAGACCTGTACAGTATCATAAACATTTCTACAACACATAAAGCTTTGTTATCTCTAAAACATTGGCTGATTTTATGAGCATTTGGCATAAATACAGACAAAGTTCACAGTGCAATTTAAACATAAATGAACAAATGTGTGATAAAAGCAGATAAACACGCTGAATATTGACGCCACCATGACAAGAAACATTCAGATCAGTTTGTTGTTTCACGTGAGGGATTAAACTTGTCTTAACGAGATGTTTCTTATTGGTTTAAGGAGATATTTTCATGTTTTGATGGCAGAGTGTTCTGCTTATTACTACATAAATGTTTTCTGTTGCTGTTTTACAAGGACAATGTGCTGAAACATGGAGTTCTTGTTTTAGTGCAAAACTCCAAAAAGAAAGTTTAATGCCTGATTAAAAAGAGGAATGTTGCTCATATAAAGCCCGGGTCTGTATGTTGTTATGTGAGGTAAGAGATTCAGTTGACTTGATTTGTTGCACAATGAGGCTCTAGTTCTGTTTTATTTGCTTGCTGTTATATTTGACTGAATTTGTGGTTACTCTAATGACCAAATGTGAAAACTAAGGTTACAACATAAAGCATAACTTTATTTTATGATGTATGAAAAGTTGGACATAAAGAAATCAACCATGAATAGATATTGAAGTGTCTTATTTTACCAGACTGACCATTTCTTTCACTAGAATTAGGATGTTTTCATAATCATGAGACTTAAAAACAAAGTATTTAAACCTTCTGCAAGTTTTTAAGCATTTATTATTCTAATAAAATATGTTGAAATGTGTTATAGGAGTAGCATTAGAAAAGCATAAATGTTTGTATTGAAAAACTTCATAAACCATGTAGGTTTTGAACATACAGTGTTGAGACAAAGCTGATCCTCAAAAATAATTGACAGTAGATACCAAACATGCTTTAATGTTATTTAGACAAATGGATGGCTAACATCTTATCTGTGTTATGTGTCTTCTCGGAAGAATAACATAACTTTAACCTGTTATTAAGTGGAACTTGTTGACATATCTCTGGAATCATTAAAGCTAAAACACAACTGGGCTGTGTTATCATACTATGATATCGTTTCATTCTGCAGTTTAGTATAAATACAAAAAAATCATCATAGGTCTAAAAAGATATAATTTCAAATTGCTACAAGACAAGAAAGACACATATTAGTGAAGGCTGATGATGCATATTGCATACCTTTCCCGAGCACTACACATATCCATATATTTCTCATTTACTATTCACAAATTATTTGACACAAAGTGAAGGTTAGCTTTATCCAGCTGAATCTGAATGTTGAGAGAGCAAGGGCATTACACACAGGCCTCTATTTAACAAATGAAATGTTATTATATGCAGAATAAACCAGCATTCACTTCATGGAATGATTTTTCTACGTCCATATATCAGAGATGGCAACTTTGGTCACCATTACTGCCACATTCATGCTAAATTCAATTAGCTAAACATAATATTAAGGTCAACTAAAAGAACTATCTAAACACAACAAACTAGCTTATATGCTTTTTAATATTTATCTATTTAATGTTGTTTTACTGGCTAGTCCAGTTGAGAGCAAACATTTCTTTAACATAAGTAGTTACATGAAGCAGATTCAAAATCTGTCAGTGCTGATTATTTAACCAGATTTGGCCCATTTTCCAAAAACAAATTTATTCAACATAATAGACCTAAGCAGAAACTATCATCACAAAACTGTTTATTAATTGCAAGTGAACAATGAAATAAAATCTTCCCTAGCTTTTGTGGACTCTTTAAGAAGCTGCATAACTGTTGAATGCTAATATAAAATATTTATTCCAAAGATTTTTGGGGCACTGTTATACTTCTTGACACACCAGATGGACCATTCAACATATTTCACTAGTCCATCTAGACAACAGCTCACAGGAAGTGTTTGGGAATGGGCAGAACCTTTCAAAACCATATCCAACAGGTGACTGGATGTCAATCACATTCATTATGGGTCAATCAGATAATGTAGTAGGTGGGTGCTGTTGTACGCTACAAAACATAAGCTATTTCTTTGAACAAACTATTGTCAAAACATGTGGAAAGTAAAAGGAAACTCCTTCTTATCGAGGGGTCCTTTCAGTGCTGTTGATTGTTTTTCATATAACAAAGAAAAGCTGTCCAGATTGGATAAAAGGGCTTTGCAGTTGTTGTAATCTATGCTAATGTCTGTATGAGCACTCACTTCAGTTTCAGAGCTGCTCTCAGTTGTTGTAGAGCTCGGCAAGATGGACCTGTCTGATTACAGACACTGAATCGAGCAGATCCAACTGCTGCACAAGGTGATTGAGCAGTGGGTAGAGCTGGAAATTGGAAGAATGAGTGGGTACTGACACGCAAGAAAGGAGCAAAACCCACAACTGAACCTTTGCCGTCTGTGTTAACGACAACAGTCTGCACATGAGACATGCAAGTATGCACTCTTTGCCACAGCCCCATGAAATATCTTCCAGTTAATATTTCTTATGTTGATGTTTGTTTGAGAAATTTCAGTGGAACCTTTGACCTTTGTTAAATTTAGTTTCCATAGAAGTACTGTTTCTCAGTTGAATCGGAAAAAAAGGGCTAAGAGCATAATATACCTCCTGGATCTAAGTGAGTATAATGAATAACCAGATAAATTCTCCTTCGCCCCAAGTGTCTGAGTATGCATGCAAGGCCTTAGCACCCCATTTCTGCTGACAATCAAAAAAATGATACAGTGAAGTTTTTCTGATGATTTTCAGGAGAAACATTTGCTGTTGTGGTGGCACCAATAGATCAGCAGCTGATGAACAAGTATCACATTTCTTCACATCAAAACAATCTGCAACAGTTCAACACTTAGCCTATTCTGATACAGAAAGCTGGAATGGATGATTAGGTTTTACTAACTAAGGCATGATGAACACCTGACTGACTTCATCTGGTCTTTCCTTAAGGCAAAATTAACTTACAAGCACTTCTTAAGAGAGAGAGTGCTTCTCTCTCAACACTTCAGTCATTCCATATTATACAGAATACAAAAAGAAGTCATTAGTAGTGAATAAAGGACACAGCTTGGTCAATAAATAGGTTAAATTTGTGATTTAAAAGGACTTTTTAAGACAGGGATTAGACCACTGAACAGGAATGTGTGTGCAAAAATTCTGAAATGATAGTAATTTATCATTTCACTGTAACATATGAACTGGAATGTAACAAAACTGAGCCAAACATGCAAATTCAAAATATTAGAAATACTGGGAATTGGGGTGTTCGCTGCATGTTTAAGCCTTAAATCTGTCTTTATGATCTTGAAATACAACTTTGAGGTAAAGCACATTTTCAGAATTTACAGAGTGATTTCTTTCATTTGGGTAATGGCAACTGGATAATCACATTATTGCCAGAAGGGTTAATAATTTTTGTCATTCTGGCTCATCTATCAAAAGATATTTAGATCTGGAACTTTGAAGACTTGATATTTAGCAATGTCTAAACATACTTCTGATCAATATCTCCAATATATCTCAATATGACTTTTGTGTTTATGATTTTAGCTGTACAGGGTAAGATGGTCTGAGCTGCAGACCCTTAAGAAACTATAAGCCTTTTTCACAAAGTGCAAAAAATCTACAACAGTATGACATAAAGTGATTATAACTGTGTTACTACACAAAATGTCTTCAGAGAGTTTTAATAGAAAATAAACTGCACAATATTTAGAGTCAACGACTGCTGTTTTTGTTGCTTCTTTTTTTTCTAAGAATATTTATGTCCTATCTGAATAAAATAAGTAAACAATGATCACCATTTAGCTTTACTGATTTCAAACTGATTGTTGTTATGAAGCATATTACAACCTGAAGTTCTGACTTATAATGATCTTCCTACACTGCATTAGGCCAGGAATGATTTTATTTAACATTTTATTTTATACTGAACTCACCAATGGCTGGATAAAGTACAAAAACATGCCTTTTATGGCAAAACAAACAACACTAATATAAATAGTACTGTCTTGCTCCCCATCTTGTTGAAAAATATAAGAAAATATCTCAAAATCTCAGTAAATTCCCCTAGTCTGCAGTTTAATTTTTGGAGGAAAATAACACACCAAAGACTCTGTAAATGAAACAAAAACAATCACTGTGAATGAGGTTGATCAGAGTCAATGCAGACTCCAGAAGCAAAGCAACAAAAACTGGCCCTAAACTGACGTAAGACAAAACCTTCCTTTATCCTTTATTTAAGTGTTTTTGTAGAGCCAACTTCCCATAAAATATAGACATTAACTGTATAGATAATTCTCCTAGGGAGCTGTTAAAGAAACTTTGACGTGCCCATGAAGCCAGTAAAATATGTCACGGACCACTTTTCATCCCTGCACTACAGTATGTACTTTTCCAACACCTGGATCTGTAGGTTAAAATCACTAACAGAGACGTGGGATCCCTCAGGGCAGCTCAAATTTAGGAAGTATAGCTCACGTTGTGTCAAACTCACATGTTGAGGTCTATACTGAGCCAGAGGGTTGTTAAAGACTGCTTCGACAGACAGCAGAAACAGCGATGATAAATCCCAGGAGGAGGTTTTGAGATTTAAACGGAGAGGAAAGACGCAAATCCTGCTTCTTGAGTGGAGCTACAGGTGTCTGTGGGGAGCATCTGAAGTTTAGCAGAAGCTGGGGAGTTTAGGAGGCAGGAAGACGGGGCTTTACCACATGTTTAAAAGTGAACAGGGCATCAGAGGGGATCATACAGACCAGGTGTTTGTGTTCACAGGAGAATGTGTTCAAGAGCTTAATTTCTAAGACATCAACAAACAATGAAGCCGGAGGGAGCTCGGGAGTTAAAATAAGGACAGGAACTATATTCAGTCTTAATTATTATTCACGCAGCAAAAAGTAACCTCTGTCAAAGTATTTGTCTAACTTCTTTTTAGAAACATTTCATAGTGTTTATTTTGAGCCATGTTAACTTGAACACCCTTAAACATTGTCTTATTTCTTCTGTATTGCAAAAACTGTGTGTTGAAATTTATCATAAAGTGTAGATTCTTAATGCTTTAAACTGAGTCTATTTATTTAGCATTTTTTTCATTTTAATCATGATTTATTCAAGCTTCTGCACTTGGGTCATTTTTTGCTCATTTCCATTTTTACTTCTCTATTTAAATGTCTATATATCTTGACATTCCCATGTCTTCACTGTCAATAAGGGCAACCAAAACATCTAGCATTCCCCTTTAGTATTCAGTAAAGCTGTATCTATCTGTATCTATCTAGTTCAAGGTTTAAAATAATGTTGACTTGATTGTACAAGGATTGTTTCTAACAATGCAAAGTGTGAAAACAAGTTTAAAGAGCACTTTTAACTCTTAACTCAGATTCATGGAGTGAAGTTAGATATGTTCGAGTATGGTCACAGTCATAAATGTTGAAAAAAAAGTTGCACTTTTAGCATACTGAGTACCCCCGATCCACCTCAATTCTCACTCTGTCATAACTCTTTTCTTGGCATGCCTCTTGTTTATTTGTCTCATCTAAAATTGTTTTACCAAGGAGAACCTGATACTTCCTTTCAGAAAATACATGATTATTTTAGCTCTTGTCTTGGCAATATTTCAGATTTTTAGCATGAATTTGGGTTATAAAAGCTATATAAGATTTTTCTTTTTAAGAAATTAAACAAATACAGGTATTTTTTGCCCTCACAGTCTCATGAGATTATTTTCTGGAACAGGAGCACCCATCCTGTGACTCAACCTTTTCTACTGGGAATAACTGCACATGATGAAAAGTATTAAAGCTGTGTTGGTAGCAGGTTACTCATTTGAAAGTCTTCTCATGCCAGCTGTTTCTCTGGGTTCTTGGTAAGAGTATGCAGCAAGCTCCTCTGGAAGTCTTGCTCTGGCATTTCAGGGACCAGGAATTCCAGCAGGAGATCAAATAGGCAGTAGACCAGGTGTCTGTTGGAAAACAGGAGCAGCAGTCAGCAGCCTTTCAGACATATTGAAGCAGACATATAGCTGATATTGTGGCCAAATGTAAGTTTGCACAATATTATCAACATAATACCAGTATGGCCAGATTATCAGCAAGTCAGCAAGTACAGTCAACATACAGACCACATAAGTCAGCAGAACCTATAAATGTTCCATCATGTTTTACCTTATAGATATCTGTCTGTAGCACTGTTTAATGAATCCAAACCCTGAATTATAGAAGGTTGTGTGCTTCCATCCTCAGTGTGTTGATACATCTGTAAACCTTTATGAACGTCTCCAGCTGTTGCTTAGCATGACCTTATTTGGAGAAGAAATTAGACCAAACTGGATGGATCCAGGTAAGCTCCCCTGCGTGCCTAAGTGTAATTGAGCAAGAAAAACTCCTGGCCGTTTGATTAGATACACCTGCTGGTTAAAAGAAAGACAGCACGTGGATCAGAGTCTGTTTAACAGGAACCATCAGGAGATGTTTGAACATCAGCATGGACAAAGCCGGTGAGTTCTAGGGTGGTGACACGATTTAAACCAGAGATGCCTTGACCAAAAGGCACACATACCGGTTTTTGACCTACATTGTGGAGGCAATACTATGACGTGATGAGCAAAAACACATGCAGACAAAGGCATATTAGAAGAAAATGTAGGCCAGAGGAAAATGGTCACACTTACTTTTACAAGCAGAATAAACTGATCCCCGAATGACATATGAGGAGGATTTGAGACTACACAAATCCACACCAGGTTTTATTTTATCAGCTAAGAGCAAACACATGAAGCAGCAGAGGTCACCAAACTTGAAATGCAGAGGGTAGAAAATGTCACATGGTGTGAACCATATGAAATATTGATTTAATTTGGGATTTATTTGGGATCAGAGAGGTGATTGTGACGTATGCCAAAAGAGATTATTTTTTCAACAACAGAACCACATTCATCAAAAAAAATGTCACAACGGCTATTTTTCCAGCCTGTGTCTGTAATCACTCACTACTCATCATATAAAACACTTAAATAGAGTTTCCATTTTGCGGCTCTGCTTATAAAAGGGAATCATCAATCCATTATCTGTAATGTTTTGTCTCTGACAGGGTTATGGGAGACTGGAGCCTATGTCAGCTGACATCGGGCAGTGGAGGGGCGGGGCTACATTCTGGACTGTTCAACAGGCATATGTGTAGAGACAGACAACCATTCATACACATAATCACAACTAAAGCCAATTTAAAATCAGGAATAAAATATAACAGGCATGTTTTTGGTCTATGGGAGGAAGTCAGAGGGTCTGCAGAAAACCTACACATGAAACAGGTAGATCCTGCACCTACATAGTGTATCCCATGATGCACTGTGAGAAGAGGCTCACAAGTAAGAGGCAGAAGCCAAGCAATATTTATGTACAGGTGTGCAATGCAGTGCAAGGAAAAGCTGCAGACATCTATATGCATTAGAAAAACTGATGTGTGTTATGAAAATATGGTTTGATTGTCCATCCATTCATTATCTACAGCACAGAAGGCTGAAGCCTATCCCAGCTGACATTGGGCGAGATAGCCAGCCAATCACAGGGTCACATACAGACCATTCACGCTCACTCTCCTACTTAGGGGCAGTTTAGAGTCATCGTTTCACTTCAGTAGCATGTTTTTGGTCAGTGAGAGGAAGCTGGTGTGCCCAAAGTGAACCCATGCATGCACAGGGAAAAACATGCATCTCCACACAGACAGACCTGACCAAAACGGGGCTGGAACCAGCAACCTGCTTGCCATGAGACACACACACTCCCTGCAAAGACATCGTGCTGCTGGTTTGATTTTTATAAAGAAAATAGTGCTTCTAATCATTTTATGATTATTACAAAATTAAATACAACTGTTTTTTGTTGCCAACATGGAAGTGTACAGTCTTTTTGTTGTGCAATGTTACACCTCTGTGATGAAACTGATCTACAGCAAAGTCCCTCTTATCTTGATTTTGATGGCCAGAGTGGGAAAAGTGACACTGACAGGCATAGCACTGTTGCAAAAATTAAACCCTGCTGAGGCTGTTTTTTTCTGCTAAGGTTGAGAAATGTCTGGGATACTTGTTTTTTAAATTAAAATGCTCAGCCAGCACAAAAATTACAAAATATGGTAGTAGTAGTTGTAGCTTTAGTAGTAGTAGTATTTTACAGTTCTGTGGGTATTGTTATTATACCCAATGTCAATTTATTTTACCTTTAATAAATATTTTATTGTTTCATTCATGTTTTTTTTCCTTTTGTAATTACATTTATTTCTTATAATGACTATCACAAATAAATGTTACATACTGTTTGATTTACACTTAATTGAGAATTTTCATCAATATTTTTAACACCGTTTTAAGACTTTTCATAACCTTGTCAGGCTTCTTGTTTGTTAACTGTAAGGTGCTTTAAGAGTTAAGTTTAATTGACTCACTTAAATAACCAGGTCTAGTCACTGGCATAACTGGCATAAAATGAGCACTAATAAACAGACTCATATCATTGGCTGTGTTTGAACTGTGTTTCCTTTTCTGTGCAGGGACAACATAGATCGCCAAATTTACGGGTAGCAAAGCTGTGCAATAACCCTGATGTTACAGGTTACTTTACTGGAGAGAAGTGCGCATTGTGCATAGTTGTAGGGATGCAAAATATAATCTTTATAATATCAGCATAAACAGATAATGGCTTGAAGAGTGTAATATTTGTAGATAGCAAAATGTCTGCTGAGTTTTACAGTTGATACACATATCAGGAATATGTATCATGTATTGGCTGAAATATTGGTAGAATGTGTAAATGTACCATAATGTTTCACCCTATTATCAATAATGCCTACTGTAAATTCAAAAGTATCGTTTTAGTTTTTTTTTGTTGTTTCACATCAGTTTCTAACACAAATACACTTTCAGTGAAAGGAACATGCCATTTTTTGCAAAATGGAGACTGCATACTTTCGGCCTGAATTATTGTTATCAGTATAAGGATAGTGTTCACTAAAATCCCATATTGTGCATCCCTACATATTGAAAATTATTATAATTATTGTGTCTAGCTCTATTTGTAAGAGACATTTCGCCTGGTAAAGTCATGCGACAAAAGGGTGGTGTTTGTTGCCTAAACCACAAATACCTGTGTAAAAAAAAAAGTTACAAAAATTGCTGTAGAATGTTAGAACATACTTACCTATTAATGTGGGGGTCCTGAAGAGAGTCAAGTGCAGTCTGCCAGCTGAGTTTGTACTTATCTGAGCCCAACATGTCTGAGACAAGATCTAGAGACAAGAAAAATCATTACGTTACATAACAATATGCAAACACTTGTTTGTGGTGTTTTTATCTCACTCTCATAATGGTTAGCTGGGACTTAATCATTCCGTGGCCAATTTATGTAAATCATGTCTAATGTAAAACAGAGTTGGACTGATAATGAAAGTATGAGACACTGATGGAGTCTGGAGATACTACAAGACTCTGTTTCCGTATTAACAGATTACATAAACAACAAAGATAAACTCTCACAACATACTGGCCATGATACAGATTTTCATCTAAGTATGTTTTTATTCAGTTACATTGCATTCAACATGCTTTCTCTTGTGCTATCTTGTACCTGGTAAGAGTCTCATCAGACACTGTAAAGCTTGTTGGTGAGTGTCTTCCTTCTGCTGCTGGCTGCGTTCAAGTCGAGGCTCTGTAGGCAGACTTCCTCCAGGCCACACAGCCTCCTGGATCACCTGCAGGTACGCCACCCAGTACCTGGTACAGGTCAAGTTGGCGACACTCACATCCAACCATCTGAAAGTTGAAGCGACAAAAAGGAGTTTCAAATTTGTGCAGTTAATGATTGTAAAAATTTTCTCAAATAATCCTTAATGCTCTATCTGTCTTACTTATGCAGTAAGGTAAATGAATCCAGTACTGCACGAGTTTTACTTCTGCCTCCTGTGGCCACAAGAGTCCACAAGATGATAAATGCTTTAAAATGAAGGGGTGAAAGTGTGTTTTGAGTTTTGCATTGAAGAGTGAAGGAGATTTGCAAATTGTGTCTATCCTTGAAAATGGTTCATGGGTTTTTGTCAAAAGAGAGTCTCAGTCAGTACATGAGTTTGGGTTATGACCATCAGGTCCATGTGTTGTGAGATATGGTAACTACACTATTTTTGACTGACAGGACTTGGGACTATTGGATGCACAGTTCGTGGCACATATTGGTTGCTACATAGGCAAACCACACAGGATATGAGGGTCAAGCTTCCTGCAGTGGGCAGTAGTAGTGGCTGCACTCTCTTGAATTGTTCCTTAAAATTACACTTGTGTAAGGGCACAATGTATTTAGAAAAATATTTTTACTTTACCATCAATTATTTTTGTCAGGCAGCACATACATGTTGCCCTGCCTGCAGTGCACACTGACAACTGTCCTGCTCCAATCATACATAATGTGAAAATACCTTTGCAATAGCTGGTTGAACTCTTAGTTTTAAG
This sequence comes from Scarus forsteni, assembly GCA_036419115.1. Taxonomy (NCBI): domain Eukaryota; kingdom Metazoa; phylum Chordata; class Actinopteri; order Labriformes; family Labridae; genus Scarus; species Scarus forsteni. The sequence continues at coordinate 1,729,900 of JAZDUH010000229.1, read as the reverse complement.
TCAGTGGGTGAATTCAATGTGTTCTGACCTTTCATTGCACTTAACCTCATTGGACCTGAAGGATCCTTCCCAATCCTCGTTGCTTTCCCACACGGATTTGAAACTTAAAATGCAGCAGAGTCAAGCCTGGCACAGTCTTATACTGGATTCAAACTGAGCCTATTTCCCTGCTTCATTTGAGGTCTTGTGATGAATAAATTCAACTGGCTGTGTGTATGTGGAAGTCACTGACCCCTTTGCACTGACCTGACCTTTTTCACACCAAGATTTACCATTTGAGGGGTGGAAACACAGTCAGTCGCCAACTAGACAGGGTGAGCCGAGGAAGTTATTTAAAGCACAAAGTAGAGGCTAAAAAAAACATCCAAACGCAGCTCAAGTATTCGAGGATTGTATAGGTCAGGTCCATAAAGCTGTGGTAAACACAAGCTTGGTGCAGAAAAGAACAAAGTCACAGCAATATCTATGTGTTTAATTGCATGTTTTAAGGTCATTTAAGGCCTTCAGTTTGATCATTTTAGATGCTCCTTGAGTTTTCCAGGAATTGAAGGCTCACTAAAAATGTCTAACACCATGCAGATGCTGTTATGCAACATGGTTCAGAACCTCAGAGCTCTTTTAAAGAGAAGCAGGGACCTCCCTCTGGGCCTAATGTTCTGCTTCTTCTGCTCTATTCAAGTGGCCCCTAATGAAGTTATGTCGTTAGCTTGCTCTGGCTTCTGACCACATTGCTGAGCTGTAGTCCTTTAAGCTATGGATGGACACAATGTGCCAGCCGGAACGTTACGTCTCTTTCAATTTAAGATTTCACAAGAGCGCAAGATGAGCCAAATCCTTAATAAAGTGGTAATTTAAGACCCTAAAGTCATAGAACTGCAGTGGAAACACAGTCAGTGTAATTTGCCAACGTGCAGGTAGATTTAATATTGGACTTTCCAAAAATAGCAAACAACCAGGCTGAACTCAAGGAGATGTAACAAATTATCATGCACATCATGCAAAAGTATTGCCAATACAATGACTCTGACTTACACAGTGTTGCTTTGCAGACATTTTTGCACAATACATAAAAATAATAATATAACTCACAACCTGGAAGTGGAACAGTATTTAACTTTGTAGCACTTACAGCTGAAGCCTGGTTATGAAGTAGTATTTTTGTCAAAGCTGCTGTTTGTTTTCTCAACTGCTTATGATAGTCAAGAGTCAAGTTCTCATAAAAATGCCGATTTATGACAGGAACGACAGGACACTGACACCTACAGACACTGACAGTCAAGTCAGACACAGTAAAGAGCTAAAAGACTGTGACATTATTAGCACCAGTTGGGGTCAGTGGTTCCAAAGTCATCTTAGTGCTCCGAATGTAAATCTCAGGACTAATAAATTTCCTCTGATGGTAAGTGGAGGGGAAAGTTCATCATTTCTCAGAGGCTCATTGCATATGCTCTAAAAGAAGTCATTGCAGATCTTTGCATTAAAGCACGGAGTGACTGACTTTTCCTTTGTTGGCGAATGAAATAAAATTGATTGTTTACCTCACTGCTTGTGTATAGTACTGATATTGCTGAAGGGGCACCTTAATGTCTGCAGCAGAAAAATATTTTATTCCCAAACTGAGGGTGATCCTATAGATATGGCCTGTGATGGTCCATGTCTGGCCGAGCTGTCACATTTTGGAGGATCACTTTCTGTACATGCAGTAACTTGATATGTCAGAGTCGTGAAAGAAGGCATTTGCACATAGCTATATCTACAACAAATCCATGTTGCAGTAATGCTTTCTGACTAATGTTGAACAGAAAATGGAAAAAAAAACTTCATACAAAAAGGAGGAAAATACAACTTGACAGCATGATGCAACCCTGATTAAAATTGAAAGAGTTATATAATCTAATTGATACCACAACATTTAGGATTAATGAGACTCGTTTGCAACAAGCCTTAAGTTGGGTCGCCCTTCTATTGTTGTGGGAGGGGGTATTAAGCAGGTCTAAAATTGCTGAGCACACAGTCCAACTCAAATTTCAGTAAGGGTTAGTGTAACTGCATGAATAACACAAAACAGATTAGACATATAATGTAATACGTGTTGTTACTCTTTCCATCTGGACTGAAAAGGGTGTTCACATTATATTAGTGCTCTGATTTCTACTGACACTGCAAAATTATGAATAAGATCACTTACACCAAGGCTCTGCTGGAAAATTACTTGGATTAATTAAGAATCATGCTGGAAAAAGTGACAAACACAGAAGAGAATGGTCGAGTGGATGTTTTCTAAAAAGGCTTGCAACACTGACATTCATTTGGACAAGAACATGCAACAATTAATGAAGTGTCTATAAGCTGGAACAGAAAATCTAAAGGCTGGTGAGCGACTGCTGCCTCAACTGTGCTTCTCTGAAATAAACATACACACATGGACAAAATTGTTGGTACCCTTCCTTTTAGAAAGAAAACTTGAAACTGACGAAAGTAATAAAAAATAAAAATTCACTGAAAATAAACTAATGGAAATCAGACATTGCTTTTGAACTGTGGTTCAACGGAATCTTTTTTAAAAAACAAACTAATGAAATTGGCCTCCACAAAAATGATGGTTCCCTTAACTTAGTATTTTGTTGCACAACAATTTGAGGCAATCCCTGCAATCAGGCGATTTCTGTAACTCTCAATCAGATTTCTGCACCTGTCCACAGGTATTTGGTCCACTCCTCAGGAGCAAACTGCCTCAGCTGTCTCAGGTTTGAAAGGTGTCTTTACCAGACTGCATGTTTCATCTCCTCACCCAAATGTTCAATAAGATTTAGATCAGGGCTCATGTAGGGCCACATCAGAAAAGTCCAATGTTTTGTGGGTTTTTTTGGCTGTTTGTTTTGGGTCATTATCCTGTTGGAGGACCCATAACCTGAGACTGAGACCAAGCTTTCTGACACTGGGTGGCACGCTTCACTCCAGAATGCCTTGATAGTCTTGAGATTTCATTTTACCCTGCACAGATTCAAGACACCCTGTGCCAGATGCAGCAAAGCAGCCATGCAATGTAATTGAGAGTCCTTCATGTTTAACAGAAGGTACAGTGTTCTTTTCCTTGTATGCTTCATTTTTGCTTCTGTGAACACTGAGCTGATGTGACTTGCCAAAAAGCTCCAGTTTTGTCTCATCTGTCCAAAGGACAATTCTCCCAAAGGCTTTGTGGCTTGTCCATATGCATTTTTGGCAAATTTTGGTCTCACTTTTTGATGATTTGCTTTCAACAGTGGCGTCTTCCGCAGTCTTAAGTCCACATTGGCTCAAAAAACCGACAGATGGTGCAATCTGATACTGATGTACCTTGACTTTGGAGGCCACTTCTTATCTCTTTGAAGTTGTTCTGGACTCTTTGGCTATTATTCGTATTATCTGTCTCCCCCAGTTCATCATCAATTTTCTTCTTGTGGCCATGTCCAGGGAGGTTGGTTACAGTCCCGTGGAGAGAGCACCCTCTGAATATACCAAAAACTGACTGATACGAGACCAAAAACTTGCAACAAGAAAAGTGTAACTGACAGCACTCAGAAATTTCCTTCGGCAAAGTCTTTTTAATCAGGCAGTGCAGCTCACTGGAAATAAATACAACAAACTAGAGTATTTTTTAAATATTAGGGTAAAAATTCTAATGCTTCATTTAACTTAAATCCAGCCTCTTGGATTTCACTTTTTCTTGTCTATGAGGCTTGTCATATCAAACCTAATGATTTTTAAAGCCAGTCAGTCACCAGTCTGTATCACACAAGCACAAGTGTGAGTGTAAAGCAGCATGAAAATAAAAGCAGGACTGTTTTTACAGCAACTATTAATAAATATCGGATATGTGCATGTTAAGACTTTTATCATACTGTTTATCTCATCAGCATTTTCAATAATGGACATCTGAATCCGGGGCAGACACCATATTCTCCAGTCAAAATATAATAAAGCGTCTAAATGTGGCTTCCCACTAAAATTTAAATTAACATGCTGGCATGTTCTGGTCTGAGCACTTGTTTAATTAAAGGCACGGACAGACAGGCTTTTCATAATATACCAGGCTATTCCTTTCTTTCACCTTACAGCAGTACAATTACACAATATGACGACTGGGGTAATTAACATTACAGTGTGACAGCAAGCATTCAGTAAAGACTAGCTGGCCACTGTATCCCATAGTTGTAAGACAGAAAAAAGGCTACACACTCTCTGTTTTACCTCAGGATAAAGAACTACATCAGCTGAAATTCACTTGATGCCAAGACAAAAATCTCCTGAGAGTTTACAAGGACAGGCTCAAACACTTAGCCCATAGTTACCAAGACAAGATGTGCTGTAAAACACAGCAGATAAACAACTTTTTTAATGGCTGTGGACTTAGTGAGAGCATCACAAAGACAGGTCTGCCTTTTGTCTGAAATTACCTCCACATGTCTACGCTACAGACTTCAGCTCAGTCCTGTAATGCACTCTAAAAAATCAAACACTCAGGCTTCTCTTAAGAGTAACAAGCAAAAAAACAGAATAAACACTCTGCCCTGCTGGTTCTTCACAAATATCTCTCAACATGCTGGTGGTCAGAAATGTGTTGTATGACGGAATATGTTGTGGAAAATACAAGTTTCCTTGGAAATAGATCCAAATATGAGATTCAACACAACTTGATTTGATTTGCCCTACTTAAATTTTTGATTCTCTGAGTTACATAACAGACATTTGGGGTAAAGCAGCACGCGGTTGAAACTCTAAAAGGAGTTCCTTTATCTGGTATGTTGGCCTTACTATAGGCTTTTTCACGAGGCCAGACACACTGCAGTGTACCAAGGAAGGGTACAGTGTACTGCGGAAAGGCAAGCAAGATCAGAGATAAACACAACTGTCAAACTGTCCTAAAGCCAATGTAAGAAATAAACCAAACATAGACAACATTTTAACCTTGACCTACATCTTGAGGTAAGCTCTGAACTGAGGCAGCAGTTAATCTGTTTTGTTTATACTGGTTCCCATTAAAACCTGGACTGTCCTCAAATGGTCTTACATCAGAGAGAACAACAGCCGGAGATCCTGGGCATCATTAAAAAAGTTTATCTCTAAAATAGTGACATCATTTATGTGACATCTGTGGGCAATAAGAATGATTGTCTTTCATGATGTGGACATGAGGTCACCACAATCACATAGTTGAGTTTAAAAAAATGCATCCTTAAAGCTATGGTCTACGATTTGGAAGCTTTGTACATATTAATAACACCGTTTATAAGGCTGTTATGGTCCTATGGTCCTATCTACACAGTATAAAGACCAAAAAGAACGAAAAAAATCCATTCAGTATATCCGCTGAAAAGCTGCATACTAGCTGACCAATCAAGCCTAAGAACCCGCAACTATTACTTGGTCCGTGAGTTAGTCCATGAGTCCATCCAATCCTCGTCTCCCTCACTACGCAGTACGCAGCATCTTGCCCATGGTCCCGCCTCCTCCCCTCTACCTCCGGTGAGCAGCTAGCACTGTTAGCTACTGAACTATCATGGAGCCGAAAAGCCTAGCGCCCGAACCCGAATCCGCCTCCCTCTCCCGGGCCCACGGAGCTCTGCCCGCGGGTTGAGGCCTGTTAGCGGGCTAACGGCTGACGAATAGCCTCAGCCGGCCGTCAGACCTTCAGCATCGGCCGTTTCGCCCCTGGTTGATCAGGTAATGGCTTTGTTTGCTACAGTGGGAGATGTCTGCTGAATAACTCTGGTTAGTTTGTGCCTGTACGGGCTAATAACTTGTAGGGGGGCGGGTTAGCCTGTTAGCCGCTAATCGTTAGCACTGTAAGCTGAGCTGGGGAGGACAGGCTGAGAAAGATTAATCCTCCCCCACACTCGGCTCCACTCTGGCGGCGCCAAACCCGCATTGCCGCCGGTCCAGTTGAAATGGCTACTGCTGTGTGTTATAAGGGAGATGTCTTTCGTGTTTGATACTTTCAGTTGAGCTGAGCTGTTTTTGATTGAGTTTGCTGCTGATATATTGTGCTAGTCGCTCGTAGCTCTGCCGGAGGGGGCTTATATGAGGCGACACGAGCTGGGGGCGGGATCTTGGAACACAGAGGGGAGAGGTGAGGGAAGGAGGGGCAGGTTGCGGTTTCAAATCGTAGACACCAGCTTTAAACTGGGCACACGTGACATCATATCTTTCCTGACATTGACTACAAGTGAATGAGAGCAAAACAAGTGTCTGGGATGAATAGAGGGGCAAGTATTGTTTTTAAAGGACACTTTGTCCACTTGTAATGATTTTATTGGCAGATCCGTCTTTTATTTGTATCCAGTACTCATGCACAGGCATACTGGTGGTGGTAGAATTTAAATTATTGCTCGTGTTTTCATGCTATTTCACTCTGAGTAGAGTACCACTCTGGAAAAAACATCAAATAACATCATTTTCTTTTTCAACACATGGCAATAAAACAAGCCCAGAAATATGTGGTTACCCAATATTGGGTAATTTCTTCTTTTTATAGCCATAAAATACATACCCATGTCCTGCTCTGCCAAAATTGTGCAAGTATCTTGGCAATGTTTGGTTTCAAAAAGTCGCCATTGCATTCATGTAACTGAGGCGATACTCGCTCTCTTTCTCAGTTAAGAGTTTGACTAAAGATCTGTAAAGCTTTTTAGTATAGGAAGAACAGGCATTTTTTATTTGCAAAAATGAAGTAGAGTTTTTCAAAAAGACTAAAATATAATTAAATGAATAGATCTAAGTACTTAATCTTATTGAGCAGTTAGAAGACTTTCTGTCTCTCTTTTGCATGCAGGAGTTTGGGGTTTCAAAATTAAGCATGATTCACTTATTTTTTTTAAGGCTTCAATACTACTAGTCCCATAGTATACATCTCAATGGCAGTATCAAAAAGGAAAAAAAAAAATTTCTACTTTAAAAAAAAGAACCAGTTCAAAACTGACCCCTATTTTGATCTCCATCCCTTGCCATGTTCATTGCTTCCTTGAGTAATTGTTTTGTCAGGAACATTACAGACAGCACAGTTTGTGGTTGTTGAGGAAGGGAGGCATTAAATAATATCCAAAAGTTTGTTGAGTCTCTTAGAGGAGGAAAAAAACAGCTGTACGAAAAGAGTTCACAATACATTATTTGAGCAAAATTAAGCCCACTTCTCAGCACACAATTAATAAAATGATCAAATGTAATCTTATTGTTCATGCACTTTTTGGAGAACTGGCTAAAAATAATGACTCTCATTCAGGAAGAGGAAAGATTAACTGATGAAGTATGAGTCCTACAAGAAACTTGGCAATACACTAAAAAGCACTGGATACAGATGATTTATTCACATGAAACTCTTGTTTGATGCATCCATTATTTAATTTTTAAATTTCTAAAAACTGATACACCATATTTAGCTTGTTTACATGCCACCCTGCAGTGGTAAAATAAGGCCAGTGCCACGTGCTTACCAAAACCAGCTCTGTTTGGTTTAAGGAGCGGGATAATATTAGAGGTCATTCGATATTATGAAGTGTTAATTGTCCTGCATTAATAGAGGCCCTTAACATAGAGCAGTCATGGTTTATAGTACGAAGACTATGACAAATGAGAGTCTGTTTATATGCTGAACACATTTGTGTCTGTAGCATCAAGAGTGTAGGAACAACTTGTTCCCGTCTGTTCAAAGAAATTTTGTATTTAAAGTCTTAGCATGTGTGATATTTTACAGAAAAAAAATCTGTATTTGTATTTTTCTTTTGGTTCTTATCAGGTTTTAAACAGGCACAGCTTGTTTGGAAAAAAAAGAGCTGTCACTTACTCTAAAGCATCAACAAGGATGTTGAAAAGTTCAGTCTTAAAATATGCACACATTTCAGAGGCATTCCCAGAAATTGTCAGGGTGAGCTGCATGTGTTAAGTTTTGGAATTTTTCAGCCAGGCCTGATCTAGAATTTTTCCTGCCAGGCCTCCTTTGTGATATTTCAGCAGGATGTTGGGATGTGCACTGACAATATACAGAAAATTTTAAATTATAAAATGTGTGAGGCTGATAAAACTTCCAATTTGCATGTACTGTACAACCGATGGGATTTTTGGAAAAGTGACAAAGCTGCTTCATTCTCTTTCTGCTCACTATGTTTTGACACATCTTTTCTTAGAAAACTCCATAAATCCAACCACTCATAGTGTTTACAAAAAGGGTTGAAGCTATATGGCTCTTCTAGATGTTAGGGTTTTCACCATCTTGAACAGGATTGAGTTGAATATCAGTAGTGTCAGGTGTTTGGCATTGTTGCCACTGATTACCTCTGGAGGCTAACGTTTTTTCCACAAAGAAAATTAGCAGGAAACGATAAGGGAATCAATAAAGAATCAGATTAATAAGCAGAATCATTATTACAGATATCAACAAAATCTTACCAATTCATCTCTACATAGTGAACAAATCATGTCCTATAGCATGGTTAAATATTGAGAAATCTGCTGTCTTTGAGGATTGAGGATTGTATTATGTATATATATTCAAGGTAGAGTAAGTACATGTTTCCTCCATGTGATAGAGAACTTCTACATACAAGACAAAAAAAATCCAAGGCATTGGAATTTCTCCTCTCCTCCCCTTTATAGCATCAATTGGTCCACATGGCACCCCAAGTAAGTCCTACTGGTGCAACATTAAGCCATTTGTTCATCTGCAGTATAATGCTGCGTTCACACTGCAAGCGACTCCGCAATCAAAATCACGTTGCCCACTGAAGTCACGTCCCGTGTCCATAAATACCTCATTTTGGTCACCGTTGCCGCCAGCCGTCGCTCGGCGACATGACATCCACTCGGGTTTCACTGCGACCATATCATGTATCATATAATGGGATGTATAAGCTGATATTATTCCAACAGTATCCTTTTCACTCATCGAACACGAGTTTTCTGTGGTCCGTCTAAGCGGAACTAATGTCCTCACTGACTAATGTTTCCCACACGGACATATATTGTTCCTCTGTAGTCCGGATGAAAAACTGTCTGTCACAGATACCGTCACACATGCACATCCCACTGATTGGCTGTTGCCGCACAGCCACACACAACATCGCCTGAAAAGATCAACTTTTTTTTTCAGCTTTGACATCCTGCGCGACATGTGAAGTGATCGTCTTGTACACAGCAATTGCATCGCGGGAGGGTTAACCCCACCCCATCGCGGGTGTACATTGACTTTGCATGGAGAGTGATCGCCGAGGTAGTACAAGTAGTGTCTGGTGTGTAAGCACCTTAAAGCTGGGGTTGGTAATCTGATTTAGATCCACTTTTTGTAATACTGGTTAAAATGGTCTTTATGACCCGATGGTAATCAACTCATAATGTGTTCTTAAAACAGAGCGAAAAATATCCGCTATCTACGGCAGGAGTAAAACAGGGAAAACACGAACCAATAAACATGTCACATGCACATTTTTCTGCCCGCCTCCTGCACGTACATTTTGCTGCCGTGCACAGACTCAGTGCGTGTAGTCGAGCTGAGAGGGATCCAAGTCCGCTGGTGAATGCTTACCTGTCAAGTTTTGGCTTTGAAAATAAGGGAAGCCCACTACAAGCTGTCCCACAACCCCAACCAAGCTCCAGTATCCCTCACATTTTAAAACAGATGTACAAGAAATCTTAAATAAACACTTGTTTTTCTTGGTTTGTTCCACTGTTGGCTCTAATCTCACAAAAGCTGCCACCCAGGCTACTGCAGGTGGATGTTCTCATGAGTCTTTTTCTTCTTCTTCAGTTTCACATCAGTTGGCATCCATCACTTTGGAGCATTACCAGCCCATTCAGGCTAGTGACAGAGTTCAGTTTGGAGAGGCAGAGGAATGTTTTTTTATTATTATATCGTCACACGGGGATTTACGGGAGAGTACTGATACTGGAGGACGGCGGGAAAGAGGATAAAATACGTAAAATACGGTCGTTTCATGGCCAAAACAGGAGACTTGATAGCTATGTGGAGAATGGCAGAGGAACTACCTATACCCTGATCAACATCGAGTTGTTAGCACTGACTAACTTTCTATGTTTGTTTGTTTCTTTAACTTTATTATGATAATGTTTTGGTGTTTTCTTACTGCTGACTGAGACATGACTTGGTGTAGTTTTAAACAAAAATGTTGTGCTGAGGGTTTGGAGTTCAATCAGTCTTCTGGATATATCAGCCACAGGCGTGCATGTGAGGGGGGGGGGGGGGATATGGAGGAGGGGTGGGAGGGTCTAGGCAGAGCCCAGAGGAGATGCTACATTTTTTAAATTCATGCTAGTTTTCCAAAATTACCGACCCCAGCTTTAAGTCAATTTGCTCTAATGCAGACTAGAGATGGTAATAGAATGCAGACTTGTTGACAACAAGGCACCAAGCAGCATTGAACTAACCACATAACCACAGTGAAGACTGGTCAATAAAACACATGGGACTGAGCACACGTGGGGAAGGAGGCCTTACAGGAGCCAGAGCTCTCACAGAGTGTCTCAGGCAGAGAGAGAATACAGCTGGATCAGGGATACTTGGTTTATGAAAACTATTTTTTGGGTTAATCCATGATTGTAAACTTACTTTTACAGTCATTGACATGTACATTCACACTGAATACATGAACCTGGACTGAGGCAAAATGTGGGCTTGACAATGATGTTTGACATGAGATGGCATGACATGATGTTTTGGGGAGATTGTTTGCCTTCATTTTGATAGGGCAGTGGTTTGCAGACTAGGCAGTTTCCAGGAAAGAAGCACAGGCTTGACTTGAATACTGATTTCCTGCTTAGAGGACTGTAACCTCTACATTATCCATGCACTCCATCACTATCACATTTTACTCTAAAAAGTACAGCAACAACTAAAAGCTCTCTTCCAGGAGAGGACACAAAGGCAATTTAAGACCTCTGATCTGTGCAGTTTAAAGCAACATGTGTCAGTGGCGTGTTTGCACCAAACTGATGTGTCTGTTCTCAGTCAGGCGTAAATTCAGTCTAACCCTCTGGTTCAAGACTCATCACACCAGCACTGTGAGCCAGACCACGGTACAGACTTACAGCCGTCTGCCCTGCTGTCTATGGTCAGTTTTTGTTCCTATCTGTATGTTTGAGTCTGTGCACATGGTCAGGTTTTATTGGGACGGTCGTGGCGCCTTGTTCCCCATGGCTGGTCAAAACACAGACATGTGACGTTACAGAACTGAGCCAGATTTCAATCACATCTGGCTGACAGAGGTTTCACACCATTTTGGTTCTCTACAGCTCAATTTGGTACAGAAACTGGTAAATACAAATCATGGAAAAAAACACAGAGAAATGCACTGAAACATGAGGTCAGAATTCCCAGCTGTACCACAATAACATCCACTGAACTTCGATTTTGCTGTCATCGATATCTCAGACTTAAGGCAGTCACCAAAGAGATGACTTTCCCTTTGGCTCATTCAACCACACACACATTTAGACTGTACAATCACACATGGAGGACAGTGCGTTCATTCAATTAGAGCTGACAAATGCCAAGTAATTCTATATGAGAGATTGTGGTCTGGTAGAGTATTAAAACCGTGCAGCATTATTGCTACCATGAAAACCGCTGGAGCTGTTTTCCAGGCCGACTCTGTCAGAAAGATATTTTTTCAAGCTGGAGGAGAGCGCCTGACCAATGTTCTGCTTCTCTTTCTGTGGGATGATTATGGCTTTAAGTCAGCAAAACATGGAGAGTGAGTTTATTAAAGACGCATTAAAACACAAGTGTGGGTCACCCTAGGAGAAGCTTAGAAAATATCACTAGAGTCTCTTTGATTGTTAGTTCATCTGAAAAACCTTTGGCAGATGTTTATGCCCTCTTCAGATGGATGTTAAAATCACTGAGGACTACTGTAGGGACAATTAGGGTTGCAACAAAGCAGTTAGCCAGTGGTTCTGTACAAAGCTTGTTCTCTTGGTCACAGATCTTTGGGTCTTCCAGGGGAATTCCGAAAGGATCAGTAAGGAATTATTGAGGAGACAAAGTATAATATTGTTCACAAACTTGATATTTCTCCAAGATTCATCTATAAAGGGTGGTGGTTTGATGCTTATTACTAATGAGTACATACAACATTCAGAATAATTTCAGAACTAAATGTTGTTTTGAAGTTAGAACGTCTCGCATGAACAGAGGGACAAACAAAATTTGGTTACCATGCCAGATTAGGCCAGTGGAGAGCAGTAATATTAGACTCGTGTTAATAAGTTACATAAAAAGCAAAAAAAACGTGTTTTATGACATTATTGTAGAGCAGGGGGTCACCAACCTTTTTGAGCTGAGAGCTACCCAACAGATGAGAGCGGTACTCATATGATTTAATATTTCAGTTATTTAAATTTAGTCTACCTTACAATAAATAATGTGCATTTAGACGACATGTGACACTGTTTATTGAATTACTTACTTTCAACCATTCCTTACAATGATTTTTACTGATCAACAATAAATATCCTCAGATTATAGTTACATGCATCTTTAATAATTTATTCATCTGTCAAACCTGACTGACGTACAAACCTTTTCGATCATTTTAAGGCAACCAGTGATGCTGGAGGTGAGGTGTCAGTGCATCAAGGTAAACTTGGCCCAATCCAGGACAACGTTTGAAAAACCAGATGCTTTTAAAATGTAATGCACATGATACATTGCATTGGCGTAAATGTGATAAATTTGAAAAACAAATATTAAGGTTAAGTTAAATAAATGTTATGACACTGCATGAGACTTGTAGCAACAGTCAGAGCAAGACATTTTTTAAATGTCTGTAATTTTTATTTAATTTGATGAATTAATGCAATTGTTCTTGGGAGTTCATATTTCTCCTACAATAACTGACATGTGTTTGTTCACCAGGAGGATGATAAAATAATGTAACTGTGTCAAAGGATTTACAGTATTGATTTCTAACATTGTCATCAAGCCAACATATTTCTGTTTTAACTTTTTTAATAGGTGTGAAATCTCCACCTCTGCCCACACGCAAGACAACTGTGTGTCCTCTGCTTCTTGTCTTCGCTTGCAATGTTCAAGAAACGTGTGAAGTCTTGTCTCAGCTTTTGCACAATGTGATGGAGTGTTTACCCAGGGGCCAGAGTTTTCTATCTTAGTTGTTGACTCACAGACCACACACAAAGCTGTCACTCACAATATGTAGAGAAATCTAATGTATGGAAGCAAAACCTAAAATACTCCCATTCACAATCATTTATTTAATAGTGCAATCTGTACAAAAACTGTTTAATATTAAATTCCAATAAAAGGGGACATAAGCATAACACTGTAATAGAAAGCATTAGATGTATTTTGATGACCAGAACAGCCTGAGTGAAAACATGACACTCTCTGGACAGAACAGACGACCAGCTATTCTCTACAGTTATGATCATTCAAAATTCTCTGTAAGATCTGCCAGGAAATACATGTTTACAGCTAAAGTGACACACTTAAATCCTAGTAGGAAAATTCCCTTGAGTGTTACCCTTGGGTTCTCAAAGATACACATGACGCAGGTGTAGACAGGGTCAGAAAAGGATATAGCTTGGTGCTCTTGGTTTTTCTTCTTAATCAGTGATTCAGATTGAATGGCTTTAAAAACTCAGAGTCAGGATTTTCACAAGAGGTTATACTTTGCTTATTATGCAAACTGACCTACTGTCAGCAAGATGGATGGAAAGACATCAAGCTAATCTTTGCTAAAGAATTTGTGGCTCCTCAAATGTTAAACTGAATGCTTATTCTGGATGGTGAAATCAGTCTATTGCACTGACAATAAGAAAAGTTGACCTTCACCATGTCTTGAAGAGAAAACAGCATTAAGGAAGACACAGCTGTCATATCTTTAAGTGTATTAACTGTGGCATTTCTGGCATCTAACATGAATGCCTCCAAACTGTTTTGACGTCAACATGACATGAAGGTGAAATGGAGTGACCTCTCCATGTGCCAGGTCTAGAGATAGCAACAGTGCCATTAACAGGAGCAAGACATGTTTACAGATAATAGCTTAAGAAAGTGAAAATACCCAATCGGCTGTATTTTTCTGGGTAAAAATGCCTTGTTGGTGACAGAGGAACTGACCAAAGTGGCGCCAGACAATAATATAAAAGCAACAGCAACAGCACTAAGATACCCACACATTACCAAGGTATGAAGAACCATTTTTGAAATGTCAGCACATTGAGTCTTGAAGCAGATGAGCATAACACAACACCAAGTACCACTCCTGTTAGATAAGAACACGAAACTGTGGCTACACTTTGCTCAGCTTCACCAAAATTGGACAACATAGGGTTAGAAAAATGTTGCCTGGTCTGATGAGTCTGGATTTCTGCAGCAACATTCAAATGCAGCCATAATTTTGTATAAGCAACACCCATCCGTTCTGTCTTGTATCAACAGTTCATGCTTGTAGTGTAATGGTGATGGGAATGTTTTCTTGACACACATGGCACCCCTTGGTATAAACGGAGCATGGTTGAAAACCCACAGACTACCTGAGAATAATTGCTGACCATGTTCACCACATTATGATCATAGTGTAGCCCTCTTCTGATGGATACTTATGACAGATGACTAACTTCCTTATGACGAAGTTAACACCATATAACAAAGTTTAATTAGGGCTTAACAATACATTGTTTTAACACTGCAAATGCAATGTGTGCATGTGCAGTTGTCAAACTGCCAAATGTATAATGCATTTATGAATTTATGCAGAGTTATGCAAAGCAGGAACAGAAGCATAACAGAAACATCTGCTTTATTCATTTCCTTGCCTAGGCTTTTTCTTAGACCATGGTGCATACAGTTTGTGTGCTTCCTCTACATAAAAATGTGCAAGCCTACAGGGAGACCCTGACACAGATACAGATACAGTGTTGCAGTTTTAAAGAGTGACTCTGCTAAAACAGACTTTTGGGAAGTAAATGTCCACTTACACACATCAGGATACATTTCAAATCATGGTCCAGGTTTTGGGATGTGTATTGTGAGGTAGTTTGAAATACCCAGCACTTGTGAGTGTTTAACAGTCTGGTAATGCGATCAACCAGTAACCGGAAGGTTGCAGGTTTGAGCCCAGCTCTTACTGTCACATGTCAATGTGTCCTAGGGCAAGACACCTAACCCCACGTTGCCTCTAGTCAGTGGTGTGTAAACTGGTATGAAAGCCTCTGGATGAGTTGGGTAGTACTGATGAACTACACAGAAACTTGGAACCATCAGTGAGTGAATGTGAGAGTGAAGGGATGAGAATGGGTAGATGTGACCTGTGTTGGAAAGTACTCTGTAGCCAGAGAGACTAGAAAATTGACATATAAGCTGAAGGCCATTAACCATATATCATTTACATGTAAGGCCTGCAATCCTTGCATTGCATGTATTCTTGCAAATATGACACTCCCAAGTAAAAAAAAAACATTCTGAGATAAAAGCATTCACAAGCAAAGGATTAGGATAAGTCCAGCAATCTTGACCTCCAAAAATATTTAGCTTACCCTTGATTGAAAGGTGGATATTTTTGCTAAACTTACAGAAAGCCATCAAAGGGTTCTATAAAAAGTCTTTCACAAGCAAGGACGCAAGGATAAGCTTGAACTTTGACTTAAACCTATAAGTTGCAATTAGGCCTGTGCTCAAAATATCGATACGGCAAAATATCGTATCGCACTCCTTTGGGATACATGTATCGATACGGATTCTACAGAATCGATACGGCCTAGATATTTTGACAGTCGTTGTACATACACTTTGGGTAATGTTAACAGTGGCACAGTTCAAGGTAGAAGACGAGCTACATAAGTGTATGTGCATACGCTTACATGTGCATACATGAAGCGTATGTTCTAAATTTGAACTTAGGTCCACCATCTTTGAGGATCTGAATTTATGTCTCTCAAGTTGTAGAACCACTTAAAACTCATCCTTGTTCTTTTTCTTCTTATAAGAAAAAACGAAACTTGTTAAGAATTTTGCTTAAAGCATAGTCAATGTTCACAATTTACGTGTATCGGGATACGTATCGTATTGTGAAGTTGCTGGAAATACCCAGCCCTAGTTGCAATCAGTCTGCCCTTGAGTCTATGCAGAAATATTTGCCAAGTTTGAAGAAAATCTCTCAAAATATTCCTTTGATATTATGTCAACTGGATGGAAGGACATAAACCTTGAAAGCATCACTCTGGGAGAGCCTGACTATTTCTGACAGTGAGGCATACAAGGAATACAAAACAAATTCAAAGGTTATAAAAGCTTACTTCCTTCTTGAAATATCTGGCAGTAATACCTCAGCTGTTGCACACACTGTTTACTTTCAGTGTCCTCACTGAGATGTAAGATAAAGCTCAGCGCCGCTCGCAGCCCTCAGAGCTGAATCAACTGATTACTGGGCTCAACTCCAACAATCAACCCCACACGACTATCGGGAACAAGGGGAGATGCTTGAAATACTTGGCTGCAGATCAAAATTAAGTGACGCAAGAGAATCCAAATGCACGTAAAACATTAGCTGGAAAGCAACTTTACATGTAGGCAGGACTGCTTAGGATTTATTTCAGTATCCTTTTAAGGCAAACATGCACAAGTAAAACCAGGTTGAACTAAAATAAGCCCTCTGCCAGATTTCTGCAGACTACATGTCATTGGTGAAGTATGTCTCTAGAGAAAGAAAACATGACTTTGGAGGCACATCAAGCCCTGAGGCTCAGGTGAGTGAGTCAAAACAAACACCAGAGATGTGAAGAGGCCAACGGGTCACTTCATCTTTGGGTCATTTTGAAAACATGCTAACAGCTCGAGTATACCGCACTCATGCTCCTTCTAACTTTATCTAGAGTGTGGACAATAATGAGACGGATTATCTTTGATGTCCCGCCAGCGGAGGATTGCTCTGTCCCTACAACTCAGTTATACTAAATAAGGATGACTGGACACATAGGCTTTAGCTGATGGTCAAGGGTAGGGCAATGTATCCAGTTTTAAAGTTATACTTGTAAAAATGTCAAGTACAGGATATATGGAAAAGTAACAACATTTAAATCAATAGGACTCATGCTGACCCACTACACTGTCCCAGGTATAATACTTCATACAGAAAACGAGTGCTTAGTGTAAGAACAACATACAGTTATATACTTAGTGCCAACAAAAATAATCCAGAGGTCAGGATTAGTTTAAATTTATTTGTTTCGGCTTAATGAGCATTTTTTATTACTCATCTAAGATAGTGGGGCATGACCTCGATTTGAGGTGTGGCCAAATCAGAGCCAACCCAAGTACCAGCCAAAAAATCTGTACTGTGATCGACTATTTCATAAAGGAGGGATTTATGGAGATAACTGCAGGCTATATGAGAACAGCTACTGTTGGCTTTTTTTGGTCAATGTTTTTTAAAGTGGAATCGCTTATTATGTTTTAACCTCTAATTGTGACTCTGAACTTAAAAAAAACTTTTTGAGTAGCGTTCAAAGAAATGTTTATTTTTATAATTAATGCATAGACATAAAAATGCCAAGTTAAAGTGTTCAACTACTCATACTCAATGGATAAATTGGTATACATGCACTTCAATCTTATCAAAAAAGTCTTAACTTCATTAATTTAGTGGATGAGGGAGGGCACACAAATATTAATTTGGGGGGGCACTAAAGAAAGTTGAGCACCATTGTATTAGGTGCTGTGCTTTGATTTCCATGACAGCATTTCGCATTCAGTTGTGCCTCCTCATGGGCAGGGTCATCATAGTGCCCCTGTATGAAACTGCTGTGACATGTATCTTAACTGCAAAAGGAGAAAATGGGGCTTTCAGTTTGTGCCTTTCTGTCAAAGTAAGGAAACAAGTTCTGTTTTGGGACCCTTGCAAACAACCAAACATCATACTTAATGGAAAACAGAGAAAAGTTAGTCCTTAATGTTGCAAGGTCATTTTAAGACTTTAGAATCTGCAGGAACCTTGCTGACATAAAGGATCACAGAGATTCATATCAATACCAAGGCATCATTTTTTATGTGCATCACCCAGCCCTACCAAGGATAAGTGTGTTTCATAACCTTCCTAAGAAGTGACCTAGGTATTCGACCCATAACGTCCCCATGAGACGATGACATCGGGTTGCAGGAATTGGAAGCAACTGCAGACTACTATTAGACTGTAATAGAAGACAATATTTATATTTCAGAAGCGTCTGTGGATGTAAAAAGGGAATAATGCCCCGGGCAAACGTGATGGTGACATGACGCGGGGCAAGCTTCCAAGCGAAACACAGAGGGTGAGATATAAACCGCTCAGACAGCCTGATCCCACCGCGAGGAGGGCGTCTGAATCTGTCTCTTCTCGGGAACAGCCTGTCCAAGGATGTCACACCTCCTCCACTCTGCAGAGGCTGATAGATAGCCGGCACCATTATGTAACAAGCATCTTTTCCATCCAGCACTCCCCTCCTCTTCCCACCAATATCTGTCATGTACAGCCCAACCGTCTGACCACCGGCACACTCGCAGCCTCACAGGGAGTAAATTCCCGCTGACAGAGGAAGCTCTGAGCTTCCAAGCTTGGTCTTCAGTTTATAAACCTCACGCCTAGCCCCTGAGATCCATATGTCAAGGAACCGCACCACTGTAGAAAAACAGCCAGTGTTGTCAAAAATCCCAGAGTTGAAGAAGTTGGGTCTTTGTTTTTGGGCCAACCACTTAAAGGACAGACTTTGGTCCTTGGATTCCCCACTATGCTGTCACTGACAATCATACTGACAGATATGTAGCATGAGGTCTTCTGTTATTTTAAGATGTGATAAAAAATTAGCTTCGACAATCATACTCCAAGTTGTCGTGCCAACAGAAACACCATGTCCAAAGGAATCAATTCTAGGAAAAACGGCTACTCCAGTCACCATTAAATGATTAAAAATAACCTTTACCTCATAGCCAGATGCATGACATAAGTTCATAGTATCATAACCTAATATCTGTGAATACATATTCTTACATGGAGTAATTTTAGTCCAGGCTGCCTCTACCAATTAATTTGAGCTGTTTTTTTTTCTCTGCTGGAGATGGCGGAGGGCCTGCAGCAGCAGACTGCAGGGTAAATGAGCCATTTGACATGAGTAAACATCAGTACATATGGATCTGCTCAACACATGACAGCAGCATGGAGCTCGTCTGAGTCCTAACTTAAACTGTACTGCTGGAGCTGAGGCCTGTGTTTGAGTAAATGGCAGAAGAACACATGAAATGGATACTTTCTTTTTAGCTGTACTTCACATTGTGCCACAAGCTAAGAATATAAGGATATCTGCATTTGGAATTTTTATATTCAAGATTTTGGTATTGTATTGCCTTACAAATAACATAATGCCACACAGGACTACCAAAACTGATCAATTCTGCTTCAGAAGAGAATAAAATCAACCCTGTTTTCATGAATCAAACAAATAACTATTTTGGAATTGCACGACTAGTCTTTCAGGTAGAGTAAAAAAATAAGTTGACAGGTGATCTTGACAAAACACTGCAATGTCTGGCAGATCAGACCATGCTTTGTGTCTAAACTATCAATATCACATTAATAACAATAACTTGATTTGCATGGCACTTTTTTTAACCAAACTGTCTCTTCTGGTGCACAGGCCATGAAGGTGATGGTAAAAGTTAGTATCTGACCTTGTAGTCTATCAATGAAAAAACCCTTCTTAGGCAAGCTCAGAGAATAGTGACCAATTCATCCCATGTTCTTCACTCAGAATATGACCTGCAGCACACAGGAAGACAATGCAGAGTCTCTCACTGCAAACGTAACCATTTCAAGATTTAATTTGTCCCAACCTCTATCAAACTCCTAAACGATACAAAATTTGTCCAAAATGTTTAGTGTTCTTATCACAGTGATCTTTTATAACGCATTACGTCTGTGCAATACAGTTGTGTGATTGCTGGTGTTGGCGTGCCTGATGATGTGATGTTGTGGCTGTGGGGCTTTTGTGAAGCAGCTCCAGAGTCCAGAACAAATGTCCCTGAGTGGGACAACAAAGTGTAATTGATTGACTGATTAAAATCATAAGTTTACAAAGTTGTTTGTCAAAAAAGCACAATAGTTTCAGCACAAAAGGAACTACCAACAAAATGACAAATTAAAGCGGAGAACCCTTGCAAACAAACCCAAGCAGCATAATAAACCAAAGCACAGTAAGGATCTGTTCATATGTCATGAGAACCAAGGGGATTTAAGAATCCATCACTGTCAAATGAGACTATGGGGAACATAGATAAAAGATAGATAAATAAAAAGGGGTTGAAGTGGAAGTAGGGGTGGGCGATATGGCAAAAATATCATCACGATTTTTTTAAATTAAAATCACGATCACGATTTTATCACGATTCCTTTTTACTTTGATTTTTCTGGACTAATTAGCATGTTTGACCATTTTTTCCCTAGGTTTAACATATAAAACATGTAAAACCCCCAAAGAAAAAAAAAGGAAAATTAAAGCCAAAGGAACTTTCTGGACAAGTTTTAATTTAAATAGTGCAGTTTTTATAAAAATGTGCAATAAATGTAAACATAAAAGGTAATTAACAACAACATCAACATTATCTCTTAAAGTGAAACAATTCAAAACAAATGTTATCTAACTGCAATGTCTATAACCTGAGTGAATAATACAGCTGCTTTAGAACAGATTTTTGTTCAGACATCTTCAGGCTTTTATCTCCTTTTTTCTTTCTGCCATGGCTTCATGCTACATAAACAAACAGGAGATACCACCATGCACTGCGCTTTATGTGCTACGATTGGCTAGTCGGGTGCGAGTCAAAGTCTTTGTGCCCACACAGACGATCCGACGATCTTTCTGCTTGATGACGATATTAAATCGTTATAATCCTTAACGATTAATATTGTCATATCACACACCCCTAAGTGGAAGGCAAGAAAACAATAAAATTAACGAAAAAGTTTCCATCAACCACAGCAGGCCGTTTTTACTTGATAGCAAAGCAGTGGTAGCCCTGTGACTAAATGTTAATGGTGTGGAAACACCTAATTTAGAAAGCAGAAAGTCTGACTGCCATGTCTTGTGAAGATAGTACAAAAGCTACTTTAAGATCAACATGAACTATATACAGAGCATTTCCTAAAGCTGTTGAGGAAAGAGAAAAGGTTGCAGCACTGAAACAAACGTCAGAGTTTCAAAAAAGGACAAATATCCTTGAGACTGCAGTAAGAGCAAACAGATCACAGAAAAGTCAGTTGAACCCATCTCTTTGGACAACCAGACCCTCTCCTGTTAAGAATAATGTAGGCTTTTGTCATCTTTTAGATAAATAGTATGCACTCTCGACACTAGAATGGAGATGCAGCTTCATTGGAGCAAGGTTCATGAAAAAAAGAAGTGATCTTAACATAATGTGACTGCTTTGTGTTTTGCCTTGGCCATTTGGAGCTCTGAAATTTCACTGAACTGTTGAACTGTTGTTAACTGAGGAGTTGCCCAGTAAACAGGAACTAAATAAGCCACAGCTGATTTAGAAAGACAGAGCAAAACTGCATTTTTCATAGGAATGAGATATGCTTTTGTTACATTGTATATACTAATTGATAACAGTTTTTATCTGTTCAAAGTGCATAAAAAATCATTATCTTCTGGTGTCTCTATGAATTTTCCCCAGCAGTCAGTTGGTGTCTTTCTCCAATGCACCCTCTCTCTACCCTCTTTGGCACACTGATAAAGCAGGAGATGTGTCAGTCCTGCCCCAGCCACGAACTGTCCAGTGTCACCCACACTGCTAACATAGGCAGCACTGTCTAATGTAAGGCTGTTTCCAACATATTATTTTACTGTAGATCTGTCTATGAATCAGTGTCATGCTCAACTTGACCAGCTTTTATTCAGGAAAATAATGAGGACAACGGGGAGACTCAAGAAAAAGCTGTTAACAATAAATATGGCAAAACTGCTGTATCAGGGTCAAGTATTTCAGGATTGAGGCATAAGCCTGAAACATTTATTAATTTCTCTTTAATTTCACTTTGTACTTTTCTGCATCTTAGAGCTTACTAAACTGGGCCAGGTCCTTAAATAAGCACCTATTTCTCACAAATAGAGAATGTGTATTGCATCAGATATTTAATTATATCAAAGAATGTTTTTTTTTATCAAATCGTGACACTTAGAACAGAAATCAAAATTGAAAAACTCACACTTATTGTTTTAAAAAGTCTTAAATGGCTTTGCAAAAGCACATCCAAACACTGTTCCTGCAGATAACAGCCTCACTAATCTTAAAATGCTTCATAACCACTGTTATTAACAGCAGTACATAAATTTTCACCTCTTTCATGTGCTTGGTCTCCATTTCAGGTCCTGTTCTACAAAAAACATCATATTTTTATAGCCTTGAATAACCATATATTAACATTCTTGACAGTTGTTCTTGGATACAGGTTGTTCCAGTGCTCTGACACGAGTCACCTGCTTGTGCTGTGTGCAAACTTTCAGCATTCAAAGGCGACCTGCCAACCCAGAAAGCTGAAAAACAGTTATAAAACAGCTCAGAAGTGGAGTCATGCTGAGTAAATATACTACTTAGAAAGGCTAGGAATATGTGTTTTGTTGATGGTTGAGTGTTGACCACAACTTCAGAGTTCCCTCCAAACCCCACAATGCGGTCATAAGCTAAATAGCCCAGCAGTGAGACAAAACCCACTTTCCCTGAAGCCAAACAACTTGTTACTCACCACTGGTGAAACCCAAGCAGACCACTGTGTGAGACGAGAGATCCCTGGGCATTAATTAACCGTGCAGTAGAAAGGAGAGAGAATGAAAGAAAAAGATTGAGAGAGTGAGAGCGCTCGCTGTGACAGCTGTTGACAGGCACTAAATCCTCCGTGCTGCCCTTCATCCTCACCTCCATCATCAAGCTGTCAGCAAGGGCTTGTGGTACCATTTGAACTGTTTATGAAAGTCTTAATGTGTTGTTTTAGGGAGTAAAAATAAAGGAATCATGTCATTGTAAGACAGGTGCAGGACAGAATGGGCAGAGCTGAGGTGCCACTTAAAGTTTGGAGTTATGAGATGAGTCGTAAACCTGAGAGGAAACGTTTTAAACCAACAGTTCGCTGTCACGCATAGATGAGTGGACCAAAAATTATTTAAGCATACAGTATATTCAGCACATTGTTAATACAAGCAGCAGAAGAATAATGGTGCCACTGCTGTTAGCTAAGAACAGGAAACTGGGGCTGTAATTAACACTGGCTTATCAGAACTAGATAACAGAATATTGTAAAAATGTTAGCTGGCTAATTATTTTCAATTTCTGTAAGACATTCTTGGAGTAAGAAAGCTTTGAAGGCAAGAGGGAGTCCAACCCAGTTTTAGTAATGTGTATCTTACATAGTGGCCAGTTTGTGTAATTGTGCTATTTCAAAAGCGTGCAGAAGTTTGCTTGAAATATATGATCAAACAAAATATTTCATCCAATGCTGCTTTCTTTGGACTTCACTTTGTTTATGTGATCAAACAGGTTTCACTAAAAAGCATTTTTTTTCTCCTTATATATATTGTTCCTTGAATAAAATCAAAAATAATCTCCCTATCTAATCCTAACATTTCAAAGAGATTATCTTGTGGTCAATACACATGTTACTGTAAGTGGTTCTCACCGCAAACAATCTCCTTTAGGCTAAATTACTTTTCTGAATTAGGTTTTTCAACATTGAACTCAGCAATTCCCCAACCCAGCTGACACATCCAAAATTTGACCGGAGGCAAGAAACACCTGTATTTTCTTCAAGAAAATGGAGCAGTGAAAATCTATCAGCAGACACGATGTGTCCCTTCAGTGGTACGGTCCAACTTTCCACTGAATATCTGACCTCAGGCCAGAAGCTCAAGACAAAAAAAAAAACTTAC
Organism: Scarus forsteni; assembly: GCA_036419115.1. Taxonomy (NCBI): domain Eukaryota; kingdom Metazoa; phylum Chordata; class Actinopteri; order Labriformes; family Labridae; genus Scarus; species Scarus forsteni. Next base: position 1,705,945 of record JAZDUH010000229.1, on the reverse strand, counting down.
TGGGCCAATTTGAATCCCTTGCTAAAGTTTGATAAATCACAGTAATTAAAAATATCATCAACAATGCTGACCTATTTTCTCTGCTGCACGACTGCAGCCAGCGCAGTCCAGTAAATAATTAACTCCAAAATGTGTTATTTTATTCAGCTTGAAGGCAAGCCTGTCCTCTCCTGCAAGACTTGTAAAGTCATTGTCAAAGAATTTAAAGGCCAAACCAAACTGACACATGATTTTCAGCTAGTCTGATCAACAATAGCATTAATTAGAGCATGGTTCTGTAAAACGGACAACAGCAAGCAAGAAATAAGATGCTGAAATCACATTTATCTACCATATCAGGGCCATTAAAACATGCCCTAACTGGCATTCCTGCAATGTGACTGTTGCAAATTCTCACATTGCATATGTTGTGTGAAAACAATATATTGTTCAGTCGTATACTGTGAACATTTTCAGCAAGTGACCATATGATAGTCTCAAAAAATACTGAATTACTGAATTATTGACCATCATTAATTTCTTTGAACAAGAATGCTACGAAGAAATAGAGAATGGACGTGCAAAGTCGACTGAACAGTTATTTGTCATTTCCATCAATAGTTGGCACTAGAATTTCAAGCTTGTTAAACAAAAGACACTGAAAATTTCATATTTTTTTTTACAGCAGTAAACAACATCTGTGAACACAGAAAGGTTTTCCACAAAATCTTTACCCTGAAATTACCCAATTAAACCATGTTGTTTCTCTCTTCTGCCCCTCTTTTGTCTAACAGGAAAACTGTAGGATTAAGTCTGGGAATTTCTGGGAAACTAACCCAAAATTTCAGGGAACCATCAAGGCTGCATTTGTAAAAATGATTCAAATATAACTTTATAAACTGAAATGCAGGCCAGCCATTAGTTGGGGCTATTGCCATCGTGTTTGCAGCTCTGGTTAGTGAGCCTGCTCTTTTAGCTATACTGCTCAGATGTAAACAAAGGCACTAAAATCAGTATAGCATCTTATGTGGTAGGTAGGATTTTGCAGTATCTGTAGTAGAAGTTGGAAATAAAGTTTTACATGGGTGTGCAGTAAAAAAAACGACACATATCTGCACATGTTCTTTTTGAGTACTTAAAAAAGACCAATATAGAAAAAATGTTGGCAATGCCAACCAAAGTGACAGCAGCAAGTTAAAATAAAACAGCAGAAAGTAAATATGGTCACCTCTTGCTCCTAAAAATAAAGACAAACTCCACGTGGACAAGCTCAAAGCATTGACATAGTAGTTTATAAATTCGATGTTGATGTCATTGCTGCTACATCTGCTTGTTATGTGGTCTTAGAGCCCTTTATTTGGCAAATACAGGAAGCATGATGTTTGCAGACACATTCAACCAAAACCTAAAAGAACATGGAAAACTCCTGCAAATGTTGGGATGTAGACATGAAGAGACTGCACATCCACACTTCATCAAGACACTGACAACAATCTGGCTCCAGATGGATTTTCCATTTTGAGAGCTGTCTAAGAGAAGGGGACTGTATTCATTTTAAACTGTCCCACTTTCCAGTCCATAAAAATCAGACATCTCCCAAACGAGAGCCTCGCTTTGGACCCCATTTATAGGAGTAGAGAGCTGGCTTTTCCAGCCAGACCCATCACACACACTCACATGCATGCACAGCCCTGATCTGGCCTGTTGGTTTTTTGGTACATCTCCTGCACACAAACACACACACTTTTATTATTCTAATGGGCCATGCAAACTTCCAATTCAGAAGTAAGCATCGCATAAGTCCCCTCAACAAAAGCCCCTGAGTATTTTCAGTAGGTTTTTCAAAAATTGCGGAGCATAAGCTCTGTGGTGCAAAAAGTTCATGGAACTTGCAAGTGTTTTTTTTTTCATAAAGATAGTCTTTAACCTCTAAGCATTACTTTTATAATTCTTGAAGATTAGCTGTAATTAATGAACTCAAAATACTCCATTGTGACCTGTACTTAAACAAGCAGAGAACATGTCAGGAAAACAAGGGTATAATGATTTTTATTATCAGTGCAACTCTAACTTTAAGCGTCTCTTAATTAAGGCATATGTAATTAACAGTCATTATACTAATTAACTGATCTAATTTTTTTATGTTTACTTTTTCAGAGCAAGTCAGCTTCATCTAAAATGCCAGCAGGCTAATGCTGATAGCACAGTACACGAATTGTCAGCTTTTTTATATTCTTTTCAACTCCTCAGCTTAAGACCTAAATCAATGTAATGAACCAAACAAACTAATAACCACAAGTTTGCTTTCCATTTGCCAGCAAGTTGGGACTGACTAACATTTAGAACAGTCAGTCATTACAACTGCTGAGGGGTAGCTCTATTTAACATTTTATATCCAACATACTCATCTAGTGATGTATCTAGAAAATTGATGTGTTGGCACAATCATTCATTTAATTATTCAGTTTGAAAGATAACTCAGTGGAGGAAAATGCATGTAGAGAGCATACCTCAAGTTGAGGAGGAAACTCAGCTACTGTGCTACATTTCAAGGGGCTTACCTCGGACAATCTATATTCAGCAGACACAAATATGATGAGGACAGATTTATGATCTGGGCATTCATGGGTTTGTCACTATTCTAAATTCTTATCTTCAGCCACTTTGTGTCTGCCTGGATGGATACATCTCTGGATGTATGTTTATAGCTACAGTATGTGTGTATCTGTAAAATAAAGAGTACGGCTGCAGCCTGTTCTATTGCAAAGTGCCTTGAGATAACACTTGCAATGAACTGGCTCTATAAAAACAATTGATTCAGTGTTTCACTCTAACGTATATAAAGAGCATTATACTAAGTGACTGTTAACAGAGTCTCAAAATATTGGATTAATTAGAATTTATGGGAAAATAATACATACACAGAAAAATAATAATGCCTCATGCTACTTATCATCAACTTGATTCATATCCCTATATGCAGTGCTAAAAACCACTATAGCCTAGCTACAGCGAAGATTCAGCATAAAGCAGCCTTAAATTAGGCTCTGTGTAAAGGTTGGAAAGCAACATGATCTTGGCACTTCAAGTAGCCTTTAATGTTAATTGTTCTTATATTTTAAGATTTATTAGTGAGCTTTAACCTTCACTTGAAAAGAAACCAGCTAGGGAAAGAAAATCAAGAGGAGAGAATGAGGAATGATAGCAAGGATGTGTGGAGCAGCGTTGACCCTGGGTTGCCTACCTGGACAACTACAGCTTCCAAACTTAGGGTGCAACTTTATACCAAGGCCACCAATCAAGACCTTATTTTAATCCTAATCATTATGAAAAGTAATCCGAGACATATGCAAACCTCAGCATTTGATCATGGAATCAGTTTACATATTACACTACTGGTGTTATTTAGAGTAAATCCATATCAAGTTCACTGACAGGAATAAAATGCTATTTCTTTTTCTGTTTTGATTTGAACTGAGCAATATTTAGACAAGTCCAATTTAATCCTTGGGTGACTCTTTATATAAAGTCAGGGAATCATCACAGTCATCAGGGATTAACTTCTGTTTTTATGTCTTCTTCATGATAATCCCTCCATATATCAGTGTGGACTAAATCGGTCAAGCAGCGTGACTAGAATTATTCTTTAGATGAGCTTTAAGACTCGGCTGAGAATGCAAACTAAAAGTGGTACATATTTCTCCATTGTGTCTCTTAATCAGACGCAGCACATCTCAAAATACTGGAGCATACTTCTGGTAACCATCAGTAAATCCTGGCTCCAGCCCAAAGGTTATTGCCCAGACGCTTTAAAAAACCCTGACACACGCTAACAATTTAAGCTCATCATTAACATCAACCTCAGTCACTTTTTCCTTTATTAGACAGCCTTTAAATAAGGTTTTATATAATGATGATTTTATGTGACCTTGTTCTGCTCTGTTCATGTATTGGTGCATGCAAAGCTTTTATTCACAAACTGAGCTCAAATTTGGGGATATATAGAATATAAAGTACATTCAGACAGTACAATTAAACTTTTGACAAGAAAATGTATTTAATAATAACTTAAGTAACAGTATGACTCTACAGATAAGGTGTTGATCCTCCACATTTCTGTTTCTGGGCATAGCACAAAACAATTATCTGTAAGGTGAGTGACAGTTTTGTTTAATCAGATGACTGCTTATGATTGAAACATCAAAAGTGAGTGTTATATATGAATTTGTCAGTTTGAGGGTTTTAGTAAAAAAACAATGATTCAAATAATGTATCTCTGCCTCACTAAAATGTATAATAACCAAACTTTTTATTTGCAAACCAATGCAATTGTTAAAACTGTTTAGGTAAATCACTAAACTACTGTTGCATTTTTTTCTTGGATGAACCAAATTAATGAAATAAGCAGCAAGTTTACACATATAGAGGGTATGCACATGTCATCAGTCAGCATTAATGAGTGGCAAAAGCACAGACTAACAATGGCCACCAGTAGGATGTAAGACGTATTACACTCTTGTTTAGCTCAAAAATAGTCTTTTTGTTGTTACTATGATCTGATAATGCTCACCACAGGCAGCATGGACCATGGACGTACCTCTGTATGTTTCTATGACAAAAGCTGCACTGCACTTTCAGAGCATCAAAGTAGGTCAAATGTTGTGTATTGCAGCATCACTCTAATTTTTGGGGCTGTAGCTCTGGCAAAATGCTATCACCATTTAGACCCATGTTGCACTGTGACCCTGAAATGTAATTCTTGCAGCACTCTATAGTTTTAAAAGGTACCCTCTCAATCTTAACAAGTGTTGCAACAACAACAAAGAATTATAAAGTAATTATTGTCAAAATTACATATTATAACACAAAATCAGGGTCCAGTTGTGGTCAGAGGCAGCCCTGCTTTGTTTCCAAACATACCAGCTAGGCATGCATGATATGAGAAAAATGTTAGCTGCATGCAACATGCAAGGTTTAATATGACAAGAAAGACAATTTAGTAAAAGGTGGAGAATGCTCCAAAGTGTTTACTTGGTGTCCTCTCCTTTGCTTTTCTCATTGTTTATACAACACCTGCAACATGATATTTCAGATTCTGAAAGATATCAAAGAATTTATGTTTTCCTCTAAACTGGCAAAATAGATTTATAGGTAGCTTCAGCCTTATCTGTTGCACCAAAAGGTATGAAAGCAGGACCACTGTATGACAACTGCATTAAAAAGTTGTTTTTACTTTGCTACTATGAATGACGCTGTCGCTGTGTTAAGGCTATAATAGCAATAACAATAAAAAAGGAAATTAACTATGCATAACTTAAATAAAATTTTAAAATTGCAAGGCTATTTACATACTAATGCCTCACTAAGTGTCTCTGAAGTGTGTCACAGTTTACTTCAGAGTTGTTATCAAATGCCAGGAGAAATGCTTTAATAAAGGAGAGCTTACGTAAATTTTGGCAAACAAACAGAAAACCTTCCACACCCAGCCACCATCTTATATGACACATTTCTGGCAGGAAACACTTCATATACTGTAATAAGGAAAAATGCTTACTATGATTCTGAAATATCAGGCCATATCCACCCACAATGCACAGCTTGTTGGTCCAGGTTGCATTCTCACCTACGGCAAACTAAATTCTGCTGCACATGAAGCTAGCGAACTAAGATTTCCACTTTCAACCTCAGTCTTATTCCAGGGTTTGATTTATTTGAGCACGTTCACTGCCTCAAAATAAATGAACTACACAACAGGTACAACAGAGCTCATTTTTTTCTAAACCAAACAATGTATGTCTGAAAGCTCTGCTTATTTCAGCATTTTATTATGTTGAAATGCTGAGTCAGCATATTGTTCTCCATTTTGTTCTTTTTCTCATCAGTAAGATTTTGCCCCCTTTCACAGGCTTCAAATTTGCACAGATTTTCACAGAAAAAAATTTACATATGCAGCATACTCAGGAAAAGTGCGCTTGTATTTTTCACAGGTTTAACAGTTATACTTTTTACAGTAAAAAATAATTTCTGCATGTATTTTTACATTGAAATCAATGGGACATTTCCGCGGTCTGCTGAAAACTTCAGCAACTTTGAAGCTCCACAGATTGGGTATGCTTCCACCTACAGACTTCATTCTTGCTTTAAAAGCTGCACTGAGTTCTCAGTTATTTTTACATACCTTCAGCTTTTTGCTGGCTTCTACGGTTTTTTAAATATGATTTTTTAAGCAACACCAATTTTGAGGAAATCCTTAATGTAAGAGCGCGTCAGACCGAAGACCCGGACAGCTGAGTGAAGCGCGTTTTTAACTCGTCACTGTGTTCACATTTTAAGCAGTACAGACATGAGAATTTTATTAAACGTTTCAGCAGGTTGTTGGGACGCTCACGGTGAAATCCTTTTCCTGATATCTATCCCGATTTAGACACAGCGAGCGTTCGTTTACCCGGAAGCGTTATCAGTGCTGAGCTGCTGTGCACAGGAGAAATAGCCTGCTTTCCGTGACTCAGCATATTTAACCCTGTGGATAAAAAGGTAGCGCAGCATGTTGCGGAGCGGAAAACCAGGGTTTAAATCCTGGTAGAGGTACTTTTCTTCTCCAGCTAATACAGATCCTACTTTATAATGACGTAATCATGCTTGTCTGGCCACTTTATTAGGTACATCTACAATTCTACAAATATCAACACATTTAACCATCTTACAAAACAGTCATTCATTTTCTGCTTTCTTTCACATCTGCAAACAGTTTTGATGTACTTTTCACTATCTGCTACAGTTTCTGAGATATGACTGTTGAAGCAGCATCAACTTTTGCACATTTCTTTGAAGTTAGAGCGTGGTCATGACGCACACCTGAGCTCCAGTATCTATAATGTTCTGCAAACATTTTTATTGCACATTTCACACATTTTCAGCCCTAATTTACTGCTCACAACTATTCATGTCACAATTTCAACTTTCTTTGCATTACTTTGAACACTTTCATTTCACAGTTTCAGCAGTCACGCTCAGCATTTCAACGCATTTCCTGCATGGAAATGCAAATTCTCTAGTTTTAAATGATTTCATCAGCAGCAGCAGCCAGAGCATCTTGTCTCTTGCAAATAGAGCAACCAGTTGATGAGAGGAGATACCGCCACACTGAGAGCTGTCACTGCCATGTTGACAGACTGCCCCCTCATATAGACAAGGCCAAACAAAAGCGCAAGGCCATTCAAGCATGAGCTGGTGGAACTTCTTAAAATAGAGAGTCCTAGTCTAAATACGAAGAAGTGATATTCTTGTTCTGACACCCTCGGGGACATGAGGTCACAGCACCAACACTAGAACCTGAGAACATTGTCTGCATGTTGAGTTTACTGGCAGCCAGAGCAATATCTACTGTGACAAATGTTTGGAGAGTTGATGTCAGCCAAGCATTCTCCTACAGGCCAAATACTGCTGGCATGCATGTATCAACATAGACTTTTTACAATCAACGCATTAGTGATAGGACTCAGGACATAAATCCAAAAGCAGGAAGAGCCTCCTCTGGTTGAAACAGACAGATTTTTCCATTGAACACACAAAGGAGGCAGACCGTAATATGACAACACATTATAACTGATTACACTGGTTTGATCCTGTTGTTTGCGGAAAGCACTAATGTGATTATAACAGCACATCATGTACTCACAGATTTGTTTACTAAACACTACAGCTCTGGCTCCGGGGCAGCAATGGCTGAGTTTGTCGGGAACCTGAGGATGACCATACAAAGTCTCATGTGGGAATCAAAACCCAATACCAAGAGGGAATCAATGACCAAAAGCTAAAAGCATAAAGATATGTTGTCTTTTTAACCTTGATAATTCCCCTGATAACACCTTCCACTGAGTTCTGGATGCCTTACAAATCCATGTAGCCAAGATAGCATCAGAAGTTTTCAGCATGAACAACAACTAAGAAGTAATCATTGCAAAAAAAGAGACAGGATGTCAGAAGTTTGGCTTCATTTTATGCAGGAAGAAAATAACTCCGCAATAGCTAGTGTGCACCTCTGTGACATCAGGCAAGAGTGTAGCATTTGTGTACACAAATCAGTATTTCAGATAAAGAATGCCATGTGTTAAATAAGCTTAAAAACCTGTGTAAGCCTACTTTTCTCCACACAAGAATCCACAGGAATGAATAAGGGAACTGACTCAGAATTTGATCAATCGGCAGAATCAATAATGGCAGTGGTATCTGTAAAAGCCTGTCATTTATTATTCCTGGCATTGAGGACGTTATGTTATCCTACAATGCTGTGTTACATTCCTTTTGCTCAGCAGACCCTCACTGTAGCATCTCTCTGTAAGTGCACATTTGACATACATACTTCAGTTTTTGTGTGAGAAGTATGATTAAAGAAGACAGTAAAAAGATCTTAACACAAGATATCACCAGTATTGCTATTCTTCAGTTTGAAGAGGTCATATTGTACCTTAAATCGGGTTCATCTATTTATTCTGATGGCTTCAAGAGTGCTCCTGACAGCGCTCTATACTGGGTCTGTGCAAGGTGCTGTGTTAGATCTAGCCCCCTTCCCCACATAGGCCCAGTCTGCTCTGACTGGCCAACAGTTCAAGTCTGTGTATCAGCTCAGCTCATTTAGAAACACACAAGGGATTATTTGAACAAAGGACCAGATACCAGGAACAATCCCTGATGAAAAATAAAAAACAAGCAGAGTTAAGCCCACACCTCGTAGTAGAAATAAACCAAAAGAGATCTCAAAATTTGCCTTTGCACTAGAATACACTCTATTGCCCCCTTTGAGAAATTGAGCAAGAAAAGAAAGGAGTTTTCGTTTTGTGGAGCTATTGTACGCAGGTTTCAATCATGATTGTACATGGGTGTGGCCTGATCAGAGGAAAACATAGGAATCCTGAGCCACTCTAAAAATGATCAACTCATCCTGGGGCATGTGTCATAATGCACATGCAACAACACTTTGGCTACAACTGGGATATCCCACAACCTCCTGACAGAAAGTCTATCATGTTCGATTATTCTACCTTTTATTGTTTCTATTTAGTGATGTTGACCAACGAGAGTACAGAGAGCTTGCCCATGCTAAAATCAGAAAAGTAAACAAAGCAAACGGAATGGAAAAAATATGTTTTCAAGCATTTTTAAGCTTTGTCCACACACAATATCACAACCCATGCTAAAATCAGAAAAGTAAACAAAGCAAACGGAATGGAAAAAGTATGTTTTTCAGCATTTTTAAGCTTTCCTCACACATAATATCACAACCCATAATAAAATCAGAAAAGTAAACAGAGCAAACGGAATGGAAAAAGTATGTTTTTAAGCATTTTTAAGCTTTCCTCACACATAATATCACAACCCATAATAAAATCAGAAAAGTAAACAGAGCAAACGGAATGGAAAAAGTATGTTTTTAAGCATTTTTAAGCTTTCCTCACACATATTACAACCCATGCTAAAATCAGAAAAGTAAACAAAGCAAACAGAATGGATAAAGTATGTTTTTCAGCATTTTTAAGCTTTCCTTACACACAATATCACAACTTTCACACATGATCTTGATGATCTGTCCAGCACCTCTTTAGTTTGTTTTCTCTGTCTGTCAAATAAGGGCACAATTCATGGCTCTGTGATCAACTTATCTGACACAGTGACCGTTGTAACAGCCAAAGAAATCATACGGTTTGACCTTAACATGAGGATAACTATGGCCCCTGTGTGATGTGAAAACAATCTGAAGTAAGGTTTAATCACTTCACTGTTTGTATTTGCATGATGGACTCAAGGCAGAGAGTTAGAAATAAAACTGCTAACAGATTTTCCACATATCATGCTGGATTAATCATGATTGGAACTGACTGACACAGCCAATTTATTGCACAACTTGATTGTAAAGCAGTGTAAAGGTCTACTGCACAGCAAGGGATGCTCCTAACTTTGTAAAACACGGACCACTGCAAAGGCACAGCATCAACCCTTGTCTGAAATATCAACTCGCTTGATAAACGACAGTGCATGACTCCTCTGCAGCTCATAAACCTCTCTCTGTGGAATCTCCACGAGGAACTACGTGTCTGCACGAGTCCACACACACACGCACACTCAGCCCGGCAAAGTTTCCATCGCTTCTCTGCAGCAGGGAACCTCATAAAAGCACTTTGAGAAGTCATCCAAAGGCAACAGTTGTTGAAGGTACAGATAATTTGTCTTTGCATTGTTGTGGCAGCAACAGCGGGACATCCTGGTGGGGTTACTTTAAAATATCCACACACAACGGAAGAGGAGAGTGAATGGCAAAGATCTCTTGCCCCTATTAAGATTTTAAGCACTTCCTTCAGAGAGTAACTCAAACCCTGAACCATTTTTACAATAACAAATCTGTGAATGAGATATTTTGTTGTATTGCTCATCAGTTATGAATAAAACCTCAACATTTAACTGCCATTGGAGTTGCTGGCAGCCCAGTTTAAACAGCATGTCCTGAGGATCTTGGGGTGGTCAAGGGGATTTGTTGGATTTATTGATATTTGCTAAGCTTTATTCATTACATCCATAGCAGATGTGATGATACTAAGCAATAAAAGCAGGTCGTAAAAGACACCTCACATCATTAAGTTGGATTACTTATTCACATACGGAAAACAAATCAATCCTGTGCTGTTTATGAATGTATTGTTTCTTGATAAAATGTCAGGAATGACTTAAAGAAGAGCATGACAGTTTGTTAGCTACCACATCAGACATAAAGGGTTTTTTGGGGGGTGGGGGGTGGGGGGGGGTTGCCTCACATGAAGACCTTGCTCCCAATGATGACTTTTTTCAATTTTGTGAAAGAAGTGGGCACAAACAACTTAATATCTCATGTTTGTGGCTTGTCACCTGTTAATGAGTGTCCCAAACAGCAGCCTGATGGTCCTCTGAATGTTCTCCGTGCACAGCCAGCTCCACTGCTCCCTCATCAGCAGACACAGAATGTTCAGAGCCACCTCAGCCAATGCCGTCTCTGATGCTGTGAAGCAAACATGCAGGACACACGTGCATTATTAAACTAAATCACATTCAATGACAAAAACAGAAAGAGGACAAAATAATTTCTCTGTGAAAGGCAAAAATCAGATTGAGCCGTTAAAACATATTGTGTTTGTTTGCATGGTAAAGCACTTTTTAATGCACACACCTAAAAGATGGATGTGTAGATGTTAATGAATCTCTAGAACAAAAGGTGCACAACATCTCTGAATTTGATTTTCAACATAAAAAGCAGCAAAGCTTCAATGTACAGCTCATTCACTTCATAGCACTGCCCTCATGTGGTTGAACTAAGACAGTGCTACCAGGTTTTTCTTCTGTAGTTCTTTACATATTTTTTCTACTAATTCACTGTGAATAAAGCAATTTTTCATAAAAATATGATCTTTGAACATTTCCTGATATATGTACACTTACAGAGAAAAGCACAAGTAACTAAAAAGAGTTGTTTGAAGAGAAAATTCAACAGGCTTTTAAAATTCAGGGAGATTTCTTTGAAGTCTGTACAGTAATTCATAAAAATATGTTAATTAATAAAGCCTGAGAAACACTGTAGTTACTTTCTAACTTATTTAATGTTGTATGTTTAAAGTTAAAAAAAAGACATTTTATTGAACGCTTTTCAAATAGTTTCTTAACTTTCAGCTTTACCATTGCAATAACTGTTTCAGTCAATAATTTATTTCATTATTTTATATGCCCTGTCTTGTACAATTTTTGCAACCACATATCTTTCCAACATAGAAAAACATGCTTAAATATTACTGAATCCTGGGGTGCTGGTTTGGCGTAGCGGTTAGCACCCCATGTACATGATTCTGCCGGTCCACGTTTGAATCCCGCCTGTGACCAGTTTGCAGAGTGTCTTCCCCTGCTCTCTCTCCCCCTTTCACAAGCCTATCCACTGTCTCTCTCCTATCAAAAAAGGCCCAAAAAATGCCCAAAAATATACATTTAAAAATATTACTGAATCCTTTCAAGTAAAAAAACAGAAATTAAAGCTATAAATTCACATTTTCGGAGCTGAAATGTTCACTTCAATTTGCTGAAATCCAAAAAAATTTAAATTCCACCAAATTTAACATATATATTTCTGTATACCATTTGATACATTAGGTGTGAGTAACTGATAATCCATTGAAGGACATTTTTATTATTTATCTGATAGTATTCAGACGGTTTTTTTTTTTTTTTAGATATGTTGATTATACTGACGAGATAGAGGTATCATTAGTATGTTTCAAATATGATACAACTGGCTTTGAGGTAATAAGCATCCTGAACTTTAAGACCCAGAATGAACAACTACTGTCAAAATGCCCAAACAGGACATCAGAGCTGTAACTCATGGCATGTGACTGTGCATTGTTCAGTGAACACTAAAACCATCTATTTATTGTATCCTTGACTTTTTATAACACAAATTGACCTGAAAGCACCTTAGCATCCTTAGGGAACAGACTATAATATATGAAGAGGTTGTGTAAAATGCAAAAGGTACAAACACTGCTCACAAAGATAGAGCAGAATTACAGTTCAAAGAGGGACTATGTTATATCAAGACTTTGATTGTCTTTTCTTTCTCCAGCTTTCTTTAAATTAGAACTTTAATTTATTCATTATATGTGGCTTGAGTAAATGGACAAACTACATTTAAATATGGTATGGTATAAAGGTAAAACCACAGATTGTCAAAGGTAAGTGACTTTTAGGGAGATCAACAGCCCATATTTTGCCTTGATTCAAGCTCATAAATCCATTTTGCTGACTGCTGAAGTATGCTTAAGTACTGAGTTCCCTTTATCCAGCTGTATTGTTTAGTGTATAGAAGTGCTATATCATGTGGAGGAGGCATTAAACACACATAGGACACATAAAACTTCAAAAGCAAAATACAGGCTCTTTAAAAATATGGGTCCGATTGTGATAAATTAACATCACAATCAAAAATGGTTACTAATGCAGGCTAAATGTAATTCAATTTCAAGCCACGAGTACATTTATGAAGTTTAAGAATAGGTCACAATACCTTAAAAACCATCCAATTTAAACTTTTGCACTTGGAAAGACAGTGTTTGTAAAGTTCCCTCAAAAAATCCAGACATATATTGCAGTAGAACTTATTGCAACATCATTTCCCAGACTTCAGTCAGCCCTTTGAACACCAACTAACATATTAAGGTTTTCTGACATCTAGACAATAGCTGCAGGGGGAAAATATCATAACTTTATAATGTCAGTCTGGTCACTTCTTTAGAGGAACATTTTATAGACTGATTGGAAATGGGTGCTCCTTTCACTCCTCAGTCACCCTGACCATCTGGAGTCCTTCAGAAAGACAATGACCAGATGCCTACAGAGGACGAACTCAGTTTGGATTCAATTAAACTGGGAATGTCTAATTCCGACGTCTATCAAAGACAGGGATAGTTTCCATATGATGTTAATGAGAGCATCCATTTATAAATGGAAAATCCCAGTGATGGAGAGAAACAGAGTGATGGGATGATGCAACATGGTGGAGGGTGGAAGGACGGCTGCCTAAGATTAAGGGCTGGCTCAAATATAAAAAGTAGGAATGTAACAATAATTGCATTTAAATTAGTGAGGCAAAGATGTCTACATAAGGCAGTGTGAAGCTCTGACATGAAAAGCTCCTTCTGAGGAGTTTATTCATAAACATTCTGGTCCTTCAGCTTGAATGCTGACTAAAACCTCTTCCTGTTTATCCTTTAACAAGAGCTGCCCGGTTTGGGGATCTTCATGCTTCTCTGCTTGTTTGTTTTGGATTTACTTAGTGAAGTATCTCTGTGATTTTCCTTTAAAAGTGTCGATTCTGATCCCCTTTTTTAATGGTCTGCTTTTCCAAAATATCACTGACAAACCTGTCATGAGATGTCAAAAGTCAAGAACATTAATCCTCTTTTAAAGCTCTCTTTGCATCTGAAAATATAGTTATTTATCAACATTTTTTAAATCAACTTTATTGATTGAATCTTGACATAAATTTGCTTCTATTTTTTCACAACAGACATAACAGAAATAGGATATCTGGTTTAATGAATGACACAGCAAAGCAACATCTTTACAAGAGCCTGGGGCAAAACTATTTTGATACATCTAGTTTATGTTTACAACTATGCAGTTACAGCTCTGGGGATTTGCTCATGTCACTGTATCATCAATAAAGAGTAATATCTGTTTTCCCATTAACAGTTGGTTTAATGATTTTGCCCATAAATTAAATAGGATAAAAAAAATCAACATCAACTGAAACTGTTGTAGAATACTGTAAAAAAAAAAGTATATTTAGGCTGGTAAATGTGACACTGCAACAAATAATAACATCAGAAAATGCCACTGAAATGGTCAGGTAATAGAAAATGAACTATACCTGTGTATTAAACAAATATCACAGTGTTTCTCAAATCATTACAGCTACAGATAAATGGCTGACACCAATAACTATGGTCTGATTGCAGTTAAGGGGTTATTACCTCCACCAAGGAGGTTATGTTCTTGTCTGTGTTTGTTTTTTTGGTTTGTTTGTCTGTGAGTAAGATAACTCGCCAGGTGTTGGTGTAGTTTTAAGGGATGTTCACCATGGTACAAGGAGGATTCAAAATATTTTGGCAGTAATCTAAATCCAGATGAAGAGCCAGGAATTCTCAGAAGATTTTGTTAACATCGTGGAATTAAAACATTTTTTCATTATTCATAAAGTTTTAACAAATTTTGATTTTACAAGATAGCACTGATTCAGTTTGGTGGTGACCCAAAACTGCATGCAGATTACTTTCAGGGATTTGTTATTTTGTGCAATAGGCCAGTTTTGTAATTCACAATTACAATTTTCTTTTACAGCATTAATCTCATACCCCCTCCATCCATTAGCCCAGACAAGTGTGTGAAAAAAGAAAAAAAATAATAGCATAGATAAGTGTTTAAGTGTAAACAGTGGTGCCTATCTTTTAGCTTAGTTATTAGGAGGCCACAGCAGCAGTTGTCATGAATACGTTTCTCTTAAGGAGGGATATACAGTATAAAGCAGCTAGCAGGAGGAAGTTGGACTAAGGGAAGGGTCCTCCTGGTAATTGCAAAACTGATACATTACTCAGCTACAAAACTATCTGAGCTTAACTTCCCAATATGGTGCAGCTAATGAAAGAAACTCACTCTGCGTCTCCATCAGGGTTTGCTACTTTTCAACCCTGAATTGTCTACAGCACTGTTTTGTGGATTAAATTAGACGCACTCATTTTACAATCAAAAAGATACAATTTTGGACTCAGTGGCTGAAATCATCAAAATCCTTGAAGGCAAAGTAAACTGCCACAAGTCATTTTGTGTTTTTCTTCCTCTCACCTACAGACGCATGCTAAAAGCTGTATCGTGATTAATTTGATGAGTGTCTGGAATATGGAACAAATTGGTTCCATCAGACAGACCCTGCAGTGATCAGGGTGAGATACAGAATGGAAAGCCGCCCAGTAAAGCAGAAAGGAAAGAAGGAAGACACAACAACCGCTGAGTCAGTGTTCTGGTCAGATGCAAAGAAAAATGAAAGCAGACGGTCAGGAGTGAGTCAGACACCCAGACATGATGAGTGCCGAGACGCGGAGAGAGGCAGGGGGTGTAAGGTTCACCTATAGAGCTGGAAAGGCCTACATGGTGCATTCCATTTAGCTTGGATGTCAGATGTCAGAGATAGGAATTGCATTGCACTACACTGAGCTGCATTCAAGCTATACGTTTCCAGGTCAGAATTTCTGGTAACAGGGATCAAATGGAACAAGCTAAACTGTCACATTTAAAATAATCTTTTTAAATAGATGTCACTTTGGTATCATTATCAAGTTCCTCACATGATTTCTGAATCATTCCTTGATTTCAGTTCAAGAAATGAAAATTCTTGATGTGAATGTGAGTGCAGGTGCATGTGTGATGTATAGAGTGCCAGAGGGCTAAGATATGCATTTACTGAAGGTGAGCTAAACAGTTAAAACTTAAGTGTGTGACCATGTTAAAACAATGCGCCTCACATTTGAACAAAAATAACTTCAAGATTTGACACATTTTGTTAATATCTAGAATCATAGTGTGAAGCAGGCAGGAACCAAAGACTGCAAAAGAATTGGACAAAGTCATGTAATCTGAGCTTTTTGAACCCTCTTGATGCCCTTTAATGAATGCTGCCTTACATGCTATCTAAACCACTGCGCAGACAGAAAGGCTGTGTCAAGACAGGACTTGAAGCAGTCTAGTTAATGCAACACCATATTTCCCAAACCAGGAATCCTCAGAAAATCCTCAGAAAAGAAAAACTGGAGTAATAAAAAAAAATCACCCCCACTCACTGTCAGAGCACAAAAACATGTTACAGCTTTAGACTGAAGCCATTTTTTGACCAGGCTGCAAAGCCATGTAGTAAGACTGCATTGGTTTCTTTTCTCTGCAGTCAGCCCCAAGTGGACACTCGGGGTATGACAGCTTTTGGTATTTATACACTGATTCTGTTTACAGCTCCAGAGGTTGCTGCCTGGCAGAAACAAATCCTAAAATAAGCAAATTTTTTTAAGAAATAGGAAGTGTAATGTGAGTCATGACTTCTTTAATGGAAAATTAACTTTGGATTTAACTGTGACCCATGAAGTGAAACTGATTTACCAAACTTAAGATTCACACTTCTAAAAAAGATGGCAACACTGTGATAGTGCTAGCTGGTGGGGAAGATAAGTTAATGGCTAAAGCATTGCACCACATCAAAATGAATAAATACATTGATGCTTCACTTGACCTTTAACATACTTTACACACTCACCAACCATTTTATAAGGTGCATCTGTTCTATGCTTGTTCATGCAAAAACCTTATAAGCCCATCACATGGCAGTCTCGGAGCCTTTGTGCATGTAGACATGTTCAAGAGCACCAACTGAAGCAGCTGTGTGATGCTTTTCATGTTAGTATGGACCAGCACCTTGTTGAATCTATCACACCAATAAGTAAGGCAGTTCTGAGAGCAGCTTGGGGTCCAAACTTGTACAAGCAAGGTGTAATTAATAAAGTAGCCAGTGAGAGTAAATCCAGAAATTGTCATTCAGAATAACTGCATACTGCATTTCCAGCTACCATTTGATTCCCTTTTGGAATTTTTATTTGAATCTCTTGAGTCTTGAATTGTAAGCCAACAGCAATTTAAACACAACACTTGTGTGATCGAGCACCTGTGTGACAAAAAAGTTTAACATGATCAGGGTATCGTTTCTGGCTTCACTAACAAGGACAACTGAAATCAAGCTTTTCCAAAACACAAAGCTTTTAATAAACCTGACTAATGAACCCAGAATTTTAATGAGCATGTCAAAATAAAGGAGGAAGAATTTAACTGTATCATTTGATTCAGTCATCTACATACTTTTGATAACAAAATGTACCTAAAACAACCCATGATAGTCACAACAGAACATATGACCACCTGGAAAGTTCTAGAAATGCCAACATGAAAATGTCAGCCAGAGAAAAAGCATCCTGTTTTTGAAATGACAATCAGTCCCCTGCTGGAAACTTCACTGAGGGAAGTTTGAATGAATGAGAGTAGTCACTGCTTTGTTAGAAATTACCTGAAATTTGTAACTGCCCTCAATGTGTGTGTTTTGTGTTTTGTTTTTGTTCTTGGAGAGAGGCCCCCTCACTTTTCTCATCTAGTGGCAATGAATTAGTTACCTAGTTACTGTGGACCCCATGAAATAAATCTATGTGGACACACCCCTACTTAAGCCAAACCTGCAGTTACTTAGACAACACCATCATGAAAAAAACAGAATGAGTTTAAGTTGGTTAATAACACCCAATATGGAGGTGTGAGTGGCAAGCAGTTATCTCCGAGCTCCTTGTTGGCAAAGGCACTTGGCCCCAATGCTGAGGGCTTGGGTAAAGATACCTCAAGTATTTATGAATTAACTGTAATGCTAGCACTTTTTTGGCCTATGGGATTTTTTTGAAATGCAAAAATTTTCTGTTTTCATGCAATGCAACCACAACCTTAGTGATGCCTTTTTTAAAAATAGAAACAAAAGGAAGACACAGAAACAGGTGCTTTTACCAGCAAGATGTGATTAAAGTCTTGGGCCCCTTAAATATCTC
The DNA here is from genome assembly GCA_036419115.1 of Scarus forsteni. Classification (NCBI taxonomy): domain Eukaryota; kingdom Metazoa; phylum Chordata; class Actinopteri; order Labriformes; family Labridae; genus Scarus; species Scarus forsteni. The sequence goes on along the minus strand of JAZDUH010000229.1, from coordinate 1,687,775 downwards.
TTAACATTAACACCACTTCTCTAAATATTTTTGCAGTGATTTTAGATTGAGGTTGATTCACGTATTTGCTACAAACAAACTCTAATGAATCTAATGAAGGATGACCAAAAGCAAAGGTTCAAGTCCTTATATGGTTTATTGGTCTTCTGCAGCACTCTACTGACAACTTCACATCAGCAAAAACAAACCACACTAACTAAGCAAAGTTTGTTTTGACTGAATCAAACAGATTGAGTGCTCAAATACTCAAATCCACATCTCTTCATAAAGAACAATCTGGGTCCAGTAAATCACACAAGCAGAGTTTTCTTCATGTTATTACATGGTGACACTATGTGCATCTGGCTGAAGCTGAAATGAGGTCTATCTAGTGGTGTGCGATATGATGATATTAAATCGTTAAGGATTATAACGTGGGGATGATCTCATAAAGCAGAAAGATCGTCAGATCGTCTGTGTGGGCGCAGAGACTTTGACGCGCACCCGACTAGCCAATCGTAGCACATTACGTGCAGTGCATGGTGGGATCTCCTGTTTGGTTATGTAGCGTGAAGCCATGGCGGAAAGAAAAAAGGAGATAAAAGCTTGAAGATGTCTGAACAAAAATCTGTTCTAAAGCAGCTGTATTATTCACTCAGATTATAGATACTGCAGTTAGATAACATTTGTTCTAAATTGTTGGACTTTAGGAGATAACCAGTTACTTAAGTTTGCATTTATATTTGACCCTTTTCAATAAGCTATTTGGTGTGTTTAGTTTTTATGTTACAAAAGTGCACTCCATTGTTGTTCATTACCTTTTATGTTTACATTTATTGCACATTTTTATCAAAACTGCACTATTTAAATGAAAATCTGTTCAGAAAGTTTCTTTGGCTTAAATTGTCTTTTTTTCTTCTAGGGTTTTACATGTTTTATATGTTAAACATAGGAAAAAAATGGTCAAACATGCAAATTAGTCTAGAAAAATCAAAGAATCGTGATAAAATCGTGATCATGATTTTATATTTAAAAATCATGATATGATATTTTTGCTATATCGCCCACCCCTAGGTCTATCTTATTATCTGAGTGCCTTGAAGCAACTACCATCTACTGTAAGAGTAACCCAAGCCAAACTTAACATAGCTGACAGTAGATAGCCTGCAGGAGGCTGACTGACTTTTTTGTGAAAGTGTGAAAAGTAAAAGAGAAAACAAAAACTCCAGAGTGTGTGGTCTTGTTTTAACACTCACCTGAATCCTGCCTGTTTTTTCCTCTGAAGCTCCCATCCCAGTGTCCTTTAAATTCTCTTATCACCGGACTGTCCTCCCTCTTGCTAAGGTCTCCAATGTCTAATTTTTCTTGTTCAGAGATGAAGGCGTGCAAATCTCCAAAAGACAATCGGTTAAACATCTGAAAAAGCAAAGAGGAGAAGGGGGTAAGACATGGGAAACTCTTTCACTATTAAAACACTAAAGCATAACATATCTAACCTGTTCATAAAGACATTGACTCATAGAAAGAGTTTAAGAAAGGGAAGAACCTTTCAAAGCATATCTGGCAGGTGATTGGACAATCATTCCAATAATAACAGAACAGGCAACACAGCATACAAAACATAAGCTACTTCGTGGAAAAAACTCTTGCCAAAACATGTTGGAAGGGGGCAAACATATCCAGTCTATTAAGAAATACTTTCAGTGTTTTTTGTTTTTCATTAAATAAAGTAATGCATTCCAGAAGTGAAAAAAATTCACCTGAAACATTTTGCATCTATTCTAATTTTCACAGGTACAGTCACTCCCATCTGTTCCTGCCATGATGCTTACAGTCATCCTGGATTGGAGCTTTGCAAAGTGGAAATGACTAATTATAGACTTTGAATCAGGGGGATCCTGATTGCTGGGCAAGGTTGGAAGATATCAGTGTGTGCAGAGATATGCGCTACTTACTTTTCTTGTTTTCTCCCAACTGAACAAAACTGGTGTTCTGATGTCTGAGCCGTTCATGAGGGGGACGCTTTTACTGGAGGACTTCATACGAGACCTGTAATGATACAAACAAGTAGGGCTGAATGATTTTAGGAAAAGATTGAATTGCGATTTTTCTGGCAGATATTGCGATTTCAATTCAATTCACGATTTTTGTCAAATCAAGCTTTGGGATACTCACATGTGGGCTGAACAATTTTAGGAAAAGATCTCATTTCGATTCTTCTGGCAGATATTACAATTCACGATTTTTTTTCAAACTTCAGTGCAAAATTCACTTTGTTTACAGTACAGACAACAGTAAGGAAATAAATGATGAAAAACACTTAACACATTATTCACCTTCAATAGCGATGATAAATAATCTGTTTTCATTAACTTCTACTCCTAAACAGAGGCTCTGTGTTGTTGACCTGCTTACCAGCACTTTTAACATATAGATTGTCTACAAATTTGTAAAACAGTATGTGTATAATACTTGACACAACAGATCCTGAGTCGGTCAGGAGCGCTGCAAAAAATTGCAGCTTTGGCGATCACAAAATTGCATTGTATAAAATTGCGATTTCGATCTGAAACGATAAATTGTTCAGCCCTACAAACAAGTCAATAATAACAAAAGGCACAAATGCAGCTTTGATTTTACATTAAAACTCCAGGAACACAAATAAATAAAAGCAATATTTAATATCATGTATACTTAGTATCAACTGTCTGATTCTTCTTTTCTTGTAATAATGCAAGTATGTTTAACAATGTCTTTTTTCCAGGAAAACCAGGGTTTTTTTCGGGAAATGTATGGTGTTACGTTGTCAGATTGATGTATTAAAAGTTGTATGACAATAAACATTCAAAGAGGAATTTAATTCTCATAGAAATTTGCATGAATCACACTCAGATCAACAATAAACAAGCCTTTTAATGCATGAACATGGTTGACTCAAGCCTTGACTTTAAAGAGAAGGTATTTAAAGCCAGTTAACAAACTAATGAATAAAAAACATAAGCACACTTATCCTTTCAGGTGTTTTATGTTGATGTATTCATTTTTGCCACCCTCAGATGAAGAGCTGGGCAGTTACTTAATCTTAATTTTAAATACAATCACTGCCCTCAACAATTATTACTGTTCCACATTACATGCTGAACTTCTTTTTTTCTATATCATTTTAAGCATTATTTTGAGGTATTAATATTTTTGCAAGTATTCTGTTTGTTGCTCCTTCTTAGAAGTTCAAAATTATAGTGTCAGCTTCTAAGTTCAATACAGCAAGTGGTGCATGCTTTAAAAAAAGTCAGCCAGTAATAGTGTTTCATAATCGTGATTTCAATAACTGTTAAAATAATTGTGATTAGGATTCATGCCTAATGATGCAAATTTGCCTCAAACCCCCTTCCATTCAGAATGCATCCAAGATAGTGTATGTGTTTCCTCAATTCTGGAGCATGGATATTCAATACGCACCTAGGAACCTTTTGCAAGCGTTTGTTTCTTGGGGGTGCATTTAAAATCAGAACTAAATCCAGCCAAAGGAATTGGACACTTATGGTTTGATTGTGACCACATACACACAAGAGAGGAACTGTCCTTTTTGGACAAGTTGCTCTAAAATAAAAAAAACACACCAGCTTATAATTTGAATATGTTTTAAGTTATTTAAAGTTTTCTGTTTGTCACGAATTAGCGACATTAGGCCATCACAGCTCGGCTGATATGGCTACTGAAAAGCCACACACACACACACAGACTGAAAAGACAGCTGAACCATTTGTTTGTTTCAAAAAAAGGCAATGACTCACATACCTGAGATGAGAAAATGTGTTACTTCTATCCTATCTGTTCTCCTAATGCCTGTTGTCACCAATTTGCATCATGTCTAAATTTGTATTCTGTGTGCTCAAATTAACAATCTCCACTTAATTTAGCATATACTTGATAGCAAAAACACATTTTTTTTTTTTTAATATAACTGAACATTAATTAAGGTGACAAGGGTTAACATTCTCTGGAGAAAGCTGGGTATTCAGAATGAGTAACAGAAGCAAGAGGTAAACCACATAACCCTTAAGTTATCTGCACATACAGAAAACTTACTTCAGAATTAAATTACTTCAGAATCAAATTCAGCTTTCTGAAAACCCAGAACAGTGTGTTTAGAGCAATTATAATGCAAGTAAGCCTAGAGTTCAGAGCCAGTTGGTGGCAACACAGCTTATCTCTAATGCCTTACTTGCTCTTTTTATCACCGATTTTCAGTCCATCCACCTCTGCCTCGTTGTCCTCCGTGGGACTCTGAGGTTCTGAACGAGGGAAAGCTGTCTTCAAGGTGTCCACGATGGCATTCACCACAATCTGAACACAAAAAATACAGATGTGGTGCTTTAAACACGTTAAAAAGAGGCATCAGCTTCTAACTAAAAACAAGTCCTTGATTATGCCATGCTGAGATGATCAGTATCAAACCTTGTCGATGCGAGACACGATAAATGGTTTCTTTACAAAGGCAATTCTAGCATCTGTGTTAAGAGCCAAAAACTCCTGCATCTCCTCGCTGTTGGCAATTTCAGAGATGGCACATAGTTGCTGAAAAACAGGACAAAGAGGTTGTTTACATACTTGGGATTGAGGCACAAATCCTACACACAAGCAAATATATTAAGGTATCAATCCACCTACTTTAAGAAAGGTCTCTAGAAGTCCTTTCCGGGCCTCGATCTTGTCACTGTCCATGTTCCCAAAAGGCATGTCTGGGAATATTTTCTTTGGGCCTTTAACACCTTAAGATAAATCACATTACAATAAATTCTGTATGTTAGGTATCTATCTGCAATCACTCAGGATTAATGGCAAATACCGGTCTGCTCGTAATGAATGCTTTCATGTCCCATGAACACTTTTCCAGCCACAGTAAAGCAAACTATGTCACTGAGTACCACTGTGCCTCTTGGTAGCTAGACTGATTTAAATGTTAAATTTACGAAATATTCTCTGAAATGGTCATCCAGTGCACCTTTGATGAGTTTCCGTAGTTCTCCCTTTTCTTCCAGTCGTGTTTGCAGGTTGAGGAACTCGCTGTATCGTCTGTTGACCATGTGATAGGCGACCGGCTGAATGGCTGCAGGGGTTTCGATTGCTTGCTCAACTTCAGCTTCTTCAACACCGGGTGGGATGCCTCCTGCCTGCTCATATGCCATGGCTGTCTCATACTGAAAAAAGGAAACAGAACAGAACAAGGAGTAACACCTGTATGCATCTGCAAGATCCAGTCCAAGAAACAAAATGCATAAATTAACCTGTTGCCTCTGAGGAGGTGAGTAAATGAAGGGTTTGATTCTAATATCTCCAAACTCAATCTTCTGGCTGTTTGATGTTTTAAAACTCACTGGTTCAGGCTAAACTTGGAAAATCCACTTTCTGGCTGTTCCAAAAATGTGGAACAATTTACAAAACAGGCTCAAGATTGACACTCTTGTGATTTTTGAAACTCAAATAAAGATTAAAAAAATAAACCTTGTTCAATTTGATACAATTTTGTTAGTTTAAATGACACATCCTTTAAAAAAAAAAAAGAGTCTCTACCATATTAATAATAAGCAGTTGTTAAAGTTCCTGCACTTAATTTTCTAATGTTGCTGCTATGGCATTGTTGCAGGCATTGACGTCCCTTTATTATTTGCAAGTTGTTATGCCAGGTACATTTACACAAACAAGGACTATGACTCAGTAAACTGGTGCAAATGACAATCAACATGTGTTAAGAACAAAATTAAAAGGCTTGATCCATAAAATGAAGTATAAAAACAACTGGAAAACAGTGCAAATTGAATGAGTCAGTAATAAACAAATGTATAACATACATACAATAGGCATAAAAAAACACAACACAAAGGTATGTACATACTGTATTACAGAAAATGCAGTGAATGAGCTGAACAGATGAGCAGTGACTGGCAATGGAAATGGAAATTACAGCAACAGTATAAAGTATCCAACAGAATAAATATAAACATTAATATTTACAATGTGCAGTGGTATAACATTTGGCTGGATGACTGACATCTGCTTTTGTGTGTGAGGTTGGGGCACCGTATATGATGGTGTTGGCAGAAGGGAAGAAACTGTCCTGGTGTTAGGAGATTTCAGTCCACATGGACTACGGGCTCTTGTTGTTGGGTGTGTATGTTGGTGTGTGTGTGTGTGTGTGTGTGTGTGTGTGTGTGTGTGTGTGTGTGTGTGTGTGTTGGGGGGGGGGGGGGGGGGGGTATCAGATGGTCATGGAGAAGGTGAAGATCGACTCAATGATGGCAGTGTGAAGAGCACAATCATCTTTGCAGGCTGAGTTTCTTCAGGTGATTTAGAGAGTACATGTATGTGCTGTGAATTTTAATGAGGGGTGTTCAGCTCCCACTTGAAGCCCTCATTGATGCTGTCCCAGGAAACAGAAGGAGTCCACAGTGGGAGCAACAAAGTCAGAGAAAGATGAGGGCAGGGCTGCCAGAGTGCTTCCTTGTGTCCACAACATCTCCACTGTTTGAAGGGAATTCAGCTCTAAGCTCTTCTCACAGCACCACGTCACCAGAAGGTCAACATCTCACCTGCAGGCAATACGTAACTGCCAATATATTGGCCATAAATATTGACAAAAACAGCTCATAACATTATGTGTCACTGACATGCAATGACTTCATCCTAACCCTTGTGAGCAAACACACACCCAGTGTATATGGCTCAGTTTTTGTTGTGGAATCTGTCAGAGAATAAAAAGAAGCTATGAAACGAAAAATTATAATTGCTTTTTCCAATGTGAACTTTGGAAAAAAAGAAGTAAAATGCCTCAAAGCCACCCAAGCCGTAAATAATAAAAATATCTAATTAACTAATCACATGAAAGCACCTCAGTGTATTTACGCATGTAGACAAGACAGTCAAAACAACAAGCTGAATTTCAAACAAAGCATCAGATCGGAGAGCAAAAGTGATCTGAGTTACTTTCACTTTAAATCAATGTAGGTAGTTGTCTGGCACAAAGTACCTGCATGGTGACAGACAGACATGTCTGTCTATTTCAGAAACTGATGATCTATGGCAATTTTCACCAAAATCTTCAGGGTTTACAGAGAATATTCCAAAATAATAAAAAAAAAACAATAATTAAAATAGTAGCAATAACTTTTTTTACATAGCACCTTTAAAAAGAGATTTTTACAAAGTTTCATGTTCATGGCCCGCCGGGGGCTGCTGGGAGGATGCCAGGGGGTCTTCACATGGCCCCCTGTATTCATATTACAAGTGTGATACATCCATTTAAAGCTTTGATTCCCATGATTTCAGCCATATAAACCAAGCTGGGTTAAACATGACAGCAAACACTGTGTGGCCTATGTGCCAGACCAACTACAAACAATACTGTATACTGTTATTCTGTAATAACAATGTCATTACTGGCATTGCTGTCATCAGATCATCATTGGAGGCACTATGGAATTGACATTAATATATTCCCAAAATGTCCACAAATCAATCCAAATCCAACATCTGGTCCAAAGTACAGCAATATATCCATACATGAAGTGCAGCTGTATTTCCTTCAAACTGTTCGCTGGGTAGTGCGTTTTTCTCCTATTCAGCTCATAAATCATGTTATCTTGATGCTACGACTACAATGACTGATTCAAAATGGAGTCTGAACTTTGACCTATTGATTGTGTATGTGTGTAAAATTGAAAACTGTCTGAGTTTAATTTTTGGGAGAACAGACATCCCTACCTCCAGCAAGATAACACACTATGTGGAAAAGCTCAAATCATCTTAAACTGGTTTCTTGAACATAACAGTGGTACTCCAGTGGCCTCCCACAGACACCAGACCACCTTTCGGATGTGATGCACAACCGACAAACCTGCAGCAGCTTTGTGATGCTATCATGTCAATATGGACCAAAAGTTTCAGAGGAATGTGTCCAGCACCTTGTTAAATCTGTACCAAAAAGAATTAAGGCAGTTCTGAAGGCAAAGGGGTCCAGCATGGTTTTAGTAAGCTGTATCTAAAAAAGTGGCTGGTAAATGTACATAAAGTGGTCTCTCCTCCATCACAGGGGTTGGGTTCTAGACCCACCTGCGATAAGCGAAAACCTGCAAAATAGAAATACCCCATTCAAATATACCCTAGGCATATTTTAATAACTTTTAGGGGACTTGGAAAAGAATTCTCAAGTCCTGAAGCACACTTTTAAAATAACAGAAATCAACTCACCAAACAGCTACGCAGAATGCTGATCACTGTAGACAGAGATGCAGAACTGAGAGAGAACAAAGCAAACATCTCTCCTAGAGCTGAAATGATTCCTCAAATAATCCCGAGTACTCGATTACAAAATATCCTCGGGGCAAATTGTGTGCCTCAAAGCCTCGTTTAATATATAATTATACATAAAAATATATATCTGGACTACTATACAGTGCACTGTGTTTGACAACGGACAGTCATTTCTGTGGCACACCACGCCTGCTACCTCTGCTGCTGCACGGCTTGTAAAATCATGAAGGAAGAGAAAAGAGGGGGACAGAAAGGAGAGAGTCAGCAGAAGAAATGGCAGAGAGTGTCCCAAGTGTGTGGTCACTACAAGAAGGGACGAAAAGAAAACACAGTGCAGTGTGTCTGATGTCAAACGGTGTTAGCTTAGCACAGAGCTTAGCATGATAGCACGTCATCAATGCTGCAGCTCGTCAACAGTAAACATCCGGTCTGTGCGTTAAGTCCTCAGAGCGACACAACAGGATGACACTCATGATACATCAACAGAAGCAGCTAATGTGATCAATAACTGAGATATGGGCTAGTAAATAACCTACTTTGATTATGGCTCTGTGTAAAGGCTGGTTCAGGACGTAAATCAATGCAGAGACTACTTGCCCAGAATCATGTGTATTTTGTTCACATACTTTTCAAATCCAATAACTTTACATTTAATTTGATGGCAAAGAGTAGAACAGAAAACACTGACAGTGAGTAGAGGAAGCAAGTGTAGGGAATGCTTTCATATGTTATAGAAATGTACATTAGCTAGTTAAATTATCTTTGTATCTAAGTATGATATTATTTGGTCCTAGAAATAAAGTAAGCAAAATAAGATCATCAATATGGTACAGTAGTAAAGGCAATAATTTAGCAAAAAGAGACAAGCATGAATACAAATAAAATAAAATAACCAAACTTAAAAAAAAATACTGAAAAAAGCAAGTTATGACCCAGAGTAAAAATAAAAGTACAGATTCTGATTTTGAGATCACATTTTTGCTCAAAATGTTCAAAATAGGAAAAATAAGTTGTGAATTTAAGTGACCTGGCTTTTCTGTTCTGTGTTACTAATAATAATAATGCATAGTGATTCAATGTAAAAAAAATAGCAGTGAGCGCAATGTAACTGTTACCCGATTACTCGTTTAATCGCCAAAATATCTGATAGAGTAAATTGACAACAAAAAGAATCGATAGTTGCAGCCCTAATCTCTCCTTCCTGTGAGATGCAAAACCACATAATACACAACAGCCAATCAGTAGCAGAGAAAGAAATACATTCACTCTGATTGGCTGAAACGGTACGTATAGGTATTATATTGTGGTGCCCAAGATTTAAACTCAAACAAACAATGCTAAATACCAGGACTGTGAAAACTGAACTGCGATATCAGGGGGGTTTACTGTGCATTATATTTTGTCAACAAATTGTCTACAGTCTCACCCATTCTTAAACACACTTTAAGGTTATCATTACATCTCTAATGAAGATAGGAATAAGTAAAAAAGTTCATATCAACTCCTTACTTTGATTGTGTAAAGGGTGTAGGGATGTGAGCCGGTGCCTCTGTGTTCCTTCGCTGTGATGGTGCCAGTGATGCGCAGATTCTGGATGATGACCGGTCCATCAGGGCTGCTGAGGGGCTCAAAACTGAACGCCGGCATGGGTGAAGACGCCTGCAGTGGACTCACTTCTGTCACCTCCATGGAGCTACCCAGCCCACTCTGATCCACACCCAGGAGCAGATCTCTGGACAGGCTAACTGAAGGAGCCTCTCTCTCCAGATCTTGAGCACTGCTGACACTAACAGTCCCATCTTTAGATCTTACTGGTGAGGGGCTGTAGCTGCTGGGATGCTCTACTGGCTGTGAATTCACCAGGACTTTGGGGCAGGCGAGCTCCATGGGACTGGGGCAGACGTCCTCCTGCTCCACACTGTTCTCAGCAGAAGACACAGAATCTTTCTGCCTGTGATACAAGCCCTCCTCTGGGCCGATCATAACCAGGGAATCTATGGAGTTTTGTTTATAGTCCACCAAAGGAGAGTCAAGATCTGAGTCATTTTCCTGGTAGAAAGGGTTTGATTTGCTTCCTCTTATAAAATGCTTAAAATAGGGTCGAGTGGGTTCTTCCTCTTCTGCAACATTCTCTGCACATTCAACTTCTTCTGCGTCGACTACATCATAAGCACCGAGCTCAGATGAGGACGTCTCTGTGTGATTAAATGTTTCAGACAGTGCTCTCACTGGAGCAAGTTCGTTAGTCTTTAGAGGTGTTTGTTGTGGTAGTGTGAGCTCTGATTCAGTGGGCGGAGGGGGCAGTTTTGGCGGTGATGGAGACACAGGCTCTGTGTTTGTCGCCTCCTGTGGTTTGCTGGACCTGCTGAATATCTCAACCACAAGGCAGTTTAACCAGTCAGGCTCAGCGAGTTTAGCAATAAGCGGGAGTATAACATTGCAGGTGATGAGCTCTCCGACGACAAAGCGTCCAGTGCGGGTCTCCAAATGCGGCGGAGGCACCAAAATGTGCAGCAACAAATCCACAACCGCACGGGCGTAGTTGACCTCTACTGTGTCGTTGGTTAAGGCAATATGGGGCATGGTAACCGTGGAGTAAGTTTTCCACAGCTCTGACTCATTGCTCCACTTTGATGTCAGGGGTTTTTGCTGCCCTGTTACCAACTCCTTGGCTCGGATGTAGTCCTGCAGGTGGCAGCCAAAAAGATCCAGGATCCTCTGGGTCAGCTCCTACAGAGTGAGAAATATCAGAGTTTAGGTTTTTTCCAGCTTAATTGCTCCATCATGACAGATTCTAGACATAATCTTGACATAGTAGGCAATAATTTTAGCATGTGCACTTTTTTTTTGCATTTGTTTGTAGCACATATGCGGTCGAAGCTGTTGGACCAATCAGCTGCTGGATTATAGCAAATGTCATGATCTTCTTTATTTTGATAGATACTGAGATCACAATTATAAAACAATTACTCATTGTTTACTAAATGTACCGCATGCAGTCATTGAGTTGAATGCTCTCGAAAGGACAATTTGGGAGTTTGAAGTGGGGTTGCATGAGGCACATGGCACTGGCCTGAACATTAGCCACAGAGACAGAGATCAGCTCTGTACATCTGTATGGAGACAATGAGCATGGAAGTTAGGGCAACATATTCCTACAGATGATGCAACCAACCCCACATAATTAAAAGAATTCTAAGTGAAAACAAAGAAACAAAACAATGTAGGATGATTTCGCACTTTTTTTAATTACTTACAACACTTACTTTTGCTTCAAAATCTGTTTGCAGATTTCTTTTTAGATTTTTTAAGAATCTTTGGAAATGTTTTCCAGTTTCAAGTGTAGACGAACGGCAACAAACAAAAATCTATGCAAAAATAATTTCAAAAGTTAACATACCTTCCTGTCCACACGTCTTGCGCGTACTTTCAGCTCCATGGCCATTGAGATCATGGCATCATGAACTTCGTTTTCAAACCTGCTCTCAGAGGACACAGTGGAGTACCAGGAGGTGACAAAGTCTCTGATGATTTTCCTCACTGTGTTATGGATCTCCTGGTCCAGGTGATGCTCATCCTCTGCAGACGGTGCAATCTGGGAATAAACCAGGAAAACAGGCATCACATACATGATACTAATTTCAAAATGTTTTCATGTTTTTGTTAGTATTTAGTGAATGACTTGGTTCTATCTTATTTGATCATTTCATCTGTCTAACTTTGAGATGTTTTCTCTATTTAGAACAATAATGGTAATCTTTTTTGCTCATAATTTGCTTAACATGTTCAATAGAACATTTTCTGCAGTTTTTTTTGTTCTGTTTGGACACTTGTTTATATAGTAGGCACCTAATGGCCCTTTTCCATTAGCCCTACTCTACTCAACTCAACTCAACTCTACTCGCCTTGTTCTGCTTTTCCATCAGCCCAGTCGCCTGCCCAACAGGGTGCAGTGTGTCCCTGTAAACAGCTGAGCGGCACTGCGGTGATGTCATTTTGAGCGAGACACAACAATCTGTGGCCTTTTGTCACAAACCGAGTAAAAAAGGAAAGCAGAAGAAGGCTGCAGGTGGCAAGCAGAAATACCCCTTGAGAAGCACAGGAGAGTTTTGGCAGCTATACAACAGAATGAAGCCGAGGACGAGAGCAATTGCGCTGCAAAGAAAAGACGTATGAGGGTAAGCTAATGGTAGCTACCGCTAGCATGCTAGGTCGCCGCGGTCATGACTCATCGATGACGACATTGTCTGACCAATCAGTCGTCTGTGACATCATCTTTTAGTATCGATTGAGCTCGCTTGGAACCAGAGCGGAGTAGGTACTTAAACTAGCTTGTTCTAGGAGGTACCAGGCTAGTGGAAACAAGGTGCAAATCGAGTATCGGGCCGAGTAGAGTAGGGCCAAGGCGTGCAAGTGGAAAAGGGCCATAAGATGATCTAGGGTAGCCCTTTTGGTTTTTACTAGTATAAGAGGCAGATTTGTCTTCACTTTTTGTTTGCTTCTTTTTACTTTTTCTGAAATAAGCCATTAAAAACAAAAAACCTTTTGCATAGACCTAGGACTTCTTCATCTCACAAAAAAATTCTTACGATGGTGTATCACCGGGCAGTTGTATTTAGTTTATTTAGACACACACAAATAAAATGAATACATGATTCTGGTGCAAGATATAGGCTCCTCTCAATGCAAACAAGACGAATGTCATCTTTAAAATCATTCCTGCGACTTTATACCAAAAGTAAAACTGATACAGCAAACACTTTATGATAAGCTTTAGTTTTACCTGCTCCAGGGTAATGAACCTCTCCAGGTGAACCACGCTGTCCGACTCCAGGACCGCCTGTGAGCCAAGCCATCCACCAAGCACCACCAACAGACTGGTGAACACGCACAGCAGCCAGATGTTGACCAGCAGGTGGAAAAGCACCAGCCATGCCAGCAGCACCCCGACGCCGAGCAAGCTCCTCTGTCCCAACACCTCAGCCATGGCACTGGGGAGGCTGCTCTGTGGCCTGGCCCCCTCGGGAGAAGACGTGGAAATCATGGATGCAGGATTAACATCACACCTGAGGAAACAAGAGCAGAGGGGGTTTAAAACCAAAGTCAGGTGTGCTAGAGAATATACAAGGGAGTTGATATGGTTTATTGATGCAAAACATTTGATTTAATTAGAAGAATCATGTTAAAAAAAGCAAGTGTAGCATGTTAATCAACTAAGTATGGAACATAACAAAACCTGTCTGTAGAACATGTGGACAGGTTTTAGATAGAGGAACTCCAATTTTTTTGTGCAAATGCACAATTTCAAATATCAGCCATTATGAAATGCTCATCATTTATTTTATACATAAATAAATCTAAACTTACATATGCTAATATATATGCAATATAAATGTTTAACTGTTTGAATGATAGGTTTGTTTTTGTTCTTATACATTAAAGCCTTTTACACACAGAGTATTTTAGCAACAAGAAACATCATCTCATTCATGCAGTTTTTGGTTTTAGCCTGTTTGTGGAGCATTTCAGTACTTCTGTTTCTTCTATTCTGTGTGAAATGTGGTGTCTTGAATGTGATAGCAACCATAAATGTGGGGTACACATTGACTTACAGGCCAACAGAGGGTAAAAATAAGAATAAACATGAATTACCTCTTGTTTTATAAAGACTATTGCTCTACTGTCATGTACGGAAAAATAGAGAAAATAAAGAATAAAAAATCCCCACTTATGATGAGCATTTATATTATCCATAGAGAAGATGCTAGCAGAAAATCAAAGAATCCTTTTAACTCATCCATGCATTGTCTAAATAATAGTTTAGACAAATTAGGACTTATAAATATACTTTATGTAGTTAAATATATTAAATGTTTGACAAAGCTGAACATCTACAAAAGCTAAAATCAGTTCGCACGGTTTCTTGAAAACAAACGACTATTTTTTTACCTGTACGAACTTTTTAGTGTGTATTCACAATGCAAATATTTGCGTATCCGTATAATCAGTAAACGCGCATTTTTCAGCGCTCTTCCCGCAACAGTTACTGATTAGGCAACGCCTTACCAAACCCCGTTCACAAATAACGCAATTTACTGATTACAGGTCAGTGACTCGAAAACGATCATATCAGAGGTTTATAAGAAAGTATTCAAAGCAATATATTTCAGAAGAAAAATCGGCATTTAAAAATTGAACATTGGTCAGGAAATATTGGTTTAGTTTGTATTTTACTATGAGCCATCTTTGAACATTGTCCTCTCCTACACGGATACCTTGTGGCGCTGAAGCGTGTATACTACTCTCAAAATCAATGACGCCATAATTTTCTAGTGTACTGCAAACAGCCGAACTAGGTATAAGAACGTAGTGAAGTATCCAAAGCATTTCCTAAAGCGTCTTGTCATATCCCTTTATTTCAGAAGGCATATCTAGGATAAATTGAATATGTGTCTAGCATTAGCATTTGGCTAGGTCTAGAACACAGATGTAGCATTAGCCGGCTAGCTGCTGAACGTAACAGAACATATAGCGGCAACGCGCTTTGGCTATCGTTGTCATCAATGCACATGAATCTCTCGAGTTTTCATATAAATCAATTATTAAAATATCTAACCTGCACGAGCTGTCATGGCACTCCACGGGATGTCTCGTGAGCGTCCTGATGTCAGCTGTTTGTTTCGCTTTGTTTACTTCCGGTATGATGACGTAATTCAAATCAAAGGACTTCCTGTGGCTGCTATGCAGCCGTGATGAAATAGAAAGTTAAAATGTGTTTATAGGAAAGTAAACTTAAATTTAATCCATAGTAAGACATATCAAATCATATGCTTTTACGAATACTATTTTTGTGTTTTGATAATGTTTATTTGCGAGGTATGAATCATTGTTACCTCCGCCAAGTTATGTTTTTAGGAGAGTTTGTCCGCCCGTCTGTGAACAAAATAACTCAAAAAGTTATGGATGGATTTAGATGAAATTTTCAGGAAATGTTCAACATGGGAAAAGGAAGAACCGATTCGATTTTGGTGTTGATCCGGATCAGCGTCTGGCCGCCATGACGAAAAATGTGATTTTTGTGAATAGCTATGAACTAAAATAGATATTATGAATCCAATTGCTAATGGTATGTTTTTATGGTCAAGGAATCTAAATATTTACATGAAATAAAGGTAGGACTAATATTTATGTTGAAAATCACAATATGGGTGAGGACTGTGGCGCTGGCGGAGGTCTGCGCTCTCCGAGTGCTTTTCTAGTTACTTTTGTCAATGTGTTATGTTGTCATTGTATTTTCATTTATGGAACAACATGTTTCAGAATTGCCATGTATTTTATGCATTCTTTCGTTATTATTTTTAAAGCATTTAAAAGTATAGATTGTATTATTACCTCCTCCAAGGAGGTTATGTTTTCGGGAGAGTTTGTTTGTCCGTCTGTCTGTCCGTCTGTGAACAAAATAACTCAAAAAGTGATGGATGGATTTTAATGAAATGTTCAGAAAATGTTCCGCCATGGCAAAAAATGTGATTTCTGCGAATAACTACTGAACTTAAATCGATATCATTATGAATCCAATTGCAAATGGTATGTTTTCATGGTGAAGAAATCTAAATATTCCGATGAAATAGAGATAGGACTAATATTTATGGTCAAATCACAATATGGCTGAGTACTGTGCTGGCGGAGGTCTGCGCTCTCCGAGTGCTTTTCTAGTTATTATTTTTATTACTATCATTATTATTATTATTATTATTAGTGTTGTTGTCGTTGTTGTTGTTGTTTTGTCTTTTAATTAAGTTAAACATCATTTTCACTAGGTCCCAATAGCAAGAGCAAATGCATTTTTTAATTTTGAAGGACAACATTTTTTTAGACTGTTTACATGCCCCTGCGTTTTAGTTCAATTGTTAAATTCTGAGGCTTCTGATTCAGAAATATGCCCTCACTTTAAAATGTAAAGCTATTGAAATACAAGGACAAGGACATTGTTTTCATGATCTTCATTCAAATTTGCCTGAAACTAATGGTGCGTTCCAGTTGTAGTCGGAAGTCGGAATTTCCGAGTTCCGAGTAGGAACTTTTATATGGAACGCCCCCCGAGGTCTGAATTTCCTACTAGGAACTTGGGGGAACCTCGCCACCCCCTAGTTGACAATCGAAGATGGCAGCCCCCAGTGTGAACAGTTATTTAGCTTCTGTAATAATCAATTTATTTGCACTTCTGACTAGTGTGTGTCGCTCTAGATCAGCTGTATGCGTAGTAGTGTTAGACTTATACTTACAAAAATGCTGCCATAGTGATAATCACATTCTTCATGTGATATTTGTGAACAACAACGCAGGGTGTGCTAACAACAGCTTACGCTTTTTTTCCGACTTCAACTGGAATGCAGATAAGTCGGAGATGACGTCACTCCCTTTTCCCAGTTCCAAAGTTAATGAAACGCAGCAGAAATACCAACTTTAGACCAAGCTGCTCAGGTTTTACAGATCAGAGGTCAAAGGTCAAGATTGAGGCATCATTTATTGTTTTTGACAAAAGGCAATATTTCAAAAACACTTAAAGGGTTTTATTTTATTAAATTTTGTCAAACTTTGCACAACTGTCCTCTCTGACAGGAAGATGCCTTCCTCACATTTTGAAAGTCAAATGTCAAGGTCATCGAGCCTTGTGTTCATGCTTCACTCATGAAAGTAATTCTTCAATTGTGTTATCATAACACTCATTGAAGGATTTCCATCAAACTTTAAAAAATGATTATTGTGGCTTAAGTCTGATGGTTTTTTTTCTTTGAAGACATGGGTGAAAGGCCAAGGTCACAAAGTCTCATATGAGCTCTTTGCTTTTAAACTTATTAACTAAAGAATGCATTGAGAGAGTTCTTCAGATATTACTAAAATATTTACTTAAACCTGAGGTGACCAGCATTTTTTTCAAAAGTCATTGGTCAAATACTCATATAAAATGGAGTAAGCTAATAAGCAAGTCAGTCACTGAAAAAAAAACAGCTTTACTACACTAAGGCTTCACTCTAAAAAAGCGAGCTAAGTTACAACAACACAACGAAGCAGTTCCCTACATTCATGCTATTTTTATTTGTTTTTAAATAATAATAATTATTATTAGTAGTAGCAGTAGTAGTTTTAGTGTTATTACTGAACCAACTGTGGCCATAGTTAGATTTTTTTTGTTTGTTTTTTCTATATTTAGTGGGACCGTTTTGATTTTATGACCCACCCACTTTCATGAAATAAGCTTAGTTTATGTAACACTTATTTGTTTTGTGGTAGGCAACAGAAATTAACACATTTTTAATGAAAGAGGTATTTCATTAACTATTTTAATATACCTATATGAGTTTGGTTTAATATTTTTGTAACCATCTTTGTGCATACTACAGTGTGCCTAATGGAAAAAATGATTTCAGTCCATTATTTCTTCGCTTTCATAATGCCAATTAGTGCTGTATTTTGTATCACTGGAAAGCCTGAGTCATCTTAACAACAAGGTACAACTTCTGAGGAATGTGTATGCTTTGAATGAGGAACGCAGGTAAATGTGCGGGAAGCACCCCCCAAAAAGTGTCAAACATCCCCTGCAACTGAAAGCTGGTATACCAGTATCACAATGGCAGCCCTGCTACAATTTCCAAACATAGGGCCAAGTTCCATGAAACTGATGAAGTCAAGACAGACCACAAGGTGGGCATTCAAGGAAGACAACACCCCAAAAAAACTCTTTCTTACAGTTCCTTACATTTTTTTCACTGAGGAAACATAGCCTTTCTCACAGGAGAAGAGTGGGTGATGGCACATTTTTGGGGGGGCCCTAACCGCACATTAAGCTGTGTCATCCATGAATGCACAATCCTCACAAGTATCTTTGA
Organism: Scarus forsteni; assembly: GCA_036419115.1. Taxonomy (NCBI): domain Eukaryota; kingdom Metazoa; phylum Chordata; class Actinopteri; order Labriformes; family Labridae; genus Scarus; species Scarus forsteni. The sequence goes on along the minus strand of JAZDUH010000229.1, from coordinate 1,669,596 downwards.
AAGGTGAATACTGGTAATCAGACTTACAATGATTGAAATCCAGTACCAATTGATATTACTGAAGCTGGGAAATAACCAACCATAATAATGTTACCAAGCTTTTTGGAGTATAGAGTTCTAAGAATTACACAAAATTTGTCCAAACCAGTTTATCTTAACCCAACATTGTATGTTCAATGACTTCCAATCACAAAATTGGGAATGCATAAAACAAGCAGGTGGCAGCTCTGGTTCTTGTCCTTTTTTAAATTCTCTTTTGATTCTTTCCAGATCCAACCTACAGCAAACAGACATCATGGCTAAGTTCTCTGTGTGCTTTCTCAGGGTGTTATGGGAGCTTTACCTCTCACATTATGTATTAACATGGCTGATTTCACCTCTGAAGCCTCATTAGTTCACTGACCTTGGTGTTTTCACACATAATGTGAAATAAAACCTGCCCCCTGACCTTTAGCAACACCACTTCAGCAATGTAAAACACATTTATTGCATCTTATGCTGTAACCTGTGACAAAGGAACTCAGGGCTTTAAAAGACTATCAGCTGAGCTTTCTTTGAGCTGAAACACAGGGCAGAATTGAGCTAGACAACTGCTAATGTATGTCTTTGCTTAAAAATGTGGTAAGTTATACCTGTTTTATTCCATTTTTGATAATTGCTGAGATCATACTTTACTTTTATGATCATAACTTCATTTATAACATTCAGCCAAGGGTGGAATGTATACTAATTAAGTATTCTTGTTTTATCTGAAATGTACGTATTAAATTTTGTTAACTACAGTGCTGAAGACACTTATTAGACCAACTGTCACAAAAATGAAAAAAAACAAAAACACAAATATTTCAGAACAAAAAATGCAAAACTGGTTTAAATCTGAAAATATTGTTCTTGGGCATACATTTTGAACAGGAATAAGGAATTTTTAGCTGAATTCACGTTTTAACAAAGACTATAAAGTTGCCCAACAGCTTTTAAAAAAGTCATTTTTAAAATTGCCCACAAACACAGAATGCTACTGCACACTGTAAACTGTATTTGGTAGTGTAACTGCTAAGTGACTGTTATTATCCTGAGCTGGCCCAGGGGATTCTTTTTCATCTCCTTTTGGTTTTCTAGGGGATTTTTCATAAATAAATCACAGACAGTACTACTTTAATAGAGTTGTGCAAGGGTTATGCCTTTTTGTAGTCTAATATGGAAGTTAGCATGATGCTGGTTCTCTCTACCTTAAACCCACTAAAGCATTTGGGATTTTTGGATCATTGCTAATAATAATCTCTGCAAGGTATGAAAAATTATGATATTAATGTGTTCTGTTCTCTGTGGAAAATCTTAAACAAAATCAATTTCCACAATGTTTTAAGCTTGAACATAATCAGGCAGAGTGAAAAACTATAAACTACAACATGGTGGTTCAACTTTGTAGCAACAAGAATATTACCAGAGTAAGTACAACATCTCATTGTGACCTCATGTTCGAGAGTTTCTTAATAATAAGTTTCTGATCAAGTTGGTCCACATGGCTGTATGACAGAATAGTGTATGAATAACTGACAACTAAAAATGATCAGAAATGCTTGTCTTGAGTCCCTGGCCGTTTTTGCAGTCCATTTTAACACAAGATTCAGTTTAAGATTCAAAAACTGACAATATCAGATGCACTTTATTATTTCACATTGAACATTAAAAATCTCATGTATTCACCACAAACCTAATGTCAGGCACTTTATCTGAGACCAATATTCTGAATTCCATTTTTCTGCATTCCTGCCCCACTGTATTGCCCAGATTCCTTAATTTTTCTGTCCAAAACTACAACTTTTAATGTTTCTTTTTAAATCTTCTACAGAATTCACTGCAGAGACTTTACTGTTCAGAGAGAAATGTCTATTGTTTGTAAAAGCAATCCTGTATAAAAGTAAAATGACTCCTTTTGAAATCTCCTCAAAAAGGAAAAGTGCTTTCCATCCTGTTTTAAGTTTCTGTTAAGCTCTAAACCTCGGTGATGTTGGAAAACAGAAATAACTGTGATTACAGTGTGTTACTGAGAAATGAAACAATCATCCCTGCAGTTTTAGTTTCATTTGCTGGAGGCTATAAAACAGAGTGCTTTTTTGTCACACAGTGAGGCTGCCTCAGCTGGAGCTGCCTGATGTTTTCATTGAAGAGCAACCTTCAGTAAAGGTGAGTGGAGATTTTTCCATACTTGATCTGCAATGCATCTCATTATAGAAAACTTTATAAAGAAGAATTTAAGAGTCAGGCTTGAATAAAAATGGGAATGTTATGATTTCTTAATTTATTATACCCACTGAGGAAAAAAAAGGCAAAAAGTCACATATTCTTAAAATTAATTTTAAGAGTTGTTTATATTACTTTTTAAATTATTTTAAATGACATTGTGACTAAATCTTTTAAATGGTTCTTCTTTTATTCCTTTTTCATGAACCATTGATCATTCTCTTAACATTTCTATTATTTGTATAATCCCTCTGACCCTTTTTAAATTGGTAACCTTACTGGCCACTTTATTAGGTACACCTTGTTTGTGCCAGGCATGTTTTGGCTTCAGAGCTGCCTTAATTCTTCGTGGCATAGATTCAACAAGGCACTGGAAACATTCTCCTGATACTTCTTTCAATACTGACTGGCTGTGGTGTTTAAATGGCTGTTACTGAGAGGACGCAGCGCAATTCATAATCCATGTGACAAGTCAAAACAGGCTGAAGCTCAAACTGAGCATCAGAATGGGAAAGAAAGGTGATTTAAGTGGCTGTGAACATGGTCAATGGTGCCAGACGGGATGGTTTAAGTATTTAAAAGAATGTTTATCTACTTGAATTGTTACCCACAATTACTCTAGAGCTTAAAGAGAATGGTTTGAAAAAGAAGAAATATCCAGTGTGTGGCAGTTCCCTGAATAAAATGCCTTGTTGATGTCAGGAGTCAAGGGAAGATGATTATCAGATAAACACTAGTTACAACTGATGTATGTAGCAGACCATTTCCAAACACATAGCACATTTAATCTTGAAGCAGATGAACTAAAACAGCAGCAGGAGATAACACCAGGTGCCACTCCTGTCAGCTATGAACAGGAAGCTGAGGTTACAATTCACTCAGGTTAACCAAAATTGGACAATAGAAGACTGGAATAAAATATTGCCTGCTGATGAGTTCAGGCAGGGACAGAAAACACAGCCAACATGGAAGTATGGATACATTCTGTCAACTTAGCATCATTTAATACAGAGTTCCCCTTCTAATGGCTACTTTTGACAGGATGATGCTCCATGTCAGAAAGTTAAGACCCTCTCAAACTGGTGCCTTGATCATGGCAATGAGTTTACTATAATCCAGTGACCTCAACAGACACCAGAACACTATCCAATAAAGCATACATGGAAGGTGGTGGGATGGTAGATTTTCAGCAAGGAAGTTCAAGCACAAATCTGCAACATGTTAATATGGCGTCAAGTACTAAAGGAATGTTTACAACACCTTGTTTAGTGTAAAGATAGTCCTGAAGGCAAAAGAGCCCAACCTTAAATTCGCAAGGTGTACCTAATAAAGTGGCCAGTTAGTGTGCATTGTCAGTAATCAAGCCACTTTTCATTTTATTAAATCTTGACTCCATTTTTATATGGCAGAATTTTTTGGCTTTTTGGTTTGACAGTTGCTCTCATTTCCATCTTTCAACATTTTCTCTAAGTTTTATGCATTATATTTTTGTACTATGAGCTTTTTCAACATTCGCTTGGGCAGTGTCTCGACATTTCGACCTTTTGTATTAAAGTGCACAATAAAAAGAATCTTCCTGTTAATTCCTCTCACCTAGCTGACACTAATCCCTGTCTGTAGGTTGAAGCCCCATAATTCAGTGTTTAAATGCTTAATTTAAAACAATCAGAGTGTAAATTTCACATCAGTGATGGCAGTGAACGAGCACTTTGAGGTCACATATTGAAATGAGTGAAGATGGAGGAAATGAGCTCGGCTGATGAATACTATAACCTCACTAATCTGATTTGTTCAGTGTGGTTGACTCTCGAGCCGCTGTGGGAAAATATTTCTGAGGGACCTGAGGAGCCACACAGTCCCCTCATTAAAATTACACTGTGAGCAATTTCACACATCCCACGACTCTGGGATTTCCACAGAGAGAGACAATGATGAAAGTTTTTAGCCTCATGTGGGACTTCATCATTTCCTCTCAGACATGCACAGAAACACAGCCTTCGAGGAGACGTTACCTTTACTAAAGGTGAGTACAGGCAGGGAGAGCTTTAGCTTTTATTTATAACACATTTTTAGAGCATTTCAGTGCATTTGAATTATGCCACTATACCAAGACATTATTTATGCTATGGTTATTGTAAAATAAGGACATTTGTGATTTAATAATTTCAAAAGGATGGAAAAATGTTACAATGAAAAAGTCTTAAACATAAGCTGCCTCTGTGCAGGAAGGAGTTAAATGAAATACCTGTTCTAAATGTAATTTTTTTCTTTTTTTTATTTCTTTTTATCTTTTTTCTGTATGGAAGAAAATATTTTCTCTCTGCTTGAGTAAGTGTGAATTAATGCATGGACCACAATTTTAGATAAAATATCAAATCAAACCAATGGTTGGGAGCCTTTTCCCTTATATTTAATGATAACATTACTTTTCTCTACTCAACTTCTCATTAACACTTAAATCCTTTGACCTGATTTTAGAAAAAAAAACACTTTTGCGCAGTTCAAGGAGAAAAAATGTCCAAAACTGGTGTGATGTATTAGATCAAAATGGACCAAAACTATTGCACAAAGTAAAACTTGAATACAAGTTTATCATATCTTGAAGACAATACTCACACATTTGAAAAAAAAAACAAAAAACCTCAAGATTTTGAAAAGTACATTTATTTTATCCAACACAACGTTTCTTTCCCTGCAATTCAAGTAGCAGGTAAGGCAACTTTGATGTGGTCTTATTTCATGTAATAGAAATAGTGCTGGTTTTTAAGAAATCTTCTTCATAGCTCAAGTTTAAATATGAGGTCTGAATCTAAGAGAGCTTACAAAAATTAATGTATGATTGTTTTCAGGAAAGCAACTTCATATTTATGTGATTCAATGTATAAGCATACCCTGTGCATCTTATATAAAAAATGTAAATAAACATTTATATCAATTTTAGAAATATATGCATCTCTCTGTGTTAAAATGGGAAAAATAAAATGTATTGTAGCTGACTATTTCTTATACGCTGTACAGGCTTGAGTCACCCTCTATTTTTTTTTAAGAGAGAGATTTGCAGAAAAATATTTATTTACTCTGAAAGCATTATTTTTTCTATGAAGTAAAAACTACAGATATCGATAAATTTATTTTAAGCATGTTAAGTTTTATTTGATGTTAATAAATATAATACATATCCCTTCATTCAAGGACAGACACCTTCATTCAATCTAATTAAATACATTTGTAATATAAATATTATACAGAATACAAAAAAAGCTGACTTTTGCATCTGCAAATAATAAGCAAACCTAATCTTTTTTCTCAAAATCTCAATAATGATGTGACTAAATGCATATTAAAAAACACACAGATTATATCTCAAATATTTGTTAAGTGCAGAATGGTTTACTTCTTTTTTAGCATGCCTCGTGAAAATGTATTACTGGTTTCAAATCCAGTTTAAAAGGGGAAACAAAGTTTGTTTTTATTTTATGTACTTCATAGTCCATAAGTCTTACAAAATGTAAGTGTTTAAAATGGTTTTTGCATTTGCAAAAAGGTTTGTAATTGCTGACTGTTTTTATTACAATTAAACTTAAATTTGATCTATTTGATTCGTTTTACTTTAAATAATTCTAACTTCAGATGGGAGTTTAACAGAGTAGGTTTAATATCTAATTGTAGATAGTATAATTGTTCTTCATTAAAGAAAAAATTTAAATTCATATGGGATTTTTAATGTGTTTATTCAATCATAAATCTTAAATATACGAAAAGCAAGCCAGACATGGTCGGACAGCTGCTGCATATGCAAAATAAATAACTTGTACTTTGTGTTTCTGTGTTAAGTCGTCACAGATTTTGACTCTTTAAAACTATGTATTCTGCAGTGTTAGGGAAAAGAGACTATTTCTGGTATGATTAACTTTTAATGGTGGATAACTTTGCAAACAATACAAGCCAAAAAAAGAAGAAATAAAACTTCTTCATTCTGCTATGATTTAATGTGTCTAAATGAACAATGATTCCTGTATAAAATATCATTTCAGATGTCTTAGTTTTCATCTTGTCTTTCACTCTTTCCATGTTTTGTAGGTCTCCTTTTCTTCTCATAGTGTCAATATCAGCAGTGGAAAGAAAACATCTAAACTGTGGAGCTCCATCCTCAAAATGATCCATCACATGGCTCTGTGCAAGCTCTGTAAGTGTCACATTTAGTTACTGGACTAATACCTTTGTTACAAGCTTATTCATTCTTATCTAACTTCAGACTTCACTTCAGCATGAAGCTGTTAAATATGCATTGAATAAAGAGCATTATTCAGGCGGTTCACGAGAATAGAGGCAAAATATTCTGGGGTACTTCTACTAAAGGTGCAAAAATCCCTCACTTCTCTTCCATCTCATTTTTTAATTGATTTTAACATGAAAAGATCACATGGGAAAGTTTGTACCAGAGTTTGTGGTTTGAAAGAGGAAGATTGTGGTTTCCAGTGAACTCATTCATATTGTTGCATAGCTGGCATTCACACTGTCTATTCACCCAGATGTAGTCATGGGATAAGCAATGATCGGCATTAAATGATGAATATTTGTTAACATTAGACACAGTTCTTACGTGTAATTGGCAGATTTTTAAATTTAAAAAGAAAAAGAATATTAATGTGATATTAATATTAATTATATTAAATATATTAATGTGATACACACACACACATACATATATATACATATATATATATATTTATATATATATATATATATATATATATATATATATATATATATATATATATATATGTCTGGTTAACTCTGCTCTGGGTAGTTTATTTGGGGCTTTCGATAAATGGAATAATGGATGGATGGATGGAATGGTAAATGAATGTATGGATAAATGGGTAAATGGATGAAAAGGCCAATGGATTGATGGATGGATAGAATAAAATGAATGGATGATAGGATAAATGAAAGGTGTGGGTAGATGGATGGATAGATAGATGGATGATTGGTTACATGGATGGATGGAGTGATGATGGATGGATGATTAGTTGGATGATTACATGGAAGCTAAATAAATGAATGGATAAATGATTACATAGATGGATTAATGGATGATTATGAATGTGGTGATTGATGGTTGGATGATTACACTGATGGGTGTATAGTTGATGATGGATGATAACATTAATGGATAAGTAGATGGATGAATACATGGATGAGTGGATAGAGGGCTGGATGGATGGATGAATGAATGATGGTTGGAAAATAACATGGATGGTTGATTATAAAAATATATGGATGGACAGATAAATGGATTATAACATGGACAAGCAGATGGATGGGTGAATGATTACACGGATGGGTAAATGGATGAAAGATGACTTGTGGGTTGATTATTAGACAGACAGGTGTGATCATGACATGGATGGATGGATGGATTGAAAAGATGGATTGATGGACATATAGATTATTATTGGTTAGTGGATGGATAGATGGATGGATGGATGGATGGATGGATGGATGGATGGATGATTTTGTGAATCCTTATGATCACAGTGTTGTAGCTCCTCAAACATCAGTAGTTGAGAAAATGTCAGTATCTCTGTGTAAAATTCAGAAACATTCGTCACTTTTTCATCGGCCTCATGAAACTGTGATTCACAATGTTTATTTTCTGTCAGTTCCCCTCGTAGTGGTCGGTGTTGTGGTTGTCGCTGTGAGTGGGATTTTTGGAGACCCCTTGTATGAGTGTCTTCAGGACACAGACTACAGCGAGCTGCTAGACATTGTGGAGAAAGGACTTCCTGCCAGCAAGAGTCCTCGCCATGTCGCCATCATCGGAGGAGGCATTGCTGGGCTGACCGCTGCTAAGTTTTTAGAAGATGCAGGACACAAGGTTGGGAAAAAAAATGGATCTGCTTTTGTGTGGTTCAGGTATAGACCAAAAATGCATAAGTGAGTTAGCATTAAGCACGTCCCTGTTCAAAAGTCTATGGGATTTAGAATAGCTACTTCTGATAAATACCTGAAATAAGGTTTGCGATGAACACACAAGATTTGAACATTTCATTAAACAAAATAAAAGCAGTCTAATATTGGCCCACTTTTCAATTTTTTAAATTACTTGTGCTCCTAAAAGATGGTAGCAAACAAACTGCTAAATTGGTCTACAGAAATGCATTTTTAATACATTACTTTTTAAGATGAATAGTTTCGTATTTCAGTATTAAGAAGCACAATACAGCTTACTTGGTGCATGCATTACAAAATATGGCTGTTTAATGTGAATAATGATGCTGAGTTTATATTTTGGCATCCATGGGGTTGTATGCTAGAAGTGTGGTAGCTGCCTCTATGTTAAACCACCATGTTGTAGTTCCACAATAGCTTAATAATAGCCTTGTACACACGCCAATTAGGTTAAGTCTAAAAAAATCACCAAATCTGGATCAGTTTGTGAAGATTATCAGGATGAACAACTCAAAACCTTTATGAGCATCAGTGATCCCAGAGCACAGTGGAAAATTCCATAGGCTTTTGGCTGACAGAAATGCTAACTTCCACATATTTTCCTACCTGGGTAATGAACAAACTGGTGTTGGGATGTAAACTGATGTTCATGTGTCCCCCATGGGAAAGGTGACAATCATAGAAGCCAGTGATCGTATTGGAGGACGTGTGGAAACGTTCAGGAACAGAAGAGAGGGCTGGTACGCAGAGGTTGGAGCCATGAGGATTCCCAGCTTTCATAAGTGAGTAAAAAAGCTGCTTGTTTGTCAAAATTTCTTCTAGCTTCTATCAGAGGGAGCCATGGACAAAATCCACTGGGTGATAGGAGAGTGCTCCAGTCCTGTTAAAACTCATATGAGTGTTCTGTCCATTGGTCATTCTTCAGACTAAGCTGGTGGTTTTTGAAAGTGAGAAGCAGGCCTCCTCTGGGGGGCATGAGAGGACTCCAGGGAAGGTGCATTATTTCCCCAAAAATGTGTCTAATTATGGTTCAACTAAAGTGTAGATTTCCAGCCACTGCTATGTAAAATATTTTTCTGTGAATTAGTCTTGAAAAACTCTATGGCAGCAGTCAAATAGCTGCTGTAGACAACTATCTTATTTTCGTAAAATAAGTAAGTAACAATTTACTTAGACTCTTAAAAATGATATATTTGCTTTAAAAAAAGAGTGGACAGATATAAAAAATGCTGCTAGTTTTTTTTCTTTTCACTTTAAAAAGGATTGAAGATGACACAAAATTACGTAAATAAGACTGCTTATGGGTGGAATATTTGATTATTTATTAATTATATATATGTATATATATGTGTGTGTGTGTGTGTGTGTGTGTGTGTGTGTGTGTGTGTGTGTGTGTGTGTGTCTGTGTGTAAATTTAGAACATTTTTAATTTAATTTATATTTAATTTATAAAAATGCTTGTGCATAGTCACTAATCAGACTATGCACAAGCTACACTAATTAAAATGCAAGCATCGGGTCTTTAATTCAAAATTAAACAACCAATGGTCTTTATTGTTTAAAATAGGGCAATGAAATTATTTATTTTATTCACTTTGATCCAGCACCAGCCCAGCACCAGTTTGTGGCCTGTAACACATAGTGAAAATAAGAAAAAATGTCTAGTCTGTGGAATCAGAGTTGTTTGCTGCCACAAGTGTTAAAAGAAGTAGCAAAATCCATCATTCCAATTAGATATATCATAATGAATAAGAATGGGAATTGATAAGATTTTATTGAAACCAATGTCATTGGTGATTCTGCTTGCAATATTATTCCTTTATCAGTTCCTGTGGATGAACTTTGTGGGCAAAAGTTGGCCTCTACTGGTTTTCAGTGGCAACAATGTCAAACACATGACACACCTGATATCTGGTGGTGCCTTTTATGTTGTCATTTCTGCAGACTACCTCTGATGAGAGTGTGACATCCTTGATTGACAAGGCATGCAAAACTAGTCTTGCAGAGCAGACGGACCTACCTGATCTTAAATCATGCATCGCCATCTTGCCAGCCTCCTTTGTCCAACAGTGTCACTCTGCTAAATGCTTAACGGCCCAATCAGGGAAGAGCAGTGGAAGCAGTGGAAGCAGCGGGAGCTGCTGGCATGACAAAAACAGGAAGTGACTTGACATGAAGTGATGCCATTTCCTGTTGTACAAATAATGGTGGCTAATGTCAGTTAGCCTGTGCTCATCATGGGTACTCAGTTATACTTGGCGAAATATGCTCTCTTTATAAGTTTGCTTGGGATTATCTTTGGCGAGGTTCATGTTACATATAAGTGTCAATGATACATCTGTGTTGTATAATTTAATGTGCAGCGATCATCTTAAGGTAGTTAAGCTATTGGCAAATGGCCATTAGCCGCTAAGGCTAATGGCTAACAAGGGCAAACAACAGTGAATGGCCAGCTAAGCCACTGTGGCTAACGGCCATTCACTGTTGTTTGTCCTTGTTAGCCATTAGCCATGGCAGCTAACGGTTAGCTGGTAGCCTCTACGTCTAGTCGCTACATATGCTACATCATCACAGCGCTGCTTGATATGGATTGGTCTGTGATGAGTGTGATGAGCTAAACGATCCTCCAATCACAAGCTGCTGTTGTTTTTGAAGGTTCTGTCCCTGAATTCATTTTCACAAGCTCCTCCCCAGATGGATGAGTGAAATATTTCCAATATGGAACTGTCCATCTGGCAAGTCAGGTTAATGCAAAACAAAGTGGAAGGAATCGACAAGGGAATTGTTGAGAAAAAAGACTAACGGTATTGAGGAGCTGTAACTGATTCTATAGCGGAATTGTTTTTCAAACCTATTCCGACTAAAGAGTGAGACAGACAAATATTACTGTGACATTTTATTACGACTGTTGTTTTCTCCACAGAATTCTGCTCACTTTTGCCTCCAAACTACAAATCCCCTTAAACCACTTCATCCAAGACGACATCAATACCTATTACTTTGTTAACGGCGTGCTGCAGAAAACCTATGCAGTGGAAAATAACCCTGATATCCTGAACTACAGACTGAATGATAACGAGAGGGGGAAGTCGGCCGCTCAGCTCTTTAGTGAGACGCTCTGGAAGGTATGGGTTTATTTTATTTAACAATAAAATCATAACAGCTTTTGTGCTTTATGTTTTTTTAAATGCCATGTCATACTAGTGCAGACATCTGGCACATCTAGCATCAGATTCAGATTTTTTTAAACTGGACATTAAAAATGACCTGCTAGACAAACTAAAACCTGTTTTCATGACCTAACACAAAATATGTTTTGTATAATGTGAGACTAACACATTGTGAAAATTTGTATGTCAGGTTGTTCTTACATCAACAGCTCAATTTCTTTGTTTCACCTCAGTTGAAGAAGCAATTTGCATATTTCCTTTGGTTTGTTTCACCAAAGGAAATGTGTTTTTAAAGCAGGTTGAATGACACAACAGACCAGAGCTCCCCTTACATCATTAAGTTACAGTCAGCTGTGCTATGACTACAGGTACCACAGTGCATTATGGGAAGAAGACTAGTAGACCAAGCTAACCACAATATGGGTCACAGATTAAGTGCAGGGGCTTAATGTTGTATGTAAGATTATACAGATGAGCATATTTAACAGTATAAGACATCACTTATGATAAAAACCATGATCAAAATCTGTGCCTGAGGAAGATGGGCTATTAACACTTGCAGGTGTCTACCACCAACCACAGAGGACAATAGATAGCATGGTAACTTATTACGACATAACAGATGTATAAGTGTCTGCAGAGAAACTGTCAGCAATGCTGTAAAGTAGGGAGCAGCTTTGAAAAGGATAGATTCTCCTGCTTAAATTAAGTCCTGGGAACAAGAAAGCTTATGAACCAGTTGCCAAAGAAGGAATACATATTTGTATTGAAACAACTCTGCAAAACAAAAGGGTGTGAAAACAACCTTAAACATCAGTACTGGCTGTTCTGATTTTCTCGATTAATACAAAACTTCTTTTTGAGCTTTAAATGTTTCACATTCTCCCTTCTTACTAAATATGAAGATGCTTCAGGAGTTTTTTTTACATTTAATGAAATGTTTTGGAACTTCATAAATTGTTTTTTAACATATTTTTGCATTTTATTTCATGTTTTCTTCATTCAGTGAAACTCTTTATAGATGAGTGATGTTAATGGTTTACTATGGGCAGAAAATAGCTTAAAATGCATATATCAGGATCTGCAGATGCAAAAAAATCCTGCTGATATTATTGGGTTTTTTTATCATTGTTTTATTATTAATATTGTCTGTTTATATGTGGTGTCCTGCATTCTGCTTTTAACCCATTTTTATTGCCTTTTGTTTTATTACTGATTTTATGTTTTTAGCTTACATTTCGGGCGTCATGGTCTCATTTTATATTGTATGGTTCTTATATTGTCTGGGTTCTTATAACATATGAAAAGGGCCTTTGATTCAGAGCCCCCAGAAGCACCAGTGACTCTTTGTTTTTCTTGTAAGTTTCTTGTGTGCTTTAAGCATCTTTTGTAAGAGTGCCTTGATTTAATGTGAGCTTTTTGTTTTTATTTCATTGTACTGAAGCTCTTGTGCTTTGCTGTATGTATGTTCTTGAGTGTTTTTCAAAGCTCTTTGTTTGCCACTGTTTTAAAAGTGCTATACAAGTAAACATGTTATTATTCTTATTCTTATTCTTATTATTATTATTATTATTATTATTATTATTATTATTACCCCACCAAGATATTGGCCATACTTACTGGCTATGTATGAACCCTGCTGGCTGAAATGTAAGACACCAACATTCTCATTTTATGAGAATGAAGTGTTATTTTTCTTGTTTCACTTCTGTTTCTAATGCAAGTAAAGCATTTCTGAATAAGCAACAGCTATATTCAAGATAGGTGAAGACCGCATTCTTTGTTAAAAAATAATGATATCAATATCTGCGATGAGTTCAGAAATATGCAAAAAAAAATCAAGATGGTGCATCCCTACTTTTGTATAGCTTAGTGAAATATTAGTCCTTTAAGGAAACAAGTTTGCTGCTGACTCTGTGGGCTACTTTAGTACAGAGATTATGATGTTCCTTTTCTACCTTAACCTGTGTACAGGTGAGGGACGACCTGAAAGCTTTGGGCTGCAGTGCCATGTTGGATAAATACGACTCCTACACAGTGAAGGTAAAGATGTACTTCTAACTTAGTATTTTCATGAAAGAAAAAAATGTCAGATCACAAAGAAAACAATCTACACTTGACTGATTTCAGGAATACCTGGTGAAGGAGGGCAACCTGAGCCGTGGAGCACTGAGGATGGTCGGAGATCTGCTGAATGAAAACAGCCTCTTCTACACGTCACTGATCGAGATGCTTTACATTCAGTCAGACATCAATGACAACACAGAGTAAGAAACTGGAGATAATCATTTTCTGGGAGACAATAAAATAAAACTATATGAAAACAGAAAATGCTTTAGCACTTTTATCGTGAGCTTCAAAGCACAAACACACTGGGCTTTCCAATCTGTACCGAAGGTTGTTCAACTTCCCAAAATCCAGCTCAGTATACTTCCTGTGTAATTATGTAAAGCACGCAAATTTTCACAACAAGCTTACAAAACATTTGTGCTGTATAAAACAGGTTTGACAACATTTTCAGCTTAAACAGTTATAGAGGGCATTAGGATGTGTCTGATCAGAACAGTAACTGCCCCGTTTTATTGGGAATACACAACTACGTAGTGTATGTGCCTCTCTACATCCACCAAGATCATGTTTTTACATTTATCTGTCTGTTTGTCTTTTAGCAAGATAAGTCAAAAGCTAAAAATGAATTATAATAGGGGTGTTGGTTTGGCGGAGTAGTTAGCATCCAGGCACCCCATGTACTTGCCTCTGCCGGTCCAGGTTCGAATCCCGCCTGTGACCAGTTTGTAGAGTGTCTTCCCCGACTCTCTCACCCCTTTTCACAAGCCTAGCCACTGTCTCTCTCCTATCAATAAAGGCACAAAAATGCCCAAAAATACATAAAAAAAAAAAAAAAAAAGAGTTATAATTAGTATTTCACATTGAGTATGGCATAAGAAAGAAGTGATACAGTCTTAGTGGTGATTCAAATCCAGATGCAGACTAGAAAAGCACTCGGAGAACGCAGACCTCCGCCAGCTCCACAGTCCTCTCCCTTATTGTGATTTTCACCATAAATATTAGTCCTACCTTTATTTCATGTAAATATTTAGATTCCTTGACCATGAAAATATACCATTTGCAATTGTTTTCATAATATATGTATTTTAGTTCAGTAGTCATTCACGAAAATTGCCTTTTTCGTCATGGCAGCCAGACGCTGATCTGGATCAACATCAAAATCGAATCAGTTCTTCCTTTTCCCAGGCTGAACATTTCCTGAAAATCTCATCAAAATCCATTCATACCTTTTTGAGTTATTTTGTTCTCAGACAGACGGACGGACAGATAGACAGACAGACAAACTCTCCTGAAAACATAACCTCCTTGGCAGAGGTAATAAAGATATTTTAAAGGATTTGCTAACATTGCTCAATAGGACAGTTTGAAGCATCTTTGCCAGCTACTTAGTAAGCTTTTAACAGCTTTAGATGACTTTGTAAGAGAAAGTTGGTCATCACTCATGGGCGATGTAATTACATTTTCGGTGGTGATCAGTATCCAGTTGTGGATTCAGAATTTTTTAAAGGATTTATTAATAATGCAAGAAAGGACAGTTTTCACATTTAAAAAAAAAAAATTACTTACCTAGCACTGCTGAAAATGCCTCGGTGGCAGGTGGCAACATCTGGTGCTGAAAATGGAGGCCCATGCAGAAGTAAGCTGTAGTTCTACAAATGTCCACTTGAGGCTGGCTGCAAGAACCCTGGAGGATTTATGACTGTGTGCAGGAAAGTATTGTTTTAGGGTCTAAACAAATATCCTTATCCCGGTCCAAAAATCAGCTTTGGTTTAAATGTCTAACAGTGATGAGTCAGCTGACGTTTTTTTTTAAATGACATTTGCAGTAAGGCAGCATCCATTACAAAGCATCAACAATGTTCCAAAGACTTCATTTATAACCTAATGGCTGATGTCACATGGCTTCTCACAATTCTTTTACAGGCCATGCATGATAGAGGCTTGTGCTCTTGAAGCACTTCTAGTGCCCAGCTACAGTGGAAATGTGCATCTGATGAGAGATATTTACAAAATCTGCACATTTAATGGTACACAGGATCAGTTCACCTTGACATTTATGATAGAGAATTTCAAATGTAGTTTTTGAGAAGGTTAACTAAGCAAACTAAAATATATTTTTAAAATAAAAATATTTTCTCTGCCACTCATAGGTGTGGCGTGTGTAAACATACTGGTGTAATATACTCATATGGTTAAAACAGACAAACAGCAGCAGATCATGAGGAGAGACACTGACAAAATGATCAGCAGATCCTGATAGTTTGGGGAAACAGTTTAAACACAATTTTTGTCAGTCTACAAACGTGTGAGATTGTGAGAATAAAGATGTGACAGCCTAACTTTTCCTGCTCTCAATATTTGTTTTTCCATTCCACATGGTGAGCATCAAATGTGCTTAAACATGTTAAATCTCAATAAGAAGCTCACAGAGCAATTCAAAGCACAGATACAAACTTACACCGAAGTGTTAGTTTAATTAATTTGGTCAAAGTTTACTTTGTGTTAAAACACAGTCAAAGAACATTTTGGGATTTAAAAACAACAAAAGAGTAGTTTTTGTGATTGTTACTTAACTAGAGGGATGTAAAGCTATTTAGAAGAGACTACAGTATGTATTAGAAAAGAATAATCAAGCTGATATTTTCTAGCTTCAGTACAAAATATTCACATTCTGATTTTTGCTGTTTATTTTTGATATTTTCCAGGTATTTTGAGGTGATGGATGGCTTTGACCACCTACCGAGGGCATTCTACCAGATCTTGAATGGTACTATTCTTCTCAACTCCAAAGTCAAACTAATTAACCAATCAGGAGGCAGCAATGTGACCGTCAGCTACCAAGACTGGCGTAATCCAGGTTCCATGATCAACCTGACTGTGGACTATGCTCTGGTTACCTCTTCAGCTAAAGCGACCGTCTTCATTGACTTCCAGCCCCCTCTCTCAGGGGACAAGATGGAGGCCCTGCGCTCGGTTCATTACGCCAGCTCCACAAAGGTGATCCTCAGCTTCAGTCAGAGATTCTGGGAGAAGGAGGGCATCCAAGGAGGGAAGAGTGTCACAGACCGACCTTCTCGTTTCATCTACTACCCCAGTCACAGCTTCCCCGGTACAGACGCAGGAGCTCTTCTGGCATCTTACACCTGCTCTGATGACTCCACCCTCTTCCAGGGTCTGAGTGAGGACGAACTGATGGCCGTGGTGTTGGAGGACTTAGTAAAGATCCATGGGGAGGACATCAGGCCTCTGTGGACAGGGGGGCTGGTGAAGAAGTGGGGCTTGGATCCTTACAGTCTAGGAGCTTTCGCTCTGTTCACGCCCTACCAGCAGGGACACTATGCCCAAGAACTATTCCAGAGTGAGGGGCGCGTTCATTTTGCTGGAGAACACACAGCAACCCCACACGGGTGGATAGAGACTGCCATGAAGTCTGCTCTTAGAGCAGCCAAAAACATTAACAACCTTACTCTCTAGTTTTTGAAGCAAATATTATTTTGATACAAAGTGTGTTGCTTTCACATGAGAAGACAAAATGTAGCTGTTTTAACCTGAATCAACGAAATAATCATTTGTGAATCACAAGACACATTTTTTAGAAATAATTGGCTCTTTTTTTCCTATTAATTACTTAATCTTCTTGTAATTATAATGAGGTTGGTGGAAAAAATTGGGATGCAATATTGTCCCTTTAAACAAACATTAGCCATTGGCAAATGAATGTGGGATAAATAAAAATCAGCTTTAGATGTTTGTTGTGGCATACCAATTTTATACAAAGATCTGGCATTCCTCACTGCTAGTTCAGAGATATTTTAATAAGCCAATAAAAAGTGTCCCATTGGACAAACTTTGATCTGTTTTCATGATCATGGACAAGAGAAAATATTGGCACTATGGGAAAAATTTTGGTATTGGCATTAGTGTCAACCATAGGTGTTAATTTTTGTAAACATCTCCATTGGCGTGAGCCCTGTTTTACAATCAGTGCATTACTAGAAAATGTTATTCTGCCTTGTATTAATGTTGTTTGTGGAGGCAAACAGACCGAAGGATGCATCTAGACAATTTGTTTAATGTATGAGCAAGCATCATGGCAGCTATTTCAGACTGGATGCATGTTGGTCATGTGTCAGCAGTGGTATGTGTTTTTTATTTTGATGGGCATATTATTAAGCCAAAGCTTTAAAACTGCCTGTGTGAGCACCACAGATCACACAATGAGATTCTTTTTTGCTTATTTTCAGCATGAGCCACACCTGTATCTCTGGCAGCATAATTAGCAAAATAAAAAACGAAGAGCAGAATTTTCCTTAGATTTGGCAAATATGAATATCTACATGGAATGAGCTTTAGTTATCTCCATATCAAAATATATTGACATCAATTACACGTTTTCCTCACTATATAATAATTAATGGCAGTTATACAGAGTCATATGTAAGTCTGTATCAAGCTACAGTGCATCATATCTGAATTCAGAGGCTCTCAATGTTTTTTTTTTAAGAAAAATGCTTTAAACTGTTCATAAAAATGAAGTTAAAACACCAAATTGTGAAAATATTTTTCTTAGTTTAAATTGAACACCCTAATACTTGATACTTTACATCCATGTCGTGCAACTTAACAAAGACAAAACTTAATTTACAGTTTCACTATACTCCTCAAAAGAACATTGAAATGTTATTTTAGTCCATTATTTCATACAATAAGGTCTCAAACTTTTCTTGGGGGGAATAGTTTCTGTGTAGGGTTTAGTGTGGACTTTACACCATAATCTATGATAGAATTTAGCCGTTGCAACAGGCTATTGTATACATTGAACTGCTGAACAGGGTCCCCATCAGAAAAAAGCACCCTGTATGAAAAAGGAGCACGATGCTTCATTTTTCTGTTTATGATGGTCAAGATACATATCAGTCTTGTGATAATACTGGGGGGGGGGCTTCTTTTCTGAGTTTCTGGGCATGTGGGACCTCTTGCTCAGGCCAGCTGTCTGAAAGCTCTGACTCTGTAACATGTACATGAAAATGAAGACGAGCATACTCTGCAGCAGTCACACTGCAGTTTTCCATTAGAACTGTTTGTGCTTTTAAAAGTCAACACTTGGGTAGAGGTTTGTGTAAAGGAACTTCCCTAACTCCATTTTTTTTCTTATTCTGAGTTTACCCTTGTTAGTCATACAGTGAACCAAGTCACTTGTCTGGAATTAAACTGTTCTTTTACTTTCTATTTCCCCAACTACTGTCAAACCAAAACTCTTCACCTTTGTCTGAATATATATTTATCTCATAATTCTGAGATAACTGGGTTCTGAAAAATGAAAGCATACTTCTGTTTTCTCATGTGAATGCTATATACTGTCCACGTTTGTGAAAGTTTGTGTTCAGTGTTAAAAAAAATTTTAACAGTTGTGACAGAATATAATTGACAATCACTATCAATCGAAAACTGCACTAAAGACATCAGACAGTGAAGTCAGCCATTCCTAAGCAGCACTATGGTTCATAAACCTTCCTTCTAAAGCACAAAATATGATTATCTGGCTCAAACAACAACACTACTATCACTCATATTGTTGACTAACTTCGATGAATGAGCCTGTCGATTTCAGTGGAACATATATATTATATTGAAAAAAATGACTGCCAAAAGTCTGTGGATCAGAAAAGAAGCCATCAGTTTTATTTTCCTTGTGTTTCTTTAAAATGTTCTTCATGGTTTTGTGTCTTAATGGAATTTAAACATGCGGCCAAAAATACTGCAGTTTGATTAGGAGTAAAGTCTAGGGGTAGCATGCCCTTTTGAAGCATTTACAGGGGTTTGAACTTGAAATACTTTATATGAGGTCAATGGGGCCAGAGGTTTAATGTTTAACATTGAGCAAGGTCAAAGGTAGAGTTCAAACTCCTCCCTGTGCAACATAAATCAAAATTATGTTTAACAGTAAAAACTCTCCTTTACCTGTGTGCAAACTTTAGTGAGCACCAGATAGAAAAAGTTACTGGTTTATATTAATGTGTTCAAGTTTATTCTATGGCCAATATAGCACCAAGGTCATTGTCTTGCAGCAGCATATACGGTTAACATGGCGTCTGTTTGTTAATGTCTAATGGCTGTATTACTTGGCAAATTGATTCCGGAGGTGTGAACCCTGGAGGCATCTGTGGACTGAAAGGTGATTTAAATATGAAAACCATGTCTTTTGTAAAGCACTTTTTAACGGATCACAAAATGCTGGGTTGGTTTTTTGAGTCTCAGGTCTGAACCAAAAACAACCAAATTTAGCTTGGTGTAAACTATTTAAACTATTTTATAGACAGAACCAGTGTCATGGTTAAACTGGCGTTCAATTAAGTGGAAACCCTTCAGTAAATGTTACATTTTTTTTTTCTGGTTTTGTGAATTTATCAGTGTGTCCGAAGACACAATGGTCCTGTGCGAGAACTTGTGAGTTAAAAAAGAGAATAATAGAATGTGGCAGCAAATCTAAATGTTGACAGTGACATCTGCTTGTGAGAAATGGTTTGAGCATCATGTTACGGTCATGAGTGGGTTTGATAAACACAAAGTTATATTTTATATCTTAGAATGACCAGATTACTAAGGTTTGGAAAGGCTGAATAATATCATCTGCACTTTTTTTGTGCAAATTGTACTGACCTTTTTGCTGACATTTTGTGCTTTTTGTAAATGAATACTTAACCTCTTGTACTATACTGACGTAAAAAAATGTATGTGGAGTTTATTTTATCTGAAACATGCCATACTCTCATGGCAAAAATAAAGCTGCCCAATAAAGAGGAGTTTAAGAAATCATTCAAAAGGCTTTTAATAATCCATTTATAAATTTGAATAAATAACTATATGAACCATCAGGTTGTAAATCACTGTTGTTGGCTTGTTCCAGTGCTGCTCTTCTGTGTTTCAATTAAGCTGTTTTCCCTTTCAATACCTCATGATGGCTTCCAAAGACATCACAGAGAAATGCCAGATCCACGATTCTTTTGTTTTTTTAGTAAATTATTCCTAATTCATCCTTTTCTTGGATTCACACATGCATAAAAGATCACAGACAGGGCAGTGAGTATGATCACAATATTTTACATAACTTATAACATCTTTTAATGCATCATCAATGCAGACACTTGAGTTTTAATCACATTTTGGACCCACCATTCAGAAGCAAACACTGTCATTGTATAAAATGTCCTCTTCACATGATCCCCCATCATCATCACTGAAATACTAAACATTATTCTTTTTTACAGGAGCAGTCATGGCACGCACAGTTCTTCATGGTCAATGAGCTCCTTTTTGCACCATCTGTGTGAAGCGGTTAGTGATGGCCAGTGTGGTGTCAATGAAACGCTCCACGCAGCTCTGCAGGCACGTCTCCGTCCTGTAGTCCAGCTTTGAGCCCGGGCTGTCCACACATTTATCCCAGCAGACGTCTGTGAAGGTGTGAACCTGGGATAGATATAACACAGACAACACCTTAATTCACTTAAAGCAGTAGTAGTTATATAGAAAGAAGAATATTTTGACATTTAATTCACAGAGCCGTGTACACGTGGTCAAAGCAACATGCTTAAGTTCAAACTTAGCATCAGAATGGAGAAGAAAGTTGATTCAAGTGACTTAAAATGTGAAGTGGTTGGTAGTAGTAGAGGGGCTGGTCTGAGTATTTCAGAAACTGCTGATCTACACACAACCATCTCTAAGGCTTATGGAGAATGGTCTCCTGATGCTAGAGATTAGAGGAGAATGGCAAGACTGGTTCAGGATGACAGAGAGTCAACAGTCACTCAAAGACCACTTGTGTAAACCAAGGTATAGGGAAGATCATTTCTGGATGCATCTAAAAAAATTTGACAACAAGAGGATTGGAAAAACGTTGCCCTGTTTGATGAGTCTGGAGGGGGCCACATTCAGGTGGTAGGCTCAGAATTTGGTGCAAATAATATGAAGGCATGGATCCCTTCTTGGATCCATTATCGTTCTCCTCACATATAGATCTCTCCATGCCCTGGCTCATCAGTACCATTTTGATCTCCTCCATCCACACACCATCCCGCAACCTTCGGTCTTCAGACACTGGTCTACTTTCCACACCCAAAACCAAACTCCAAACCTATGGAGACAGAGCCTTCAATGCTGCAGCCCCCACCCTCTGGATCACTTTCCCAGCTGATACTAATAGCGCACTGAATGTCATCTTCTATCAGGCTTAAGTATCTCATTTGTGCTTTGTGCTGTTGACAGAAATCATTGGTATCGCTGTTGGTATCAGTGATAATGACTTTGAAATATACCATGCATCCCTACTGTGCACTCAGTGATAAAATCACATGTATATTATAATAGCAATGCAAAAACTATGTTCATTGCACGTTTTTCTCATATTGTGCAGACTTATTGGTGACCATGTCCATCCCTGTATGGCCACAGTGTATGATCATCTTATGGATACAACCAGCAGGACAAACTCATGCCACAAAGATCAAATACTGTATGTCAAACTGGTTTACTGAAGACATGGTGCTCTCCTATGGCCTTCGCAGTCACCAGATCTCAAATCAATAGAGTGTTTTTTGAGATGGTGAGGCTTGAGTTTCACATAGTGGATAAGCAGTAAACGAAGCTATAGTAAATGTGATGCTATGATGAATTTTTAACCCATGCCACAATGAATTAAAGAAGTTCCTCAGGCAAAATGGAGTCCAACCAGCAGGCACCTGCAAGGTTAACCTCGGCTGACAATATTGGGAGAAGTGAGAGACTGTAGCTAGCTCTTAACCAAACACTGCTAACATGGTTAAGACAGAGCAAACCATTTACAGTGATGATTCTTCAACTTAAAATATCTACCATATGCATCATATGGATGCTCACTTATAATGATCATGTGATAAAGCCTTTCTTGAGCCCCTCGTCATTTGGCCACCTTACCTGAAAGTGAACCACCTGAGCAGGGCCAGTCTCTCACACATGTGACTTCAGTCTGCCAGCAGGACTAGCACAGTTAGCACAGTTAGCACAGTTAGCATACTGACCTGGGCCTGAAACTGCGCCTTCTGCTGCTCTATGGCGATCATCCTCTGGAGCTCTGATGCCTCGGCTTTCTCCGCTGCGCTGTAGTTATCAAAACCCTCCATTGTTTTGTTATGTATTCACAAAAATGGCTCTTCATTCACAGACGGGAGCTGCTATGGTACGGCAGAGGGGAGGTGACCTTCGCTTCAGTAGGGGCAGAGCGCTGCTGCCTCTGAATCACCGCTGATCTACAAACTATAGGACAGGACGGACATGCTGGAGGCTTCCGGCTGCATCATGTTAAGATCAGCGATAAAAGCTGGCGTCAGCTCTGACGCACACAAAGATGTTTTATGTTGGACGAGATCTTGTACTCCAGTAAAAAAGGTCTCGATCTCAGACAGCAGTTAAATTTCCTCTCTTCAGGCAAGACATTTAAGAAAAGCGCTGAATTGTGTAGCACTTCTTGGTTCCAAGGCTGAAAGTCAGTGGGATTTAAAATAACTGTTTGGATTAAAACCTCAAATGAACTTTGTGGTAACAATTTCAAGAGATTATAATAAAATACATCTGATAATGTCCTCATTTGAATTTAAAAGTGTCATATTGTGTCTAAAAGAACAATTACTCCCAAACTGCTAATATGGACTCCTAAAATGTCGGACTTTTACTTTTACTTTTACTGGGTGCTGCCGCACTGTAACCTGACAGATGGACTGTTCAATGTATGTTACTGGTCTACCTGGGAAAGAGCCCTTAGAAAGTGTTCGGGGAGGACAAAACCTTTCAGAAGCAGGTGATTGGATGATTGTGTTCATCATTCTTATTACAGGCAATCAAATAATTAAGTAGGCTAAGCAGCTGCTGCTGTGCAAAGGATGGAACGTCAGCCATTTTGTTAAACAAGCTCTCATCAAAACATGTTGGAAGTGGTGAATATATCATCACTACAGAGAAGTTTGTAGCCTTGATGCAGGCATTTCTAATGGTCTTTTAATCAGCGATCATGTATCCACAATAGCCACTGAGGAAATTCTCTAACAAGAGGTCACAACAACATGTTAAACTAGGAAATAATGTAGATGTCTCTTAGTCAGTCTTATGTTGTTCTTCCATTTAAATCAATATAGCTTTTTTACTCTTGCTGATTATTTCAGCATAAAGAATTAGATAATTAAATAATAAATTAAATAATTCATTTCAAGGTATGTATTACCTCTAAGATTATGTTTTTGTAGGTGCTTGTTAGCTGTTAGTTAAGTAGCAGGATGACGCAAAATGTTATGACTGAAATTTGATGACATTTATATAGGTCAGAAATGGGTCAAGGACCAATCAATTAGATTTTAGAGGAGATCTGTATCAGAATGAGGATCCAGTTTTCTTTAAGGATTGGTTGACATGGCATAAAGGATAGCTATGCCAAATTGTCACTAATAACTCAACACATTTTCAATGCATTTGGAAGGCATGTTCAAGAAATGTTGGGTATGGCACGAAAGACAAGTCACTGGATTTTTTTTCATGGATTTGTTGGCACTGGAATATAGGGCAGTTTCCACATTTTTGACAATTGCCTGGCAATGTTGGAAATACCATGAAGGGATTTGTTTTCATGAACGTCTTTGAATCATGAATAAATGTGCTGAAAACAACCCTCTCCCTTAATGAACTCGTTAAAAAATTCTGGATGAATAAAATACACTACAGGTAAACTTTTGACAGGGTTGTACCCCATTTGTCCCTGAGTGCATCCTACAATTTTGTGGCAAAAAGTTTTTAATCTTGAAAAGCCAGGTCAAACCTGCAACAGATATATTTCAGCCTTCATAGGACAACATCACACACAAATATATCATAGGCTATACTGTAGCAAGAATAAATACTGTTTTGCATCAAAGCCACAACTTGCCAAGTATTATGTATTTTCATATGTATTTCAAAGAGCTGGTGGTTTAGTGATCTCCTCACACACTGAAGATCTTTGGACTTCCGACAGCGACACAACTTCATCCGGGTTGCTGTGGTGACCTTGGTTGGTTGATCATCATGGCGGCTATCGTCCGGTTGAGTTCTGTATGTCGCAGAGGAGTCAAACGTGAGTATGGACGTCAATGTCTCTATTATTTACACTTCTCTCCGTTTAGTGGTCGCTTTTGTGTTGTAGTTTGGTATTCCGGCGGTACAACACAGGTTATACTCATTGTGAATGAAGAAATCACAGTATGGGGAGAGTTCTGCTTTCAAGTTCACGACTCGTTAGATAAGCCAGTTTATTGTGTTTATATCATTGATCTTCATCACTGGTCTATGTTGGTATATATATTGTTAACATGCGCATTATGTCAAGTAGTTAAGAAGACTGTCTATTAAAAGAAAGTCAAGATATCCCTGCCACGATGACTTCCACACAGCCATGGCGTGAATGCTCCCTCGGCAGGACCAAACCTCATTCATAAAAATGTCAATTATAGTTTCAAATGCATATTCAACACAAAATGCGTTAAAGTAAAGTTGCACAAGGACGTTTCCCAAGACAAAGAGTCCCTCTGTGAAGTTCGGCTTGTGTATCTCACCCCTGGACGAATATGAGCCTCTCAAATCAAAGTTCATTTTAGGTTAGGTCTGCTCGCCACCGCCCTCCTTTGACTGAGGGCTGCCGTATACAAAGCTATGAATTAGCTGCCTGGAAAGTAAGCGCCTGTTTCCCCTCCCCTTTTACATGAGTCATAGCCTTTGTTATGATTTAATTCAAAACAGGAGGCCGAGCATTACTGCTTTTAAGGTTTTGCGACATAAATAGAAGTAGCACATATTGGAAAACACTGTTATTATAGATAAAGATACAATACCGGCAGAGAAAAACCTTGGGATGACTTTCAATGAAACTATAGTTTCCTCAGTGAAAGGACTTTGGAATGAAAACATTGCAAAAGTATTCAGCAATTGATCATTTTTAATGGAAATGAAAATATACCAGCTTAAAGACATAAGATTTATTTCTTTTTACTCAATCTCAACAGAACTAAGTAAGCAAAATGTTGGATTATGCAGCTTCAGCAAGTCATGTTATGAAACAATTGTTAATGGCTGAAACTTAGGGCTTGGGCAATTTGGCTTAAAAATAAATATTTTTCCACAGCACTCAGTTTGTGATATTAATCCATTTTCCCTTTCAAAAAAGTCCAAGTTTTACAAAAATGACATGAAACAAGTTTTGCCTTTATGTTATCAAAATATTTTCCCAAACCAAACAGATTTTACCTTTTAAAGTTCAAGTGCATGTCAAAAAATGTTGACCATGTAGTTCAAACGCAGCAGGTTTGTCCAGGCTTACTAATTTTACATATGAACATGGAGCTCTCTGATCAAAAGAAGTGGCTGATGTTTCTGGGTGTTGTTGATGTTTGGCTTTGGCTTTACATGGTAGAGTTAACATACACTTGTTGATATCGCAACACACCAAAACTGACAATGGTTTTCTGAAGTGTTCCTAAGACAACATGGTAATAGCATTTACAGAAATATGTCTGTTCTGAACGCAGTGCTGCCTTAGAGATAGATGGTCATTGGCATTCATTGTTGTTTTTTGTCTTGCTAAAGATACCATGAGCTGTAAAAGATAAAATCCCTAAACCCCTTGCAATTTTCTAACTTTTTATTTGTTTTTGTGTCTTGCCTCACTCTTGAGCCCATGACAAGGACATAGACACTAATCTTTCAACTTTGTGTCCAGTAACAAGAAAGACATGGGCAAAGCTCATCCACCGCTAGTTAGCTTAGCTCAGACACTGCGAGTCAATGGGTATGGCTAGCCAATGTGAACTGATTTGCAGTTGTGAGTGAGCCATTTGTTTGCGAGCCATCCATACGTGCCGATTGCCTGCAAATTTAATAATGGCTTACAATGAACGGCTCACTCACAACTGTGAATCTGTTCTCTTCGCTCACTTGAAAAAGGTGTTCACAAATATCATATCTCCAGTTCAACTCATGGCAGAAGTAGGTCAAAAAAACAAAGCTGCTGTTTACCAGTAGAAGAAGACAACACAATGATAGTAGAAGATAACGTAACATAATGCAGTAACAAAATCAGTCACAACAAGCACACAGAACTGTTTGAAGCTGCTGTAGTGTTTATCTAATGACTGTAGGCAGAGGCAGACTAACAATACCCACTGACTCCTAGTGTTTGAGCTAAGCTATCTAGTGGTAGCTAAGCTTTTCCTGTCTCTTTCTTGTTACTGAAAGAGGTGGGCAGAAAAACAAAAGAAATGTTGGCATATCACTTTAAAAATGTTCTTTTTCCAAACCATTGACTGTTTGCTCACGCAGTTGCTCACAAATTGGTGAACCTTGACAGATCTTTGCTTATGAACAACTGAACCTTCCGGGATGCTCTTTTTAATTTGACACTCGTCAGTTTCCTTCACCTGCCTTTCACCTGTGTAATGCTCCAAACGGCTGTTATTTGATCATTTCAAAACTTTCTCAGTCTTATGTTAAGTCTATCCCATCTTTTTGGAGTGTTGCTGAAAGCTAATAAAAGTGCTAAACAATAATCTGCACAATGCACAGTAACACTTATATATTGCCTCTTTTGTTGATTCAGTGGTTCAAAAGTGTGCGTTTTTTAATAACGACACAAAAATCAGCAAATCCACCCATTAAAACAGGATCACTGATCACTGATCAGTGAAGGATTCTGTGTTCTTTTATGAAAAATTAAATGAAATGATAGAAGCTTTAAAAGCCCAAATTCCATATTTAAGCCTCTGTAGGAAAGGATGTTGTCAAAGCTCCTGTTTGTTTTGCCTACAGTATATCTAATGTTTGCTGTGGTATTCTTGTCTGTGCCCCTGGAAAAAATGACACTGTTTTTGTCTTTTGCAGCTCTGTTTTACCAAAGCACTCTGCTTGCCAGGCCGCTGGTCGTTCCATACAAACATCAGGAGCAGCCGTACCAGCTGACAGCGAGGATTCATTCGTCACAGGCTCTTTACGGTCAGTGTCCATCATCTGAAACCAACATTTAGACCAACATGAATGTAACAATGGCAGCCTCACACAGACCATTTTTTGTTCCTTTTGGGAACTTTGTTCTCGACTCCTGAGCAATGTGCACACAAAGCTGCCACCACAGTGCAGACAATAATAACCAACATACCAACATTACACAAGAGTTATCAACAGGGACTCAAATGCAACAGCAGGCTCGAATCGACACATATTTATTTCAATCTGCAGTTTTCCCACTTTTCCAGTGCTTTACTCAGTCATTACCACAAACAATTAGACCTTTGAATCCCAGTATTACTCGGCCTCAGTGTTAAAGCACAATGCATGTGTGTGACTCAAAGTCCACTATACAACACTCTTTAGAGCAACAACATGCAAGTATTGACAGTGATACGATGTTTGATTAATGTTTTTGTTCCTCGTGTTATCAGTTTTAATTTTTGGTGACAGATATCTCTCGCTGTAAGCTCCTGTGTTTATCCATCTCCAGTTTTCCCGGTTTGACATGATAGTAGATATCTTATGTCCTTCATGATTTATGAGCTGAGTTCAGTGGTCCTGATTTAGAACTTCACTGGTGTCTGTATTTTGACACCGGATCATTTAAGGCCCGTCTAAAGAAAGCAGGTTTCCCCCACTGTGACCCACTATTCCCTGGTTAGTGGGCCATAAACTCTGAAAGAAAGGGTAAAGGTTTCTCAAGGGAGTAAAATTGATATAAATACTAATAGGTTAGACAGACTTAAATATGTAAGAAAGATTGTTTATCTTGATGTTAAAGTAGATTAATTATGATTGGCTTTTTGCATTTAATGATTTATAAAAGAACATTGACCTTAAAAAAAATGTTTTATGCATTAGTATGCTGTTTGAAAATGAAATAATTATAGACTGTGTAAAAGATGTTGTAAAAGAAAGGTGTTGGTAATAACACAACAAAATACTCAGTGTGAGTACTTTAAAGGGATATGCTGAGACAGTGGGCGTGGAGAGGTAATTTAGCAAATGTCACAGCAGAGCCTGCCCAAAGGTCCTTTGCAACACTCTTGCCCCCAAACCTCTTCAAAGGAAATGTCGACCTATGGGGTGCTGGTTTGGCGTAGTGGTTAGCAACCAGGCACCCCATGTACATGCTTCTGCCGGTCCAGGTTCGAATCCCGTCTGTGACCAGTTTGCAGAGTGTCTTCCCCTGCTCTCTCTCCCCCTTTCACAAGCCTATCCACTGTCTCTCTCCTATCAATAAAGGCACAAAATGCCCAAAAATATACATGAAAAAAAAAAAAAGAAAAAAAAGACATGTCGACCTATGCCCTGTTTTTCTTCTGGTTATCTTAATTAAGGTAAAACCTTGTTGTAGAGCTCCTCCACTACTTCGACCAGCGGCATCTGCTATTTCCAGGTTCTCTCTCCTCTTCAATTTGAGTGGCTCATGCCAGCCAGAAATTTTAACACGCCGGACAGCAAGCAGCAGGGCAAAATCTGTGCACATTCACCTGGGAGCTAACTGCTCTTGGGTCCTACTACCACTGTCAAAACCGCTTCCTGCTGCCGCCTGTCCCTCATTAAAATGACTGGAGTCGGCGCAGTGCCACACAGCAGCATGAAAAGGGCTTTAGAATCTGTAGGCTTGAACAGGCAGTCTGTTAATTAGTTTGAGCACCGCAGCCACCAAATCGCAGCCACCAAACCCCACTATATGAAAAATACTGGTTTAGTTGGTGTGCTCTGGTAATCTCAATACAGCACACCTCACACAAGACCATTCTATCCCACCACTTATCTAGAATCTAGTCCTCCATGACAGAAATCTTACGTGATCAGATGTGATCTAAGAAAAATGAAGAGGAAACATGGCAACAACCATAAACGTATACGTCTATGTCAACAACCGGAACACACTGCATAGAAGTGAACGCACAAGAAAAAATGCAAACTGAAAAAGAAGACTGAGAAAATCCTGGAAGCTACATGAACATGTGAGCTAGTCTTCTGATCTCTTTGACCACCAAACTTTACCTTAATGTTTCAGGTCGGCCACTGCTTGTTTTTATTTTCACCTGCTTTCTTTTTCCTCAGTCAGCTCTCTTCTTAATTGCCTACATTCCATTTCAGGTCAAAATTCTAGGGGTCATGACAGGGGGGTTGTCAGCTCCCCACATACATGAAGACTTTTAGTCATAAATATTGAACAAGTTTAATATTTTAATATGTGATATTTTAATATTTATATTTCAAATTTGTAACAACCAGGAGGCCTCCTCCTGAGGATCTGAGGCTGTGGGCTGGCTCATGTGGTGTCATTATGCATCTCAAATGTTGTTTGAAACAAGGTTATTTTTAGTTTACTCATGAAAATGTGGGTTTTTTGAACCACATGATGACCCAGGTGTTCCCAAGGTATCAATCCTCATTTATAGAGTTTTTTTATTTATAAGAGAAAGTCAGAGATGTGGTCCAACACCTTTGAGAAAGTATGAATAAACTTATTTTGAGATACAACATTTTTGTTTGTTTGTTTTGTTTAACGTGCTGTTTATCTTGTCTTTGTGTGGCTCCACAGCGGGTTCTGGCTCTAAAGCGGCCTCTCTGCACTGGACAGCAGAGCGAGTACTGAGCATCTTTCTGCTGGCCCTCGGACCTGCAGCGTATTTTAGTCCTTCTCCAGTCATTGACTACTCACTGGCTGCTGCCCTAACTCTACATGGACACTGGTAAGACCTGCAGAGAGAGACAGAGGGGGGCTGTCCTGCCATTTCCTTACCATGTTCTGGCTCCAGTTACTTCATTGTCTTTTTTTACATCCATTCTCCCTCCCTCCCTGCAATTAAAACAAAGAATGTTTGACCAGGAAATTCCATCTTACAAAACTTGCCAAAAAAGCAAACACAGCACTTGGCTTATCAATGTGAGAGTAGGCTGTTTAAACCCACGTTTGATTCACTGTTTACGCTGAATCAAGACTGATTTAACTGCCTTGAATGTGGGAGACAGCAGCTTTTCCAGCCATGTCTCATTACTTTTATTTATCCGTCTACATTCCTACCCAACTCCTCATCTCTGTGTCCTGTCTACGTCCGGCTCTTTCTCTTTACCTCCCTCTCTATCATACACTCCTCTTTGTGCTGTCAACCACATTAAACACCAGAACAGATGTTCTTAAGATAAAATAAGATGTATTATTAAACATTATTATTATTTGTGGCAGAATTTTAATTAGAGTATTTCTGAAGTGGGGTTGTATGAGCTCCATATGGCCAGAAGTGCATTAGATGCAGTAGAAAGTTCTCTCCTCTCCCTCAGTAAGCCACAGTCTGTAAAGCCCCGTTTCCACCAAATGGTCCAGTATGGATTCGGCGAAGGCCGGATTGGTAAAGCCTGAACCTGTTTGCGTTTCCACAGCCAACTGAACCCTACTTGGTCAGTGGCGTTTAAGCCAGATGCCGATAGCATGGCGTCATAGCAGCGCGACACAGTGTACCTAGCTATTAAATACAACGAGGAAGAAAACGCGACACAGTAAACAAAGAGCAACGATGGAAGACATCCAGTAATTCTTCTTTTTTGTGATCAGCATGTGGCTTTTTGTTGCAAGGTTTCAGAGGAGGCTAGGGATGGGAATTGATAAAATTTTAGCAATACCAATGCTGTTAACGATCCAGCTAATTGATCCAATTCTTTAACGATTCCCTTATCGATTCCGGCAAATTTTGCATGTGGGCAAATGGTCTGATTTTCCGTGGCAACAATACCAAACATACATCACTGTATAGATAACTGCTTCTGCAAGTTGCTGGTGTTTTCACTCACTTAAGGTTGTGCAGTAGGTTTAATTAAAATTAAGCCACAATTTTGCCGCTTCTGAACCCTGTCAATTGATTGGAATTGATACGGGAATTGATTAGCAAAAAGATTAATGATACCGATTCTTTGACGGAGCTGTTAACGATTCTCAACTGGACTTGGTTTTAGATTCCCATCCCTAGAGGAGGCTGTGTGCCGCAAGAGTTTTCTTCACAAAGTCGAGTGGAGATTCAAACATGGCGGGGTTATGCGTTGTTCCGCTGTCGCACGGGAAGTGACGTCTCCTTTGACCAATCAACAGATTGCAGTGTTTCTAGCTCCACCTTCTGGGGTCGGAACAGAACAGTCCAACAGAAGGGTCCCAAAAAGTAGGACAGTACGGTTCGCTTATAAGGAGTCCTGGTTTAGGCTATGGAAATGCCACAAAAAGTGAGCGGTACCGAGACAAACCGAACTGAACCCTCTGATGGAAACGGGCCTGAGCATCTGTTATGCAGAACTAGCCGCAAACAGGGAAGTATTGTACCCAATACAAAGGGTATTTTGAACTCCCATCAAAAAAATTTATACCACAATTTAAGAGTATGCATCGTAGGATTTTTTTTTAATACATTTACTTTTCAGAAAATAAAGTTTATCTGGAACTAACTGACTCACATTGTGACGTGACTTACACCTCACGTGCGTGTGTCATCAGTGTTATTGCAGATCACTTCTCATATCAGCCAGTCCTACATCCCTGTATATTTCCCAGCCGCAGTTGTGTGGTCACACATTAGCACATTATGATCGCTGAGGCAGTCTGACCCGAAAGTGGAGCTTATTCCTCAAACGTCTCTCCAAAGTACAAAGATTTGGTTTGTTCACTGACCCCGATGAGAAAAAGGGAAACTTTGCGGCGTGGGGGAAGGGGGATCGTTTAAGTCCTCTTGCCGTCGCTGTCGGCAGATATTCGCTCAGGCCTGGTCGGTTCTGGCTCTGTTTGCGGACTTCAGAGGGCGGCTTTGGCTTAGCGTCACCGCGGCGTGTTCTTCCATCAGTCAGGGCGCAGAGCGAACAGCGTGGCAGCTGCAGGCCACAAATCCCAGTCATGAGAAGTGATAAGTCCGGTTAAGAAACAGCTTTAAGAGCAGGTCTGTATCTTAAAGGGTCAGGACATGTCCTCCCTGGCCAAAACCACTTAGATGAATTCTCTGGTGTCATCTGCTGTTGGCTAAGTTGATGGTTGAAGTGTGAGTGGGTTGGAGAGCTTCCTCTCTCCAGGTACTCAAGATCAGTGAAGTCTGACCTAAGAGGATTTTAGTTTTGAAGGAATGTTTAGACTTACGAAACCAAAATCTACTTTCACCCTCAAACTAGGCATTATGGGAACTTGTCCTCATGATACCAAATAACAAGAACCATTTAAGAATCAAATTTCTGTCCACTTTTTTAATACTTTGTTATAGTGCTGGGCAGTTTATCAAGCTGATTTTGAATAATCATAAAAAGGAGATTTTTGAAATTCAAGTGCTGCTGTAGCCTTACTTATTTACTTACACATTTATTTTTATTTATGTATTCTTACAGTTTATATCTTTTCTTTTATCTCTCTCACAAATTCACCTGAAGAGGTCACACTTGCTCTATTAAACCTCTCCTTTGACGGTCAAAAGCTTCTCTGTTCTGCAGATAACCAGCTCTCACCTCTTGACCTCTTTTAATCTTGAGTAATTAACATTCAAGAAATGCTTTAGCTTCATAAGCTTCATGACAAGATCCTCATTTTTTAGTTAGAACTTCCTGATCTAGAACAAGTCTTTGGTTACTGCATTGATCTTCTGCACCTTTCTGACTGTGTCAGCGAAGGCAGACTGAAGAAGAATGTTTTTTTTTATAAAGGGATATAAAAGCAGAGGAGTGAGTCAGCATTTTCTTAATCAACCAAACTAACACTGTTCTTCACACACACAGTCATTTCAGAGGTCCTCAGTCATGCTCCTGGTCATAATTTATGGCTTATATGTGTAGTTTAGATAAAGAAAATCAGATCATTGTCTCACTTAGGCCTGTCACAATAAGCAATAAATCAATGAACCGCACGATAAATAATAAATCCTCGGTAAGTTTGCCGGTCTCGATAAGTTCAGGTGCATGCGTGTTTGTTTCCCTCCTCTTTTTCTACCAAACAGGCTAGATAAGAAGATGGTTCACTCCGTACATCATTCTCAACGCCTGGGCACGTTGGTTCTATAGCGGAATGAGCAAGGTTAGGGTTAGTGATCCATCTGTCATTCATCCAATCTTTAAGGGGCAGGCGGGGCCGCTCACACGTACACAAACAGAGCTAAAGTGAGCGTCGTGAGAAGTAACGAGGAAACAATAAAAAGAGTGATGGCATGAAAGCGATGGTTCCTAAGCCGAATGCCACAGCCCAAGTGCGGGAATATTTTGGTTTTAATCAGAGTGAACAAGATGTGAGCTCATGAACACCAACGAGCCAATATGTCGAATTTATTTGAAAGTAGTGGCGACAAAGAAGGGAAGGTTCAGCGGTGCCTTCGTCCTGACAGTCAGCTCTTACTGAGGCATTTGGTCGGCAAAGTAAATATGAATAAAACAGAGAAAAATAGTGCGCTCACAGACACTGTCGTTTGCTACATTACAAAAGAAATGCAACCTTTCAATGTGATTGAAAAGCCAGCATTTCAGGAAATGTTACAAACGTTTGACAGACAGTACGAATTCTCTGGGAGAAAGTACATGTCACAAACAATTAAGGAATTGTAAAAACTCCATTTTATTTATTGTTTTTATTGTTGTGTGTGTTTTTAGTGGAGTTTTGTTTTTTTTCTTTATAGAGACAGGGTCAATTTTTTATTGTTTTTGATTATTAGAGTGATTTTTTTCAGGCATTTTTCCCAAAAGAGAGTCCATTTCATTTTCATTGTTTTTTTCTCTTTGTTTTTGTTTAATTTATTATGTTGTTGAAATTATTTTATTTAAGAGCTCTTGACCTTCCAATTACAGTTAAATACTCTTAAGAATTTAAAGTTCATTGCTTTCGACATGGTATACTAACATTATTATGGCGTATAATTACATTAATGAAAAAATTATGTTTCAAAATAATATTGACTATAATATTGTTTATCGGCAATAATTTTTTGGACGATTATTGTCCAGCAAAATTAGTTATCATGACAGGCCTAGTCTCACTTGATGGCTCTTCTGTTCATGTGTCAACTCGTATATCTTTTGTGTCCCAGGGGTATCGGGCAGGTGCTAACAGACTACGTCCACGGCGACAAAAAGATCAAGATCGCAAACACAAGTCTCTTCCTCCTGTCCACGGTTACCTTCGCTGGTCTCTGCTACTTCAACTACAACGACGTGGGCATCTGCAAAGCCATCGCCCTGCTGTGGAGCAAATAAAACATGACTGTGGACTGGCTAAGTCTGGAGGACCGGGACAGGAGTGATCCGGTCCTGGCTGATTGTAAAAATTCAAGGTGTTCTATGTAAATTCTTATAAATATATCATTTTGAAGATATTACAGCGATTCACAAGCGTGTAATTGTAATTCCATGTTGATCAATTCAGGCTTGTGTATGTTGTAAGTTCGTGCTCAGTTTATTGTCCATGTTTTTTTCTACCACATTGGAGGACGCAGGCCTTCATTTGTGTCACTTTGGGCTAAACCTGAGCTTCGTTTTCCCTGTAGATCTCTAGCTCACCCACTTATTTAAAACCGCGACGAGTAATTCCACAAACACGAGAAACACCTCAAGAGGACATCCATGTTTTTAACAAAACAGCCACAGCTTCTTTGAGAGAAGTCATCTGACAGCTAATTTATTGTTTTGTTTTGATCACATTGTGTACATACATATGACCTTTTTCTTCAAGATCCATCAGGAAGAGCAGTGTTCACCTTCACACTAACCTCATTCACAGGTTACTCTCTCACACAGAGTCCACTTTACTCTTCAAGTGTCACACATAGCGTAAGAGGACACTGTACTTGATGGACAGGAGCAAATGCTGTCACATACTGAAGTGAGGGGTCACATTGTTAAAGCTGCTCTGTTGGTCACAATAGTCATGCAGGTCTGTAGTTTGTGTTGGGATGAGAGCAGAGTGCATCTGGTAGTATGAACCTCTTAGATATGAAGAATCATAAAGAGAAAGGGCCATGTCATCTCTGGATTTTTAACACTAGTGTCAGAGGTTCTTGCAAATCACAGGAAAACTCATCATATGTGTCGTGACATGTTTTGAAAATGCTTCGACTAAATAATTAAAAAGGATAAAATATGAAATTAACTGATTTGAAGCCTTCTGTTCAATTGTCAACCACCAGAATAGAGGATATATATTTATATCACAATTTGTGCCCCAGACTAGCAGTTCCATCTGCTGAGTGGCAGAGAACAACATGTAGTGATTGATATTGGTGGCAAGAAAAAGTGAAGCCCTTTTATTCCTCTGAAAAACAGTGTTTTTAGTCAAAGAGAAGAGCTACTTATTTTATGGTCAGGATCAAAGATGTAGATGCTAAGCTGATTAAAATGACTAAATACACTTTTGGAGCCTCAAAGTTGAATTTACGATATAACCGATGTTAACTAATTTCTCTAAGAAATGGCTTAAGCATCCATTTAACTCTTGTTATTGAGCCACCCATTATTGCTCCCACTAAGAAGTTTATGGTTTTCTCTGTCTGTTTGAATGTTAGCAAGATAACTTGAAATGTAACGAGAGGGTTTTCATGAAAACTTCTGGGGATTTGGTCATAGCACAAGGCAGAAGTGATTCGATTTTGGTGGTGATCCAAATCCTGATGTGGATACAGGATTTTTTTAAGGAGATGTAAAATTCGGGGCAAATATCGACAGAAATGCCTTGAAAGGGGGTCATGCTCTTGAAGCACTTGGGGGACCGAACTGGTTGGAAACCATTGCATGAAAAGTATGCAAAATAACATCAATAACTGTCCATATGAAAGCCATATAATTTCAATAATTTGTGGTAAATCTCTTGGCTTAATTCAATGCTGCCTGAACATACCTTCAATCCTATTTCATGAATACAATAAAGCCAGACCTCACTGTTTCTATGAGATGCCAACAATGCTCTAAAAATTATAGTTTTTGTTTACTTCCAGGTTGTAGGGCATTATTCCTGCATGGTACTAGCCATTAACTGTAGTGGTAGTACTGTTGGGCAGCTCTGCTATAGTTAAGACTGACCAGCACTGTGAGTCTGAAGTGATTAAAAAACGTGATTAGTTTCAAATACAAGAACTGCAATACAGAATTTTGTTGGATTTGGTTGTGAACCATCAACAAACCAACATTTGAGTGAAGATTTTAAAATGTTTTCACCAAATGCATGACCACTACATACAGGCAATCGGGTATCAGCAAGCCAAACAGTAAAAACTTAATTGCACACCATTAGCTCTGGGACTAACAGACTCTTCAACACCAAAACCACATCCCACAGAGTCAAAATGGACTTCTGCTTTTAATACTTATACGGGAAACATTTCACCAGATCCTGACCTTTGCGCTGACAAACAGTTTTACCCATCCGAGCTCGCAAGGCTGTAATTTTCCTTATTTAAACTTCCGATCTTTAAAATGATTACAGCTCTAAAATAAGACTTTTAACACCTTTTATTGTGCCAACAACATAAAATCTCGACCAGAAAATCAGGAAACAACTTCACATATTTCAGGTGAAGCATTTTTCAAGCATGAGTCAAACTGGATATGATGCAGTGATTCTTTCCTGTTTTTGGTTTCTGTGGTTTATTCAGACCTGTCTGCCAGCTGTTCCGTTGAGGTTTTTTTTTTTTTTTATAAACAACAGGAGGAAGGACTCTAAAGTCAAGCCATCCATCAGACACACCAGCCAATGAAGCCTTGCCAGTACTCTGAGGAAACTGTAAACCATGACAGGGTCTGCTGCTAAATGCCGTCCTCTGCCTGACATTACTCAAAACATTAAATAAAGACTTTTGGAACAATACGGGGAGTTATTTACATCATATTTAAATGACAAACTGCTTCAAGTGTTCAAGTAGGCAAACATTTGTGAATGAAGTTATTAAAATAAGCAATTTATTTGAAAACATGCTTGCTAAAACTTCACTTATAAAGCCTTCATTTGGGTCGCAGGCTTTTAATATGATAACGCAATAAAGTAAAACATTTTCTGAAAGCATTTATTCTCTTTACAGTCCTTGCATGCAGCTTATTGTACTGGTAAAAGTTTGTGTTGCAGGTTGAGTATATCGCTGCAAAATCTGTGTTCATTATGTTGTCGGTTCATTGATTGTCTGTTTGCTTCATCTGCCACTTATCCAACTGTAAATCTGATCAATAAATGTCCTTTCAGATTATACGCACAAATGGGATTTGGAAAGAAAAAGTTCTGTTCCTGCCTCAGTGAAATAAAGTTAGCTTTACAGATTTTTCTCAGCCTGATTTTATTGGTTTCTCTCTTTTTTTTTGGCTCAATGATTGGACCAGTACGGGTTGAAAAGAATAAAAATTGTATTTTTTATATTTAGAATAACTTAAATGAAGTATTCTAAAACTTGTAATCAAAGTTATAAGGGGAAAAAAGTTAAATATTACACGAAAAAAACCCTTAAAGTTCCTGATAGCATTGATTTTAATAAGTCATGGACCAACTCATGTATCAGGAATCTTTATTTGATTTTCCTATCAAATATAATTCAGTTTAGTATCAATGCACCCATATTTAAGTTATGTATTTATCAATACAATTGAATCTATGCTGAGTACAGATGAAACCTCTATCAACCAAAAAGAGCCTCACCATATATATGCAGAAACACAGTAACTTAACTATGTAAGGAATTGCAAACACATATACAGTCCTGCTCAGTATTATAGGCACCCCTTCATTATTTTCATTACTTTAACAATATCTTAAGAAATAAATTGAAATGTACCAAATTTATGTCATCAGGATCTTTTAATTGAAGGTCCAAAATACTTAACAGAAAAAAACATTTTTTTCAAGTTACATGTTGTAATTTCAAAGAGGGAACTGAAAAAAAGCACATGCAGAAATAATGGCACCCCTCTTCAGTATTTTGTTACACACCCTTTGGCACTGATGACAGCCTCCAAATGTTTCTTGTAGCCATCTATAAGCTTCTTGTACTTCTCAGCTGGTATTTTCTCCCACTCTTCCTATGCAAATAGTTCAAGCTCTTGAACATTTGCAGGTTTCTTTTCCCCAATGGCAGATTTCAGCCATACCAAAGATTTTCAACCGGATTGAGATCAGGACTTGTTGCTGGCCATTTTAAAACAGGCCATTTTTTCCTTTTCAACCATTCATGCGTGCTTTTGGATGTGTGATTTAGGTCTTTGTCTTGCTTGAGGGCCCACGATCTTTTACTTAAACCAAGATCCTACACTGGGTAAGACATTTCGCTCTAAAATTTCTTGATAATTCTCTGATTTCATGATTTCTGTGATACGGTCAAAGCCTCCAGTACCCGATGCAGCAAAGCAGCCCCAAACCATTATGGAACCTCCACCATGTTTAATTGTTGGTAGGGTGTTATTTTCCTTGTAGGCTTCAAGTGGTGGCAATTAAAACTGCCTATTCTAAAATGACTGCATGATCATAGTAGCTAATGAAGTATAATCTACAAAACTTAATATGTGAACATTACTTCTGCCAAATTTGAGTCTGATAAAGAGATGCAGAGCAAAGTTAGAGAGGTTTTTAAAGAAACTGTACTGCCACATTATGTACTTAAAGGAATACTACACCCAAACAACGATTTGGCCTCATTTTCTACTCACCCTCATGCTGAACAACACTGTGGAGTAGTTTTGGAACATCTAGGATGCAGCCGGAGATCTGTGGGGATCCTCGCTGTCCACTGATATTGATATCATGACTTAGATACGAGCCCGAACGAACAGTGTCCTTAAAAGTCCACAAAAAGTCCACAAAAAGTCGGCAATATTCCTCCATACTGCTCGTGCACTGTAATCCAAGTGTCCTGAGCGGGTAACATCCACCATTTACTCGAAATGACATCATTTAGCACATGTTTATAGCCTAAACAGCACCTCTTCGCATTTCTATGATACACTTACGGAACTTACAAGAAATCCCACATTCTGCTGTGAGCAAGCGAATCGCCTCTGCAACACAAGAGGGTCAGCAGAATGTGGGATCCCACATTCTGCTGTTGAGCGCCGTGGACAGACACAAGAGTCAGCAGAATGTGGGATTTGGTTCTTGGTCATCCGCGGCTCCGTAGGCACCCGTAAGTGTATCATAGAAATGCGAAGAGGTGCTGTTTAGGCTATAAACATGTGCTAAATGATGTCGTTTGAGTAAATGGTGGAGGTTACCCGTGGCATCACTCAGATACTCTTATTCAGTGAGGACACAGCAAGTAGTGAGACCGAAACCCTCCCTCATCCACTCACTCATTAACACACAGCATCCAATTGTACCGACCATGAAATAAACTATGATAATCTAAGGTCTGGTATTAAGAATCCTCCACCCAAACATCTCACCATCAGATGGCGCGGCGATAGCAGGATGGCATCATGATATCAGTTCCTTAGATTGAAAGAAAAGCATCTCAAAAGCTACTGTATTGGTCTTGCTTTACCTTACAGTACGGAGTCTGATCAAATTGCATTTTAACTCAGACTAAGTAACAAGGAAGTCCAGGATCATCACATCATGTTTTTGTCTCTCTATGTGACTTTTCTCTTCATGATATGCATAGCTTCACCTCCTTGAGACAACTTTGATCAGGGACGGGAATCAACATATAATTCCTGCTTAAAACTGATAGTCTAGGATAAGTAAATTACATCACTTGCATTTATGCTTAACAAATCCCTGGATCCACTCCCTCCACTTTTTTTGGCATGTCTTACAAATGAAGAATGTCAACCTCTAATCAGAGGCAGTCAGCAACAACAACAGGGAGGTTAAAGATATGATAATGGAAGACAGGAAACAGAAGTGGGCAGAGCTGTGGCTACAGCAGATGTGGTGCAGATGTGCCGTATTATGTGGACCAACCACAAAGTTAGTATTGGGCTGGTTTCCCATCTAAAAGCATGTAAGATTCTCCAAAGTTTTAAAGGTTACAAGTTTTGAGTTTTTGTAATAACTTTCACAAACAAACTGACTTAAAACTATTTCTTAAGGTAATGTGTAAAGAAAGCTAAAAAGCTCTTACCAATTAGGAGCAGCTAATGCATTTCCATCTCATAATGCTGCACTGCCATACTGTACCTGCTGTCTGAGAATTTTCTCTTCATTAAATGAACTGATCAGTCTGGTACCCATGTTTGAGTGTATTACCATTCATGATGGTCCCCACCATGTTTGTAGTCTCTGTTAGAAATTTGACTGCAACCATCATTTTAAAAACACAACATGCTTTAAAATTCACATTTGAGGAATGAACAGTTTTTATGACCGAAAACCAACTTTATAGACTGGTTTAAAAACTACAGTGCTCTCTTTGTATGCAGGGGGATTTTTTTTCATATTGCCTACTTCTGGTTTTGTAAATTAGGGACTTGACTGGCATGGGTATTCATCTAATATGATTTGAGTTGGATAGCCTTAAGGTCCCCCTCAAAATGGCTTCTTTTTGTTAGTAGGCTGAGCTGAAGTTGAGATGGCACATGCAGTATGGCTATTTCCATTGATGCACAACAATGCTTTAAAGGCCCCTTGGATAATTAAACGGATGATAGCACATGGCCTCGTTCACTTCTTTCTACAGTCAGTGGTTTTGTGTCTCTGATCTCATGAAAGCATGGATACCACCCGCCACCTTCAGAAGCTTGGGTCTATGTGGCTTATTTTTTAAACACCAGGAGTGACACTGTTTTTTCACTGGGAAAATGGAGTAGGTCAACTTTTTTTCTCAATTAAAAAACCCAGGAATTGATAATCGCATTGGAATTCATAAAATCTTATAAATTCTCATTCATAACTGATCCAACCAATGTCTTAAGTTTCAATTCAGTAAATTCATGCCATAAATACTTTAAAAATTAACGATTTCTCACACATATTCAAGACTCTTTACATTTCAAAACTCTCATTTCTTGTGAACTAAAAACTTCATATTTCTGAAATAATATTAACTGATCCTCTAATTTTTTACCATGCCCCTAATGCATGATTATAAAATGATAACACACTAATTACACGTTCGTATGTTGTTGAAAAGAAATGGAAACAGTCAGTTATAGGTTAAATACACAAAGGCACTTTTATTAACAGCCAGCTGCACAATGTGAAGGTGTACATGAAAATGCCATTCAAATACAGTCGGCTACATATTTTGGAAGAATAAGGAAAACAAGAGATAATTCAGAAGCATGATCTTGTGGTAAATAAGCATATTATTGTTTCTGTTAGTGGTTCTTACTGGAGAAAATCAACAGGCCAGGCATTCATATTTTTAACAGTTGAGAAAAGTTGTATTCCATCAACAATATTCATTAAAAAAAGCACAAAATTGTTACAAATTTGAGCTGTTGCAATATTTCAGAATGAACAAAAACAGTCTTCATTAAAAAATACATAACACTGAGTCAAAAATAGACATATCGTGATATGGTGTGACTGTTTGCTTATAATCTGTGCAAAACATAACTGTCCAGCCACAGAGGCGGGCAGTCAACAACAACACAACAGAGGGATTTCTTTGGCACAAACAGAAAAGTAAAGCAAACACTTACACACACGCACACACACACATAACACAGTCTCCATCTTCTGTTCAGCAATGCCTGTTGGCAACATATTCCCTCTTCTTCAAGTTGGTCCATTCATAAA
This sequence comes from Scarus forsteni, assembly GCA_036419115.1. Lineage (NCBI taxonomy): Eukaryota > Metazoa > Chordata > Actinopteri > Labriformes > Labridae > Scarus > Scarus forsteni. The sequence goes on along the minus strand of JAZDUH010000229.1, from coordinate 1,627,437 downwards.
AGCATCATAAATGAGCATGTCTGCTTTGAAATGAGTCATTGAACTGATATAACATTCATTTAAGCTCAAAATGCTACCAAAGAAGCTTCTAAAAACGTAACAAGTCCATAAACTCACAATCAGACATTAGCTTATAAAGCTCAATCAATGGGGTAAAATGGTGCTGTAGCTCTTTAGGAAGCATAATCTGTTTTCTTTAGTAATGTCATAAATGCAGGTACCAAAGCAAAATAAACAATAACTGAATAAAAGACAAAAAAAAACACACGTTTATTTAAGTAGATCATGACACCTGCACCATGTTTTTTTCGAATTATTAGGGTATAGGTCTTTATTTCATTCTGTTAGTATACAAAACATTGGGTACAAACAAAGAAAAATCTCAAGGCATGTGAATAAAGAAGCAAAATGAAGAAAAATCTTATAGTCTGCCCCTTGCTCCCAAGACATTAATTACTTAAACACATTACACAAATAAAAAAGAGCTGCATGTCAACATGCCTTTTTACAGTTCATTCAGATTATTATAGAAAAACAATCAACAAATTAACAAAAAGGTCCACAAGATAATTGTTCATTTTTCCACAAAAACAAACAAAGCGAGACTTGGATTCTAACACATTTCCCTGGATTTACTTAGCATAATGGCTTTGTTCCTTTTTTTTGGTCATAAAATTTGATCTTTGGTTTCTTTGTTCAGATTGTTCCAGAAACTGATTCCTCTGACAGTAACGCAGTGCTCCTTCAGTCTAGTTCAGAATTTTGGTATTAAAATATTTCCAATCCTTAAATGATGACCACTTTTTCTCTTTTCAAATCGGTTCTGGATTTTTATTGGTAAAATTTTCTTATGAGCTTTATACATAATCTGCAACATACTGAAATCGACTAAGACTGAATTTCAACACCCGCAGTTTAACAAATATAGGGTTCAAAGTCTCTCTGTATTGATTTCTAGTAATAATTCTTATGGCTCTTTTTTTGTAAAATGAATAAAATGAATAACATTTCCCCACACTTTAACACAGAAGGTCAGATATGGAACAATCAATGAATTATACAAAAGATATAAAGCTTTATCATCTAAGTTATCCTCTACTTAGTGTAACATAGCAATCATTCTTGCTATTTTCACTTTTATTATATTAATATGTGATTTCCAAGTCAGATTATCATCAATAAAAACACCTTAAACTTTTATTTCATTTACTGTATTACTTTCAATACCTTCTATACATACTGAAACCTCAATGTTTTTGCCTTTGTTACCAAAAAGCAAATAGAAATGTAGTTTTTTTCAGTATTAGGAGATAATTTAATTACATCACACCAATGTCGAAATTTTTTAATTTCTTTTTCGACCACCTCCAACACCCATTCTAGATTTTCTCTGTGGAAAAAGTTGTATCATCAGCAAAAAGAATACATTTTAACTATTATGAAGCAATAACAATATCGTTTATATACAAAACAGTTTTGGACCCAGAAAACCCCACATGTTAAGTTTCATATTTCACATTATTTATTTGAACAAACTGATTTCTGTTTTCTAAATAACTTGTAACCCATTGATGCGCCACCCTTCTGATATCGCATTTGCGACATTTTTTAAGAAGAACAGCACGGTTAACAGTGTCAAATGCCTTTTTAAGGTCTTCAAAAATGATGAATGAAATATGTTTCTTATCTATTGCAGTGGATATTTCATCGGTCAATTCCATCAGTGCCACAGATGATGAGTGACTGGTCCTGAATGATCACTTTATCACTTATTTGTTATTATGACTTTTTCTTTAGTACCGGTATATTTTTTCCTAACAGTATGGCTGCAGACAGCCTCTTAACCTCCCAGGGCATCATTTAAGAGCATTCTTTCAAATACTGCTGTAAATATTCAGATAATATTGTTTGCATGATATTCATTGGTGGTGATAACTGTGAGGTGGAAATCTAATATTGGAACGGACGTAGTCTGAAATATCTTGACATTGTGTGAGCAGAGACCCCAGCAGTAGCATATGAAGGGTAAAAAGCATTGGTCTGAGAACTGAGACCTGGGGAACCACAAAGCACAAGGAGAGGATGAACACTAATTGTTATTATAGACATTAAAAAGACATTTTTTATATATGAGGTAAAACAGGTCAAGACTTTTCCAGGGATGCCAACCCAATTATGCAGCTTGTAGAGTAAAAAGGCATTGTTGGTGTCAAAGGCTACAGTTACACCAAAAAAGGACTGAATACTGACCTTTGTCCCTTGTCTGCCCGCATCAGAATTTCATTTGTGACTCTTGATTATCGTGGCATAAACAGGTTAGTATCATACCAAGAAAGAAGGTTATTTTCTCCCATCAAAAAAATTATAATACAGTTTAAGAGTACACTACCTATACATGTTTTTAAGTTTATTAACTTCTTGGAAATAAAAAGTTTATCTGGAACTACGTCACGTCACGTATTCCTCTGCACAGCCGCTGAATCACCCCGCCTCCCTCAGCTGTTGTAAACATAACATGCAAGCAACTTCAGATGCCGGTTGTTGCCTTGTGTAACTTTAAGTATGTTAATTCTTTAGATCTAACTTTTAGCGGTGCGAGGAAGAGACACCATAGAAAATTACAAAAGAGCGATTGTGACAGCGACGATGTAGTTCCATTCACTTTGGAGCCAAGTGGATATCTTTGTGAACAGGAGCTCACAGAAGAAAAGCTGCTGCAGATGGAAACCGAACAGGCCAGGAAAAGGTGGTACCCTGAGTGCTACTGCTGCTACGAGTGGATATGTTTACAGACCAACTTCAGAATCTGTCTGAGTCAAAGGATACGGGTGATTCTAATATCATCTGTATCACTTATCAAACAGATTTTCCTGCACTTCTGAAGTTTTGCGGTCATTCTTCAATTTTCAGAAGACAAACTGGAAACATCTCAAACCTTAAGGACCTAATGACAGTTTATCCTCAAAGTAAGTCATAATCATCTGTCAGAGACACACAATCAGAGCAGGGGAGGCTGTTTACTATAACAGTGCAGATTACTTACATGTGTGTCTCTCTTTCACACACGAACAACCATTGCTGTTGTGTATTAGCATTGTGCGGCTCACGGCAGCGCAGCATAGAGGAATAGGTGAGTCGGTTATTTCTAGATAAACTTTATTTTTCTGAAAAGTTAATAAATTTAAAAACGAGAATAGGCAGCAAACTCAAACTGTGGTATTATTTTTTGATAGAAGTTCTTGTAGGCGGAGAAAATACCCTTTATATTTGGTACTATACTTCCCTGTTTGCGGCTGGTTCTGTGTAACAGACTCTCAGTCTGTGGCTTACTGAGGGAGAGGAGAGGACTTTCTACTGCATCTAATGTACTTCGTTGCCATATGGAGCTCATACAACCCCATTAAAAAAACAGAACTATCCCTTTAAAGGGACTGCATTTTGTCATTGCAGTATTGAACAATGTCATTGCATACTGACTTTTCTTGTCTCATATCCTGCAGGCCTGATATGAGGAGAATCTGAGAGGCAAAGAGGTGACCTGACGTTATAAGGAGAGAAGTAGTTCGTAAGGCTGGCCCAGTTGAGTGAGAACTACTGAATTTAAAAGGGCACTTGAACATAAAAAAATCAGACAGAAAAGGAAACAATTATTTTTTCCGAAATGTATTTTTTTAAGTTGTTTCCCTGAAATTAAGGTGTTGGTGAAAGCTCTACTGAATTCATCTGATGGGCTGTAGTGCCATCACGCAGGACTCATCCACTTCGTCACATCCTTTTTGGCGGAGGACCAGTTTGTTCAAGTAAGTTTTTTCTTTGTCAAGCTCAAATGCCAGAAAGAAACTTGGGTACAGAGACGATTCAAACAAGTACTTATCAGATGTCGATGGGAGTCTCCTCCTGAGGAATATGGCTCTATGGCTATTTTCTCCAATGTTGCTGGGAAGATCCTGGAAAATAAACCGAAATTAATTTCTGCATCTTGATGCCAATAAATAGACAAATCAATGTCAGAAAAAAATTATCATCAAAGCCAATGACTCATTATTAACCAGCGAGATAGCTACATGTGCAGAATTAACTTAAAATGTAGTTTTCATTTGATTTTTTCATTTCAATTTTCGTTGATGTTGTAGTAATAATGCTTCTTGGTAATAAATCTTGTGATGTTAGAAGGCCCATTTAATCGTCATTTAAATGGCCCCACTTTTGTGAGGAACATGCATTGATGGGACGAGCAGCAGAGCTGAGTATTCGGGTTACACCCATGAATAATTTTCCACATCTTCTCTGCCAGTGCTCAACAGCCATTTTAGCTGTTGCTGTTTACTTGGTTTGGTGGATTGGATGATTCAGGTGGGAAGAAACAAGACATTTAAACAATTTTACAATGTATTAATTATAACAGGAACATCAGTTGCTGCCATAGTTATAAAGTGGTAATTGTGCTAAGGTTCAGTCAGAAAACAGCAGAGTAAGGCTGAACAATATTGTGAAAAAACAACATTGTAATTTTTTTCCACCTGAGGTATAAATATGTCTCAATGTAAAACAGTTTCAGATTATTCTGACTGGAAAATAGACCTCTTTTATGCCACACTGCACTGCAGTCACTGATTGTGATATTCACACAGAGAAAGGGTCAGTAGCAGCATGTTTCTTCAGCAGCTTCAGCTTTGTGCTTGCAACTGCTTTACTTGAAAACTATATTTTAAACCTTTATTAGCAATATTTAAGGTCACATCATTTAAAACCATGCCAAAACAATCACTCATGAGCCAAGACCAAAGTGTGCAGTGACTCGAAGCCTCCACTGTTTAAACTGAGGACTCTATTCAATAAAAACTGTTCTCCATGAGGCCAGTATACTAAACAGAAAACTACTGTTACCATTTTGTGTAAAAAGTTTGTGTAATGAGAGACAATGTTTGAGAAAGGTCTTCCTGGTTTGTACAGTGAACTCACAGAGCATTTCAGGGATGCTCTTTGCTTTACAAAGTCCACTTTCAAGGCGTTTCTGTCTTCACAATGTGACATTCATTTGTGACACAGAAATTTTGATTTGCTGCGTAATGAATATAGACCATGGTGTACAGTTTTTTTCTTCTTCTACCAGTGGTCTCATTTCTACAGTAAAAGCAAAATAATACTGAAGTCAAATGAAGGAGCCTGTGGATCCCTAGTCAACTTGTAAATGTGTTGCTTGGCTGTTTGGTTTTTGGGTTCAGGGGAAGGAGCTCCAGGAGAAAGTTTGGATTACAGGATGGGCAGCTGGCAGAGAATGATTGTGGTCCATCACAGGCAAGAAGCTCAAAATATGAATGAAACAGAAATACAGCAGCAGCATTACCAGGTCCAGTGGCCTTTAATGTACAACATGTTCTAATGGCAAATATAAAGAAATGTTCTATATTAAGAGGCCGTGGCTTCATTAAACAAAGACTTTCTGTCTTTGAAAATGTAAGGAATTATTTGTGTTAGTTTTAGCATTCACCTAAAATAATAACTTGAGCTCAGTTGATTGACTACAAGAATTTTCAATCTTGCATATTGAACAGTTCAAGTGGTTTTTCCATGAGCAGCCCTGTAAATACTTAAAGCTTAAATAAGCTGCTCAGCAGCTGTACTTGTTCCAGTTAAGATCGTTGTTCAGGTTAAAAGTGTTTGGGCTGGGTGATTCTTCTCAACTTATGTGTTATCATCATGAGATGCCGGCTTTAAACTGCCTTGAAATTTATCTGTACTAATTTAAAGAAGAAATGTCTTGGATTTCTTTTAGATTTAACACAAAACACGTTGCAGCTGTGACTGTTGTGTAAAAACAAAAGTATAGGATAGACAAGGACACTTTAACTCATACACACTCCAATATGCACTCTTTATCTTTTGTTGAATCATCACAATTATATTGTATGCCAGTGTTAAACATGTCATCACACATCATGTTTTAAACATGTCATGCAGACCTACGAAGTGTTCCAATGAACGTATCTTTGCTTAAATCTTTACAAAAGATACATAAGTAATTTTCTGATCATAATTGAAAGAAGACTAAAGATAAAATCAGCCAAAAGTCTCCATCTAACACAGCTACACTTTTGACTTTAACACTAGATCTGAAGCTTTTACATTTCACAGGAAAACACAAGTCTCACAAATTCTACATGCATCATGACATGTTCTCTTAAAAAGTCAACTGATGGTGGCAGACTTTTAGAACAGAAAGTCGGTGAAATGCATGGTTTCTATCAGCCCACAGATGGCAGCAAGGTGTACCTCTGGTCACATGACGACCCACATTCTGCAAAGGGACTACTGCAAATGCATACACTGTAACTGTGACATTAAAAAAGATATTCTTAAGCCCTAGCAACGGATGGCTGCACGCTGTATTCAGAACCTTTACAAAAACCGACCACATTGGCAAGCCACACAGCCTAAGTTTGGACCAGATATCACAGGAATGTTTCAACAGATTTTCTTCAAACTTTGCACATGTGTTGACTCTGACTCAAAGATAAAGCAATTAGCATCCAGTGTCATGATATCCTTTACTTGTAAATACAATCTCTCAAAGCTGCTTTAGAGGATTTCCTTCAAATGTTGGAAAAGTGTAACTTTAACCAGAAAATGACTAAATATAGTCATTATTGTTATTACTTGTGTTAACCCACCATTTCTTCAGGATACACTTCACGCTTGTCACTGCAGCAGACCACCTGCTTCTTGCTGTCCTGATTGTTGTAAAGCATTACAGCTCTTCCGGCTCTTCCATCTCTGATTGAGCTTGTGTAAAAGTGGATGTTAAATTTGCAGTCTGTAACCAAAAGAATGAGTTTGCCATGAAATAACGCAGTGACAGAAAGATGTAGGATCTAACTTTGCCAGAAAATCCTTTTTAACTTTTCATTGTATCATTTTTACACCTGATGAGTTCAATTGTTAGGACCAAAGAAAATCTAGTGTCAGAAAAAGGGGCAATTTAAAAGAATAGCAAAAAATGAAAATATCAGATGAATCATTTCCACATCAAATCAATATAAATCTAGTTGACTTTTCTCTTACTATGGATCTTTGAAAAACATACATTCTTCAGCCATCTTATTAGGTACTGCTACTTAATGCAAACAGCTAGTCACTTGACTGAAATTCAAAGTATTTTGGCCGTTCACATGGTCAAGATGATCACCTTGAGGTCAATCCAAACATCAGAATGGGGAGAAAAAGGTGATTTAAATGACTCTTAAATGACTCTGGCATGTTGAAGTTACGGAAATGTTGAAAGTAGCGATGTCTTATTTATTCCATGTCTCTTTTGAAAGCAATTTAAACAACCATTTTTAGTTACTTTTGATGATCCTGATTTTCTATCACCACTCAATATTGTATTTGCTGTTCTTACAACCCATGCACTGTGGATGAAATGTGTAGATATGATCCAGTGTCAAGGAAAGGTTGGGCACCAACATCTGACCATAAAGCAGGAAATGTTATGTTTTTCTTATTCCCCCGGATCGGTGTCTACCTCTAATTCTACCTGATGTACACTCACAAGCCTTTTTATAAGGTTCACCTTCCTAGTCCCTGGTTGGACCCCTTTACCCTCAGAACCACTGTCATTATTTCACCATTTATTTAAAAAGTGCTGGAAACATATTTACATGATAACATCACACAACTGTTGTGGATTTGTCAGCTGCACAACCATGATGTGAATCTACCACTCTGTCTTTCAAGAAACCAGTTCTTGACAAATATAGTGATTTGTACATTAAACAAACAGCAAGTAGTTTTTCCCACCCTAATATAATATTTCTTGAGTCATTGTGATGGTGCGTTGTCTAACAGCAGGTTGAATGGCACCTCTGTCATGGTCTGAGGGAGTCTGTATTGCATTCACTGGCACAATATAACTGTTTTACTCTGTTTTATAGCTGTATAGTTACACTCAACGACCACAGAGGCTCCTAGAGAACAGAAAGTTGAAATCTGACATTATGCGGCTTTAAGAGATGGTGCCTTATCCTGCTGAAAGTTTCAATCAGACGGGGATGTGCACTGTGGTATACAAGGGTTGGACATGGTCAGCAAAAACATTCAAGTAGGTTGTGAAGTTTGAAATATGCTCAGCTGGTTCTAAGAGTATGCAAAGAAAATATCGCCCACACCATTACACCACAACCAGAGTGAAGTGTTCATACAAGACTGGAGGGATCCATGCTTTCTTGATGTTTACACCAAATTCTTAGCCTACCATCTGAGTGTTTCAGCAGAAATTGAGACTCATCGAATCAGGCAACATTTTCTATGAACCATGGAGATGGTTGTGAGAAAAAAATTGCAGTCGACCAGCAGACCAGCCTGTCTGGTACCAACTACCATGCCACATTTAAAGTCAGTTAAGTCACCTTCGTCCCCTTTCTGATGCTTGTTTGGCCTGCAGGAAGTTGTCTTGATCATGTTTACATGCATAATGCATTGCTGCCATAATAACTGTGCGTATACAAGTAGTTGAATAGGCATATCTATAAAACTTGACAAATTCAAATCACATTGGACAAAGTGGGTACAATATGTTAAGCCTCTGAGATCTGATATTATGAATTTTGCAGTGAGGGAGCATTGAATATAGCAATTTATGATCACGTTCTGTCTCTCCTTTTTTCTTTAATCCATGATTATTGTCTTTTGAAAATTGGGAGATGAAGTCTTTTTTGTCATTTTTGTCTTTTTGGTTCATATCTCTGTTTATTTTATTGTTATTTTTATTATTCTACTCTGTACCGCCATCTCTCTGGATGTACATAGTTTCTTTTTTCTGACTCTTTTGAAAAAAAAAATGTCCAGAAGATTGTATGTTACAAAAATCTTGACCTTGTATTAAGGTACACAAAGAACTGTTAGAATGCCTGAGTATACACATTTTTGTGATGATGTACCTTTCTGTTTGTTTTTCTTACTTGTAAATGTAAGGTCTTTACAAATGAAACACTAAAAAAAAAAGAATGGGCATATCTAATAAAATGGCCAGTAAGGGTAGGTGAGTTAAGCATTTATCAAAAGTTTACCATTGCTTACCAAATAATGTTGCAAAATGCTAACAAAAAGGAAAAAATACTTTTAGGATGTTCCATTTATTCCTGACTTAATCAAATGTTATACTTTACAAATATGTATGCCATAAACTATGCTTCATAGCTGTGATTAACATGGGGAGTCCCTGCTATTTTTCATTAAAACTAGTGTTTTTGCAGATTTAGTCTTCTTCTTACCAGACTGACTTTGTTGCTCCGTGGTCAGGAATTGTGCCTCAAGGTCGCCATCATCATTTAAAAACAGGAATTTGTCGTCGTTGCTTTGGATCCAACACGGACAGATAGTACTGGTCATGTCAAAGGAGTCTGTTTTCACAACTGGGTGAAAAGAAACAAAACACAGTTTGAGAGTGGAACATCAATGACAGGAAACGGTTTAGTATTTTACAGGCAGCTAGTAAAAAATCTATCACAAGAAAATGGTTGAAAGCTGACCCACCGACCATTGAAGACTGGATGGATGTTATACATGAGATTTACACTATGGAAAAGATATCCTTTTCCCTTAAACTACAGAGAGAGAATTTCTATAAAACGTGGTCCAAATGGACTGAGTACGTTAAACCTGTAAGATCCAATTTTATTTAAATTTACTGAAAATCTGTGATGACTCCTCTTTTTCTTTAATAACTCTTAGAAATACGATGTTATTGTAAGGTCCCTGTTCTGTTCGGTTCTGTCTATGTTATTGTGGTTATGTGTTGTGTGAAAGTGTAAGAAATGTATGTGCCTTTCAAATAAAAAGAAAATTTCAAAAAAAAAAAGAAAAAAGAAAAAGAAACACAACACAATTAAAGATCACAGACATAACACGTATTCACCAAATGTACAATTGACCATATTTTGTTGTATCATGCAAGGCTTTGTATTTCTGGAAAAAATACTTACCGATTTCAGTCTCTTTAAGTTGAATCAGTGGAGAGGAAAAGACAAGATTTTAGTATTTACATACAAACAGTTTAAATAAAAGACTGAGGACAGACCATTGTGGTGTTTGCACACAGGGACGATGTATTTTGTTGGCAGAGCCCAACTGGTGGTAATAGCTGTAGCTTGAGTTCAATGCACATCACATAGGACCTGCTGGATGCTTCTCTTCTGATTTCTACAAATCTACAACAGAAATCAAGTGGCCTTACAGTGACAGGCTAACCCTCAGTATTGCGTGGAGAGATTTTTAGCTGTTAACATTTTACTTCTCTTTTACATTCTCTTTTACTTGTTTGTAATGTTAACCGTGCACTTGGTTACGCAGCTACTGTATATTTGCTGACCAGTAGTCTGTCATTTCTCCTTTACTTGTTTGGAACGTTAACCGTGCTTTTTAATAGGCAGCTACTGTATATCTGCTGACCAGTAGCCTGTTCCGTCTCTTTTACTTGTTTGTAATGTTAACCGTGCACTTGGTTACGCAGCTACTGTATATTTGCTGACCAGCAGTCTGTCATTTGCCGTCCTTCTCCTTGATCAGGAGCACAGCTTGGTTTGGTAAGTCCACCTCGTTAATCTACTTTTTTGTACTGGAACTAACTGTGCACCAATGTCTATACTGCTCATATTATCGTGTACATTTTTATGTTGTTATGTCTGAATGTGAATCTGCTGCAAACCAAATCGCCCTTCAAGGGACTAATTAATAAAATGAACTATGAACTCTTTGTTGGCTCAGTTGGTCATCTATCAACTACATTGGCAAAGTCACAGAGACCAGTGAGTAATCCTGTCCATGACATCCAGTACTGAGACTTACCGTACTTTTTTTGAGTAATAAGGACTTAGGTTAGGTTGAGTGTGGCAAAATATGAGGGCAACTTCTGACTCACAGTGGGATCTCTGTTTTAAATGTAATGGAACTATTTTTAGCGCTGCTGAAACCCAAATCAAAGAGACGTTTGTTATAAACCTGTCCATCTTCATCATTTCATGCGACATTGAAAGTCACAGTTAACACAATGTCCTTGAACCAGCAACACTTTGCTAGCAGCAGATACATAAAACACAGCTTGGGCTTATTTTAACAAGTCAAACATAGAAATTCGGACAGTACACTGAGCTGGGTATTTCCAGCAACCTCGTGACACGATATGTATCCCGACACATAAATTGTGAACACTGACTATTCTTTAAACAGCTTTTTCAACATTTTTTTTTTTGCAAGAAGAAAACGAACAAGAGCAGTTTTAAATGATTCTACAGCTGAAAAAACTTAAATCCAGGTCCTCAAAGATAGTGGATCTAAGTTTGAATTTGGAACATGTGCTCCATCAGGTAGCTTAGCTTCTACTTTGACTTGTGCCATTTTTAGCATCAGCCAAAGCATACTGATAACAACTGTCAAAACATTATGACAACCTCGCTTATACAGTAATATGAGCACTAATTATTTGGCATTTATTCAACTTATCTGGTCATGAATGTTATCGCACCCTAAATAAACTACAAACACACATTGTTTTTGCTCCCACTCCTACAGACATAAAGATCATTAAATGAGTAGGAAAAGATTTTTTTTCCCCCAGACTTCTACACTGACATCTTAGAGCACACTAATAACTTTTTTACAATTTTATCCACATTCTTTAATGCATATTCATGTGTATCTTATGTATTAACACTGTGTTGCCACCAGTATGCATGTGCATCTTCTGTTACATCAACTCCAAAATGGTCCATTTATTTACTACAAAAACAATAATAGGGATGCACAATACTTGATTTTTGCTAATATTTTATATTTTTCAGAAGAGTAGAGATTTGTTGAGTCATGAAAATTAACTTGTTGCTTTTAATGCAAGAGTTTATTTGTGAAAGGAGAAGTTGTAAAATAAGAAAAACATTTAACTTTAACTTGAAAAATCAACATTTTGTTTTTAAATAAACCCATGCAGTGGTGATGAGATAAAGCAATATGGTACATGTGTACTTTGATGATATTACTGAAGATACATCTCATTTATATGACTGATATCTCGCCTGTAAATATCAGCAAAAAGTTCATCATCGGCCACTACCAAAATTACACTTTTCGGGCAATATCTGCCAATACTGACATTATACCAATGATGTTGTGCATCCCAAAACAATATCACCATTTCGACAAATATTGTAAAAATGTACCTCTGGTCTCAAAGTAGAAGGCATTGTTAACGGTACAGATGAACTCTACTGGGGTGAAGCCGTCGGTTTCCATCTCGTAGTCCTGGTGGAAAAACAGAGACATGTTTCAAGGTTATTTAAATTTTTTTTAAAATATGGTTAACTTGATTTTTTGAAAAATTAAGAGTCTCTATTTGTAAAGTTTGCAGCCTTTTACGTAAAAGTACATGATGGACAGTAATTTGGTGCAGACCAGTCCGTACTTGCCCTGTGGACAGCACATAATTTTGGAGCAGGGCAAACCCTGGTCCAGAGTCCAATAATGAGCAATTGTGTGCCTTGAATTTTACATCACTCATTTTGGGTTTATGAACCAAACCAATCAGAGTCAGCTCTCATTGGCTTTAAAAAGCAGTGTGCGCTACCCATTGCAGATTTCATTATTTGGTCTGCATGTGTCCGTACTACTGCCAGAGTACTGCAGGAAGGAGAGCAGGAGTGGAGCGGGGGGGCAGAGGGCCCGAAACATAAAGTAAGGAGAGACCTGAGCATGTACTCCTATTAAACTACTATTATTCCCTACTATTCTTAACACACATATAGATTCAACATGTAATACTGTATGTTAAAGAGCCATTGAAACTTCAGGACCTCCTATTAGTTAAAATTAAGACAATCCAAGACTTTTTATACTTTAAAAATCGAATCAACAGAGACAATCAAGCTTGAGAAAAAGGTTGTAAACTGTAGTTTAATCAGCAAAACACAGCCAATCACTGACTGAGCCTGTGCGCCCCCAATCCCGTCTTCACAGCATCATTACTGATCAGTGGTTGAAGTCAGTGACTCGCTGTGTTTTTTAATGATCCTGATCGTCTCTGTGTGTAGTGTAGTCATCGTAATAACCCCGTGTGTGAAAGTGTGAAATGTCTTGATAAGCCTCACTTTTTTCCCCACCCACTTCTGCGCAGATTCACAACAACAGTGTTTGAGCCATGTTACTAGGGTATAAAATTAATGAATGGAAACTAAATCAAGTTGACTGTGAGATCATCTTTGATATGCTGGCATGTTTAAGTTTAAATTCAGAAGATTTCAAATCAAATATCACACATACAGCATTTACGCATGAACCTTTATTCAAGGGTTGGCGATTAAATCAGGCCAAATTTTTCACTTTATGTCAGACAAGATCATAATCAGAGGTTTTCTATAGAGAGATGATTATCACCAATTAATGCATAAATTGGGGAGTGACAAGAGAAAGTGAGAGATGACTGGGCCGATCGACTGGAAACTCCATTACACACAGAAAAAGAGACAAAAACATGATTCATACTTCTTTTCGCCGTTTGTATTATAATATATGATCAATTTTGTTTATTAACACTGCATCAACATCTTCAATGGGATTTCTGATCTGAAATAACAGTTTTCAGGACAGGGAAAGTCAGATGTTTTTATTCATTTATTGGAATATTCATGCTGAGAATAACTTTTAATGGCACTCCATTAAAATCAGATAAATAATTCACAGCCAAAAACCATACGAATGAGTTCCTGAGCTTTTATAACTGAAAGATCACTGATGATCCACTGCTGGCCATTACATCTGTTTGCATTTCAGCTCTATATTATGTTTCTATGAGACAACGTGCTCTCAGATAAACTAACAAACATCAGAACAAATGATAAAGCTAAGTTTTTGTCTCTCTCACTTCACCTGTTCTATGTTCACTTTGTGCATTATGGCTCTGTTACGTCCGTTTTCTCTTCTGCTGCGCTCTCATCGAGACAGAGCAGCTGCCTTTAGGTTCATAAGATATGGATAGCTCCAGGGGCTGTTATTCACCACTCCCTGCTCTGTCTTATAGGGCTGTGAGCAGCTACTGTATGAACACATTTGTTGTGAGTCACATAATTACACAGATATTTTATATTCATTTAGGTAACCACAGACACGTGGGCTAGTTAATTGTTCACGTCTCTGATGTGCACATCGCTCAGTCTGAGGACCAATTGTTTTCACATTTATTTATTTAACAATTTCCCAGCATCATCTCTTAGTGTTAGCAATGGACCACCAGAGGTAGAAACGTGTATGCCTGCCATGAGGCACAGCACATTTTCACGCTCATTTCACTCTTGATACATCTATACTTTGAACTTTTGAAAAAGAGTGTATGCCACATTTTGTTGCATATGCACCCTTTGAACATGAGGCTCCTTTGGCACGGAGACATACATTCTTCTTCTTCAGTTCAGAGGTCGGCACAGTTACAAAAACATGTCTGGGGCGACACAGACTGTCGTGGAGGAGTAGCCCGAGCGGACCATGATGGAATATTGGTGAAACTAATGAGCTTTTGGACGATTAATGCAGTTTTAGGAGTGGCGCTGTATGCCCTATGTGCTACCATTATACGGATGTCCACCGCTCGATTTTGGATGTAAATATCTCCCGAAGCACTGTTTGGATCAGGAAAGCCTTCTGGGTGAGTATATTGTTCTACTTCATTCTGTAAACAATGTGAAAGCTGTAGAAACTGAACTTTTCCTTTAAATACTCTGAAGCTGAAAAAACACAGGTCTTGGGGTCTGATAACACCTTAAGAAGCAAGAGGCCCTTGAGTTTGGCGTTGTTTTCTTCTGTACCTTTATATCAATAAAGCCACTCTACCCAGATTACACAGGAGTGCCACACTGCTCATAGGATTAGGTCAAAGCATACAAACACCTATATGGCATATTTGAACTGCCTTCCTCTTCTATAGGAGGTTCATCAGTTTGTGTTATACAGCCTTTCCATGAATACCCTGGAGCAGACTGTCTAGATAATAAATATAAAACTGTTAACAGAGTCTGATTGAAGCACACATTTTTAGAGATCCATTGTACAGGAATCAGATGACTGCACTTGTACTTTATGGCAGATGTAAAGAAACATTTGGGGGAAGAGAAAGAACATTCTCTTTATGTAAAAAAGGGGGAGCAAACTAAAAATACAGCATCCTTTAGTTGACTAACCAAATGGCTTCTTGTGATAAAGAATTGAAAGAGTCAATAAGATCTTGCAAATGAATGAGTAAGACATCGGGGAACTCCACAACACTTTTAATCATTTCTTTCAAATTTAACAATCAATCTTAATTTCTATAGCACCAGTTCATTATAAGTGTCGAGGGACTTTACCATAGAGCAGGCTGAAGCCACACTCTTGATTTTACAAATATACAAATAAATAGAGGAGGGAGAAAAAATCGATTCACATAAATATCTGGATTTTTGTTTGACGATTTTTAAATCGATTGTTTGTTCAAAAATCATTTTTTTCCAAATTTAAATGCTTCATTTTAGTCTGTGTTAATAAGCCACTTTTAAATTCAATCCAGGCTTTGAAGACAGAATATAAACAGCTGGTTAAAATATATTGCTGAATAAATCCTAAAAACTGACTCACATGTGATGTGTATTTTTCCTGATATAGTCCGTAGGCATCATCATTGTTCATCTTTTTCGCTGGTGTTAAAAAAAATAACTAAAGATTGCAAAAATCGGCAATATCATAGAATTGCAATTTAAATTGAATCGGCACCAAAAAAATCATAAAAAATTAGAATTGGGAGAAAAGTGAATCGTCTCAGTCCTACAAATAAACACATGTATTTTTTATATACACATTCATAGATCCAAAGATACAGAATATCCATTCAGGAAAAGCAAGAAGGCACTAAAGTAGGATGATAGCAACAAACTCATGGATTTGTCTCTGCTAAATATACATTAAATCAAGCAATCTTTAAGTATATAGCACCATATTTGCCTTTGATGAACATAAATTTATTAAAGGTAAGCCCCTTGAGATGTGGCATCTCATTTTCTACAGGGACCTCATGTCTATATGATTTTACATATAGTCACTATGGATGTATAATAAATACAACCATGGATAGAGAGATGAATCTAATATCAAGATTAATATCTACGATTATGATTCAGAGAGGAATGATGTTGATTGATAAAGCAGCATCTATCTAACCGCCATTAAATTGGGTAACTGTTCTAAAAGTATACATTTATTTTAAATGATGTCATTTTTACTACTTTTCTTAATTTTTCTTTGTTCATCTATTTTCTGAAGCAGGCTTTCTCAAACTGAATTATTCAGAGCACATTTTCAAACCTGAAATGTACCCAGGGGCCCACCAAAACCCTCATATGACCATTATATGAGCCTCAAATTAAACCTCATAATTTATGATTTTATAATTTTTTATGAGCACATTTACATGTGAACACTTGATTTTGCTGATATTTCTTTCAATCTTATTTATCTGAGCTCAGGCTGTGACTCTGCAACTCTTTCTCTGTATCCTCCATGTCTTAAAGAGCACAGATAATCCTTAAAACCAGAAAAAGGGCAGCATACCAAAACACAATTAAATGTTACAAGTTATTTTAACACCAAATAAACTGTGACACGGGTACCACTTCTTATTAAAAAAATACAGCATTGTATGGTGTTGCACGCCTGCTGTTCACACTTCATCTATTACAGTATATATGTAATTTTACACCCTGTATGTCCTCCTTGTAAACCGTGAATCAGATGATTTTACTGTACAGATGGAGAGACGGCCGTAAAGTGCTTTGTATTGATGAGGAGCAAATAAAGCCTAATAAAGTTTCTCCTTTAGTACTGAAAGTGAAAATAAATATTAATTTTAACTGGAAGAAATGACTGCTCCGATGTCTCCGCTGCGTTAAATATATTAAAAGGCTTTGCTGGGTGAGAAAAGTCAAAGAAATTCAAAAATTCCCTCCTGCATCTGATCAAAATCCCTTTCTTGTTCTCCTTTTACATGTTAAAGCAAGTGAAAGTAAAATAGAATAGAGCTGGGGACAATAACATAGTGTAGCATCGTGCTGCGCTGCTTGCGGGCAGTTAGGGCACTCACATTTTACCCAGTGTAATTTGTCACAATAAGTTTTGGCACTGTGCAACATATTATAAAGAAATCTAGTTGAGTATCAAGTTTACTTGTTGGGTAAAATGAGGATGCCAGGAGGCCATTGTCATAAAAGTCTGAACTGATGGTTTGTTTTTTTTTACTGTAAGAGACAGCACAGAAACACAACTCTTGAACGTTTTTAACTCCTTCCTGTCATTATTGCTGAAATGATGGATGCATGCTCGTAAATGCGTATGAGTGAATGTTCAGATGTCCTTTATGTTCATCCTCTTTCCTTCAACACTTTTGGCATCTGATATGGTTGACTAAAAATAAACTTGACCTTCACCCCTTTTATCTTGATATGACACTAATCGTTACTCAATGTTTTGAGAAGAAAGAAGCTAAATGTTTTCATGATTATGGATGAAGGAGTTGTTTATTAGTGATATACTCAGGGCTCCAGTCATTTGTCTTTGCATGTTTACCCTTGAGGCACCCAAAAAATTAATGCATACTAAAGTCCCTCGTGTGCCAAAACGGTTCCTCTCATAAAAGTTCAATAAAAAAGTGAAATCTCAATATTTTTTTGTGCTTTCACTGCATCAAATCTTTTCAACAACTCCTGACCTTACCATAGATATAAAATAGTTTATTATTTTTTAAGTTTAATTTGTTTTATGCACTTTTTGCTATAAAAACCCTGTTTTTTCAACAGGGAAAAACTTAAAATATGCAATTTAAAAAAAAAATAAGTTGCTAAGTGGAGTTTTTGGGGTGAGGTTATCACATCCTTAAAAGGGTCAATAATTCATCATTAAATTGATAATGATGCATTATTTGTTTTAGGAGAAATTTGAATTCATTCAAGAAATTAAAGGAAAAGTTCGGTTTCTACAGCTTTCATATTGTTTATAGAATGAAGTAGAACAATATACTCACCCAGAAGGCTTTCCTGATCCAAACAGTGCTTTGGGAGATATTTAGATTCAGGCTACTCCTCCATTACACAGACTGTAATGGAGGAGTAGCCTGAGTGGACTATGATGGAATATTGGGGGAAAAAATGAGTTTTTGGACGATTAATGCAGTTTTAGGAGCGGCGCTGTATGCCCTATGTGCTCCTATTATACGGATGTCCACCGCTGGATTTTGGATCTACATATCTCCCAAAGCACCGTTTGTATCAGGAAGGCCTTCTGGGTGAGTATATTGTTCTACTTCATTCTATAAACAATATGAAAGCTGTAGAAACCGAACTTATCCTTTAACATAAAAGTCCTTTGAGTGCCAAAACGGTTCCTCTCATAAGTGTGATAAAAATGTTGAATATTAGTCAAAGAGTGCACACCCGGTGCATATCCCCTATTCTACACAACTCACAGTAGTGGGACCATGGGATTTTAAAAATAAAAAATTAAGAAAACCCATGCCAAGTTATTATATAATTTGCATTTAAACTGATCAAGATATTGAGGTTTAAATAAAAGAGAAAAAGCAAAATGTTCCAATTTGGCTCCCAAGGTGCCGTATGTCCAGTCAGCAATTTACTGAATCTACAATTCCAGGGTATTTACAAAAAACTGAAGTTATTTTTAATACTTTAAAGACGTTTTAAGGACCTTTTTAAAGCCACTGCATCATTAATTTCCAGATAGTTACATTAGCAAAAAAATATTTTCAGTGCAGATTGTGAGATATCATGGCAATTTAACTTATAATTTAGGGCTGGAGCAATGCAAGAGGTCACAAGTAACTCACTCGTTCTTTAACTTATTAGTAATGGTTTACCTATGGAATGTGAAAATATTTTCAAGACCACTTTGTAATACACATACATTAACAAGGTCATGCCCTTCACTTACATATTCCCATATTCTCAGAATCTGTTTTAAAAGCATGCATTTAAGGGTAAAACTACAATTTAAAACTATGAATGTTTCCTTTAAACACTTATTAGGTGTGACAGATCTATGAGCAGCTGTCCTATACATTACCTAATGTTGTAGAAGTGAGGCCAGGGGCCAGGTATGTTTTCTTCTGTTGTAAATTTAATTTTAAACCTGTTGGGGACATTTGTCAGTGAGGAAGAAGTAACAAATATTTAAAATGTTAAATAATAGTTACTTTTTATCCTAAATAATCAACAAACAAAAGATTTTCTTAACTGATGAGTGTGTTGACTTATCAGTTTCTAAGCAACTTGTCCAACACTGCTTTTAATTTAACAAAAGTAACAAACAAAATAACAACAGCAACAAAAGTATAGAGCTTTTATGATGATTTCTTAAACTAACAGATAGGGACTTGATTCCAACTTTAATTTAAATAGCCAAAATTAATTTCAACTCCTCAGCCTGAACACAAATTTAAAGCTAATTCAACCAAGTACTTTTCATGCAATGAGGAGAATATTTACAAGTTGATAAAGAATTCTTTACTGACATTTCTACTTTTTCCTAATGCATTTAGTTAAATAGGTGTATGATACATTGTTTTTGCTGATATGCTAATATTCCAATTGTAATAGCCAGTCAGATAACAGCAACATAAGGCCAAATCCACAGAGGTCACATTGTGCCTGCTACTGGTGCCTTCATTTCAGCGCAAATAGTTCCAGTATATTGTGGCACAGCTTCTGCTCCTGAGAACTCTCAGCTCTAACCATGACCGGGGGGGCGGGGGGAAGCCCACAAAGTTCAGCAGCAGAACACTGCAACGGTTTTCCACTTTTCATATGGTAAGTCTGTGGCTATGCACAAAAACCACAGGCCAGAAGGGAGATGAGTGTGCAGAGATTGGCATCCAAAGTACAGAACAAACAACATTTTACAAAGAGAAAGACAATGCTATATGTTGGTCTGTGCTCGAATCAAACATTAACACAGTTATTTACTAGTTTGGCTTTTTTTATTGGCCCTAAAAATATGTGTTTCAAGGGCCACCCTGAATACAGAGAGACAGAGAATGAGAGAGATAGAAAGCCATAATAACTACCAGCAATTAATGTGATAGACTCATTTGAACAAACAACATCCACCTGATCACAGAGATTAAATTAAATCCAAGCTGGGGAATAAAGAAAAATAAATCTCAGGGCTGTCCATGATACCACCATTACAGGACTTTTGTGCAGGTGTTGCACTTCAGATAAATCACCAAATATTAAGTTCTGGTCATCATTCTGCTGTCTATAATCACCGACAAGCTCTTTGGAGACAAATGTGATATGATATCAAACTGCTGTTGAAAAGTATGTGTCACAAAACTTAAAAATACAAACCTTTACTCAGTCATAAAGTGCATCTGATCATGCTACAAAACTTAAAAATATGAAAACCGTCAAACATTAGCATAAAAGCATCTGACTTTAAAATTAGTCAATACAGTGGTGATTTTAATCGGAGGAAAAACCAAATGGAAATTAACATAAGTAATTAGTTACTGGATCTGTTAGAGCAAACAACTGCTTTCTTTTTAAATCAATAAATCCAGAATATAAATGAATGTATAAATCTGGACAATCAATCTTACATAGTGTAATATGTGTCATAATGAGAGGATGAGGATGTCAGCATGTCTCCTGGGTGTCCTTGCTGACTGTCACAGTCTGTTGCATCAAGCTGTTTGCACATGGCAGAGAAACACTTCTTATGGTTCACTGCAAACCAAGACGACTTCACAGCTGTGCTAGTTACAGTGCAAATATCGTTTTGTTTCATCAACACCCTTTTAGTTAGGTTCACCAGCATACTGTGTTTTGTTAAAAGATATCGGCAGGAGTGCTGGTTTGGTGGGGTGGTTAGCAACCAGGCACCCCATGTACTTGCTTCTGCCGGTCCAGATTCGAATCCCGCCTGTCACCAGTTTGCAAAGTGTCTTCCCCTACTCTTTCACCCCCTTTCACAAGCCTCCCCACTGTCTCTCTCCTATAAATAAAGCCACAAAATGGCCAAAAACATACACTAAAAAAAAGATGCTAGCAGACTTTAGACAAAAGAGTTAAAATGCTGCTTTTCGTGATCTCTGAGTGCTTGTTGAAGTAAAGTGGAGTCAACTTGGTCGTTCAATAGATGAAACTGTCCAACAGTATTTTAGAGTAGCATGAACCAATGAAGGAGGTGTGGCAACGCTCATTGTTGAAGATAAAACACTGGTTTGATTGTGAGTTTGAGAGTGAGAACATTCCAAACAGAGTATTTTCATTGTCAGTGGTACGTTTTTTGCCAGACCACACCGGTCCGAAACGGACATGTTGCCGATCCCCGACTTTGCGGTAACTCTGGATCCAGCACAACAATGCGTAGGTAAACACGCATGCTCATGAAGTGTAATAATAATGATAAACTTCACTTACCTTTAAAGGGCGTTGTTTTCTTCTATTCTAGCGGCACGCGCACGTTCACCTTCGAAAGAAGAACAACGTTCATTCAGACTTGAATAAAAACTCGCGCAGCCATCTCTAAAAACTCATATCGTCCGGCTTCAGGTCAGGAGATACAGAGTAATGGCGGCTGTTGACTGTACTTCAGCGTCTATAATATGTTCATTCAGAGCACTTACCCACAGGTGCTCTTCTCAGGTCCTGCTGCGGTGCTAAAGCTCTTCACGGATGGATTTAAGGGCTGCACAGTCCTGCTCGTGTGTGTGGGAGGATGACGGGGGCGTGCTTTCCCAATGACGACAGGCGGAAGTGAAGCAGCTGACACAGGTCAGCGCCGTCAGCGTCCTGTGCTGTAACCGCGGTTTATTCCCCCCCTTAATGTTAATTTCGCCTGCATCTTGTCTTCTGCTTGACTTGGTTAACCAGACTTGAGTAAGTTAGGTATTCTGGTGGCCCGGGGACCACATGCGTCTCTCCACTGAGTGAGATCGAAAGCCGCATGTGGCCCCCAAATCGATATTATGCTCAATAATAAAAAAAAAAAAAGAAGAAGCACGAAGAATAAAATGGAGAACGTTACAGTTAAGTTTTTCAATATAATTTTCATTACTGAAACATGAACAATGACAAAGTGTATCAAAAATGATTTCTTTAAATACAGTTCTTTAATTTCCTTCTATTATCACTTTTTGCATTGTAATTATTTTTTAATAAAACATTTTATTTCAAAGTGCCTCTCTGAGCACTCAAGGACACTTTACAAAGTAATTAAAAATCGTCTTATATCTACAAGTGTCTTTAAATGAATATATATATATATATATAAAACTGGCAGTAGCTACTTTTGAAACTCTCTCATAAAGAACTGAAATATATTAACAAATAAAAATGTAGCTTGTGTCAGGATGTGTTAAATAATAAAACTTACAAAAAAAAAACCAAGAAGGACCCAAATGCAGATGGACAAAAAGACCATATTGTAATCTAAAAGGATCCAAAACCCAAAAATGAATCCTTTGCCAAAAAAAAGTCCAAAATGCAAAACAAAAGCTCTAATCAACAGTCACAAATCAAAACTGGGGAACAAAGAAAGAAAAGCATAGAATCTTATAAGCAAAGTACAAATCAAAATCAATGAAGAGTTCAACAAAAAACAGACATACAAGCACAGGGAAACACCGGAGACACTGGAAATTCTGAAGACTAAAGCAGGGTGTGACACATGGAAGAAGAATAACCGGACACACAGAGACTGAATACACTGGGGAATCATCAAGCACAGGGAGACAATCACATAGGTGAAGGGAATGACAACCAGAGGGCAGGAAACACTACATGGAACAGAGGGAGTTCAAAATAAAACAGGAAACATGAGATACAAGGTGAACAAGAGGTCTAAAACACACACAAAAAACATAATACATCAAACATAACTAAGCCATGAAAATTTGGTTATAATTTGCAGAGGAAGATGCTTTAATCTGTCCAGTTAGCTGGGATGTTTATAAAGGTCTTGTTGAATATGTTCTTAAAATCTGAGTTATTTTGCCCCCCTGGCAGTGAGAGTTGTTTTCATGTGGCCCTAAAGAATATTTTTAGTGAGAGAGGTTGGCTGGTTTGGAGGGATAATTTAAAAACTCAATGGTGTGTCGGTTAGGACAGAGGAGCACAGTCAGGGATCCAGTTTAAGGGTTTATTGCACAATGTTTGAGCTGTTATTTCTCATTTAACAGTCGAACATTGCAGGAAGCCACACAGTCCTTTCTCCTTCTCAGTCTGGCAGTGAAAGGGAGATTGCAGGTAAGGGGAGGGCTTTATAGCCTCCTGGTGCCACACACCAGGAAATAGGAAGAGTGGGTGCGGCTGTAGTTTTCCTCTCCTGGTAGGTAAAGGGACAGTCCGGGGATTTTCTACAGCCCTGTGGACCAAAAGTGCCTCTCAAAACTGAAGTTATTTTCTGTCTGAAAGAGTCACTTAAGTACTACTGTTCCAAAATACATCTACTGATGCACCTGAACACATCATCAGTAATGATACCTGGGTTCACAGGGTGTTTCGGGTCTTTCAACATTATACACCCTTGCCCAGGCGACCCAGCCGCGGGCGATCAACCCCGCGACTTGTGTTCAGGTGGCATTTGCCTGTCCCCATGGTTCTCCTCTCCGGATCCAGAGCCATCTCTGGATCTCTCCAGAGGCTTTTTCAGCTGCTTCGGTGGTGTTCTTGATGGCTCTGCTCCTTGCTGTTCCCGTAATGCCCAGGGCACTTAAAGCTTTGTGGAGTGAGTGGCCCACAAATCCTCTGCTGCCAACTTCGATGGGCATACATCTTGCCTTCCAGCCCTGCTGCCCACAGTTGATGACCAGCTGTTCATACTTGGTCCTCTTCCTTTCATGGGCTTCCCCCAAGCGGTCCTCCCATGGCACCGTCAGCTCCATCAACACAATGTTCTTGGTGCTCTCTGAGACCAGTAGGATGTCCGGCCTCAGGGTGGTGCTGACAATGTGCTGGGCGAACCGCAGCTGCTTCTCCAGGTCTACAGAGAGCTGCCAGTCCTGGGCCGTTGCCAAGATCCCTGCTGGTGCCTTCTTGCAAATTGCTCTTGGCTGGGCTCCTGCTCTGACAAAAGCGATTGCACGGTTGGTGCTTCGTACTCGGCTGGAGCTGCTGATGCCTTTGCTGATGGCTTCTGCAATCAGCTTCAGCACCTGGTTGTGTCGCCAGGTGTATCTGCCCTGGCCGAGCGCTTTTGGGCAGGAGCTCAGAACGTGTTCCAGAGTCCCTTTCTCCGAACACAGTTGGCAACTTGGGGTCTTCGCTTTCCCCCAGGTGAAGAGGTTCGCTGGGCTAGGTAGGACGTCGTATACCGCCCGGATGAGGAAGCTGATGCGGTGTGGTTCAGCCTGCCACAGATCCGTCCAGGTGACTTTACGGTCCATGGCATGCTCCCATCTGGTCCAGGCCCCCTGCTGCCTCAAACCAGCCGCTCTGCTTGTTCTTCCTTCCTCCCCTGCAGTCCTGACCTCCTCCAGTATCTGCCTTCGCTTCTCCTTCCCCTTGCACTTCCTGTGACGAGGTGGTGTTGGGAACATCCCCAGACCTGCTCTGCCATGGGCCACGACACCCACCAGATCTCTGTGGCGTAGTCGTGCCTCTGCATCCAGCACAGCAGACTGGTCTTCACCACCACTCCTGCCTGGGCCACCTTTGGATCCCTCGAGTCTCTGTACATCAGCACCTCTCTGGTCCGTGTCACCTTGAACTCCTCTTCCAGGGACTTCAAGGGCAGCTGGAGCTTTGTGGTGTTCCCATAGAGGGCAATGTAGCTGAGGCTTCTGGGCAACCCCAACCATCTCCTGAGACAGGAGCTGACCTTCCTCTCCAGTGTCTCCACAGTGGAGATGGGGACTTATAGACAAGTAGCGGCCAGAGTATCCTTGGTGAGATCCCATGCTGGTATATCCACGCTTTAAACTTGCCCGGGAGACCAGATCTGTCCACTGCTCTCAGCCAGCTGTCCAGTTCGAGACAGGTTGCCTGGACCGATGAGGAGTCTTTCAGGCTACTGTCGAAGACCTTGCCCAAGCTCTTAACAGGCTTCTCTGTAACTGATGGTATCATCGTCCCCTCGATGTTGAACCGGAACCTGTCCGTGACCTTGCCCTTCTTCACCACTAGCGATCTGGACTTAGCTGGTTTGAATCCCATCCGAGCCCACTGGATGAGTCTCTCCAGCCCTTGGAGGATCCACCTGCACCCTGGCACTGCCTCTGTGGTGACTGTCAGGTCATCCATAAAAGCCCTGATTGGGGGTTGGCGGGTCCCTGATCGGGTCCGAGGGCCTCTGCACTCTGGCTCCGCAGACTTCATGATCATGTTCATCACCAGGGCAAACAAGGTCACAGAGATGGTGCAGCCTGTGATTATCCCCACCTCCAACCTGTGCCACTCTGATGTTACTTCCCGTGCTGAGACCCTCATCCTGAACTGATCGTAATAATCCAGGATGAGATCTGCAATGTGGTGTGGCACATGATGTTTGGTCATGGTGGTCTGGACCAATTGGTAAGGGATGGAGCCATATGCATTGGCTAGGTCTAACCACAGCACTGTGAGGTCCCCCTTGTTCTCCCGGGCTTCCCGGATGAGCTGAGTCACCACTCCAGTGTGTTCTAGACACCCCGGTACTCCTGAGATCCCTCCCTTTTGCTTCGTGTCTATGTAGTTGTTACTGGAGAGGAAGTCCTCCAGCCGCCTTGCTACTATGCTGAAGAAGATCTTTCCTTCCACGCTCAGCAGGGAGATAATCCTGAATTGGTCGATCTTCTTGGAATCCTTCTCTTTAGGGATCCAGACACCTTCAGCAAATCTCCACTGCTGAGCCACCCTTCCTCTCCTCCAAATGACTCTGAGAATCTTCCAGAGTCGCTTGAGTAGCAACGGACAGTTCTTGTAGACCTTGTACGGACACCGTGTAGGTCCAGGGGCTGAGCTGGCTCTTGCCTTCTTTACGACTTCCTGAACCTCCTTCATAAGTGGCTCTCTGGTGTCGAAATCCTTGGTAGGAGGTGGTGGGTCTACCAGGATATCGCACTGTCCCAGCTCATCCTGTCTTCTAGGGTCACTGTAGGTGTTGCATAGATGCAGGTCAATTTCCTCCTTTGAACAGTCCAGGTTCCCATCCCGTTTCTGTCCCAGCAGCTGTTTGGTGAAGCCAAAGTATTCATTGTATCCATAAAATTTGCTATAGAATTAAAAATATTATGAGAAAAAAGCCTATCTTTGTTCAAACTTACAGGAAAGTGTGTAAAAAAAAAAAAAAAAACAGAAATGTCATTTGCATGCTAATACCTTGTTAATTTGACACCAGAGGGCAAAACAGCAGAATGATGCAAAAATGCGTCAGAAGCTCAAAGTTCAATGGGTTCTCAAACGGTGACTTGTGGGGCGAGTCCAGTCAGCTAGTGGCAGTTTTAATTATGTAACATTTAATATGATATGACAAGTCCAATCTGACTCAGAATATTCAACTGTTCAGTCTGTGTCAGAATTTAATCAGGACTTTGAAAACTGTACCAAACAAGAAATGAAAGAAGTTCTGTTGTACCCTTTACATCAATGGTGAGTTACTAGTGGCCTGGGGGACATATGCAACACTTCAGATTACTTAATGCTGTGGTGATCCACTCCTGGGCAGCCCCTCCCCTCCCTGCTGCAGAGCAGAGGCAGAGTGCTGCAGTTGCTCTCACCCTCCCTCTCCTGCACACTCACTCACTTGTGCACCTGTGGCTTTTAGGAGGCAATCAGGCACAGCTTTTGAAGACACTGCAGACCTGCAGCACCGTGGTATTGTTCACGTCAGTATAGAGGCTGCTTCCTGGGTCTAAGTATCTGATAGATTGTTCCTGTGAATCTGCTCATGATTAATCCTGCATCTCTTCTCCTGTTTCAGTGCCTTCCCTGCTTCTTGCCGCCTGCCAAACACTTATCCTATCTACACTGTTTGTTTGGACCTTGGAGAGCTTCAAAATAAAATACGTCTACTTGTGGGTTTTTTGTGTAATTCTACCTGCACTCATCACAAATGCAGCCCTACTGTTAATTTCAAGCTTCCCAAAAATGCACCCATGGAGGTGAGAAAAATCTGCCATTGTGTGCTTTAGTTTGATTTACCATTGTGACCCACAGTCAGAGGTAAAAGAAAAATGGAAATAATTTCTATGATAGTCTCTATAACTGGTTTTACTTTATTCCTCATAAGAAATTCTTGGATATAATTTACTGAAGTAGTCTTTATTACAGCATTACTGCATTTGAAAAAACAAAGGCAATTCACTATCAACTTAAATTGCCAACAATAATTATATTTCTATGACTGATAGCCAGCAGTTTAGTTTCATAAACATATTTTTGTTCTAATTGGGGCTGGTGAAGTAAGGGCAAGTAATTCAATAAATAAAGCAAATCATAAATACTAGTTTGTTTCATTGAAAAAGTGCCCTCAATTCCACATTTAGCTCATCACAGTCAGCTTTACCAGTTGGTTTTGAGCTTGAAACATGAATATGAATTCTGATAAAAGCTAGGTATTTATTGTTGTGTGAGACTGAAGATATTTTGACAATCTTTTTGGAAGTATCCCTTTCTGTAAAAAATGGCCCTCTGAATCTGAGTATAACATTAATGTGGGCACCATAACAGCTGCCTATACCAGCTATACATGAACAAAAAAAGACCCAAAACGTATGTGGAGCATACATTTTTTTCAGCATACATTACATACAGTTTTACCTACATTTGAAACTGAGAGCTGTAAGCAACAGAGAGGTGCCTTCACCCTGCCAGTTAAAGGATAAAACATAATCAAAGACCCAGCCAGGAGAGCCTTAGGACCACAGCAACCACCCAACAATACCGAATCAGGCTGAGGACCACAACAAGCCTATCCCAGTACAACCCATTCAGGCTTAGAGCAACAATTTAGCATTTTACGCTCAAATCAGCCTCAGGTCCACAACACTACTACTATCAGCGAACAATAGGAAACTGAGGCCAAAATTCACACAGGCTCACCAGAGTTGGACAACAGAGATCAGAAAATTGTGGCCTGGTATAACAGGTCCTGACCTCTGCTTCCACATTCAGATTGTAGTGTCAAAATTTGGCATAATGGAACCATGCTTCCTCGTGTTAACAGTTCAAACTGGTGGTGATGGTGTAATGATGCGGGGGATAATTTCTTAGCACACCTTGAGCCCCTTAAACCCAAATAAGAATTTGTTTCAATGCCACAGTCCATCTGAGTATAGTTACAGACCATTTCCATCCCTTTAAGGCTACAGTGTATCTCTCTTCAGATGGCTTTTTCCAGCAGGATCACATGCTATATCACAAAGCTTGAGTCATTTCAAACTGGTTTCCTGAGCAAGATAATGAGTTCCTTGTCCTCCAGTGGCCTCCAAAGTACTGTTGGGGTGGAATGAAATGGGAGATTTAAATCATACATGTGCATCTGACAAATATGCAGTAGTTGTCAATATGGACCAAAATCTCTGATGAATGTTTCCCGCACCTTGTTGAATCTATGCTATTGTGAAGAAGTGCACAGAGAGCTCAAACCTCCACTGAGGCATTTCTGACATTATTTGCTCTACCTCGCAAAGTCAGGAAGTCTTTTTAAGTAGTTCCTGCACCTTCATCTAAATTCATATTACCATCAAAATCTAATCACTTCTGCCTTGTGCCATAACAAACCTCACCTGAAATTTCATCCAAATCTATTTATTAATGTTTGCATAATCTTGTTCACAAACTAACAAACTCTGGCAAAGAAACATCACCTCCCTGGCAGAGATAATTAAGGTAGTTGGTATACCTAATAAAGTGTCTGACATTCTTAAATGTTGGAGATTAAAAGCAAAAAGTTTCTCCCCAAAATAATACTTAAATAAAGTACAGATACCAAAAGATCTGCTTATACTTACAGTACTTGTGTAAAAGTACTGTGTTTCTGTCCACCTCTGGGCATGTGCAGCTTGGGATTAGGTATGTTGATGAAAGACACTTCCGTGCATGACTACAGGGTCTTTGGATGAACCCCAAAACCCTCTTATCAGAAGACGGCTACCAAACTATCTAAAGACATCCAATGGAGGTTTAAATGTAGAATTGCTATAAAACTTCAAACACAGGCCAAAGTTGAAATTTGGTACACTAGTATAAACGCAAATATTTGCTTGTATAATCTGTAATCAAATGACCTGCAGTAGCACAACCATTGGTCTTGGATGTGGGAATCATCCTGCAAATGTGAAAGAGGATGTTGAGCTGCATTCAGATAGGGAAACAGATACCAGTGATATAAGGAAATAAATTCAGAATGCTGCTGGCTAGATGTTTTTTTGAGAGGAAGGAAACAAAAATCAAAATAAAAGATTTATATTCATTCTCTTGCTGTCTATATTAAATTGCTGATTGGAGCAAATCGGTAATGGAGACAGGGATACTCTCCAGTTTAGTTCACTTGTCCAAACACTGCCTGAGCAGTAATTAATCCTGCTTTTATGACGGAATTGGGAAAAATGTGTTCTTGTTCACATCCTCTAAAATGAAAACAAGTAAATCAATTAAGTCTACTCAAAATGTTCAGGGCTGGGAGGGTGATGAATCCAAGATGATTAGTCAAAGTTGCGGAACAGTTGCAGGGATTTGACAAAAGCTTGAGGCTGTGCAAATTCACTTAAAAATCAAAACAACCTGTATTTTGCCAGGTCTCCCATCTAGATCAGGGATCTCTATCCAAGGGAGATCTGCCGCAGAATGGCAGTAACAATCTCGACAAAACATGTTTCGTATTAAAAATTCAAATCATCAATAAATCATGAGTTTAAACTGTTGCACACTGAAATCCAGATTCCTTATTTGTTATCAAAGCTTTAAAAGCACTCAGGGTAACTAAGCTTTGCATTCTAAAATCAAAATCATTGAGAATTGACCAAATTTGCATTGATGCAATCACAAAATCACAATTTCATGGTGGGACTGATTTGTTCAATGTTAGCAGTGCACTCTGTTTTATTTGTATAAAACAAGGCAGGTAAATGTCTGCACACATTTCTGCACTGTCCATATTGTTAAAAAAAACATTGGTATCATTCAAAACATGAATGAAATGAGTTAGGAGCAAGACTTCCAATTTTCCCATCATTTTTGGGCAATTTATTGCTTGTTAGAGAATACTAGTGACGGAGGCAATGCAACTCTCCTGAAGTGCAATTTAGACCATCTATGGATAATTGCTATTCCATACATGGCAGACATAATTACTCTTCCATCCATTTCCTTCCTCTTATTTTGGGCTGAGTTGTGGAAGCAGTAGGTCAAGCAGTTCAGCCCAAATGTCCCTCCCTCCTAAAAACATTGCCAGTCCCATCCAGGGGATCCCAAGGTGTTTGTCAGGGACCAAGCAGTAAAGGCTTGAGACACATGATTAATTTAAAGAAAATGTGTGTTTATTTTACCCAAAGAAAGTCAGTTAAACTGACAAACCATTATGTTAAGAATTAGGCCTATAAAAGAGATCATATAAATCTAACACTAAATAAACTAAACAATCAGTAAGTGTCAACTCAATAAAACAGACCAGACAAAAAGAGACTAAGAGAGCATATCTACTGGCATTTTGCCAAACCAAAACAAACAAAGGGAGTAAAGAAATGGCTGCCACATACATAAACACAAATCAAAATTTACATAACCACATTACATCAGCAGACTTGGTCAATCACAGTGAGCTGGCTCCAACTCTTGGCCACACCCTTTGCCTCTGAACAAGGAAGCTCCCCTACCCCAACATCCAGGTAACTCAAACAAGAGACCAGAACTTTCAGAATCTGATTTCGACTGCTTTATCTATGATCTCATTCTTAACAGTTACACCAAAAGCTCATATTATAAAAGAGGGTTGGAATGAAGATAGACCAGTGTTTACTCTCACTTATGAACAAAACCCCTGAGATACTTAAATGCCTTCACTTGAGGTAAAGACTTATTCCTCAGCTTGAGGAGGCAATTCACCGATTATGGCAGAAAATCATGGCCTCAGACTTAAAGGTGTTGATCCTCATCCCAGCTGCTTGGCATGATCCTTGACTGAAGAAGCCAACAGGATCACATCATCTGCAAAAAGCAGGGTTGAAAAACTGAGAAACCAAACAACACCCTGTGCCCAAAGATTCTGTCCATGAAACTCACAAACAGAATTGGTGACAAGGGGCAAACTCAGCAGAGGCCAACTCACCTGGTGTGTAAGACTTTATGTTAAGGATGCAGACACAACTCTTACTTTGGCTGGCTACACAGATACCAGATGGCTCTCAGCAAAAATGCCTGTACCACCCCCACAGTGTCCCTACAAGATCTCAGAGGAAAAATAGTGAAAAGCCTCTTCCAAATCCACAATGAGCATGTAGACTAGAGCAGCAAACCCTCATACTTCCTAGATAACCCAGTTTCACACAATTGTCCAAACATTACCAACTCATTGTACAATGTAGACAGTGCCTTTTCTGCTTTGATTAAACTTTGACTCAATTGTATTTTGATTCTGTACTTCAAAAGCTCCAAAAAGCCATAAAACCTTTTGTTAACATTTCATATCTTTAGCTAAATGTGTAAAGGCCTCATATTGGTCTTTGCCTTTAGACTCTGATTTGCCTAAACTGATCCTTATGTTCAAATGTTTTGGTATATCTGCCCTACATTTCTCGGTGGGGAATGACACAGTTTTTACTGCTGTGTTATGTGACTGCCAGCAGCTGAGCTGGCCGATAATTGTAAAACCACACCCTCTATGTCAGTACAGTGGAGATGTGACCCAGAACTGCCTGAAAACATTCAGGAGGAACAAAACCGCCATAAATGATAACTTGAAACAATGTGGAAAGTTGATGAATCTTTCAAAGTTCACAGTCACAGCATCCTTATGATACCTTCTTACTTTGTCAAACAGTGGTGACAGGATTATTTCCAAAGATTAACAGTGGGAGGGGAATTATCACAAAGTACAGATCAAATAAAGATTGGTCAACTGGGTCTGGGTCAACATCTTTGCTTATTCATGTTAAAGTTGCATCCATTTGAAAACACCCGTGTGCCGAGTTCATACTGTTCTTCTGAGTTTATGTCCTCATCTCAAGCTGCTCTGGCATTGCATCCAACCAGCACCTTTTATCTGTAAGGCACTAATTGAAAATGACCTTAAATCACTTCTCTAGAGGAGAGACATCAGATTATTTTTTCTCTGATACTTTGAATACTGGAGTTATTTTCCATGGGTGTTTTTTTTCTTGTGATAGTCCCACTGATGCCACAAGGGGGCAGAATTAGCTTGGTTAGGAAATAATCAGAAACCTTAGAGGGGGCAGGTTGTTTATGCTCCACAATTTATATAAAAACTGATTTATATTTGTATATATGTATAGATTTTATGTTCATTGGATTCTACAATGGTTCCATTTCGTTGGCTTCTGATCCAGTGTTTTAAGGGTTCATTTGTACAATGACAACAAAGGTCTCATTGTTGATTGGGTTGCTTGTCCTCAGACACTTAAACAAGCCAACATTATGAAAAATATGATAAAATTATAGTATGCACATATAAATGGGCAGCCTTTATTGGTGTACATGATTTCGGTTAGTCTTTATAGTCTTGCACACTTTTTTGATGTGTTCTTCAAATTTTAGGTGTCAATCTAAGACAACAACTGAGTATTTAAGTTTATTTACTTTTGGTATTATCTCCTGGTCTATGGTTAAGCTAAAATCATTGCACGTGTTTTGTCCTAATGAAAAACACATAGTTTTGGCACAGTTCAAAGTGAAAATAGTAAACCTTCTGCCACTGAGACACACTGACCAGGTGCCTGTTCAGCAGATCTGCAGCTTGTCCGGGGGATGTGGTTGAAACATTAATGATTGCATCATCTGCATACATTTGGCAGCTTACATCGTCACGGTGGTCTGGAACTACTAATGTTAAGGTAGAAGAGTAGTGGTCCCAGAATGGAACCTTGTGGAACATCCACATTACAGTTCTGTTACTGAACCATTTACTCTTACACACTGTGTTTGAGATTCCTGATATGATGTCTCTGTAAGCAGGGTTAATGGAAAGCACGCACTACAAGATAGCGTTTTGATTTTAAAACCCATCAACAAAAAATGCAAATTATTGTATTACATTGTTAAAACACTCTTTGATGCTAAAATATCAGCAGTAAGCTGTTGATATTTTAACCTTATTTATAATTTAGAGTTTTTGCATTTTAATTTTAATAGTAAAGAATAAGCTCCAAACAGTGGGGATGATTTTTTGTCAGTAATCCCGACAGATCTTAATGAGTTTGAATACATTTTTCATATGACAAAGGTGTAATCCTTAAAAAAGAAAGAACGAAAACTACTTTCAGTCAACTGAATCTATTGGTATGAACACTGGTCTTGTCTGAATTAAGCTCTAAGTCCCTAGTGTCTATATGACAGCTGGTGCTTCTACAGCCTCAAGTTGACACGACAAGTATTGATGTTCGTGTGCACATAAGCATTGTCAACATTTTTAAATAGAAGTGCTCAGAGAGCATTTTTGACATCCATTGATGTATTATTATCAAAAATGTGGAAAAAACTGCCCTATCACACAGTGTTAAATGGTATTTCAAAAAATCCCAGATCTGCTTCTGGAATCAAATCACCACCAAAATCTGGTCACTTCTTCCATGTGCCATGACAAACATCCCCTAAATATTTTATGAACATGCGAAGAACTAATTGAATAATTACAAAAATGTAGAAAAACTGTCACAATGTTCACAAATCCTTCCTGGATCTGCAAATGCATTTGGATCACCACCATTCCTGAATCTCTTGTTCCATGTGCCATGACCAACATTTGCATCAAATATCATCAAAATCCAAACAAAACCTTTAAGTAATCTTACTAACAGGTAGATGAACAGACAGACAAACAATAGCTAAAAAGGTTTTAGCTTGGCTCAAGTATGACCCGTGCCTCCTTTCCAGCACATCATTTCCACTATAGCCTTTAAAAGTCTTCGACTCCTCTGCTGGCAAAGATGTCATAAATCTCTCAGTATTGTACAGTATGTCCTACAGCAGATTTGTGACCCAGTTTGACTGAAAATGTTAGAACAAACCTTTACATTACAACCTTTACAAAAGACACCAACCCTGCACAGATGTAAAGAAATGCTTTAACTTTGACTTTCAGAGTTATTACTACCTTATCATAAAAGGTACAATCTTTGAAGGACTGTCAGACAGTGGTTGAACTCTATCTGACTTCAGGCATACAAGATAAAAAGTTGTGAGGAGAGTCACTGAAAAGTTATCAGGTCAGTTACAGGTGAGAAAATGACCCTGCAGGGGAGTCACAGGTGGAATAACCATATTGAATCACAGGGAAGCTATATCTAAAGTAAGTGTGTGTGTGTGTGTGTGTGTGTGTATATATATATGTATATATATATATATATATATATATATATATATATATATATAATATATATATATATATATATATATATATAGAGAGAGAGAGGGGTTAAACTCCTTTTATTCAAAAATCCAATCCTTAAATGTGATGATTGAATGTGAATTGTGTGTGTGTGTGTGTGTGTGTGTATATATATATATATACGTATATATGTATATATTTACAGTGAATCAATTGTATATAGGTTGAATCATTGTATTTTGCTTTTAGTTTTGATATTCACAACATCTCAACTTCACTGGAATTGGGGTAAGTGCCTAGTTCCCAAACCAGGTAGAGCTGACACCATGACTAGTGATACATTGCTGCTGTAACAAAACCACATTAATCAGTCAACATAACACATCCTTGACCACACACCTTTCACTGATACATTGAGTTTGGTCAATATATCATTTGATAAAAAAACAAAAGAACATATTTTTTTCGGGCTGAATAGGATTACTATAAATCTGGGTCTTTTTTTCAGCTTGGTCATCTGAATTTTTTAAAATTTCTTCTAAAGCGGGTATTTGTTTTCCCAAATTGCCCAGAGCACTCCATCTACCAGGGAGCTACTATTTCTGGTTTCCAATGTGCTACGATTCACTACGGAAGGGAACTTACCCTACTAATGTTCATTTATAAACAGACAACAACGATGCTGCTGTTAAAATCATTTTTGATTTATGCTTTAAGATTACTAGTTTTAGGATATGGTTTATCGCAAAAATAGACTTTTGTAATTTATTTGTCTTGTTATAAGCATCTGCTCAGAAGGCAAATAACATTGTTTTCTGAAGTAAATACGCCGCTTCAATTACTGATTTATTTATACGTTTTCAATTGATTAGGGAAGATCTTGGGGTCAAATAGCCTCGATACAAGCAGCTCTTTGTTCCCTGATCATGTCAGCATTTGATTTGGATCATAGTGTCCTTTACTTATCAACAAAAAAATAAAAAAGTAGTGCATATGTAAACAGTGATCATGTTATAAATTTGCTTCAGTGTGGTTGACAAGCCAGAAAACAAATTCCCTCATCCTTCCTGTGCCACTTTTATTATACATTACAAAAGTCCCAAATAAGAATTAATTCTGATTTCATTCAAAGTTTTTCATTAACCTGTGATTAATTTCTTACAACACTGTACCTGTAGATTTTTTGTTTCTTTCAGAAAAATGATACCTCTTTAATAGTTATGCATTTTTCTCATCAAGCCAAAACAGCTCTCACTTTAATATAAGTGAGGAGCAAAGGAAACCCTTGCACACATTCATGCTTTAAATTTCACAACCTGACATGGTTGATGGACATTTCCATACATCAGCAACAGAAATATTTCACAAGTTCATCTGGAGAGGAGCCTATTGAAAATGTTTTCAAAGGGCAGAACCAAAAAACAACTGCTGCTAGTGATTGGACGATCGGTCTGCTTGTCACACTCATCACAGACCAATCATATGAGGCCACAGTGTGACATACTTACAATGTAAGTCCTGATGCTTTCTGATTTGATCATCCATGAGGGCAACCAGCGGAGACCAGTGTAAAGCCAGTTGGTAAATCCAACTTTTACTTTTGCTCCTCTTCTGAAGAAGAAATTGAGACCATTTAATAATAGAACTGCAGATATTGCCGCATCCATGGAGACTGCTTCAGAAGCCACCATAGTTTTCAAATATGCCTTTAAACAGAAAATAATTTAATCTATTTTTCTGTCTAAGGGCAACAAACTATCCTCTAAGAAGACACTGAGTTCATTTAAAGCAAAACAAGGTTCAAATAAGTCGATCATTCAAGGATTATGATCACCTTTACCCTCATCCACAGTGACTGACACTGCTGTCACTCACTGTACATATTCTATATGAATATACTAGAGTCATGAATTAGTTTATCCATTCAGGAAAACACTACAAAGAGGGTAAACTGGGGGTTGTTGAAAGTCTTTATCCTCTTTGACTGACTAAATTGTCTTAAAAACACAAAAACACAGATTGTACAGACATCAAGTCACAAATTAACTTTGCAATGTAACATTCTGTCTCTTAATCTCTCATTCTCTCCTCGTGTCCACCTTTCTGTGCAAAAAAAAAGATAATGAAAACCCTACGTTTTTTTCTGAAAAATGAAATAAATACTATTTCATGAATCTTTTCTGCTATTTTTTTGTTTTGCAATGACAGCCACATCTTAAGCCACATTCTGTTCATGAATACATCAGTTTAAGACATGTAACCAGTTGAAAGATATTAAAAAGTTTTCTTTACATGTAAACTAGGAAGAGGAAGATTTTCTGAGAAAAATGTTAACAGACACTTTTAAGGCATTCAAAATAGCCCATAGGATGGGAAAATGGTTTTAATTTATGATGTTGAAAGGCTCATTCAAAAGTACATGGGTCCATCCATTATTCTGGTTCTGGCATCTCACTTGTATTAAACTTGTTAATATGGAAACTTCTCTCACTTTGGAGATGTTGTGATAAACATCTAATAGTATCTTGGAAATCTTGTAGCATTAAGAATACACTTGAATGATGCTTTCCACCTATTTGTAAAGACAAAGAAACAGGAAAAGGCAAAGAAATGCTGTTTGTTTTTTTACTGCACTTGTGTTTAGGTGCCATAGAACAGTTTGATAAAATGTGTTAAAAAACAGAATTCAAGATATTACAAGTGTTTTAGAATTTTAGGGGCCCTTCTCAGTCATGGGACCTTAAAACTGTCCTTATTTTCCCCTCTCTATGGCACTTCCGCACATCTGATTAGTTTACTGGTTAACTTAATGATAATTTCTCAGTTCAGCATAGCTTTGTGCCATGTTGTCACCAACTCAGCATCAAGTGGCAACCCCCCCTAAAATAGGAGATTGTGTGGAAGTGCCAAAAAATGTAGTTCCTCAAGTGTCCACTTGAGGCTGGCTGCAGGGACCCTGGAAGCATCAAGATTGTTTGCAAGAATCAAGCCATTTTTAAGGCCTAAATAAACACCTTTACAGCCCAGTTGGGTTAATATATATGTTACATCTGTGTGCACGCTCTGTAAAGTCTTTCTTGATAACATGCCTTTTTTTAATTGAGGATTTTTGGTTTTAGAAATAAGGGACAGGATTGGCATCACTACATTTCTGAGCAGAGCTGCTATTAGTCTATGTCCTGCCTCAACATGGTCCCTTCCTGTGTGAGTAGGCTGAGCTAAAGTTCTGTTGAGATTATGTGTGCAGTTTGGTATCATCCATTATGATGTATCGACAACATTCCAAGGGCTCTTGTCTTAATGAAAGGGCTAACGCCTGATGGCTTTGTCCTGTTTTTTTTGCAGTCTGTGCTTGGCATTCATTCTAACATCTACACTCTGCAATTGCCTTAAATGATCATGAAACTATGGTAGGCCTTGCGACCTGTAGTTTGGCAATTCATGTTAATAAACAGCCGAACAAAGTCTGACAAATAAATTTTCCAGGGAGTGTGCATTGCACACAGCAACTATGATGTTAACAGAATAACTGCTTTAATACTTCAACGTATCATCTCTGACCGTAAATAAAAAAATACTATACAGATTCATTTATCATACAATTTCATGCTGTTTTATCTATCACATCTGCCTCTTGAAAACATACTATCACAGCAGACTATTATCATTTTTCTTTCATAACTATAATACCATATTAAGATACAGGTTATCTGAGAGTGAGATATTATTTAAGTTGACTGCATCAGCATTTGTCCATTGGAGAAGGAACTGCCCTCTGTTTCACCCCATACTACACGACTTTAAACAATGTTCAGTGTGGTCATAGATAAGACAGAGTGGGAGAGGATAAAGCTAATTTAGATAGCTTTAAGAGCATGTAAAGATAAAATACTTCCATTAAAGATCATCATTTTTATGGATGCCAAAAAGACTCCATGAATACATTTGATAGCACGCTCAATTGCTATCAAAGTGTCTCCCTTGACTCCTCTATTTACAGCCAAAAGTAATGGGGCAATTTAGATTATCCTGCTCACCTTTGTGTTTGTGACCTTTTAGACTGAAGAAACAACAGAGCAGGGAACGATCCCTTCATTCCTAATGCAGCCTACCATTTCACCCTTATGTGACCTACAGGAAACCATAAAATATACAAGCTGTCCACTCTATGGGTGATATATACATTCAGATTCAGTTTATGATGACATTCTGCATGAAAAACACAAAAAGGAAACAAAGTTTGCATATAACAACAACATCAAAAAAGCTTTAATCACTCTAGAGATTAGGCTTGCTAATACAAGACTGATTGTGAATCTACATGAATGTTTCCTGTCCAGGTCCTCATCTGACTGTACTAGCTTGCAACATACCTGCTCATAAACATGCACATTTATCACCAATATACAGAACGATGCATGCAGTCACAGAGAGTTGTTGTCACTTGTCCGTAAGAAAAACTGATTATCTCTGTGAATAAGTTACTTGTTGTATTATCTTGTGATCATGAAACGCTTCCATTTTGTGGATGGTTACACAAGCACAAAATCACTGCTTGTGCACCCACTTATCTGACTGGAGGGTTTGTCAAAGGGGAGGGGGTCTCAGAGTCAGGAGGACAGTATAAAGCTGAGTGGCACTGGAGGAGAAACCACACCACTGCAGCAGTGTGCAAGAACAACACTGTTCGACACACAAGGAACAACACAGCAGCCATGGCTTCTGTCAAAATTCAACACAATGGAGGTAAATTTACTCTATAAAGCATGAAAAATTAAGACAAGTACAGTTTTATTCATCAATAATAAAATTGGATAATATTTTTAATGTTGCAGGCTTGACTTTAGCTTCTGCTCAAGTTAACTTGAGATCTTTTTTTCCCACAGGACTCAAAAAATCAAAGTCTAAGAAGAACATCAACCATTTCACGGATGTTCACGGTCTGCCAAGTATTGAGAAAATTGTGGCCTCGGTGGAGGAAACCCCCGAGCCAATCGATACAGAAATCACTGGCAACGTCCCAAAATGGATCAACGGGAGCTTCCTGAGAAATGGACCTGGGAAGTTTGAGATTGGAAACCAGAAGTAAGTGTTTTAAAATTTTGAATGAATTCACACCAGTTCCAAAAAAACAAGTTGATTCAGTGGTTTGGGTTTTACAATTACATGAAGAATGGCTGAGTTCTACAATTTAACAATATTTGAACTTCAACATTTATGGTGTGCTTTTTAATTCATAATATTCTAAAGTTTTCAATTAGGAGACAAAGACTTTTCAAACCATCAAAAGTTTACCTTTGAAGTGAGTGTAATTTTTTTCATGCAAAACTTGATTTTCAGTTTTTCTTTTTTTTTTTTTAGCATTTTTTCCCTTTTGAGAAATACGACAAAAGTTACACAAAGCAAGTCTTGCCCTAATTTATTCAAAAATACATCATAAAACTGAACTGAATTGTGCATACAGTAAATGTTTTAAAAGTCCGATATACAGTTTGGATGTAGGCAGTCTTGCCTGCACTGACACTGAAACTTTGAGCTTCTACAATAAACAATAGCAACAACAAACAAACAAAAAGGACATAGTACATAGAACAAGTGAGGTGCTAGATGGCAGTGACATGGCCTAACATCTTGTCAGGTGTTTTTTTATTGTTTTATTTTTACTCTGTTTTAACATTTTATAATAATATCATAAAAATATTCTGAAAGTCAAAGTACTGGTAGTTTTGACAATATGAAAATACACAACAAACGACCTGCAAACGACCTGCTCACCCATTCCCCGATTCCTTGAGTTAAGTTTTTTTTTTTTTTTTCCAAAGACAAATACTCAAATCAAAAAAACATGGTTTCAGGTCCAGCATACAAGATTATATTTTGGGATTATATGTCAGCATCAGTCCTCATATTTTAGTCAGGAACAGGTGTTTTGACAGAACTTTAAATTAAAATACAGTTCAAAGTTAGCAGGCCTGAAACTGTTTCCTAACAAACAATGAAAACAGGCAAGAAAATTTCAATTATTACCTCTGCCAAGGAGGTTATGATTTCGGGAGAGTTTTGTTTGTCCCTCTGTCTGTCTGTCCGTCTGTGAACAAAATAACTCAAAAAGTAATGGATGGATTTTGATGAAATTTTGTTAAGCATGGGAATCTTCAAAATGGGAAAAGGAAGAACTGATTCAATTTTGGTGATGATTCAAATCACCGTCTGGCCGCCATGGTGAAAAATGAGATTTTGTGAATAACTACTGAACTAAAATACAGATATCATTATGAATCCAGTAGCTAATGGTATGTTTTCATGGTAAAGGAATCTAAATATTTTGATGAAATAAAGGTAGGAATAATATTTAAAATCACAATAATGCTAAGGACTGTGCCGCTGGTGGAGGTCTGCGCTCTCCGAGTGCTTTTCTAGTTTATTATTTACATGTACTTAACCTTGAAAACCTCACTTAGAATAAAATTCTCTTTCCAAGAGTGTCCTTGCCAAGGCAGCAGCACAATGATTAATACTAACACGAAGATCTATTCATAACATAAACAAATGAATAATGACTTTGCCTAGCTAAGATGTAATGACTTTTTTAAATTGTTGCCCTTAAGTATAAGAAAGCTTCTTCAACCTTCAGCAGAAACAGAAAACTTATGCTTTATCATAAAAGTGGGTTTTCTAGCGCAAGAGAAGTTGACAGGCATTCAAGCCACACTTTAAATCTTGGTCTGGAAAAAGAGCTGGATTTGGCTATTGTGTGTTATTACAATGTGATATCATTTTCTTTTTCACCTTGCTTGGTTCACAATTTTATGGGAGGATTCCCAAGACACACAGTTTAGGACATACAGCTTATAGGAATGGGTATCCAAAGCTTCCTTCCAAAATGTTTTAATATTTGGTCAATCTCAGAGGCAGTGACACAATGTCCCTTTAATTCCACATTTAGAACATCAGGCAAGTTGGGTTCAAACTGATTTAAAAGGGAATGAGTTAGATATACTTATGAAGCACTTAGGCATTATCAGTTTAAACTGAGTATATATGGGTTGTGTTTGAGCTTTAAGAAGACACTTCGCTACTCCTCCATTAAAATGACCCAAATCTACTCAACACAGCAGTCTTCAACTTTCTGAGGAGCTTAGAAGCTGGCCATAATTTTTTGAAATCAGCAATTAGATCCCCACCCTCCAGCTATTTCTTCCACGGAGATAAGACTAAGAAGGGATAAAGACATCTGGGATAGAGAAATCAAGCTTTCTGTTTGCAAATATATTTGAAAAGTCTTTTGTGGGATATCTAAGTCTCAGCTTCTCAAGACCTGGGAGCATTGTCATCAAATAAATCTGCAATGTTACATAAACCTTCATCTGCACGTTTGTCTTGCAGTAGGTGTAAGGAAACTATCATACAGGAGTAAACTGGGATCATTTTGGTGTTTACATTTCAATGCTTTATACCATACCTGTATCATGTTTTTAATAGGATTGTGTTTGTATTTCTATATTTTAATTCTATAAGTGGTTATAAAAACAACATCATTTATCAACACTTTTTTGATTTCCTTAACAGTTTGTAAGGTGCATTTTCTTACATAAACACCTGAAGCTGTTGTGACCTAATGGGTAGAGGGAGTTATTACACAGTTATTGGCTCGTGGAATTATTTGGTATCTGTGAACGATTATTTGCGGACTGAAAAATTTCCATAAAAAGTATTAAAGAGGCTTTTTTGTCATAAATATGAATGCGGTGTACCAAGAGATTCTGGCCTGATAGTAAGTGTGCCATGGGCAAAGAAAGTCTGGAAAACACTGATCGAACAAATGTGAAGTTCAATGCCTGTACAAAATGCCAAGTAAGGAGAATTTACTGAAATACCTAAAATAGGGCTGGGTAATAAATTAAGGTCCAATTTCACTGGTGGTTTTTGACTTCCAAATGTGAACCAAAGATAATCCAGCTTCAGCAATGCGTTCTATAGCTAAATAAAGGTTTCTTTGTCTATGTTGTCATGACCTGTATATTTTAGCAGAGAAATACCTCAAAAGCAAAGTTTATTTATTTACTTAATCATGTGATCAACGTAATATTATTTTTCTGTCATTTACTGTTAAAAAAGTCTTTGATGCAACAGTTGTGAGTAATTGGGCTTTATGCTTAAGATCTTATAAATACAGTCATTTTTGTGTCATAATGGAATGACATAGCCTTGGACTATAGAAACGAAGTGTTTTCCTTTTTAGGCTTAAACATATTGTAGTTATCATTGATAGGACTTAGAAAAGATTGTGGGGGAAATGCATCTGTTCAGAAGTATAAATTATTCAAACTTTAAGATAAGCATTTTGTATTTTTCAGGAATAACATTATGTCTTTTTTAATTGTTTATCAGCATTCTTGACACCTCATATATTTTTCTTAAGTGCACAATAAGAAATACCTACACCCTCTCAGGGCCACTCACAGAAATGGCTGGGCTTCTGAAGCCTTCTTAAATGGCCTCTGTATTAGTAAGAGCAAGTCTTTAAACATGATCATTACTGGCCCAGAGGTTAAGTTCCACCCAGCTGTGTGTATTTGGCAGGTTTCTGGGACTTTTCAAAACTCAAGGGAGCAGCATGATGGTGACAGTGCCAGTGGACATATTTTTCCAGTGTACTAACTATTTATTTCTTGTCACTAACATCCACCTGGCCGTTATTTTTCATTGAAGTTACACATGGCACATAAACTGCCTGCTTCTGACATAAATACATTTTCAGATCCAACAAGAGATGAAGTATTTAAAGTATTTTGTTTCAAAATAAATTTAGTTAGGATTTAGCCCCACCATGATTACCTTGCAGTGCAGCTGAATCCTCCTAATTAAAAGTCTGTAGTCAAGCAGATCAATTCTTGCAATGCTTCAAACCAGTTTTAGAAACATTTTTCCCGATCTGGACATAATTTCCTCATTTAATTAAAAAAACAAACAAACACTGACAGCAGTTCTGGATAGGAAAGATATCCACGGCCAATTTCTGACATGTTTTGGCTAAATTTTGCTGTTAAAATTAGCTCATCTGGGGTGCTGGTTTGGTGAAGTGGTTAGCAACCAGGCACCCCATGTACTTGCTTCTGCTGGTCCAGGTTCGAATCCCACCACCTCTCTCCCATCAATAAAGGCACAAAAATGCCCAAAAAATACATTAAAAAAAAGCTCATCTTCTTTACCTTAAACCACTGCAGTGCCCACTTGTTACATCTGATGGCCCGCTATGACTATAATTGACAAAACAAATGTCCAGTCACCTCCTAGACTTGATATTGAAATTTT
Source organism: Scarus forsteni (assembly GCA_036419115.1). Taxonomy (NCBI): domain Eukaryota; kingdom Metazoa; phylum Chordata; class Actinopteri; order Labriformes; family Labridae; genus Scarus; species Scarus forsteni. Next base: position 1,583,565 of record JAZDUH010000229.1, on the reverse strand, counting down.
CTGCCTCCCCAAAAGACTTTCTATGGGCTGTTGCCCTGATGGACTGCAGTGAAATATACTGTACGCTGTATAGTACTGAACTGCCTATCTGGTGTGTCATGTCACCTCCATGACTCTGGGCAACAGAAAGCTTTACCCTTGTCCCCATTATGGGTGACCTTGCCTCAAATCATTATTTATTCCAACTTCACATTTTCTGTTCCAAATCTCCTTTTTACATGAAAAATCAACTTTTCAGCTCTTTCAAACCGTGTGCACATGCTGGTATGTGTTGAAGGTAGTCAGAAACAGATCTTAATTATCTTTACTGCATAGAATATCATGCTGCAGTTATAAATTACAGAAAGACTTTCTCTTTTATGGTTTATGAAACGAGGAAAATTTAGAAAATGCCTTGATGGTTTTCTATACAAATGGTGATGCCTGATATATTTTAGTATTATAGAATAATTATCATGAGATGCAAAGCTCAAGCAAAAACAACAAAAACAGACAAATTCATTACTTGTAGGACAAATGATCAATTATCACACAGCCTCTGGATAAAAGAGATTATTTCTTTGTACCAGCAGTCAACAGTCTCTATGTGCGGTTTGTTTCAGTACTGAATGCTCTTTTTTATGGTTTCATGCTTTTATGTGCTGCACACAAAACACTGAAGTCTTTGTCTGCTACCACTCCCCAATAAAACAAAAGCATGCATTGTGTATCAAATATCCAATTTGTTCTTCTGCCATGTGAAACCAGCTGCATACAAAAATAAATTTTACTCTCCTACCCCTCAGCTATTTGTCATTAAATTGAAGTGGCAGAAAGCAGTAAGGTGTAAATCTAGTCTGATATGCTGAAGTGTTCGAATCTGTGTCCACTGCTGCCATTTTTGGTTAATAACTGAAAATCACAGCTTCAGCGTCATTCTTATCAGTGTTAATGTCTCTAGGCTACAAAAGTGGACTTCTGCTTCCATTTAAGTCATTTCAAAAAGCTCTTGGCACTTAATATGTACCTTTATTTACGGATATATCTAATTCAACACATCAGACAGACTGTTTCATGTATCCACTGGGCATTGAGGCTTCATGTATCCATTGGATATTTATTTCACATACCCATCCGAGCAACATCGCTTAGACTGTGTTAGGAGAGAGCAGAACATTGTTAAGGTGATGGGAGTAAAGCAACAGGCTTACAGTTGCTTCAAACTTTTGACACAACTGCACCACATTAGTAGCTACTGCCTCTTCATGCCTAAAGGATGCTGATTGTTCTTATGATTTTCAAAACATGAAGCTTATGGCTTTGTAAGAAAGAATTGCCTGATGGCACATCTGGTGAGTCCACCTGCGCTGCAGAGTCAGGAAATTTGAACCAGAATATATTAATACAATGTAAAGGAATCACATTCTGACACAACTGCAGCTTTCACCCCGGACATTCTCCCCTGAAAACACAATTCAGATCAGTTTACCCTCCGCCTGTCTTGTCAACTATGCAGATACAAGAATTTTTGCCCCTTCTTGGTTTGCATTGGTCAGTGAGGGGGGAGAGACCAGCACAGCACTGCACAAAAGTCAACAGTTTCAACAAAAAGTGTTGTGAACATGGTGACATAGGCTATGTTCACACTGCAGCCCTTAATGCTCAACTCCCATTTATTGCTCAAATCACCTCAGCGCTCTCTCTCTTTCTTTCGTCACTCCGCCCTGTATGCATTGTTTAATGTTTATAGATGGAAAAAATGCATAAACTTCTTAATAATCACGTCTATATATTAACCTCTAATTATGTTCTGGCCATGAAGTGACTTTCTCATGTGATGTCAAAGTCGCATTGAATGCAATCTGGCTGTTCAGACCGCAGTCGCATTCAAGAAAATCAGATAAGTATCTGATTCAGTACCACATTTGAAAGTTGCCTGAATCTGATTCGAAAATGTCAGATTCAATGTGACTTGTGCTGTTCACACTGTCAGAAACAAAGCAGATACATTTGAACCAAAAAATCAGATTCAGATCACTTTTGACTGCAGTGTGAACGTAGCCATAACGTTGCCATGGGGGGTTTGTGGTTTGGACGCTGCTTCATAGAGCACTGCCTTTCAGAAAAACAGCAGCTTTACAAGAAAAGTGCATAGCACAGCTGATCTAGCAGTTAAGTTGGTAGCCTTAGATAAAACCAACCTTTGGGTCCTCTCCATGTCAATTTTCCCATTTCAAAAGATATGTCAAAAGAGTAAGCTCCAAAAATGCAGAATTCCATAGAAAAACAACGACTGGCCCTTAACATGCACTCATCATGGAAGTATGTTCTTCACAGTAAAGCCCAAATGGGTTTTCACTCCAACTGTCTCCCTGGTACACAGCATGCTACCCACTAAAAACACTAAAAACAAAACTAAAAGCCAGTCCCAAACCCATGATCATTAAGGCTCCTAAAACTACACATTGAATGTAATGGTAAAAGTGTTTAACAGATGACAGTAATACGTATCAGTCACCTGCACAAGCCAAATTATCATCCAAGTGGTCATGGTACTAACATGAAGATTCAATCACTGTAACACCTTTTTCATTTTAAAGCTATTTCTACCTCTCCTTTCATTTTCAGATTCAATCATTGGTTTGATGGTATGGCTCTCCTGCACCAGTTCAAAATAACCAATGGTAAGGTCACCTACAAAAGTCGCTTTCTTGGCAGTGACAGTTTCCAAGCCAACAAGGAGCTCAACCGTATAGCCGTGTCAGAGTTTGGCACTGTCATGATGCCAGACCCCTGCAAAAACTTCTTCCAGCGCTTTCTGTCGAGATTTGAGTTACCAAGTGAGTATTTTATCAAGCCGTATGAAAAGAAGCAAGACTGATACATGATTTTTTATGTTTGATCGAGAAATTGCAATGCAATGGCAGAAAACAAAACAACAAAACTAGATTTTTCTTGTTAAAATCAAAAGAAATTGTGTCACATTTTTGCTTGAAACATTTCATTTTTTTGTTCACCAAAGATCAGATAACTCTCATCATCCTTGTGATTGGCTTTTTTTGAACTGATAGATCAGTCCTACAAAATTATTATGCCCAATTAATATCTTCTCTTGCTTTTGGCCAAGATTCAAATCAAAATGAGCAGCTTAAAAATGCATCAACAGGTACCAGGATCTCTTAATAAAGAAAACAAGCTGTCATTTTAGATCCTTTTGATCATGTTTTAGTCAAGTTGTCAAGGCAAACTGCCTTGCACTGTTGAGCTGATCTCCATACATTATGGGATATATGTAAAGGCATTTGTTTTGCTTGTCCTGTGCTCACTTGTTCATTATTGCCTTCTACTTTTCCTTATAGAGCCCACAGATAATGCAAATGTGGCCTTTGTTACCTACAAGGGTGATTATTATGTCAGTACGGAAACCAACATGATGCACAGGGTGGACCCTGAGACACTAGAGACGACTAAAAAGGTGATACTATGTTATATGTGGTTGTGAGATAAGTAACTTTTACACAATGTGTACATATCTTTTCATTGAAGATAACATGATAACAATGGTCGTAAAAGAGTACAGCGTTTTGGCAACTTTATAGCAGCAATAAAGGCTACTGTCACAGCTTGTTAGCTTGCAACATCTGTGTGAAATTATAACATAAAGAACATTTACAAGTCTTTTATCTGGACTGGTAGGTGGACTGGAGCAAGTTCATTGCTGTGAATGGAGCGACAGCACATCCTCACACTGAGCCTGATGGAACCACATACAACATGGGAAACTCCTACACCCCTAAAGGTAACTGAACAACAAATAACATTGGTCGAAAAAACCTACATAGACTTCAAGAACAGCTCTCTTCCACACTGGTCTGCTGACTTGTTGCACAATAATTGTTTCTGTTCTTGCAGGGGCATCCTACAACATTATCCGTGTGCCACCAACCAAGGAAAAACCTGATGACACCCTGGAGGGAGTCACAGTGTTGTGCTCTATTCCCTCACAGGACAAGTCCAATCCATCATACTACCACAGCTTTGGTGAGAAAAAGATTTAATGCTCCAGAATACTCAAATGTTCTGTTTTCACCACACAGTTCAGCACAGCTTGATACAGTGTAATATTTCTTGTGCTCCTCACCATTGGTATGCTTGCTTGGTAAACTGCATTGTTGAGCTCTGCTGAGTCAAATTGTGTAGATTTAGTCCTTACTTCGGCTACACACAGCAGTCCAAGTGCATTAAGTGTGGGAGTACAATTTCAGGAAATTTGGTTTGTGGCTTTTTCAGTCAGGGTGTTATTGTGTTGTTTGATACCAATGGAAAACTGCCATAGAAACTCCAGTCATCACTGAGTAGTTGAAAGAGTAAATAGGTGTAAATGGGTAGGTTTGACCCACGGTGTAAAACTGTTTCAGAAGTCACAGACTAGAAAAGCACTATATAATCTCAAGTCCATTTACAAAGTCTCTTTTTTCTATCTGCATGTCAATGTTTGCTCTGAAGATCTTATTCAACAAAAAAATAATCGACCAAACTGGCCTGAAAATCCATCTTTTATGGTCCACAGCAACTGGCAACCTCTTTGTTTCACAAATTTTATGCCTTTATAAACATGAGCTTACACTGACAAGTCCTTGTCAATTACAGCAATGTCTCAGAACTACGTGGTGTTTATCGAGCAGCCAATCAAGATGGACCTGTTGAAGATTGTGACAGGCAAGCTCAGAACGAAAAGCATCTGTGATGGTTTTTACTGGGACCCAAAACTGAACACTGCCTTCCACCTGATTGACAAGAAGACAGGGAAGGTACGTCCCTAAACTGAACTGTCATCTTGCTAACTAGTGTCTATATGGTGGTATGAAAAGTCAGGCCAAAACAACTGAACTTAAGAGCCTTGAATTTCCAGGAAATAGGGCACGACAGTGGCAAGTTAAGTGTTTCTTTTTTCCCATTTTATATTCTATAATAAACTTTAAAAGTGAGATTGTAAAAAACCTGACTTTTGTTTGGGGCAAAACTGAAATTTGCTGAACAAGAATATCTATCACAAGGAAGCCATTACAACAAAAGCTTACAAGTCACACAATTAACACTGGAAAGGACAGCCCAACAACCAAACCAATTTAGGTTGACTTCAACCAATTTTATGCCTGATTTCAAACCAGGTTTCATCCCCTCAACAATTAAGAGGTGTGACCCATTTCGAGACCTATTGCAACCTATTATAAGTCCAAATAGTCTTTAAATGTGAGTTACAAATACAGCCAATTTACTGGTCCTATTTAAGCCAGTCAGAGAAGAAAAACATAGTCCTCTTGTTTCTGTTTCTGCTCTGAACAACAAATATGAGCCCCATTACCCTTCTGTTTAATTCTGCTTTCCAGGTAAGCTCTACCACGTACCTGGCCAAACCACTGTCAACCTTCCATCAAATCAACGCATATGAAGAGGGGGGCTTCTTGATTGTTGATATGTGTGCTTCAGATGATGGCCAGGCAATCTCAAATTACAATGTCCAGAACCTGCGCAAGTCCGGAGAAGCTCTTGACGAGGTAAGTTATAAGTGAAGTTAGATGATCTACACTTCCACTGCTTGTACAGAGGTTTATTAAGGGCTTAAGGATGTATTTGTTTCATTCAAATGGTACTGGGATCTTTCTTGATTCTCTCTAAGTCATATAAATACTGTTCCTTTAGGTGTACAACACTATGTGTCGAGTCTTTCCACGGCGCTTCGTTTTACCGCTGAATGTAGACAATGATACACCCTTCGACCAGAACTTGAACAGCCACTTCGACACCACAGCCACTGCTGTTAGAACAGCCAAAAACAAGGTAAGGGGTAGACATGATCTAGAGAAACTGATGCATGAGTCTCTAGATGATAAAAATGTCCTGTTATTGGCATAAATAGAGGTGGTTCAAGGGCTGGGGTTGAGAGTCTGTTGAAACAGCATGTATATGTTCTCAGACTTTGTCCTCTCTCAGCTAGATGACCTGAAGGTTGAGTCTAGATGGCTCTGCTTAAAGTCTTGCAGTATGATGGATGATGTCTTCATTACCGTTCAGTCTTAAGATATGTAAATTTGTGTATTATCAGTCATCTAGAATACTGTTATACAAATTTGACTCAAAAGAGGAAACTGGACTTGGTCAAGATTTTAAAAGACAATATGCAATAATTGTGATTGTAATGATAAACAGTGGCTGTAGAGCTGTAGCACTAATCTCAGCAGTCTTAAAATCTGTGGAGGCCTAAAACATCAAAGTGAAGTTGTCTCTTTTGAATGGTGTACTGTTGGTGCTCTGTGAACCCTAATAACCATGTTAAAACTGTTCTCTGATCAGATCTTTTGCACACATGAAGATCTCCATGGAGATGATCTTCACCAATATGGGGGTCTGGAGTTCCCTCAGATTAACTATGGCAAGTACAACACCAAGCCCTACCGCTACTTCTACGGCTGCGGCTTCAGACATCTTGTGGGAGACACACTGATCAAAATGGACATCATTGGGAAAAATATGAAGGTAGTGTCCCTCTTTCATCTTTATTTTTTTAAATAGAAGTTTAGTGAAAAGACTTGGAAAAGGGGGAAGAGAGTGGTAAATGGTAAATGGGCCTCTGGCTGGACTTAAGCCCACTCTAACCAAACTAGCACCTCCTTTATTCATCGATTTAAAACAGCAAGTGCAATGTTTAAAGTCTATAACTGTCAGAGGAACAAGTCACACCTAGATACAAAACACGGTCTACTATAAATCTCCCAAAAGACAATAGGGCTTCAACTATCTTTCAAAATAAGAATTTTCATTGTGTTCAGTAAAGTCAACGGCATGAAGATTCTATGCATCTATGTTGCTTTTTAAGTTCAGTACCAGCTGATTTTCTACATTTAAGTTTGCACTTCTAGCAGCTGTGATACAGCAGTTTCACTTTAAAGGCCTGTTCACATGTGATGAAAACGACTGAATACGGGGAATTTCCATTGCGTTTTCACCTCCCGTTTACATGAGAACAGTGCCTGAATCTGCAAACTTTTGAAACCATGGTCCAGGGCTGTCAAACTGATCCAGTAAAGGGCCACTGTGGCCGCAGGTTTGCTTTCCACCCGAGCAAGAACACACCTGATGCAAATTATTCAATCAATTGGATTGTCTTTACACGGTTGATTTGTTGGTGTGTTGCTTGGTTGGAATGAAAACCTGCAGCCAGGGTGGCCCTTTACTGGATCAGTTTGACACCTGTGGTTCAGAGTGAAAAAACAGATCCCTGTCCAGCTCCATGTCGACAAGGTTCAGTGTTTCAGAGTGACACGCTGACATCACCGCATGCACAGTACTCTTACACGCGAAGGCTGTCAGCGCATACCAGGAACAACAACAGCTTCAACATGTGTACTACTTAGTGTGCTCGGTTAATATCCACACAAAAATAACCAGGCAGATTTGTTGTCCAGACAAGAAACTCTTACGGCTTCATGCATCCACTTACCATCGTTGTTTGTGAAAAGTCTGTCTTCACTGGGAAAAAGTACGTGTGTCAGGATAATATCAAGCCTGTCCCCTCGGTCTGTAACTTATGTGACTCTTTGCCATCACAGGAACAAATTCCGTCTCCCCTCGTAACATTAGCGCTTGAACGTCATTCAGTCTGCGCCGAGTTTGTACATTTAATTAGAGGGACAAGTGTACAAAGAACAGAAAACAGTTAACCACCGTGTCCACGGCTTCCATACTCCTTTCCATTGTTTATTTGGGCGTGTTTTATCGTGCTAATGATGCCATCAACATAACGACATCAGTTTGATGCACCTGAGGGAAAAAAAGCCATGCAGCTGATCTGCTGCCAATTAGACCCCGCAATGGGAAAGGAGCCACTTGCCACATTAGCAGGTTAACCCGTGTTGAAAAAACCTGCGCCAAATTTAGTGTGTTAGCAGTAATAGACTCAAGCGAAGCTACACACCTCCACTTGTCATTTGGCTGTCAATAGAGGCTTTTAATATAACTCAGCACAACACAGGGTCTATATATGTCCTAGTTTCCTAATAATGTAGAGGAAAAGCTGTTAAAAAGTGCCAACTCTCCACCAACTTGGTCTACATTGTGAAATATCCCTGTGTGTTGGAAGCATTTCCCTGCAATGTACAAGGCTGCAGCACTTGTGGTTATGATGGTGCATGTGTCTGCATTTTCACTGCCATATTAGATACAGTGGTAGGAAGCAGCCATTTATTTGTGGGGGTGGGGGTGAGGGATATGTATCATATGTATACCATACACAGGGGATCTTACTTTAGTCATGACTTGTATCAAACATACCTTTGTATTTGCAACTTGCATTGAACGTTGCTCTAACACTGCAGCATTTTCTGACAGATTTGGGAACATCCCGGTCTTTATCCGTCTGAACCAATCTTTGTACCCTCGCCTGATGCCATTGAGGAAGATGATGGTGTTGTCCTGTCAGTTGTCATCACTCCAAATCAGGTGAATAGAGTATTTTTTTTAACATGCAAAACTTGATGAAGTTTCAATTCTTCATCAAAACCTGATGAAGACTTGACCCCGAAATGCATCACAGGTTTTTATTACGGTCGATATGACCACGTCATGAAAACAGTGGCGGCTGCTGGTCAGTCAAGGAGGGGAAGCTAATTTTTTCCGGCCTACATCATAAATTTGTTGAATTATTTGAATGTAAATTCTACCCTTAGTTCCTTTTGAAGAAAATGATCTGTGACCTTGTCGTACTAACTAGGTGTCTTTTCCAGGGATTTTACCAGTGTTCTCTCAATGGCCAGCAGAGCTAGACTGCTTAGACCCATTGTGTTGCGGGTGTAAGACTTGAACCGCTTTAAACAGGAGAAGCTCCTCCCCGGAACAACTGAATGTAAAACTTAGAAGATGCTCCGGAGGAGGGTTATACTTCAAGATCGCTGATTGGCTCATTTCACTGTCAATCAAAAAGGGATTCGGCCTCAGACAGATCATCCAATGATCATGCAGAAGCTGAGCGTCCAGGCCAGCCCACTGCCTCATAGACCCCCAGAGACGCAGAGCGTCCAATGGGCGGGACAAAGCCCAGCGTTTATCCAATGACCGTCCAGTTTCCACAGTGGAACAACCCACTCTACGCCTCCCCAGTGAAGGCAGAAGACGCTCAGCGTCCACTGAGACGCTCAGCGTCCACTGAGACGCTGCGGGGATGAATGATAAGGAGGTCGCGCCAGTTACCTGTGATAAGTAGCTGATTCTGAGCAAAAGATGAAGCTATTATAGCGTATATTTAGTCAATGAAATGTACACACAGCAGTATATATCACCACTTTTTTGGGGGGACATTTTAGGGGAAGCTGAGCTTCCCTTGCAGTCCTAGAGTAATCGCCACTGCATGAAAATAAAGATGTTAACCATTTAAAGAGGGTGCCCTTTTTTCAGGAAAAGAAATCATAATGTCTCAAGTATAAAACAAGCCTGAGAGTAGTGTCTGGTACTTTTCTAAAACTCTGTAATACTGTGAAATTTATCCATGAAATGAAGGCAGTACATAAACTTAGTGGAGTGCAGTTTTAGTCTTATTTTTGTTTATTTTTTTTTAAAAAGGTTTCTTCACTGCATTTTTGGTGAATATCTTTGAGATTTTTAGGTACAGGGTATCTTTACATTATACTATAGAAAAAAACTTGAACCAAAACTTTTTTTTGGAAATGTTCTCTGAGCTATTACACCTTTTATGTAGACTTTCAAACTGAAAGACTTGTTCTACCAAACAGAGGCAATGTCTCTCGCTGACCTTTTCATTTATTGTGGATTAAAGCACTTCTGTGTTTACCATCAACCTTAAAACCCAGAAGCTGTTTACTTCTTTAATCTTTCACCAAAATGAAAGAAGACATTTTAAATTTTACCAAATTTTCTCGACAGACTAAAATAACACTTTTACATTTAGCCAGTATTTCCTAACACCTGTTTCCTTTTGTATTTCCAGGACAAGAGCACATTCCTCCTGGTGTTAGATGCCAAAACATTTGAAGAGCTGGGCAGGGCTGCAGTGCCGGTGAACATCCCCTATGGTTTCCACGGGACATTCAATAACTATTCCTCTTAAACATGCAGGAAGTTACAAACACAATGTAAATACTGACAGTGCTATTTTGTTTGAATTATACAGCGGTCAAGATGTGAATGGACAGCTTGCTATGAATTACTGGTGCCAAGACTTGTTGGTAACTTGCTAAGAACAACCTCTGTACTCTTCATGTTAATGTGTTCATAATGTGCTCTCTAAAACACTCTAAGAACATGCTGCATTGTAGCTGTCTTTCTCTATTTTAACACTGTTTTTAAAGTTTAATTCAAGGTCTTGTTTTTAAAGTAGGGATGGTTTCATTTTTCTTAATAGTTTATAAAACAGTGACTGCAATCAAGCCCTTTAGTCCAGTGGCTTTCATACTGTTGTTGCCTCAGGCACACCTTAAAGGTCCCATTCCTGCAATAAACAATTCTCTTTGCTTTTTATGTAGTTAGAAGGGACTTGGGAAGCAGGAGAACATGACACCTTTTACTAAACTTTCAGCTAACAGAGAAATGCAAAATGTGTCATTAAATGCCCAATAAATCATTTTTTTTGCCTCCAGGGTTTACTATGTAACAGCCTTAGAGCCTCCACCAATATGCTCATCCTCTGTTCATCACAAGTAGACTCTACAACTGTTTTGAAAGTTGAATTGTAGCCTGTAACCCTTTTTCCCCCTCCCATCAGGAAAGGTTTGGACAGCCAATCAGTGCGGCGCTTATTATCATAGTCTCCCATGGTCTCACTGCCTCCTGAGATCCAAGTGTTTCCAAAGAGGAGGGATAAAGAGCTGCATCTGGTGTACAGAAGACCTGCCATTTTTTTTAAATCCAACTTCAATCACATGATAGCCTTGAAATATGCTCAAGTATGTAAGTGCTAATGTACTGTATGCCTTTTTGAAAAACAACTATATAACATAATGAATACTTTTATAAAATTGTTCAAGGAAATTAATCATTGTTAAATTTGTTGAGTTCTGAAAACGGTTTATGCTTTTAAAACAGGAAAGGTAACAATTGTTACAATCAGATGTGAAATACACAACTGTACAAGCAAAAGTGATATTCCTCCGACCCACTAATTCTGTGAAACTGCAGAAGAATTAATGGTTTATACATTGTTTTTATCAGTATTACTATTATTCCTGGGTAACAAAGAAGTTGTTTTTGTTTATTTGAATTACTTCAATTATACATGTGATTCAAAGGCTGGTGTCTAGTTGTACCAACAACTTCTGTTTGGACAAATTCCCAAGGGCACATCAATGTGCCCTGCCACACCATCTGAAACCCTCAGTTTTAGACAACAAATACTCGAGATTTGTGTAAAAATGAGAAAACTTAACGCATTTTTACAGTACTTATTTTGGAGCTAGACCTTCATAACCTAGCAAACTGTAGATATGGGTTCACATGGTGGACACAGATTGAACTGTGTATAAAGTGTAAAACAAAAATGTACCTGAAAACAACTATTGTAGAATTTTAAGTGCCTCCATATTCTATAAAAAATAAAAAGTTTGCTGAAATGGCAATACCCCATGTGCACTGTTTTATTATCTTTTTGGGTACAGCAGTTGTATGAAATAATTGACACTGTTTCACTGAAACTGTGCATGGTAATGGAACAACTTTTGTTAGGGTCCATGCTAATAAGTGTATTAAAAGTTATTTATTGATATAAAAACTCAAAAGTATGTTACAATGAAAATGACAGGAGCTGTGGGAAATTGTGTAGCGTACTTGCACCATCTACTGGCCAGATGTTTGACCCAATACACACTTAAAACCATTTTTTAAACTTTAATATTTATTGGCAATGTAAAAAGTTTGACAATGAAAAAAACGCTGATTCGCATTTTTTTTTCTTTTCAAAAAATGTGTTTAAATATTGTCACAGTCTGTCAGAAATTCAAGTTTACATTTTTGAACACTCCTTTTTGAGGCTGTATTAAAAAAAATGGGTAGTCCCTCAATTGCAGGAAAAAAAATGTAGCACCATACTGCAGCGGTCACCAGAACTTCAGTAGCTTAATGTTTTATTCTAAAAAATTATATTGTTTATTTATAAAATCATCATTGGCACGTATCATCACAAGCAATGGCATTGTCAAAAGTTTTAATTTTAAGTGTTTATAGTTTATATAAAATACTATTTCACTAAAGTATGACTGTTACATTGCATAAATATAACAAGTCAGTGTTCTTAATGTCAACTAACAGGCTATGAAGGCCTGTTGCTGTCCAGACAGAGATAAGATGACGGAAGACACGAGAGTGTGCAGGAGACATTTTAGTGATTACTGTACAGGGCACAGATCTGACACACCTGAAGGGCTTCCATATATTACGCTAATCCATCTGGGTAACACCTCATAAAAAGTGTTGGAGATGGTCAGAACCTTTCAAAGGCATATCCAGCAGGTGACTGAAAAGTTGATCTATCAACCATATTTGTTAAGGGCTAATAAGATAAGGCAGAAGGCAGGCACTACAGCAGTGATGCTTAATTTACTGAACCAAACACAAAACTGAAGCTACTTTATGATGCAGCAACTAGTGTGTATTTTTTATTTTTTTATTAACTGAATAATTTTCCCTTATTTCACTAGTGATTCCCATTAAGAATGAAAAATATGTTACAAAAGTAATCTGTGAGATATCAGTTATAAAAATTGGTTATTGTTGATTATTAAAATTCCTTTGCCTAACTTTTCTTCCCATATGCACTAATAATGCTTCATCATATCAAATTGTAGCATATCATTACTTGCAAAAAACAAAATACAGTCACTTCTACAGACAAGTGTGCATATTTTAATTTTTCAATTTTCCTGTTGTAATGTATACTATTATGTCATGAGGCCAATCAGGCTAAAGTACTTCTATTATTCTACCATGGGTGCATTTTTTTAATTTCGAAATTGACAAGGGCCACACTGAATGATCAGGAGGGCTGCATATGCTCCCCGACCCCACCTGCCAGTTGCCCAACAATGCTTTACATTACATCCTTATCAAAAATAGCTTAACATTCATATTAATGTCAAACATGGAAAAATCTTTTCTTTCGTCGGCTTTGATCCAAAGTGCATTAGAAGTCAACACAACAATGCCAGGTTCTGCTTCACCCTGGAATTCATCTTTCTCAAATGCAAAATAAAAGATTTAAGCATCTTTTTTTGTTCAGCCACTTTAATTCTTAATAAACAATTACAAATTCATTTGTGAAAAAAAACCATTTCTTAAATATGGCAAAATTCAAAAATGTAACACCCTTCTTTCTAAACTTCGATTGTACAACACAATGAGAGCCCAGCATAGAAGTGTAGGATTTCAATGAGTTTTGGTCTGAAAGAGCAAATTCTCTCAGAAACATACATCAGGCTTTTTCATTTTGTAATTATATCAGAGTAACACAAGTACTAGGAACTTTCTGTGTGTGTCCACAGTGTGCCACCGATTCAAAGCTGTGCAGTGGTGCAGTGGGTAGTGCTGCTGCCTCACAGCAAGAGGGTCACTGGGTTCACTGCTAGGTCAGACAATGTGTGTGACTCTGAAGTGCCTTTGGTGTGAGTGTGTGTGAGTGCTTGTCTCTGTATGTTGGCCCTGTAAGTGGCTGGTGATCAGTCTGTGTCCTCTCGCCAGCTGGGACTAAATGTTCAAAGAGAATCACCTCTTGGATCCCCAACACTGGAATCAAACCCCGCCCACTGTCTGTTTTGTTTGGCTTTATGTCTTCCTAAACACTCCAGCACTTTCAGTAGTGCTTGATTTTCTGCACACTAACGTCACTGGACTGAGACAGAGCCACAGACTGAGAACCAGCTGCACTGCTGCCTCATCAGCCCCGCTGTCGTTGAGGAGGCACAATCAAAATGGAAACTGTTCAGAAAAGAGCAGCAAACTTTGTCGAGTCAAATCACGTGAAGCTGAGACTCCACCATCTGTTACTGGCACATTGTAGTCAAGTAAGCAGCAAGACTGATATATAAACAACAGAAGCTAATCACTCGAACACAAACATCTTTCAGGAGGATAAACGGGAGCTTTTCTACCCCACCACGCAAACCTAACCCTTCAGCTGATCAGAAAGATGGGAAAGTGTTTGCCTCAGAAGATGTTTCTTCTCTATGAGGTAAGACTCGAGGCTTAGAGCTTTTCTCAGGAGGGTATCCAGCTCCTCCATACGCAATGTGTCACCTGCTGCTCTCTCACTGCAACAAAACATTCATTCTGGCGTTAAAAGTCTATCACAGCAAACTTTTCAACATTAAATGTAAGAATTGTCATCAAGTATTAGGGAGTTAATATACAGAACAAATGTTTCCCCTAAGTCACTGACTGTCCAAAACCCAAACATGACCTCAACAGTGATCACACATCTATGAAAATATAATTCATTTATTTTTCCTAAACCAGGGCTCCAGACTACCTTTTTGCATTGGTTGCAACGGTGCACCTAAATTTTTTTTAAGGTGCACCAGCACACAAATTTTGCAGTGTCACCTTTAATGCCACGAGGTCACCATTTTATCACGGTCCATAACTTTTATATAATATAAATGATTTATAAACAAGATATGATGCTAGGAAATACTTTTCTTTATTTGAAGCAAAATTATATCTCAAAAGAAAAACAGAGCGCTTCAAGTGCTTCACTGAATGAAATTGACAAATTTAAACTAAAACATTAAGCAAAATAAAATATTTACAAATAAAAGTGCTTGTGCTTAAAGTGCTTTACTGAATTGAAATATAATATTTCAAACTCAAACATCTCAAGTTAAATCAAATATTTCAAAACAAAAAGAGCTAATGTTCAAGGTGCTATACTGAGCTGAAAAATCAAATATATATCCATATTTTAATAACCAACAATATAAATTTACCTCAATTAGATGGTCTTATTCTCCAATACATTTGAACCTAGAATAAGACCTCACACACTATAGTCAATATTTACAAAAATTGAAACTATGGTAAATAACAGAACAATTCTCCAACTTATTTATAATAAAAGACCTATGGGGCAGAACATTTTATGACTTTTTTCTTTATTTTTGTCTCTTTTTTCTTTTATTTTTTTTTATTTATGTACGGTCGGGAGCTGTCAGTCAGGTCATTTGTCCTCAGTGGACATGAACACTCATCTATGTGCCTGTGACGAAGAAACTCCCCCCTTAACAGGAAAAAGGACTGAACAAATATAGATGTTATGGTAAATGTTACTTTGTTTTACTTGTTATTGTTGTTAATTAAATTATCTGACAGTCACTTAGATGAATTTGTCAGAGCTTCGCTGCTTCTTCAGAGTTACTGCTTCGTGCTGCTGAAACCTGACACCACCGTCTGGGCTCATTTGCATACTAACAGCTGATTGGGTAATTACTGAGGGCTGTGTGTGTGTGTGTGCATGGGTGTGTGTGCTGGCCCTGCGGTAAAACAGAGGGACAGAGGAAGTAGGCGCTGTGTTTTGTCCGTTTTTGGTGGATTTTCTGCTACTGCAGTTACTTTTGTTCATTTATAATATATTATGTTTGTAGGTTTATTGAAATGTGCTTCCTCATCTTCTAAACTTGTGATTTTAGAGAGAGAGAAAGAGACAGAGACAGATGATGGGCTTGCGACAGAAGTCAATGTTTTCATCCAGTGAGTACCAGGTGCACCGGTGCGACCAACAAAAAATGTTAGGCGCACTCTTAGAAAATTTTGGGTGCATGTGCGACAAAAATGGTTGCACTCTGGAGCCCTGTAAACACTGTTCTTGTCCTATACTTTTTAAAGAGTCATAATTTTCTTTGTTTCATTGTATAAAACTGCTGCACTTGACGTTTGATATCTAGTTTTGCTGGTTTTGTGTTACCCTCTGTGTCTCGGATGCTGTTTTATAAAATTTGATTTAGATTTGTTTTAATGTGCATTGTGTATGTATTCCTGTGAGTAAATAAATGAATAAACAAATGAGGAATTTAGGTGGATCTAATAATCAAGTTTAGATCTATCGGTGTTGTATTAGAGACTGTAAAGTCAGGAGTAAAGAGGACAAACCTTAACACTTCAGCAAATTTCAGGAACAGCATGCTGACCTCCCTGCTTGCATCTGTTTGGGGTAAAACACAACAGAAAATTTACTTAGGAGCAAAAAAATACACTTAACATACAACTTAACACATACACTACTCACAATAACTTAGGGATATTGTTATTTACATGAGTGCTTTTCCTATATGGTCTGAATTTGATGAAATAAGTAATAGTTCCCTTTAATATTATTATTAATGAATGAGATCAAACACCATTTTCATTAGTTTAATATTTACTTCAACAATTTAGACAATAACAAAGATAGCCCCAAATAACCAAAATTTACAAAGTCAATAGCAGATGTTTCCACCATTTGCTGCAATGACAGCTTGACAGCTTGACAGCAACATCTCACGTTCCTGACTAACCACATGATGTTGTTCTGAGGCAATGTGTTTCACTCCTTCTCAAGTGCTACATGCAATTCTGCCAGGTTACATGGGGGTGGGGTCTGATCGTCCAGTCTCTGCTTCAGCTGGTCCCAGGTGTTGTCTCTGAGGTTCAGGTCAGGGGACATTGCTGGCCATACCATATGAGGCACACCGACTTTCTGAAGTCGAGCTGTGACAATTCTGGCACAATGTGGTGGAGCATTATCATCCATGAACAGAAAGTTGGGGGTGTGCTGGTGGAACTGGGGGATGATGGTGGGTTCTATGATGTTTCTGAGGTAAGAACATGCAGTGACTGAGCCATCTACAATCACCAAATTTTTTTTGTAGACTGGAGATGCCTTCCCAGACTGTTGCACCTCCTCCACCAAAGTGAACCCTGGGGGCCATGCTGACCTCGGTGTATCGCTCACCTGGCCTTCTCCAGTAACCCTGACGACCATCATTTCTGTGCAAGGTGACCCAACACTCATCAGTGAACAGACGCAAATGTTTTTTCTGGAGACCCTAGTACCCCTCACTTCTTGTAAATGGGCCTTCAGCTGTGTGGCAGTTGCATAACGGTGTCTGAGTGTATCAATTCGTAGGTACTGGTCATCATTGCGGTCCATCACTCATGGGGCTCCACTCCTGGGTCGGTCATGAACACTGCCAGTAGTTCTGTGTCTTGCTGCAAGTCTGCTGATGAGACACACAAAGTTCACGAGCAACATCTGACTGCCTGCTACCAACCTGAAGGCGCGCTATGGCTCGGTGGCACTGCTCGTCCGTTAAGTGACGTTGTGTGTTTATGGCTGCTTGAATGATGAACTGTGAATGACAGAATGTTAAAATAGACGCCACATTGAAAAGGGTTGTCTTTTCTCATTTTTGATATTGACCCCAACAGGTAGGGCACACTGAAGACACTGAGAGCATTATGTGGAAAACACAAAATGAAGTGTGTCTATCACCCTAATACAATTTCCTCGCCAACCCAAAAATCACTGAAGTGAAACAAACACATTAGGTATGAAATACAAGGAGTCTCTCACAATGTCCCTAACTTATTGTGAGTAGTGTATCTGATGTAGAGCTGAAACGATTCCTCGAATAATCGCGATTATTCGATCACAAAATATCTTTGAGGCAAATTGTGTGCCTCGAAGCCTCGTTTAATATATAATTATACATATAAAATATATACCTGGACTACTATACAGTGCACGGTGTTTGACACGGACAGTCATTTCTGTGGCACAGCGCGCCTGCTACCTCCGCTGCTGCGCAGCTTTTAAAATCATGAAGGAAGAGAAAAGAGAGGGACAGAAAGGAGAGAGTCCGCAGAAGAAATGGCAGAGAGTGTCCCAAGTGTGTGGTCACTACAAGAAGGGACAAAAAGAAAACACAGTGCAGTGTGTCTGATGCCAAACGGAGTTAGCTTAGCACAGAGCTTAGCATGATAGCACGTCGTCACTGCTGCAGCATGTCAACAGTAAACATCCGGTCTGTGTGTCAAGTCCGCAGAGCGACACAACAGGATGACACTCATGATACATCAACAGAAGCAGCTAATGTGATCAATAACTGAGATATGGGCTAGTAAATAACCTACTTTGATTATGGCTCCGTGTAAAGGCTGGTTCAGAACGTAAATCAATGCGGAGGCTACTTGCCCAGAATCATGTGTATTTTGTTCACATACTTTTCACATCCAGTAACTTTACATTAAATTTGATCGTAGAGAGTAGAACAGGAAACACTGACAGTGAGTCGAGGAAGCAGGTGTAGGGAATACTTTCATATGTTATAGAAATGTACATTAGCTAGTTGAATTATCTTAGTATCTAAGTATGATATCATTTGGTCCTAGAAATAAAGTAAGCAAAATAAGATCATCAATATGGTACAGTAGTAAAGGCAAAAATTTAGCAAAAAGAGACAAGCATGAACACAAATAAAATAAAATAACCAAACTTAAAAAAACACTGAAAAAAGCAAGATATGGCCCAGAGTAAAAATAAAAGTATAGATTTTGATTTTGAGATCCCATTTATGCTCAGAATGTTCAAAATGAGAAAAATAAGTTGTTAATTTAAGTGACCTGGCTTTTCTTTTTTGTGTGTGACTAATAATAATAATGTGTAGTGATTCAATGTCAACAAAAAAAAAAAAAAAAAAAAGGAGTGAGCGCAATGTAACTGTTATCCAATTACTCAATCGTCAAAAAAAGAATCGATAGCTGCAGCCCTAATCTGCTGCTACAACTATTCCTTGAATACTCCTCATGCAAGCGGTGTGGGTGCAAGAGGAAGAAAGATGAGAAAAGCAAACTGTTATTTTTTACTGAGGAAAAGAAAGTCCGAGGAAAATGGACTGTTAAAAAGTTGAGCACAGTGAGATCAAATCTGTGAACGTTCATTCACCTCAGGCTGATCATACAGGGATAGAACTCCAAAACCAATTCCTGTAAATAATCGCTAACACTCCCTCAAAGAATCATCATTAGTCTTTTTGATTATCAATTCCATTGAGTTTTTTCTGCATGCTCTGGCCATCGTGATCTCATCAGCAGTCAGCAGTAATGATAACAAAAAGCTGGTCAACAGTAGAAACCTTGAGAGGCTTTAACATCTGGACCGACGTGTTTGACTTTGTTGCCTCTGAAAAATTGTGCAAGATGACTTTTACTAACAGAAAATCACCAGGATATGATAAGTGTATTGTTAAAGAATCTAATCAAAAAGCAGATTTGATCATTGAATTGGTATCAATACAAGTTAATGAAGTTCTACTCATATGTGTGAAAATACAAATAAGAAAAACAAAATGAGTGACACCCAAAAAGAAAATAGGTATGAAGAAGACTATCTGCCAGTATTTAGGATTTTTAAAAATATATACCAACCGCATACACTCCCTAAAAGGTCCACCTGTCAACATGCTTATTTATGTGACTATCTAAAGCAGCTAATCACATGGCAGTCACCAGTATGTTAAGACATGGTAAAGACAGTATGCTGAAGATAAAACCAAACAACATGTTTGGCAGGACTGGGACCATTCACTTTTCTCACGATTCGATTTTTTACATTTTTTTAAGTGCCGATTCAATTTAAACTGCGATTCCATGATATTACAGATTTTTGCGATCTTTATTTAGCTTTTTAACACCAGTGAAAAGATGAACAATGATGATGCCTACAGACCATATCAGGAAAAATACACATTACATGTGAGTCTGTTTTTAGGATTTATTCATTGAATTAAGAGTGACTTATTAAACCTTTAAGCACCAGAGCTTTTTCAAGAAAATATTAAGTTTTGCTGTCAAGATTTGAAAAGGATATAGTTTCAAAGTGGTTAGAGATAATGGCAAACTTTCAAAAAAACAAGCCTCAAAATTTGTCAGAATTCTGTCTCCACATGTCCAATAGGCTCATCCAAGTCTCTGAACCACTTGTGATACTCTTCCTCATCCCAAGTAAACCCATCCATTATCATCACTGTAATTTACGGGCTGACCATGAACGTCTCTGCTACCTTCACTGTGCTTTCTACCCCTGGCTTCTCACTCTTCTGCCCAGAGCTCCGCGATCTTTTTCATTCCCACTAACAGCGGCACTTTTAGCAGTGTTTTGAGCTTCCCTGAATCCCAGACCACATCCCCTCCTCGGCACTCACCGATCACTTCCACCCCGGCCACAGAGAGGCAAAGCATCGGCCTCGGTATGTGCTGTGCGTACACACGCCACCAGTTTCGTCCTCACTGGACGACTGACTGTCATTCTCAGACAGTAAATATTCCTCAGATTCAGAGTCAGCCAGTACTTGACAAAGTACTCTCAGCATCGTAAATACTCTTACTCTCTCTATCACTCTGTGCGTGTCCCTCTCTCTCTTTGCTCCGCTCTACAGCCTCACTCTAGTCCCTCGGTCTGGTGTGTGTGTTTCAAAATAAATATATGCCAAAACTCTGAATAGAAACCTGTCCACTATCTGCTGGTGAAAAGAAGTAACACTACTTGGCACTATTTAAACAGCCATGTCCTGTTTTATCCAGCAATGTCTTGTTGCAATTTTGTGACTTGGGCGCCTAAAGAGTGAACACACTAAAATTAAGCATTTAAATTTGGAAAAAAAAACGATTTTTGAACCAAAAAATCAATTTAAAAATCGCCAAACAAAAAATCCTGATACTTATGTGAATTGATATTTCTCCCACCCCTAATGTTGGGTAAGATCTGAGACTAAAGGTGCGTTCACACCGGACGCTACCTGTACTACCTCGGCGATCAGTCTCCATTCAAAGTCAATGTACAGCCGCGATGGGGCGGGGCTAACCCTCCCGCGATGCGACAGCCGGCGACAAGACGACCACTTCACTCGTCGCGCGATGCCAAAGTTAAAAAAAAGTTGATCTATTCAAGCGATGTCGTGTGTGGCATCAGCCAATCAGCGGTCTGTGTACGTGTGACGGTGCAGTTATTCATCCGGACTACAGGGCGGATGACTTCATGCTAGGCGGAACTAATCTCAGTGAAGACATTTGCAGACGGACCGCGGTAAACTCACAGATAATACTGCTGCATCATCAGCTGCAGAGTTTTGTGTCTGATAAGTGAGTGAAAAGGATACAGCTGGAATAATGTCCACTTATACATCCTATTATGTGATATATGATATGATCGCGGTAAAACTCGAGCAGACGTGACGTTACCGACCGACGTCTGACCCCAACGGCGACCAAACAGGTATTTATGGACGCGCGACGCTACATCTGTGGGCGACGCGACTTTGGTAGCTGGGTCGCTTGCGGTGTGAACGCACCTTTAGGCCCCATCCACAAGAAGACAAACCGAGGTCTAAACGCATACATTTTTTGCCGAATCTGCGAATCATCCATACGAAGACGGCATTTTGGGGGTCTGTAAACGAACATTTCTAAAACCAGGTTCCAGAGTGGAAAGATTTTGAAAAGCCATATACGCAGCTCCGTGATTACTGGCTCTCCGTCACTTTTCAGATACGCTTACGTCATAGTTTCATATCGTCATTGACACGCATGCACCACACGCGGCAACATCAACAATGGCGGCATACTGTGTAGCATATGTGCTGATGAAGCTAGTGACCTACTATCCGTGCTGCAGCAAAATCTCCTTCTTCTCAATCACCACCGAGTTGAACAAACAATTATCTAGGACACATTACGGTGGTCTCTGTTTACAACTTTTGCCGCAAGTGCGCATGCCCAGTTTTTTCATCTGTTTAAGCTTGTTTCCGTCATATCGTTGCAGCGCCCCTTGAGGTCTGGCATGTGTTTTCTAGCATTTTAATGCGTATCGAGTGGATTCATGTAGACGCACACATTTTCTGAGACGCCTTCGTCTTTTTGACGATCGTTTTGGAAACTGTTAAGCGTTTTGTCTTCGTGTGGATGGGGCTTCATATGACCAATAAAATCTCTTTAATGCTGTGATGTCACATACTTGCTGCTGTGGCCTCAAACATATCATCTGCTCCTGATGTGGGCGGCATGGATGGAGTTGTTTTCTTCCTTGGTGGAGATTTGTCTGGATTTGCAGCGGACTCTTCTACCTGTTGCCATGTGGAAAATAAAAGTTATATTTTAGGACTTTTTTAAGAATGCCATACCCATTCAACACCACTCTTCTAGTACAATTGGAAAACTTTGACTCCCATCATCTCAATTTTCCATGTATGACATATTGAAGAAAAATCCTCAGAGTCAAGTTTAGGGTTTGCTGTGGTGGGCTGGGTTTGTTAGAGCATGCTGGTGAACTCCAGGCAGAGTGCAGGTGTGTGTGTCTGAGCTGACCCAGACCGAAGAGAAGGGTAGGGTTATGTACAGTTTGATCAGGAATGAGACTCAATAGCAGACAAAAGACAAAAAAATACAAGGTCACTTGATTAAGGGGACAAAGGGGCTGAGATCAGAGGAGGCTTAGGCCCTGTTTACACGAGGCGGCATTCGGCCGAATCTGAAGAGTTTTCATTGCATTTTCACCTCCCATTTACATGGGAACAGTGCCGGGAGTGCCTGAATCCGCAAACTTTTGAAACCAGGGTCCATTACTTGAGTATTTATTAACTAGTGCTGTCAGACGATTAAAAAAAAATCTAATTAATTACCAGAGTTATAATTAATTAATCTAATTAATCACATTTTAATCTCATATCTGCTTAAAGTACCCAAATAAAGAATTTGAATTCTAGGATATAAAATTGTTGTGCATGACTAATCAAATGAATACACTAAGAAGTGAAGATTTGTAAATCCACATTTTTATTGGTGACTGAATAAAACCAAAGTCAGGGCAACTTGTCCAGAAAATTCTAAGCTCAATCAGGCAACTCAAATTACACTTTAAGTGTGTTTCATAAATCATATTCAAAATAAGAAAAAGGTCAAGGACATCCAGCAAACCAATTAGGCCTGATGCGTTATTAAAGAATGTAGTACAAATATAGATAAATAAATTCAAAAATAAAATAAGACTAAGTCTTAAATAGGCCATTCCTGTTGTCACCTGGGCTTTGTTTGGTTTGACTAGAGACGCATGTGTGAAGTGACGTGCCACTGCCATGTACGGGTCCTCCAGCTGGCCAACATTAAAATGTTTGTGTGCGATGACTAATCCTGCGATTAATTTTTATAACGCGTTAATTTTGTGGTGTAATTAATTCTTCTAATTAATGCACTAAAGTGACAGCCCTATTATTAACATCAGTACTTTTACTTGTAGCTGAGTAAAGTTTAAGCAAAGTGACAGTACTTGTACTTGAGTACAAATTATCAGTTCTCTTTCTGCCTCAGATAATTTGACATTCTGAGGCACTTGATTACCAATTTCTTTATCCCACCCAATTGCATATCTTGCAATTTGCCTCATACTCAGAGTTCCTCAAAAATGTTCAACATTAAAATAAAGACTATGAGAGACAAAAAAAACAAAACTTTGATGCCCCCCTTAGCCATGTGCTTTCTGAGTTCATAGGACTGAATGACATAGATTCACAACCTTTTTAAGTTAAAAGCAAATTGTTAAAAAAAAATAAAATAAAATGTAAAAACGTCAACTATCTCTTAAAGACATCTTCAAATATAAATGACCAAGTGAATCAGTTTGACTTCTACTGCTGAACCAGAATTAACGACTTACACATAAATACTGCTGTTGGAGTTCAGATCAAATCTAATCCAGACTAAAGCGACATTATTTCTCTGAATCAGAGGCATCAGCAGCTCCACTCACCTGGAGAGCTGCTGGCTGTTTGGGACCGTGGCTGATGTTCACAGCCCTCTTGTTCATCAGCTTTCCCGTCTTTGCTGTGGCTTCTTCCATTTTCCCGTCCTGTCACAATAGTTAGAAGACTTTGGCTTCCATTAAGGTCTGTCTAAAAAAAATAAACAGTCATAGTGTGTTGGGTGCATTAAACAGGTAAATAAACAGACTGAATCTCTTTATTTGATCTGATAGGCTCTCTATGAATGGAGGACTGTTTGAAGAATACATTATAAACTAGGGCAGGAAAAAATATATATATATTTTGGGATCCTGTTTATGCTCAGAATGTTCAAAACAAGAAAACAATCAATAATTGAATAATTTTATCATTTGCACGATTTAAATCACTGGCAAAATAAAGCAATGAAATATAAATAAGATTTACAATTTAACAAAGATTATAAAATAATGAACCACACAGACACCACTATACAAAACAAACAAAAATTGTGTTCAGATTTCATCATATTTACTTAATATGATGGTTTGTTGTTCATGATGTGTTACAATTATTACCTAAAAAAACCTTAAATATGTGAAATAGCTTTTTTTTCTTTTTTTCTTTATAAAATATTAAAAAAAAACAAGCATTAATGTCTTTAATCACAAAAATGTCAAATTCAGGCATCCATTACCTATTAACTCTCATGAAATAACAGTTATCTTAAAAAAGTCCTTTTGAATATTAAGTAGAGGATAATAATTTAATCCATGTTTTTTTTTTTTTTTTACCAAAAACCATGTTAAATTATTCTGCAATTTAAAAAAAATGAATGCATTAGCATCTACAGAGAAGTCTAAATCTCTGTGATAGTGCAGCCTATTTTAAGAGTAGAACATCTCCAGTGCAAGTGTTAATCTTTGTGATAATGCAGTCTATTTTCAAACAGAGTATAACATCTCCAGTGCAAGTGTTAATCTTTGTGATAATGCAGTCTAATTTTAAACAGAGTATACCATCTCCAGCACAAGTGTTAATCTTTGTGATAATGCAGTCTATTTTCAAACAGAGTAGAACATAGGGATGGGAATTGATAAGATTTTATCAATACCGATGCTGTTAACGATCCTGCTAATCGATCCAATTCTTTAACGATTCCCTTATCGATTCCTGCAGATTTTGCGAGTGGGCAAATGTTGGTCTGATTTTCAGCGGCAATAATGTCAAACACGTCACAGCATAGATAACTGCTTCTGCAAGTTGCTGGTGTTTCCACTCACTTTAGGTTGTGTAGTAGGCACAATGAAAATTAAGCTACAATTCTGACACTTCTGAACCCTGTCATAGGAAGGAATTGATAAGGGAATTGATAAGCGAAAAGATTAATGATATCGATTCTTTGATGGAGCTGTTAACGATTCTCAACTGGAATTGGTTTTCGATTCCCATTCCTAGTAGAACATCTCCAGTACAAGTGTTAATCTTTGTGATAATGCAGTCTATTTTCAAACAGAGTATAACATCTCCAGCGCAAGTGTTAATCTTTGTGATAATGCAGTCTAAATTTAAACAGATGAGAACATCTCCAGTGCAAGTGTTAATCTTTGTGATACTGCAGTCTATTTTTAAACAGAGCATAACATCTCCAGTGCAAGTGTTAATCTTTGTGATAATGCAGTCTATTTTTAAACAGAGTAGAACATCTCCAGCGCAAGTGTTAATCTTTATGATAATGCAGTCTATTTTAAACAGATGAGAACATCTCCAGCATAAGTGTTAATCTTTGTGATGATGCAGTCTATATTTTCAAACAGATTAGAACATCTCCAGCGCAAGTGTTAATCTTGGTGATAATGCAGTCTATTTTCAAACAGAGTATAACATCTCCAGCGCAAGTGTTAATCTTTATGATAATGCAATCTATTTTCAAACGGAGTATAACATCTCCAGCGCAAGTGTTAATCTTTGTGATAATGCAGTCTATTTTTAAACAGAGTAGAACATCTCCAGCGCAAGTGTTAATCTTTATGATAATGCAGTCTATTTTAAACAGAGTAGAACATCTCCAGCGCAAGTGTTAATCTTTATGATAATGCAGTCTATTTTAAACAGATGAGAACATCTCCAGCGCAAGTGTTAATCTTTGTGATGATGCAGTCTATATTTTCAAACAGATTAGAACATCTCCAGCGCAAGTGTTAATCTTTGTGATAATGCAGTCTATTTTTAAACAGAGTAGAACATCTCCAGCGCAAGTGTTAATCTTTGGGATAATGCAGTCTATTTTAAACAGATGAGAACATCTCCAGCGCAAGTGTTAATCTTTGTGATAATGCAGTCTATATTTTCATACAGAGTATAACATCTCCAGCGCAAGTGTTAATCTTTGTGATAATGCAGTCTATTTTCAAACAGAGTATAACATCTCCAGCGCTACTGTTAATCTTTGTGATGATGCAGTCTATTTTCAAACAGAGTAGAACATCTCCAGCGCTAGTGTTAATCTTTGTGATAATGCAGTCTATTTTCAAACAGAGTAGAACATCTCCAATGCAAGTGTTAATCTTTGTGATGATGCAGTCTATTTTCAAACAGAGTAGAACATCTCCAGCGCTAGTGTTAATCTTTGTGATAATGCAGTCTATTTTCATACAGAGTATAACATCTCCAGCGCAAGTGTTAATCTTTGTGATAATGCAGTCTATTTTCATACAGAGTATAACATCTCCAGCGCAAGTGTTAATCTTGGTGATAATGCAGTCTATTTTTAAACAGAGCATGACATCTCCAGTGCAAGTGTTAATCTTTGTGATAATGCAGTCTATTTTTAAACAGAGCATAACATCTCCAGTGCAAGTGTTAATCTTTGTGATGATGCAGTCTATTTTTAAACAGAGTAGAACATCTCCGGCGCAAGTGTTAATCTTTGTGATGATGCAGTCTATATTTTCAAACAGAGTAGAACATCTCCAGCGCAAGTGTTATTCTTTGTGATGATGCAGTCTATATTCAAACAGAGTAGAACATCTCCAGCACTAGTGTTAATCTTTGTGATAATGCGGTCTATTTTCAAACAGGGTAGAACATCTCCAGCTCAAACATTAATCTTTGTGATAATGCAGTCTTTTTTCAAACAGAGTAGAACATCTCCAGCGCAAGTGTTAATCTTTGTGATAATGCAGTCTATTTTTAAACAGAGTATAACATCTCCAGCACAAGTGTTAATCTTTGTGATAATGCAGTCTATTTTCAAACAGAGTATAACATCTCCAGCACAAGGGTTAATCTTTGTGATAATGCAGTCTAATTTCAAACAGAGTAGAACATCTCCAGCACACGTGTTAATCTTTGTGATAATGCAGTCTATTTTTTAACAGAGTAGAACATCTCCAGCGCAAGTGTTAATCTTTGTGATAATGCAGTCTATTTTCAAACAGAGTATAACATCTCCAGCGCAAGTGTTAAATCTTTGTGATAATGCAGTCTATTTTCAAACAAGAGTAAAACATCTCCAGCGCAAGTGTTAATCTTTGTGATAATGCAGTCTATTTTCAAACAGAGTATAACATCTCCAGCGCAAGTGTTAATCTTTGTGATAATGCAGTCTATTTTCAAACAGAGTAGAACATCTCCAGCGCAAGTGTTAATCTTGGTGATAATGCAGTCTATTTTTAAACAGAGTGTAATATCTCCAGCGCGAGTGTAATCTTTGTGATAATGCAGTCTATTTTTAAACAGAGTGTAATATCTCCAGCACAAGTGTTTATCTTTTGAGATAATGAAGTCTATTTATAAACGGAGTATAACATCTCCAGCGCAAGTGTTAATCTTCATGATAATGCAGTCTATTTTCAAACGGAGTATAACATCTCTAACTCAAGAGGTAATCTTTGTGTCAGTGTAGCAGCATATATTTTTTAACAGAGCAGAACATCTCCAGCGCAAGTGTTTATCTTTGTGATAAAACAGTCTATTTTTAAACGGAGTATAACATCTCCAGCGCAAGTGTTAATCTTCGTGATAATGCAGTCTATTTTAAACGGAGTATAACATCTCCAGTGCAAGTGTTAATCTTCGTGATAATGCAGTCTATTTTCAAACGAAGTATAACATCTCCAGCGCAAGTGTTAATCTTCGTGATAATGCAGTCTATTTTCAAACGGAGTATAACATCTCCAGCGCAAGTGTTAATCTTTGTGATAATGCAATCTATTTTTAAACAGAGTATAACATCTCTAACTCAAGAGGTAATCTTTGTGTCAGTGTAGCAGCATATATTTTTTAACAGAGTAGAACATAGTCTGCATATTTCTTTTTGTTTTTTGAGTTTAAAAGGGAGTGTGAATAATTTTGCATGGCCCTTTGTCACATTTAAGAAAGCAAATGTTTATAAACTGGCAAAAATTTCTCTTTGAGGCAACCAAGTCTGGAGACTAAGTTTAAACATGCAACTGTTTCTTTCTGCAAGATTGTTGGCTGGTTCCTTCTCTGAATAAGTCAAGTTTGATTGAACCAGGTTCAGATTTGAAAAAGCGTCTTCATCATATGATGTGTTGTATTCCTTCCAAATCCCTTGGCTCCTACAACACTTTTTATTTACTGTTCCTTGTGTTTCCAACACAAATACAGGAGAGATAGCTTGTTGTTATTACGCCCTCAAAACTGAAACTCACGGCCTCAGGATTTAAAAATGTTTAGCTCTCTCTGTTTTTTAAGAACAAACTGAAGATCCATCCTTAATTCTGGCTTTTCATTTGATTCAATAGATCAGTTTCATTACTTGTTGTATTTCAGGTTTATCTTTGACTTACTGTGTTATTTGTTTCAACATTTTTATTATGCAAGAACTGTTTTTCACCCCTTTTGCATTTTAAGACTTTTTTCTTACATATTTATTTCTTTTATCAGAATTTCTATGATTTACCTTCCAATTTAATGTCCTTCCTACTTGTTCTAGTCTGCATCTGTCTATTTCTGTTGGAACTTTATGTCTGTTGTTCTTCTCTAAAACACTAGGCTGAATTTTCACATGTGCAAAGTTTGATAAAAGTTGAGATGAGATAAGTTGATCTGCGTGAGGTTTGTATTAAACTCTGTGATCCAAACTCAGAATTCTGAGTTCAACAACAGAATTGTTACATTTTTCACAGACATGAAAAAAGTTACAACCTTTAAAATTTAGCCTCTACACACATACTACTGTGCCCTGAAAAAAAACAAAACTGCTTGTTGTGATGGTGAGTACCAACACAAGAATGAGCACAATCTGAACAGCACTGAAATAAAAAGACAACATTTTGAAAAGGGGGTAAATTTGCAAGAAGCAAAATCCAACCACTTCACAAGTTACAAGTGCCAACATACAATATTTCTGCAATTTAGACTGTTTGCAGGTGTAGGCCTGCAATTTGGATGATATAGAATTAGAAAATTACCCAATATTCGGGTGTTTGGGGCTTGTATTAAATGTCATGGTATTCAGACAAAAGTAAATATTCAATATATAAGCTGCTTGAATAAAAAAGTTTCTTTAATGATTTGAGACAACAGTGACATAAATTTTATTCTAATACTTTACCTTATTTTATATTTTGATGCTTAACCCTTGAAGACTATTTGATCTTGTTATTTCCAGCTCAGATAACAGCTCTTTATTAAGTCTAAAATAAATCAAAATTAAGAGTTACTCTGATACCATTAAAATTACAAGTCAACCTACATTTTTTGATTAACATCCATTAAAGTGCAATATATACATTTTAATAATCTGTAGGTCAATCTATGATTTTGACTTGGAATTTTTCTTTTAATTACTCTTCATCAGATGGCTTCATTTTAATCATATGAAAATGTGAGTATTTGACACTTTACAGGAAACAGTAAGGTATAAAAAAACAACAAATTGCTCCTAATTATTGTCATATAATAATCCAAAACGAAACAAAATCTACCATTGACTTGGTTTAGAGAAAATGAGCCATTTTTCTATTTATTTCCATCGAACAACCTGATAGCATCATGTCAAAAACCTGGTATTTAATGAGTTGAAGTCTTTAATATTACTGAATATCAAAAGTGAATGGCTGAGACTGATATTGGTTAAATACAATTAAGCCTAACAAGTTGGTAATAACATCTGAGCATGGTAAAAACTACATGTACCTCAATAGAAGAGCATTTTTGTGCTCCGTGGTGAGTGACTCCTGTTAGGTGCCTGTAAGTGAAGCACACCTCCAGGCTAATGTATACTGTAAGGAAAAGAAAACTTGCTCTCAAAACAAACTAGCAGCATTTATCTCGTTCACCTTGATAAACAAACGGACTATTTCTCAGTTTGCATCGAGCCAACAATGTCTTCATGTCGGAGTAATAAATGTAAAGTTAGCAGCAAGTTATGCTAGCTACCAACGGCTCTTTTCTAAGTAACTAACGGTGGCTAACGGTAACACCCGGTAACAGCAGCTGACCTCAGCTCTAAAAGCACTAAAATAAAACAATAATGCATTTACTGAGATAAACTTCGGCTAAAACTGAGGGTTATCTTACCTTTGGTTGTACTTTATTCCGCGCAGAGACGGTTAAACAGAACTCAGCCAAAAAACCGGCAGAGCACTGGCGCGCGCATCGCGCATGCTGCATTCAATTGTGCTGGTAAATTCCGGTGGCGGGATTCAGCCACAAACAAGTGGCTAAAGCAGTGTGCTGTTTTCAGCATCTTTGGCCACCAAGAAGACCACATTCTTTATTTTCACTGCTCGATGGTGACTTTGTGACAAATCACAAGATCTGTGAGACAATTAAAACTCAATTTTTACAGTTAAGAATACATATCTACAAAACTTCCATCATTATTTAGGCTGAAAATGTTAACATTTAACTCAAATACAAATGGCATACTTTTTTGAAGCTTAAAAATAAATTAGGGAAAATTTACTTTACTGCCTTGGTCCCAAAAAATATATTAACTTGCAATTACAATATGTTGTCTTCACATTTTATTTAAAGTGTACACACCAAATTAAAAAAGAGTCCAAATCTTGGAGTTGGCAATATTTCAGATCACATCCCTGAAATTGTGTTCTCACTTGAAAAGGCGTTGGAATCAAAAGAAAGTGTACAAATGATGTTTCAGTGAGTCAGATTGGTGTCACTGGATGACTTCTTCCCTGAACTCTGAACACAAAATGCCCCAAAAAATACCTTTAAAAAAAAAAAGGTTTCTCATAGTTTGCAAATTTTCTCTTTCTGGCAGTAAAGATAAAGTGAAAATCTCCTTCTTGCTGACAAAAGTTGGCTTTCCCTGGACAGCGTCTCGATGACATTTACACAGAAAGTGAGACATTACGGGGGTATACTTTTCCTGCCTCACAGCAGCAATAAAGCCTTAACAATTACTTTAAAAACTAAATTTCTAGAGATTGAAAAGTGTTTTACAACCATTTTCTAAGCTTTTGTTGAATTGATTCATTTTACTACAAAACAAACAAACAGGTATTCTTTAGTCGCCTTGAGTCTGAGTTTGCCTCTCTTTACAATCCCAATGCTTCAGAGTGAGCCTTTTACAAGCTTACTTTATAAGCCTTAAAATGAAATCTACAGGGCTCTGTGTTGTTGCTACACCAACAAACTTTGTTTTGCAGTGGAGGAAAGTCTAATCAATATCCAACTAATTTAAAGGTTTGCAGAAAACAGTGCAAGATACTGAACATGTTTATGACCTTTGAAGGGAACAGTCGATAAAAGTAAGGCTGGGTCAAGCTTGACTTTGAACAAGCACATTTAAAAGCACTATTACTGAGTTACACAGAGTTCTAATGTAAACTGTATATACATCTGTTCATTTTACAGAAGTTTTGGTCAGCAACATCTTCTGGATTGAACAATAATAAGTCATTCTCCCATGTCATAAGGCAGGGATGGGAAACTTTGGTTAAGTCGTGATTTTAGAGAGCCCAATTTTTTGCATATAAGATGCTCTTATTCAGTACTACAGTAACTTTATAATTAACAAAAGAAAAAAAAATCAAATATAAATGTATTTTATTGAGATTTATTTCCTTAGACTACAATTGGAAGTAGCCTAATGCTTGATTTGATTAGCTAAATGAAAAATTCAGGCAAGATTTAATGGATTTTTTAATGCAGGTTACAAATCTTGACAGATTACTAAAGTATTTTGTTACTTGCAAAGTAATTTGTAGTGCAGGTAAAGGGTAACAGAAACAATTATGGGCATTTTGTTCTGACAGATGTCATGCTTTCTTGTAAATATACAGTGCATGACAAATTTATGAGACAACTGTCCAATGTAAGGTTTATCCCACAGCTACCCTTAACAGCATTGGTAATTATCAAAATCATTTTTCATCTTTCTGTAAGGGCTAATACACCAGTATATGGAATTTTAACCAAAACAGTGTTTTGTAAGGCTAAAATCTAATTCTTATTGTTATAATTTTTCAGGTTTACTGTTTAGAAAAAGTGGCACAAGTTATTATTATTTCTTGATTAAAACAAATTACCGTTATTTACTTGCATTTCTGAACGTAAAAGTAGTTTTAGTAGTCGAATGTTGTGCTCGATGACTTTCTGACTTCTCAGAGAAGACCACTGAACCAACTTAAATTTGGGAATAAACAGGAAAACTCTGAAATTTCTCATTGCTATTCAAAATGTAAGTCCAAAAACATTTTCAGTTTTAAACACGTTTTTAAAAGGTTTATAAAATATTTATATTTCTGGTTTTATGACTGGTAGCTCAGTCCTGTATGTATCTTTTTCTTGTATGAAAATGACTGGTGGGCTGCACTTCCGACTAAGGAGACACATATGCCTCCTGGCTTTCCAGTTGTCCATCCCTAATGTAAGGTTGTCTCTGTGATGCTTAAATTTCAGCAGACAATTGAAACACATTTGTGGACATGTTTCAGAATAAGTAACCACTGCTTGTCAAGCCCAACAGGGAGACTGTAGCTACGATAAGACACTTTTCCTCATGTTATGTTATGAACTTTCTTGTTAAAATACGGTGCAATAAATTCAAATGTCATTGTTTATTTTACTTAAACTTGGTGGAGAAAACTTGCTGTGTCCTTTAAGTGCTCTCTGTATGTTTATAGTATTGAGGGAGGAAGAAAACAACAAAACTGTGCTCAAATAAAAGTTTACTTTCTTTTACAGAATCACACAGAAAAGTATTTTAGCTGAGGTTTTTGTGAGGGACTGAATAATCCTGTTAATCTCTGAGGGCGATGTTGTTCATATGTACAACAGAATCTTGTCCTCTGTAAAAATCTATTCTGACTTTCATCGATCCATCCTTTATCTACATCACCTATTCCTCTTGGGAACCCTAAAAAAACAGTGCAACTCTCTTCTGTACAATTGTGAAACAAGGGTGAACAATTCTGGGAAAGCAAATGTGTTTCTTGTTTATATTCACCCACAGTATCACTTCATACAGTATAAGGGCATTTTACAACATTAGTGTCCAAATTATACTGTATGATCACTATTTTACTCTTTTTTAACTGAACAGTAGTTCTGTATTTGAGAGGTGTGGTAGTATGAAATTCATTTCAATAGGTTAGGCATCCCCAAAATTATCATTCTATCATGTGCTGGAGCTTTTCTTGAGATTCTGAGGTTGATAGAATACAGAAATTTAAAAAATATATAACAGCAAACCTCAACTCAACCCATTGTCTTCATGTTTGCCTCTATTTTCTCTTTTTAATTGCTTTTAAAATTGATCTGTTTTCAACTGAAATATTATTTCACCAGTTATATTTTGCTATTGTACTTCTCTTTCTCCCAGTCTTCTGTACTTAAACGTTTTTCACTTTTTGTTCATTAAAATAAATGGTGAGCTACTTTTCTTTTTTTTTAACTCGAGTCTTTATTTGATGTATGAAAATTAAACAATGCTGCAGAATTATATCAGACAGAGCTTTTACAGGTAATTAAAAAAGAAATATAACATAACAGTGTGACAATGTTTTCGGGGGGAAAGTTTATAAATTATGAATGGCTAAAACAACAACATGAATAAAAATAAATAAATGAAATAATAATAATAATAATAATGATAATAATAATAATAAAATTGATAAAAAATAACCTAAAAAGTGTGTTGTATACTGTGAACTGCTTTTCTTTCTATTATTCGTATTCTTATGCTTATCATTACAATAATAGCAACACTACTACTACTTTTACTACTACTACTACTACTAATGATAATTATAAAATAATAATAACAGTTATTATTATTAATATTATTGTTATTATTATTATTATTATTTAAATCACAAGTAGTAGTAGTATTATAATTTCTGTTGTTATATCTTATATCTTCTTCCTCATCATCTTATTATTATTATTACTTCTACTATCTTCATCACATCATATTATTATATATTATTTTATTTTTCAGTAATGTTAATAATAATAATAATAATAATAATAATAATAATAATTATTATTATTATTATTATTATTATTATTATCATGTCGTAGTTGTATCATTTCTGTTGTTATATTATTTTAATTTATTTTTTTTCGTTTCTTCTATTTGTATTATTTTATTCATCAAATCATCATCATTATAATAACAATAATAATAATAATAATTATTATTATTATTGTTATTGTTATTGTTGTTAATTGTCTATCATTTTTCGTTACCTTCCTACTTAACTGCGGTTTTCATTGTGTGCTCTGTTAGTTTCTCCATCGTAAAAGAGACGTTTGGTGGCGCATTGGTGGTTGTGCAACCGCATTGGTTTCCCTCGACGTTGTGCCGGCTGAAACGTATTATAAAGTGAGAAGTCTGTAGTTTCCCGACATTCCCATGGTCTGTTAACGCAGCATGAAGCAGCTCCTCTGCCAGTAGAAGGAGCCCTTCAGTCTTACCTAATCCAAACATACACAAACATGGCGATACAACAGGCAGGCGAGATGCTGCGCTCCTTTCGCTCCTCGCTATATTTATTAGTCCTATGCTTTTCGGGATTAAACGCGTCGACCCTGCACCTCCACCCGGAGCAGCGTTACATGCCGCAGCAGAACAGTGGATTTTTCACAATAGAGGCAAATGAGGATTCACCGTGGGGAGATGGAGGGGGCGCCGCGGCTCCACAGCTGCCTCTGGCCGCTCGTGGCGTCGCTGAGGGCGGGTTGCACTCCGGCGACCTCCCGCTGCAGAGAAGCCGCCGGAGCGTTGGGGAATCCACCATGCCAAAGGTGTACGGCAAGGTAACGTGGAACATCCGAGTCATTATGCTCTCTTATGAACAGTGTGCATCACGCCACTTTGCCCTTAACTGGTCAGGATGTCTTGGGCAAAATTACGCAAGCATCTGTGTTGTTTATAAGTCACATCATTGCTTACACAGAATAATGAGGATTGTGTTGTTTGTGGAGAGAACATGAAAAATAAACGACCTTTCCAGCCTGAAAGCATCACAGCCAGAGGTCGAAATAGAGCAGGAAATGATCAGCTGGTTCACCTCAGGTTTTCGAGGTTAGAGCTCATTTATAATCTGCATTTCCCGGTTTCTTAACCCGGTTTACCGTTCGGTCTGTTGGAGGCAACCTGCTTGTGCCATCTCCTGATAGGCGTGCTAAAATGGACTGAGATAAAAGAAGCTGCTACGTAGTCATCTGTAAACCGAAGTTACCAGAAAGCCCCGGAGATATATGGAGGGCTTTTGATTTCGTGTAACCAGGTGTTATGTACCTGAGCTAGGGCTGGGCAACATGGCAAGGTCTTAAGAAGAACTGAGATGCTATATATCTATGTATGCCAGCATTTTTGGGACTCTTGGGAAGGGTGATATAAGAAACAGGACAGCTCTAAACAGTTTTCTTTTCAACACCATAAAGTATTTAATTTCTTTTCCATAGCATTACAAGCTCACAATATAGTAAGACAAAAAACAATCAGTTTTCTAACAAGTGTTCTGATATTAAACATGGTCACTGCACCATTTATACATTTTTCTGTGTCTCCCAGTGATGGAAATTATAACAATAAATCTTACAGAGATGGTTCACAAATGGCTGAATGTCTGCTGCAAACCAGTAAGCTGCACTAAAATACAATACCTCCACAAATGTCAATAAAATGTTGAACTGTAAAATATCACAATGCTGCATTAAAAATATTGATACAGTAATGTGCCACAAAGTACTGTGATACATTGGTGTATTTATATTTTCTAACAAAAGTATGAAAAACAACAAGTTAAATGATAACACAATAGTGAGCAAGCAAGGACAAACTACAAAAAGGAAACAGTAAATGACTTAATTTCTAGATTTTTAGGTCTATTTGGTGGGGACAGGTGAATGAGCTGGTTTTACACAGCTGTGGGCGCAGTAAAGGGGGAAGAGGAAGATGTCCTGATGTTTGGACTTTTTGTAATCTGCTAATAACAATCACCCAGATGAGACACGTCAAATGCATACAGTAAGATGAGCTCTATAAATGGCTGTTTTTTTTTTTAACAGTGACACAGTTTCAGATACTTGGCTTTAATGACTGCCAGAACATGTTCACACGATCGTAACTGTTCAAAAAATCTTGTAGTTTTTGCATACATGTATATCCCCTATCAAGCTGTATTCTTTCTGTCTGAGAGGTTCTGCTAAAGCCTCTATCTTTTCAAGCCCCCTTTCCCACATAGGTACTGCTCAGCGCCCTGCTTTCACTCTTGCACCTTGTTGAGGTGGTCGCAGTAACAACAAAAGCACTGCAGTAAACACTGAGTTTGGAACACATTTGTGAGTATTGATCCTGAGCCATGGCACAATTTGTTTGAACTGTAGATTACTCAAAATTGTTGGTCAAGGACTTCTATCCATCTGGACAACAGTCCAAAGACAGTGTTTGGGGAGGGCAGAACCTTCAGAAACATCTGATGTTGACTTGAAAGTAACATTCGGTACAGGCTAGTCAAATGCTCTAGTATGTGATCACTGCTCCTTAGAAGTATAACATGAGCAAGTTTATATGGAAAACTTGCAAAAAAATCTGTCTGACGAGGAGCAAAAATACAATTTCCATTGAGAAATTATCGTGTTGTTCTTTGTTCTTCATTCGATAAGGAAATATTCAGTTCCGATAAAACTGCCATAGCAGACAACGTCCATACTAATCTCTATTAATGCAGCCATCGTTTCCACCTTTTGCTCTTATCATGCTTGTAACTCCTGCTTCTTTCTCCCAACCAATCCCTGATTGGTCGGTCTTCAGACCGAGCCCAGCCTTTCCAGTTTGGAGCTTTCCATGTATTTATCAGACATTAAATCCAAAAACAGTTACAGACATTAAATCCAGCAGATCCATCTGCTCTGTATGATTCTGTCCACCTTCAACATTGAGGTTATGACTTTGCCGGCATTTGTTAGTTTATTGATTAACAGGATTACTGAAGAATTTTTGAATGGAATATGATGAAAAAGATTAATTGATTCGTTTTTGGTGGTGATCTGAATCAGGATGTGGATCCAGGATTTTTTTTTAAGATCTATTAACTGGAGTGGGATGGCCTTCTTTGTCCACCAGGAGACTGGGACATTGGTACACTTTTATTTACAAGGCCATGCTTGGGCCACTGCCCTCCTACATTTGAAATTTGATCACTCGGAGAAGTGTTGATTCTTATGGTTTGCGTTCAAACGATCACTTGTTGCTTTCACTTCCATTTGCCTACACAGAACTGGGAAAAAGGGCATTTGTATACTCTGCTCCTTCTGCATGGAACATGTTGCAAAAAGACTGGAAATTGACTAAGCTTATTTCTTTAAATGCATTTAAATCCAGACTGAGAGCACTTGAGACAGCCTCCAATGGTTGATTGTAAATTATCCATAATTTTGCTGTATAACATTGCTGCATCTTGGCCCGGACTCCCTTGAAAAAGAGGTTCTTAATCTCAATGGGACCTTCGTGGTTAAATAAAAAAATAAAACAAGGGTTGATGATAGGGAATAGGCCTGTCACGATAACAAATTTTGCTGGACGATAATTGTCCAAAAAATTATTGACGATAATCGATATTATTGTTAATATTATTTTGATTTTTTTTTTTTCATTTTTTCATTAATGTAGTTATAATATATTTCATTGAAAGTGAGAACACCGTATCAAAAACAGGAAACTTTAATTTCTTAAGAGTATTTAACTGTCATTTGGAGGTCAAGATCTTTAAATAAAATAAATCAAACAATATAATGAATTTCAGAAACCAAAAAAAAGAGAAAAAACAATTAAAATGAAATGGACCCTCTTTCAGGAAAAATTGCATGTAAATAAAACTAAATATACTAATCATGAAACAATGAAACTCCAATAAGCACAAAAATAAAAACAATAAATAAAATGTAGTTTATACAGTTCCTGAATTGTTTGTGACATGTACTTTCTCTCAGTCAATCCGTAAACTGTCAAACATTTGTAACATTGCTGGCTTTTCAGCCGTATTGAAGGGCTGCATTTCTTCTGCAATGCAGGGAACGACACTGTGAGCGCGCATTATTGAGCACAGTTTTATTTTTATTTACTTTGCTGACCAAACACCTCAGGAAGCGCTGGAGGACGAAGGACGAAGGCTCCGCCCCCACCCGCCCGCCTCTTCTTCGTCGCCACAACTTTCAAACAAATACGACATATCTGCTTGTCAGTGTTCATGAGCTCAAACCTTGTTCATTCTGTTTAAAACCAAAATATTCCCACTCTGGGGCTCTGGCAGCCGGCTTAAGAATCGTATCTTTCGTGCCACCATTCATATTGGCGTTTGTTTCCTCGTTACTCCTCACGATGCTCACTTCAGCTCTTTCCGTGTGTGCGCGCGAGCGGCCCCGCCTCCCCCCTGAAGATCGCATGTTCGACAGATGCTCACTGCGCTGTAACTTCGCTAAATCTGCTATAGCAGTGATGCACCCCGGTGTTAAGAAAGATGGTCAGAGTGACTCATCTTCTCATTTAGCCTCTTTGGTAGAAAAAGAGGAGGAAAACAAACATGCAGGCACGTGTCAGTTTATCGAGGCCGGCAGACTTACCGACAACGTTTTTATTTATCGTTCGGTTAATTGATTTATTGATTATCGTGACAGGCCTAATAGGGAAGTTTCCCCCTTTTTAAAGAAGTAACTCGCCTGTCAATGCTGGAAATGCTTTTCAGGAGGTTTTTGCACTCAGAGCATGTGTAGTTTTGTAGCTGCGGTTAAAAACAGTTGTCTACAATTTTTTTCTG
Source organism: Scarus forsteni (assembly GCA_036419115.1). Classification (NCBI taxonomy): domain Eukaryota; kingdom Metazoa; phylum Chordata; class Actinopteri; order Labriformes; family Labridae; genus Scarus; species Scarus forsteni. The sequence continues at coordinate 1,544,525 of JAZDUH010000229.1, read as the reverse complement.
GTACATAAGTGTATATTTCTGGCATATTTGCAACTATTAAATATTTCTTCATTAGCTGTTCAAGTAAATAAAATGGAGAGCTGTTTTGTCCAGCCCTAGTTTTACAACAGCTGAAGTCACCAGAAATCCCCAGAGCCCCCCTGAATACTTTCGGTTACGTGCCACCTGGTTTGTATTTCTAATGAAAAGGAAACCCAATGATAAGTTATCCAAATGGTAGCTCACATGGAGAAGTGCTGAAAGAACAGGGATGTTAATGCTGTCGGTGTGGAACATTTGGCTTCAGCTGTTGTTTACTTTATCTGCTCAGACACACAGCTAAACAGAGCTCAGAGAAAGGGTTTATATCAAGATAACAGCTTTTTACAGCCAATAAATGGGTCACCCAGGTTAGCAGCCCAAGCCAACTTAGGAACTTAAAGAGAACTCAAGAAATCTACTTACCTTCGTTCACCCCACACACTTGGTGCACAGTGAGTTTAGACAGCTGTTTTTATCAAATCAAGACTTTTAGGAGGTGACAAAAAAGAGTTTACTGTCCTCAAAGCACAACAGGAGTGTCTTTAACTGACCTCTTTGTTGATTTTGCCAGAGTAGTGCTCTCAAAATGCAGAACTGCTGGACAGTGATCGCACTTGCTGGTTATATAAGCAATAAATACATACTTTTGAGGTATGTTTATCACAAGTGCTCATATGGGAATGATATCTTGCGCGGTCTTGCTGGTGTCTAGTTATTGACAGAAACACGTAGTCATTACTCATAAAAAACACTCCATTCAGATGTCTGATGTCTTGCAACATTCTGTTGAACTCGTCTAACCTCCAGGCATTGTGATGATATTGAACACACACTGACGGCTACAGAATAGAAAAAGTTAAATGAAGCATATCACAATAAATGACACCAGAGTTAATGAAACGTTCAATAGTTCACCTCCAACTGAAAACAGAAAGTGAGAAACAGGACAGCAGAGTCATTGTGGAACTTTGTGAAGTGTTCTGTGGAGTTGTTAGATGATTTCAACATAAACAACTTAGGTGGGAATGTAAGAGAAAACTCCCTGCTGCTGAAAGATAAGGGTGTTCTAAAAATGACAGAGCAGCTGCTTAAAGCAAAATTCTTGGCTAGAAGAATTGTGTAGTCGGGCTGCTTGATTATGACTGAAATCATGGCCAGGATTTTCTTGATAGGTACTGCACCCTTAATTCTAAAACATGATTACTCACTTGTTTTCCAACACCGACCACATGCAATCATTGAACTGAAATGTTTCCAACAATATCAATGCCAGTTGTTAAGAAAATGCAAGAAATAAAAACACATGTTAAAGAAACCCAAATACCTGGTAATGGTTATACTATACATGGACAAAAGATAAAACAAGTTCTTAATTTTAAAAGGTTTGAATTCCTAGCTCTACCTTGTAATGTACTGCAGTCATTTCTTACACCAACCAAATAACAAAAAATCAAAATTTGTGATTTTGTTTCAGTCAAGATTATACTAAAATAATTTTCCGGTTGTATTGAAAAGGTCCGTTAAGAACCAACTTTCAATTTTGTAAATTCCTGGTTTGTTTAAATTTGTTCCCTTAAATTTCCATTTATTCTCATAGAAAGTTTGCAACTTTGAAAATTCCCAGAATTTAGCAACTTAACACTTCAGCTAAGTTTAGTCTCAGCTGTGAAAGTGGATTTGTTCTGTCCCCAGAGATAGAATCATAGTATAGTGCTGGTGAGAGGGGAGTGCGTAAACCCAGCAGGGGAGAGAACCCTCCATTTGTGTGCCTGTGTGTTTTCCTGAAACACCTCTCGAACCCAGATGCCATATCCCACTATGTATTGACACAAATATTACCCCAGATAATATGGTATCAGAGGTATAGTACTGGTGAGAGGAAAGCACGTAGGCCCAGTGGGGGAGAGAAATGTTGTTTTTTGTGTCTGTGTTTGTTTTAATAAAACATGTCTATGACCCAAATGTCATATCCCTTGATGAAGTGTCACAAATATTATGTCCTTTTTAGAATTTGACTGTAAAGTGTTTGCAGAGCTCCCTCGTGGTGCATTCACTTTGAAAAAGACTTTAGCCTCACTTGTCCTGATGTCCCTGTTGTCTGGTTGGCTGAAAAACTTTACCAAAAAAAAGAAAATTACTGAAATTTACCTTTTAATTAATATTTATCTGCAGTACACTTTGCAGAGGACTAACCATAAAGGTAAAACAGAGTTGGTGTCTGTCACCGCATGTGTCGATGTTTTTGTTGACAATCCCACAACAAGCTTTCCGGAGCAGAAGACGACACAGAGCAGGGTGTTCCTCTCCATCAGTCGTCCTCAGCCTGCTGTCTCAGGCTAACACCTCAGTCCAAACACATCAGACGGGGACAAACAAACTCCTGAGGGTCAGATCAGGATCAGGTTTCACGGGTTGTAAAGGGGACGAGTGTTGGAGGTTGTTGATAAGTGCTTAGCAGGCCGTGTGTTTGTTCCTCTGCTTGTTGTCCCTGTTGACTCATTGCTGGATGACTGGCCTTGTAAAGAGGCAGAGCTGATGTTATAATTGAAAATAATGGCTTAGTTTTAACAGAGCACAGTTTGCATACCTAATTACCATCTGTTGACTGAAGGTGTGGTTTACTGGTCTACAGTCAGGTGTAAATATGAATGCATTCAGCTATCACAGTCTGCACACAGGCAGACAGGATGGAAAAGTTAGCAGGTATACCAACATGAACCAGGCCTGCAGTTCCCCTCTGCCCTTCATTTAATTAGGTCATAAGCCTGTACTGAAATGTCACACATAACAGAGAGCTGTAAATTGAGTTTCAGTTTCAATTTAAACGGCTGTCTCCTACAAGTTTAAAAATATTAGGTTTGATAAAATTCTACCTTAAATGATCACTGTTCTAAAGCCATGGTGTTAAAAACGTTTTTTCAGAGTGCATGTCAAGTGTGGAAAACTGGCGCATCAATACAGCCTAAAAAGAAGAAGTACTTGCTGTTATGCTTATGTTTTAAGATGAATGAGTAATTGAGTTTAATGATTTTGATCCCAATGTCAATCAACATAATCACAGCTTTGATATGATCAAACAGCCCCAACGTACACATAACAGTTTGTATGAAAAAATCCCTGAATAGCGTAGTTGGGCTGTAAGGCGTATGGCTTTCAAATAATGAGACTGCATTATGAGGATGAAACCATGTGGTCCATTGTCACACAGAGTTTTATACATGTATATTAGGTTGGGTATTCATTAGGGCTTGGATGATACGCTTTTCTCTCGATTCGATTTTTAGCAATTTTTTTATGTGCTGATTCGATATAAATTGCGATTCCATGATATTGCCGATCTTTGCAATCTTTAGTTAGCTTTTTTAACACTAGCAAAAAAGATGAACAGTGATGATGCCTACAGAGTAGTATCCTGGTCCACAAGGGTGCCTTTTTAACGAAATCCCCTTACACATGGAAACGCAGCAAAACCACATAAATGTGCAGTTAAACACTGTTTAGTGCTTTGTAACTATGCCCATGACATGCACCTTTATTGCTATTTCTAAGCAGAAGTAGATCCATTTTCATATCTGTTTCTACCATAATGTCCGACTGGTATTATGGTTTATCCTGTGGCTATGTTAACTGGTAATCGCAGGCGTGTTGGGCAAATAATTCTTTGTTTGTATTTCAGCTTGAGACTTATCCAGTAATCTTTATCAAATCACGTTACTAAAGACAATTGTGGGCACTCCTGTTTGTTTTAGCAACTGTTGTAACTATGGTAACCACAGATCACCATGGGTCACCAGTCAGCACTTATGAAACAGCAGCATCAGGTCTTGCGTTGGCATGTTAATCCAGTTATCAACACTTTAAAACAGCAACAGGTTAACAACATGAATAGAGTGACATCAACTTGCAGAGAGGTTGGCAGGGTGTGGCGTTTTCTCCCGTGTATTCCTGTCCACACAGAGAAAATCTTCTCTTTGGCCGAGTTTTCAAAAAAATGTGTTTTCAGTGACCTAAATTGCTGTTTACATGTAGACAGAAGGACATCACACAGAAAAACCTGTTGTTCATAATACTAAAGAAAGATGTAGTCTTAAACACTCAAATGTGTGGCAGCATCATACTGCCCTCCTAGGCCATATTTACACAACAACAAAAACAGACAAAAACAGAGTTTTCATTGTGTTTTCAACTCCTGTTTACATGAGGAGGGCACCTGGAGTGCCTGAATCTGCAAAGTTTTGAAACCAGGGTCCAGAGGGGAGAGTTTTTAAAAAGTATCAGTGTCTGGCTCTGTGTATATGGGATTTAGCATTTCGGGACGAAACGCTGACGTCACTGCATGCACAATACTCTTTCATGTGAAGGCTGTGCATACTAGGAACAACATCTCCAGCTGTCTACGAGCAACATATGTGCTGCTTACTAAGTCTGTCGCTATAATCAATAAATCAACCAGACGATAAATAAAAACGTCCTCGGTAAGTTTGCTGGCCTTGATAAATTGATGTGTATGCGGGTTTGTTTTCCTCCTCTTGTTCTACCAAGCAGGCTAGATGAGAAGATGGCTTACTATGTCCATCTTTCTCAATGCCTGGGTGCGTTGGTTCTATAGCTGAATGAGCGGGGTTTGGGTGAGTGATCCATCCGTCTTTAATTCAATGTTCGTGGGGGGAGGCGGGGCCGCTCGCGTGTACACACAGAGCCGAAGTGAGCATTGTGAGGAGTAACAAGGAAACGAACACTAGTATGAATGATGGCATGAACGCGACTGTTCCTAAGTTGAATGCAGCAGCCCCAGTGTGGGAAGATTTTGGTTTTATACAAAAGAAACAAGGTGTGAGCTCATGAACACCGATGAGCTGATATGTCGAATTTGTTTGAAAGTCGTGGCGTTGAAGAAGGGGAGGTGCAGCAAAGACATTATCGGCAATAATTTTTGGGAAAATTATCGTCCAGCAAAATTTGTTAGCATGACAGGCCTACTGCTTACTGTGTTCAGTTTGTTATCCCAACAAAACTATCCAGACTGATTTGTTGTCCAGACAAGAAACTCCTGCATCCTTGTGTGTCCACTCGCCATTGTTGTTCGTGAAAGGTTTGTCTTCTTCGTAAGTGTGTTGTAGCACCACTGTTCCTCGACAAACCTACATCAACACCTACTAGGGCTGGGTATTTCCAGCAACTTCACGATACGATATGTATCCTGATACTAAGGCTACGATACGATACGTATCCCGATACACGTAAATTGTGAACATTGACTGTACTTTAAGCAAAATTCTTGACAAGTTTAGTTTTTTCTTATAAGAAGAAAAAGAACAAGGAAGAGTTTAAAGTGGTTCTATGACTTCAGAGGCATAAATTCAGATCCTCAAAGATGGTAGACCTAAGTTCAAATTTAGAACATATGCTTCATCATGTAACTCGTCTTCTACCTTGAACTGTGCCGCTGTTAACATTACCCAAAGTGTATTTACAACAACTGTGAAAATATTTAGGCCGTATCGATTCTGTAGAATCCGTATCGATACACGTATCCCAAAGGAGTGCGATACGATATTTTGCCGTATCGATATTTTGAGCACAGGCCTAACACCTACTGGCCTGGCCTGCATGCTACAGCGTTTTCAGCCGTATTTGTGTCTCCATATGGATGGGACCATTTTTGAAAACTCAAAGGAAAAACCTTTCCATTTCTCATGAAAATGTCGTGTTAAGAGGGCCTAAGACCATCAGACATGGTGCCAATGACTGACAACCCCTCACACACTTTGAGAACAAACACTCTTTGAATCTTCAGTATAACGTGTGTGCACAGACTGATTTAAAAACATATTTTTTAAATGAATCACTGACCCTCTCTTTCAGCAGTGGTCATAATATGTGTGTGTTTGTGTGTGTGTGTGTGTGTTTGTGCTGGAATGGCCCAGTCAGATTTAGCATGAAAACGTGATTCTTAGTGTTTGTCTTGTTGAGTTTATGCAGCTGTTGTTTGGATGTTAAAAGGAGGGTTGTCATGTTGTGAAGCAACTTTGCCCCACTTTTTAATCGCACCTCAGAGAAAACTTCTATGACCTATTGCATAAAACAACATTGTGTCAGGGTGACTGGTATAAGTTTGAATCCCAGATCAATTAAGAAATGGTAACATCAGCCCAGGTATGATACTTTTGATCAATATCAGGACATCCCTAACACAAATTCTATTGGTTTTGTTATGTTAGGATTCAACAAGTCTGACATTAATTCCACAGACTAAGTCAGAAAAAGCTGCTTGTTTGCATGAAATAATTTATCATATCAATTTTGATAAAAGTCCGCCTTTGCAATGTAATAGTTGCAGGGGCTCTCCTGTGCTTCTGTAATGATTTTTCTTACATAGAGTGCTTTAATGCCAAACACATCAACCTGCTTTTTTTTTAACCTTTCTCTTCATCATCTGCTTGTTAACACATTGCTCTTTATCAGTGGTCTAACCTTAAAGAACCCTGAAGGAGGGACCGACTGGTCTGCTGTCACACTTTGAGCACAGAGGCTTGATTGTTTCCGCCCTGCACACAGAACGGCACAGGCAGACTAACACATGCAAAGTACGGAGCATGCCAGTCCTGCAGAGATGATGTCATTGTTAGAGACTGGCCTCTGCCGCCGACGCTCCCCTGACTACGATGCTTACTCCCCCCAGCCACAGCTGAATAATGGAGAACCTCAGAGCTGAGGAGAGGGGAGGGAGGAGTGGGAGAGAGTGGGCCTCATGCCCGGTGTGTTGTTGCTCTGTTTCACTCCTTGGTAGTACCAGACACAGAGCCAAACTCCTCCACGCTACCAAAGGGGCATCGGGGTGCCAGAAGGGAGGGAGAGGAATGCAGCAGAGGGCAGAAAAAGGTTTGGATTCTGCTGTTTCAAATCCTCTCAGGTCAAACCAATGTTACTTTATCAACCAATGTTTAGAACGAAGAAAAATGGAAAATGCAAAAAGGCATTTTTCTTGACAGTGAACAACATAATATCTCACTGTTAATGGTTTATAATGCAGCTATTTTAGTGAGTAATCCTGGAACAGAAACCAAATGAATCCCAGGCATAGTGTTTGAATACAGTTTATTCACAAGTACAGTAGTCCTCTATTCCATGCAGTGCTGTGCAAAAAGTGCTTTGTAAAAGTGAGAACTGTATAGGTGCAGACAAATAGCAGTCTTTAAGATCCAAGTCAGATAACTCGGCAACCTGCAACAGATTTACAAGTTGGTTAAACCAATGGAGTGGTGCAGGGATGATGGATTTTAGAGGGTAACTCTGGAGTTCGCATTGCACTGGTTTCCTGGACAGCAAATCTACTAAATGCTATAGGGTTTTTTTTCTCAGCATTGGATCATAGCTGATTATAAGCTCTGTAACAAAAAATGAAACTTGCACGTTTTATTCTCTGTGATAGTCATAACAAACCTACTTTGCATTATTTTTTAAGCTTAACCCTAATCATTGAGAGTAAAAAGCTATTATGTAGCTCCTCTGGAAATGCAACATGGCGGTTTAAAGCTGGTGTCTACGATTTGAAACCGCAGCCTGCCCCTCCTTCCCTCACCTCTCCCCTCCGTGTTCCAAGATCCCGCCCCCAGCTCGTGTCGGCTCATATAAGCCCCCTCCGGCAGAGCTACGAGCGACTAGCACAATATATCAGCAGCAAACTCAATCAAAAACAGCTCAGCTCAACTGAAAGTATCAAACACGACAGACATCTCCCTTATAACACACAGCAGTAGCCATTTCAACTGGACCGGCGGCAATGCGGGTTTGGCGCCGCCAGAGCGGAGCCGAGTGTGGGGGAGGATTACTCTTTCTCGGCCTGTCCTCCCCAGCTCAGCTTACAGTGCTAACGATTAGCGGCTAACAGGCTAACCCGCTCCCCTACAAGTTATTAGCCCGTGCAGGCACAAACTAACCAGAGTTATTCAGCAGACATCTCACACTGTAGCAAACAAAGCCATTACCTGATCAACCAGGGGCGAAACGGCCGATGCTGAAGGTCTGACGGCCGGGTTGAGGCTATTCGTTAGCCGTTAGCCCGCTAACAGGCCTCCACCCGCTGGCAGAGCTCCGCTGGGCTCAAGGGAGAGGGAGGCGGATTCCCGGTTCGGCGCTAGGCTTTCCTGCTCCATGATAGTTCAGTAGCTAACGCTGCTAGCTGCTCACCGGAGGTAGAGGGAGGAGGCGGACCATGGGCAAGATGCTGCGTGCATCATGAGTGAGGAGACGAGGATTGGATGGACTCATGGACTAACTCACGGACCAATTAATAGTTGCAGGTTCTTAGGCTTGATTGGTCAGCTAGTATGCAGCTTTTCAGCGGATATACTGAATGGATTTTTTTCATTCTTTTTGGTCTTTATACTGTGTAGATAGGACCATAGGACCATAACAGCCTTATAAACGGTGTTATTAATATGTACAAAGCTTCCAAATCGTAGACCATAGCTTTAACTTTGAAGCAACTACAATATTTCCAGAGTCAAAGTCTTGTTGTGACCTCATGTTTGAGAATTTTCTCTAAACTGAATGTCTGTATCAGTTGATCCTCATGGATGTAATAATAATGTATGCATTTTTGAATGTTAAAAATGATCAGAAATGCTCGTATGTTCCCCGGCCATTTCTTTAGTCCTTGTTAGCATTTCATTCATAGTTTAAAACACACAGCGACTGTTTGAGAAAACAAGCAATATCAGATGCTTTCTGTTATTTATTATGGATGTTCATCATGAACTTTATTTTCGACTTTTATCCAAAACAGCTAATCTAGATCCCGAGTAGTTTTGGGCTGGGGAACCAGGAAGTGCTAAATGCTGACTCACTTCTGCATTTCTGGGCTCATACCTGCACCACTCCAAACCAAAGATTTTCAAGTCAGACATCTTATCAAACTGTAACTTAACCACCTGCTGTAACTGCCCTCTGTAGCTCTGTTGAATAAGAATTACAGTGCAGAGCAAGGATTTGTTGACAAGTCAAGTGCTCTTTTTTTGCACAATGACCTCTTATTTTTACTTTTTATGCAATTTTTATACTTTCTCAAATATATTGAAACAGCTACTACACTATTATTGCTATTTATAAGCAGCTTAAAATATGCATGTAAACAGAGTCCGTGTACAAGAGGAGGAGGTTTAACACTTGCTGACATCTGCAGCAGACCAAAGAGCACAATAGATTGTATGGTAACTAGATACACCAGTACACCTGTAGAAGTGTCCACAACATTGTCAGTGATGTGGAAAAATAGAGAACATCTTGCAAAAGGATAAATTCCTCTGTATGATTGAGGTGGTGAGAACTGAACATGTTTTGAATCAGTTGACGTTGAGTCATGTAATATCTGCTGCGGATGGTGAGTAATGTTAAACCATTGCTATTTTCATGATTTGTAGCACCCAAGCACAGAAAATGACTCAATGGGATCCAAACTCAGTATTCCCAATACCAATTATAATATTTTTGTCAGGTGCACAAAGCCTTCACTGATAATAAATATGATCCATTTGAACATGTGGAAATATATTTTTTCACGTTTCGTGTGAACAGAGCTTAAGTAAAAAGCTTTTAAGTGTTTTTTTTTTTTTTGCATTATCTGTGTTGACTGCAATGTTGCCTCTGTATATTGCCTTGTATTACTCAAGTAACAGTATTGATCTGTTTTGTCTACAATCATTTCTAAGGTTATAATTCCGGTACTGTAACAGCCTTTTTCATTTTTTTTGTATAGAAAACAATATTTGTTATTCAGAGTTGGCATAAGATCATTGAATCTTGTGAATTTACCACTGCTTTAGTGCCTGTAAAGGTCGGTGCTTGTGTGACTCAATCTTGAGATCAATCCATGATCATCAAGGGGGGCAGTGGACCAGGCTCCTGCAGACCTCCCACTCTTCTGTGAGGTGCAGTGCTGTCACCGTTGTGTAGCTCTCTGTTGCCTGAGACGGCCAACCGTCCGTTGTCAGAGGAACATTGGATGCTTGTGATAACTCTTCTGCTGTTCTTTGTTGTTCATGAAGTTATGGTGTGACCTTTGTGGTAAAACGAATGAGCCAGGAATGTCGTAACGTAGATGTGGTAGTTTTACCACCTTCCTTCCATCACCTTGACACATGACAGGGAATCAGAAGTTCTTCCGTACATGAGATGCTTCTTTTAAAAGACAGGGAAGAAAAAAAGTGAAGTTTTCAACTTTATTACCACACAGTATTGCCATACAGATATCAAGTGTTTGCTTCATCTTATTATTATTTTTTTGTTAGTTTGTTAGAGTATTGCCACTGGTGTTTGGGGGCAATTTGACCTTCTATGAATGCTAATACTGTTACACCCCTGGCAGTTTCCTTAAGTATTAGTGCGATATTACCTCAGCCTATGTTATTGTAAAGAGGAAATCAGATTATTTCTGCTTGGCTCTCAGAGTATTTTTCCAGAAAGTTCTGAAACCCACTCAGCAGCAGGTTATCTTCTCTCTGCACAGAGATCTTCTCGGTTGACTAAAAATATGTCCAAGCTCGGAGATGCTGAGACTTGAAATGAGCTGCCCTTCCACCGGGACGCTGAGAAATAGCACAGCTTGTTCATGAGCTTATTCTCACCAGGGGGAGGCTTTTCTAGCATTTTCCAATAGATTAAATCATGATCCTTGTCTGGACTTCATTTGATTGTGTTCAAGTTTCGCTTTGCTAATCCCCAGACAAAGATCAGTCTGGCCTGCGCTTGCCTGCTCAGGATGACTAATGCTGTGTCACATCCACACCTGCTCTTGCTTTTACACAAATGCCCTCCCATGGTGATCAATTTTTCACTTTGAATGTTAAAGGTATAATTCAGGTTTTTGAAAAAGAGGTTGTGAGAGGTACATGGCATGAGCCTAAATGTGTGCCACAGTGTCATCACTCAGTTCTGTACTGTTTCAGAAAAAACGTGGGACAGATGCTAATTCCATGCATGACACTACTTTGAGACACAACACAGCCTACGTGTCCATCCACCAGCAGCCTGAGGATCAAACTACTAGGGCCTAACCAATTTATTGGCCGGCAGATATATTTGGCAATTTATAGCCCTTTAGAAATGATTCAGCATTGGCTGGGGTATTGCTGATATCACGCCGATTTAGTCTGACTTTCTCATAAAACAGTAAATGCTGTTTAGTGGCCAAGTTGCGCAGAATGATGTTGCACTATTAGTCAAATACATGGAGCTCTGACTATTTGATCCTCAGGCCCCTCCCCACCACTGTCTAATCATCCACGTGCAGGAGTGAGCCATAGCCAGGCAACAACACTAGACTGAGCTTGCTAACATGTATATTCATAACAATGTTTTGAAGTTAACAGTGACTCAAAACATCTCCGGTTTCAATTGAACTCTTTTCTGTTGTGTCATGACAAGTGACACATGCTTGTGTCAGTTGTGCTTTTCAATTACGTTACATTTTTAAAGTTGTGCTAACCTCACTCCTCTGTTTTGTCCTTGGAGTTGGCAAAACAGTTAATCTAGTCTGTACGAGTAAATGTCCATTAAAGCAATGAGACTGCGAGATGAGAGCTGCTCACTGCCAACAAATGCATAAAAGCCGACAGCATCCTCTGATCCTCAACATTCTGTGGTGATTCCCTTAGTCACGCTCTTATTTCATCCTGTTTTACATTAGCTCTCTATTTATTCAACTGAATCAACAGGTACCTTGTGTTTCTTCAGTCCTGTAGCTCCCACAGCAGTTTCCACCATTTTCCAAGACCTGTTGACTTTTCATCTACAGAAGTTTCTCCTGTTTGTACCCAGATTCATGTACGGTATGTATTCCAAAGTATCTTAGCTAAACATTGGTCATAATTTTGACAAAACTGTTAGTTTACCCTGTTGAATAGCAGTTGCTTCCTCTTGTGAAGCCAACTTGTTGGCACTGCTGGCAGAAGGACACATAGGTTGTGCCATGTCTCAAAATAGTGCCAAATCTAAGCAGAGGTGTAGTGGAAATTTAGTGGATATAAAAAAGTGTAGTGTGTGATGACCCAATGCTGTTTTTGTGCCTTTTCATCCACAATTATTTTAATTAAGTGGAGAATCTGGCACCATGCACAGTAATGTAGAGCATTAGCTTCTGTCCTGAGATTTGTGAGCAGAGAAAGAAGTGAGCTTAAACACTGTGGCACACATTCATGCTCATGCCATGTAACTCACGCAGCCCCACTTTTCAAAGCCTGAATTATACCTTTAAGCACTGCTGCTGGAAATGCCCAATAGCTTGGTCCATCCCAAATAATCAATATAGATCAGTGTGGCTTTAAGCTGTTGTCATGCAGCCAGTAGAAACCCCTGCAGAGAGATACAAGCTTTTTATTTGGATCCAAGTGCCGATGAGGAATGCAGCCAGCTTTTCTCAGTCACTTGTTTTGGCTTGTTGGTGAAAGAAAGTGCCTCAACGCCTGTTGGGGATGTGACACAAATATATGTGTTAGAGGAAAACACATGATGCCATTTGAAAGGACAGAAAACTGTTAAGTTTGGCACCAGATTTTTCAGAAAATCAGACCAGTAAGAGTTGATTCATCCAGTGTGAATCATGTAGTTTACTGTTTGCAGACTAAGGGAGAGCTTGAGTGTACCAGGTATCCTTGCCTTTTGTATTATACATAACAAACCACTGCCATTGTCAGACCAAACAACCTGTTTCTCTGTTATCATCTTACATTTTAACAACAGTTTGGTTCATTGATAAATGTGCAATATCTTTAGTGCTTAGTATGTTTTCGGTGATTTGACTCCGTCCTGTTGTCTCAGGTAGTTTATACACCTCAGTCATTTGGGACATTTGTAATTGCTTTACTGCAACCTGGCAACCAGACTGATGACAAAGCACTACTGTAATAATAATGTTTTGGATCCCTTAGAGTCACTCTCTGTGGGCAGGCAGAACGAGCCACAAAAATATCAACAGGTCAACACTCACCATCTTTCCAGCAGAAGATCACAGGGCACGTCTGATTAAAACTGGTTGAATTCAGAGAATTTAGCCCAGCTTGATTTACAGTGAGCAAAATCAAAATAGTTTGCATAAACTTGCTAATCCATCCTAACCCATCCTAAACTGGAGCTAAATCATTCCAGTTAAATAGCATTATCTTGGAGAAGGGGATTAGGGTAAATGCAGGGGAGTAAATAAATGCTGGCATATTTTGGCACATTAGATCTCTACCTGAGTGATGTCCATAACTTTCAACCTTTTTAAGCTGCTCTCTGTATTTCTGGATCACAGACACTTTATGGTGCAATAAATTATCATGCTATGTAAGTATGGGAGTTGATGATATTGTGTTGATACCAATGTCATTTTCAGTTCTGCTGTTCTACGGTCCAACTCTTTACCAACCCCTTTAATGATTCCTGTGTAATTTCTGTGCCTAAAGGTCTAATGATTTTCAAGGTCAACAACAGCAAAGACACCTTCCTGATATTCAATGTAATTCTGATAAGATAAATATTTCAGTATTTGCTAAAGTTTCCTAATCTGACACGCTAGACAGACAGTTATCTGCTATAGAAGTATTTCACTAGTCCATCTGGGAAAGAGCCCATAGGAAATGTTTTCAGGGCAGAACCTTCAAAAACCACTGCAGCTGATGATTGGACGAATGTTCTTCTTGTCAGTATGACGTAGCAGCTCGACCGTGGTGTTAGCCATTATGTTTCAGTCACTAGACTATCATCTGACATTAAATTATACAACACAGATGTATCATTTACCACTGAAATGTGATATTAGCATCACCAAGACAATCCCCATCAAGTTCTCCCAGTAATTTTCTGAGGAGAGCATATTTCACCAGGTCTCGCTGAGTTACCACGAGTCCAGGCTACAGTAGGCTAACTTGGATCGTCTGCAGAGGATCTCCGCATCCTCTCCCAGTTTCTCAGCAGTGATCCCCGGTCATGAGAAGACAAAAAACACGATTTCTCCTAAGACAAGGTTTAAGTGATGTTTTTTGCTCCCCTTTTATAGAAAAAATGAGTCAATTTCTGATAAAACGGCAGTTATTGCTGCATCCAAAAGACTGCTTCAGAAGCCGCCATTGTTTTCAAACATGCACTCGCTTCCTGCCTCTCTTTCCCTGATTGTGCAGTCCAGTTTTTGGCCGACTAAGTCAGTGGATGTTGGAATTTGGCAAGATGGATCTACATGATTTCAGACAATGAATCAAGCAGGTCCATCTGCACTGCAAGGTGAAAGGTTTTCATTCTTACTTCAAGTCAAATCAGACTGCATCTGTCTGCTGTCTGCCATAACTGTTTGACCTCCTTTAAGCCGATTGCCTCTAATTAGAGCATTTGGTTATATATATATTTTAAGAAATATCACACATTGACATAAATGCTCATCTGTTTAATCTTGCATTTCAGCTCCTCTGTTAATAAGTAAGTGGTTTGAGGGTAGCCTGCTAGCTTCCTTCCTTTAATGCAGAATTTTATTTGCTGTCATTGCAGTGCTGACTGACATACTAATATGAGAATGATCTCTCTTTTCACTGTTGTTATTACTAATACCACCTTAATTACTACTTTACAACCATTAAGAGAGGAGGACCCTCTTGAAATTAGATGCCATATCTGCAGAAGCTTGCCTCTAATAATTTTTTATTTGATTTTGGTGTTGGTTACAGTAAAAACTAGAAAAGCACTCAGAGAGCGCAGACCTCCACCAGCGCCACAGTCCTCACCCATATTGTGATTTTCACCATAAATATTAGTCCTACCTTTATTTAATCAAAATATTTAGATTCCTTGGCCATGAAAATGTATCATTAGCAATTGGATACATAATGATATCTATTTTAGTTCAGTAGTTACTCACTAAAATCACATTTTTCATCATGGCGGCCAGACGCTGATCTGGATCAACACCAAAACTGAATCAGTTCTTCCTTTTCCCATGCTGAAAATTTCCTCAAAATTTCATCATAATCCATCCATTACTTTTTGAGTTACTTTGTTGACGGACAGACAGACAAACGAACTCTCCCAAAAACATAACCTCCTTGGTGGAGGTAATGATCCATTCCTCATTCATGGCCACCTAGGGATGTAACAATATGAAAAATTTGTATCATGGTTATTGTGACCAAAATGATCACGGTTCTCATTATTATCACGGTATTGTTGCAGTGTGCTCAAAATGTGCAAAAAGTACTTTAACACTCAATTGAAATTATTTAACTGCTTTAATATTATAATCAAAACACTTCTTTTTGTCTTTTTTGTCAAGAAATGTGTCAAGAAATGCCCTTTGAGTACATTTTTTACCCTTCTTTCATGGGAAATAAAAGTAAACAAGTCTGGCAAGTAATTGTCATTATTATGTTATAAATGCTTAAACTGTATTATTACAAGAAAATAAAAAACAGATATGGTTTTTGAACAGGATTCTCTTCATAAACAGTTGTAAATGAACATGTTCAAAGTTTTGCGATAGCCAAAAATACATGTAACCTATTTTGCATACACACACATTTTAGTTTGCCTACAGCATTAGTGTACAGCTCGTTATTAGACCATGTCCAGGTCTTTTTATTTATTTTTTTGTTTGTTTTACTGACGATAGTCCCTGAAGCAGTTTATCCCCTTCATGACTCTCCTCTGGTCTCACCCTCCCTGACAGATCTCCTTGATATCTCCTTCTTTAATATTTCCAAATTATGATTGATTAAGTCCATAAAACACAAACTTTGATGGAAAAAGACAATCTATTTCAAAATACCGCGAATACGCAGCAAAAGAACGGCAAGAACATCATTCCAGAATGATCCTTTTGCTGTTAATTACAAGATTTATACAGTATTTGGACAGAAAATACTGATAACCCTCGTTATTCACTCAGGTATGGCTCACTGAATCTATTCTCTCTCTCTATCTCTCTCTCTCTATCTCTATCTCTCTACCTCTACGGCTCGGTCAGTTCATTTACTCGAGGAGTTACGGCGGTTTTAACCGCACACGTTTTTTTCTTTCGCCGCAGCTTCATGTTTAAACAGGGAGACTGTCTTCGATCAGTTCCCCCTCGGCATCCTTGTAAAATCCAAAATTCAACCTGACTTCAGAGTCCGTTTTGAGAGGAAAAGTCTCCACTGTAGTGTCTCTAACTTTTTCTCTCAGACTCAGAGGCCAAACAATGCAAACTGTGCATGCCCGCCTTCCGTGAGGCTGCTTTATCGAGAACGGATACATAGTTCAGGCTTTTCCAGCCAAAGAGCATCATCACCGTGCGTTACTGAGGCAGTGTGGTGATCAAACACGGTATAACGGTAATTTTAATAGGACACGGTAATGATTACCGGGGGAAATTTTACTGCGGTTTACCATTTTACCGGTAACCGTTAGACCCCTTTGGCCATCCCTTTCAAATATTTTAATGGAATCCACATACCCCTTATCCACATACCAGCCCAGCTTTTTTGACCCATGACTCAACTTTCGTTGTTGGGTGCATTGTGGGGGACTTAACAGCCAGGTGGTAGTCCCAGTTTTCATTATATATCATTTTCCCAAATTATGAACACTACTTATGTTTCTACAACAGCTGGGTGACTAAAAACAGAATTTTCTGAGGGGATGTTTGGAACTCAGGGTTAAGAGCTTTGCCGTGGCTGGTGGATCATCAAACCATCTGCACACGGAAACACATCCTTTGTTGACCCTGTAAACACCACATCGCAGTCATAAAAATGAAGAGAAGCTGCAGCGGAGTAACAGCTGAAGAGACACCTCCCACCTCAGAATAATTCAGAACAGCTGCCATGTCAGAGCCGTTTGAGAATAATGCACACCTTCAGGCTAACATGATTTCACACTTTAATTCGCTGTTTAGCATATTTTCTGTGCTGCTCTGTTTAATTTCTTTCCTCTCCTCCTCACACTCTGCAGAGCGTCTTGGCGGTGTAAACCATGTCTTGCTCTCGCCCGTCAGTCTCCGTGACAGCTTTGTGGTCCCTCGGGGGGCTGGAGGTGGAGTTAAGAGCATCGCAGACGGCCATGAAGGCTACTGTACTGACAGTGTCCCCCGCTCTCAAATGTTTTATACATTCTGCTGTGATTGTGAAAAAGCCTTCATACTCCAACGAGCAGACAGGATTCAGTAAACACAGTAGACGAGTCAGAGAGAGCAGCCAAGGAGGATTTCTCTCTTTTCTTGATGAGTTGCTCCTCTGACAGACCTTGAGAGGCAGCAGACTGGAACAGGGAGTTTATCGCCATTTTTATAGTCCGCTCTGTGGTGAGGACAGAGAGATTTATATCTGCACCACCTCATCCAGCTCAGACAACCAGTCAAATACAAATAAGGGACAGTCAGTGGAAAGAAGAGAAGTACAAAGTTCTCTGATTCAAAGTGGAAACTGAAAACAAAAATGCCAGTTTTTTGTTTTGTGATATAATGGACAATGTAAAAGACCAGTCCCTGTATGCCTCTTTCCAAACCAGCCTCTCCCGTAGTCTGGGTCTTGTCCCAAACTGGGTTTTAAGCCTGTTTTTCATTGGGTGGCAGACCGTTGATCTGAAATTACTAATGTGACTGGTGAGCAGCCATTGCTACTGCTCTCTCTGTCCTGACAGTGCAAGGGGGAGAAAGGTGGAGTGCCACAAAAGATAGTGTCCAAGGATGCCAAACAAAATTATGGAGACAAGGTTTTAGGGCAAGGCAATATGACCTGATCTCACTTTCATGATTAATTGAAACTCTTACCTCCAATAACGATTAATGATATGCAGAAGGTATTGATGGTGTTACCTACAGTTGTTGAAACGGTCTCCCTGCAGTATTTACACTTACCTTCTTTCTGCTGAGTGTCCTCTGCACAGAATCCAGAATGTGCCCAAACAACAGAGAAGGCATTTTTCTTGGAATACAAGGTCCTCTGATAGATTGGCACTTGTCTCCTCCATGTTGACAGAGCATTCTTCGCTCTTGGCTGCACTTAAATTGAATGTAGACTGTTTGGAGGGGGCGTGGTCATGTGACATACACAGGAAACATAATCTAAATAATCATGAGTGAAATTACTTTAATTAGAGGGTCTTAATGTTGGTTTAGATTATTTTTCGATTACTTGCCCAGCCTCACAATATCGTAAACATTTGCTTAGAAGCAATACTGATAACAAGGGAAAGGAATCAAGGACTGGAAAAATTGAAAAATTATTCAAACTAGGGCTGGACAATTAATCGAAAAGTAATCGTAATTGACATTTGACACTTTCTTATCAACGTCATTTCACTCCTGTCAATTATTTTGATTATATTCCCTGTTTAAGTCACATGACTGCACCCCCTCCATACAGTCTGCATTCACTTTCACTGAGAGTGAAGGACGTGCTGCCAACATAGGGCAGACAAGCACTAATCTATAAGAGGACCTTGTAGCCAAGAAAAAATGCCTTCTCCATTGTTTGGGCACATTTTGGATTCTGTGCAGAGGACATCAAGCAGAAAGAGGTTAAGTATAAATACTGCAGAAAGAATGTTTTGACCACTGTCGGTAACACCACAAATTTGTTCCAACATGTCATAAAATAATCGTTCATTCATTGTAATTGAGGTAAGAGCTTCAAGTAGTCACGATACTAAGATTAGATAATACTGCCCAGCCCTAGTTCTAACTACCTAGGTATCTATTCGGTTTGCCTTTATGCTTAATCATTCACTTTCTCTCTATGGACTTAAAAAATAATTCAAATTGAGAATAACTACTAGCTTAAGGAATTGATGCCCTTTTTGCTAATCAGTGCTATTATAAATCCATTGTACTTTGCTCTGCCTTTCTTGAAAGTCAATTATGTCAACGCTGTCATCAGAATCAGTCAGCAGAAATGATAACCAAGAAGTCAAAAATGTGATCAAAGCAGACAGCAAACATAAGTTGTCCAAATTATGTGTTATTATGTATAATAATGTGAACTGCACAACGTTTAGTTTGTGGGAACACCAGAAACTTTCAGTATTCATCTATGTGATATGGCATTGAATATATCAGAAATCAGGTATTCGTTGCAATGACAACCTATGTAGGTAAATTTTTTTAGTCATGAAAGAAATGGGTTGATAAGCAGAATCGATAATAACATTGGTTTCAATAGAATCGAAGAAGTGAAGCTGAATAGTATGTAGACAGAAGTAGCTTAATGTTACACCACATGAAGGCAGTGCAAAATACAAAGCGAGTAGCTGTTTGATTTCGAGCAGAAATGGAAACACTAACATGCTTCAACATTTGTTTGTGCAGCATTGTGCGAAATATGTGTTGTGACTACATGAACTTTTAACTCCTGTGTCTATATGCTGTTCCTTATCCCAATATCATGCCCGTCTTGTATCTACAATAAACCCAGAGAGCCTTTTTATTTCACCACAAAATCTGCACCATATGAGTGTAGTTGATAACTAGCCATAGTCCTGTTTGACAATGTCACAATGGTTTAAAAGCATTTCCATTATACTTGCTGCTTGTTTTTTATATAAAAGTTTTTATTCATTTAATGACTTCAGCCTGTAATTTTATTATTGAACCACACATTGTCCGTGAAAAACAAGGCTTTCAGAGACAGCTCTATGAAATACTAAACCTCCAAAGTGTTTTTTTTTACGAGCAGCTGAGCCTCCATGAAACACAGAAACAACAAACAAACTGTCTTTGCTGGCTGTTGTCTGTAAACATGGACAGGCTGCAAAAATAAGAGGCTGTGCAGCAATTGACCGGTTCTGATTGTCATTTATGTGCCAGACAGTACAGAGAGGATCTCTGCAGACATTTGGCTGATTGAAGATATTTTTTTGTAACCTTAAACACCAACTACATTTCTTTCTGCAGAGCAAATTAACTCACCTGACAAAGCAGTCTTGTAATCCAAGGGAACATGGGCATTGCTGGTCAAACTAAGGCTTTTGAACACATTTTGGGGAATTTGGCCTTCCTCTCAGCCCACAAAATGTGATAGTAGATGACAAAACCTGTATTTAGAAGGCTGCATGAATGTAATCTCATGGTATTTGGCGAGCTGTTGAGTTCAGGTTTTTGATTTACACCTAACCTGATTGGTCTACCTGAGTCCGTCTGAAGGATAAACTTGAAAGTATGAACATTTCTGCATTAGTCAAGAGGAGTTTTATATTTTCTGAATATAATCAGTCCTTTACCCACCCAATTATGCCTCAGTTTGTGCTAACGTTAGCCAGGAAGGTAGACTTATTTGCGGCTGTCCCACTGTGGTTAGCATGTTGTACGGAAGCCTGTGATGTTAGGGGGGACCAGCTGCAACCATGTGTGTGGTAACTGACATAAATGTGTGGTTTGTATGTGTTCAGGACTATAAGTGGCGCGTGGCTGGACCTCTGTTTTGCTCAAGATATGCTGCAGGTTTATTGTGAATTGACGTACGGTATGTGCACTGCTCTGCTCTGGCTCATTAGCATATGAAGGTGACCGCCCTCAACAGTGTTGTATGAAGACATCAAGGATCCATGTTAAACTGCCGAAAAGGAGCAAAATATGTCTCCTTTAAACCACTCAGAACACTTTTTAGATTCAGCACTATTGATTTAAAGCAACAGTATATAGAAATTTGGTGTGGTACACTTCAGCACCCTTGAAGTAAAACTGCTCTGTTATTTGACACACATGTTGCTGGAAGAAGTCTCCCCTTTACAGACAATGTGCTTTTGTTCACAAACAGCTTATCTAACAATATCTCTCTTTGTAGAAGCTGGCAAAGATACTCCTGGTAACCAAACAAACAAGCAAAAAGTACATGACTTTTACAAAGTACGGGAATATTATTGTTTTTATGTGGGAAAAAAATAAGGATAAAATTCATGTTATCCATGAATTTTCAGTTTTACTGTTTAAACAAAACAAAAGTAAGATTTTTTTTCTTAATCAAGAGGCCAAAGTATAGTTATTTACTTGCATTCCTGAAAAGAAAAAAATAGTTTTAGTGGTTAAATGTTATGCTTTATTAATTTCTGACTTCTCAGAGAAGCCTGGTGAGCTGTCTCAAAGTTGGATACGAAAAGATGAATTCAGTTTGAGATTCCTAGCTCTTGTTCAATATATATGTCCAATAACATGTCCAGTTTTTTTTTTACCAGTTTCTGAAAGATTACCAAAAAATTTACTTTTTCTTGGTCTAATAAATTTGTTAAGCACTATATATTCCTTTATTTCTTTAAGTACAGATAGCTTTCATTCACTGTGGCCTTTTTCTCTCTATATTTGCTCTTTTTTGTGTTTGTGCCTGTTAGTCAGTGCACAAGGATGAGGAAACGCCTGTAATCGGTAGCAATGCAAAAACATTTGGCCTAGATATTATACTACTGCTTTGAGAGGAGAGGCTTCAATATGAGTGTACGTTTGTTCTAAGATTAGGAACAAGAGTTAGGCATTTGCATAAACTGTAGGCACACAAGTAATGTGAGCAGAGACAATGTAGACCATTTAATGTGCTCCTGTCCTCCTTAACATAAGCATTTGGCAAATGCTACATTATTATGTGTCCAATGAGAGCTCAGAAATTGATAGTTAGTAATATAAAAAGATATGCCACTATGTGTTTGAATAAACTTAAATGACAGCATGTGTTTTTTGTTTAAAAAATTTGAATGATTATAGCTGTTTGGGGGTTTAATAATTTTCCAACATATAAATCAGATACAATAGTTGTTAGCTAGCTTACAAAGATAATGTAAGTATTTTTAATGTGTTTATCTGTTTAGATTATTAACTGCATCAAGGACATCCATTGAAAGTTTTTTTTTTAAACAAAAATAGACACTTTTTACACTGCTTGACAATGTTGGCACAGCTGCCATCTGTGGTGATGGGATATTTAGGTTTGTGACTGAACGCAGTGCATTTCCTCAAATTCACAGAGGAAATGCTTTGTCATGCTGTTTATAATGCCATGCCCGTACAAAACGTCTTCACTTCAGGGGCTGTTATCATCTTATGAGTGTGGTTCAGTCAAACTTTTCTCTGCTTTCAGCAATGGTCCTCCTCTAAATCTTTGTGAGACCTGACTGAATGTAACAGTGACACAGCAGGTCCTCAAAGAAACACAAAATCCAAGCCTGATTGAGACACAAGTGTGGTCAGGAATCTTTTCACTGAGACCTTATTATTTCATAAGGATCCTGTAACTTGTGTTTCTTTAAAATTTGGTGTTAAGCATTTTATTTTATTTTTTTTATCATTTAGAGGCTTTAGTCTCCCTAGTATACATATCTTAATTTGCATGATATTATATTTTTTTGTAGATGTTAAAATATGCTGATTTATCCAAACTCATTGTTGCTGAATCTGATACCAGTATTTTTTTCAAGTGTACCTTATCTTACCTTTGTTCTGAATGACCTTTTTTATGACAATTAAATTATGTTAAAATTGATGAGACAAGAAAAATATTTCACACAAGTAAGGATTCTTTTGAATTTAATATGCAGACATTAAATGATAATAAGACATTCTGTTGATAAAACAGATAATGTTCTGCAAAGGGTATGTATGGCTGATCTCTCTGACTGATATTGGCTGTGAATATCCGCTGAAATGTAACAGATACTGATAACTAGCTTTTTCAACTATCTACCAATACTTGGTATTGTACCTGGTATATTGAGCAACCCTTAATGCTTAGATACCCGATCCCGCCGGCACGATCAAAATGCCACTTATTTTTAAATGAGTGGCATTTGCAAACCATTTGTCCTATTCATAAATAGAAAACACTGGCGTAATCATTAGATTTTCAGTTTTCCGAGGGTACCTAAATGTATCACAAGTAACGCCAACAACATATCGGAGAAAAAAAAAATGAAGAAAACAGGCCAAAGATTTCATCAACATCACCATCATTTTCAAGACTTCTTTGAAAATCTGCAGAAAGCTAACCATTTGCTCCGACTAAATTCTGTAAAAAACAAAAAACTCTACGATTCTGACCGTGTTCAACAAGACCTAAACGATTCGCTGTTCAAAAAATCTTTGAATTTTAGTCCCACGGCAGTGTCTTGCAGGCTCATATTCCTGCTCGAAGCCGTTCAGCACACCTGCTGTCAGTGCCTTGAAGACCTGTTACATGGCAAATTTTTCCAAGCAAACTACTGTTTTTACAAAGAAAAGAGTGCTTAACATTTAGCCTCAACAGTGAAGACTGTAAATTTATAATATTAATGTAATTAATATTAATAATATAATAAATAATAATAAATGTTTAAATTGTTTTTATATTTGATTTTTTTCTAAGGATTTTTTAGCTTGTTAATTTTGTTACACTGTATGTAGAAATAATTGAGTTACATCAGTCAATAGCCATGGTTGTTCTGAATCTATAGACGTGCTGGACTTAATATTGAAAAGAAAAATGTGACCATAGAGAGTGAAAAGTGACTGAAGTAAAAATGACCAAATATTACACAAGGTTCAGAATTTGTAGATTACTTGAATATAGGACCAAGACCACTATTTTCCCTATGTGTCTTAGGCTTGAGAGAACCTGAAAATGTTTTGTGTGCACTAATTCCTTTTTTAAATTTTTTTTTAAATTATAAAATCAGAAAAATTAAATGTCAGTTTTTCTTTTATCTAATGATTTGTAGCTTGTAAATTTTGTTACACTGCATGTAGACATAATTGAGTTACATCAGTCAATAACCATGGTTGTTCTGAATCTATAGAGGTGCTGAACTTCATATTGCAGACCACAGTGAGTAAAATTTGTGAGAGAAGCAAAAAAAATACCAGAAGCTGCTTGGGATTCAGAGGGTTAAGCAGTCGTGCCCTTACTGTGCTGCCAAAGCTAATGCAACGCGTTCGCCTTCAATCAAAACTTCTACTCTGCTAAACAGCAGAATTAATGAACTGATAGTGCTGAATGTCTCCAGCTCGCAGCATGTGTTGTTAAAGCAGGGCAGGAACAGGTTGTTCTTCTGTTGAATTTCTGACTGATTTTGAACAGAGCTGTAAAAATAGAAATGCACTTCTTACAAATAAAGCAGGAGTAAAGTCTTATGAAATCTAAAAGGCTGCGCTGAAGATGTGCACTTCAAAGCTCAGACTGCCATCATGGCGGTGTATTAACTGAAGTGACTGCCCTAATGAGCTGTCAGACAGAGGACTCAGCGGTGTTTTTAAACCTCTTCACAGTGTTTAATGTTCAGACGTCTTTACCAGAGACACATCACAACAAGCCCCCTGACTGTAAACACTGAAGCCGTAAATGTAAATCATCTGTAATGATGTTCTTAAACACTGTAGTGTGTGGTTTAAATTCTAGATAGACCGCAAAAATGCTGGAGCTCTGCTTGAGTCTAAGAGACGGAGCACTTTTGTGGGTCTGATGTTCTGTTTAAGACTGAAACACACATGCAGTCTGTGTTTTTATGCAAAGAGGGGCATGGCACTTTGATAAGATAAATTTGAGCTTTGGTGGTGAACAGTCACTTCATGGAGGCTGTTATTTACACTTACTGTGGTTTGCTGATAATGGTGTTCAGTATCGAGATCTGACCGTCTTCTTTTGTAGCCCCACACATCGGCCCACAAGTTTCATGATTCACCTGCAAGATGCATAACTTTTAAAAGTCCCATGTCCGGCAAAATCTTTTTTTTTCTTTTAATGCTGTCAGATAAGGCTCGAGGAGCATGAAACTTTTACTCACACTTAGTTCAATGAGAAATTGGTTTTGCCTGTTTTAAGAAAATGCCTCTTAGATCCTCCCCTTTCACTTCCTTTGGTTTATTACCGACATGTACACATCACATTATGAGGCTGTGTCAGATTCAGAAGTCTGCTATGTGGCCTGCAAACTCTTCTACCGTCTCCCATCAGGCATTGTTTGGGCAGCTAATTAGCACAGAATTCATATACCGCTTTCCCTCTGGCCAAAAGAACCTGTTTAAACATGCTAACAATAAGCTCCTGTCGGCAGTGGGAAATGCTCTAATCAGCATTCAGACCTCGTCGACTGACCCTGCAGGGAACTCAGGTAATTTATGGGAAGACATTGGCGTAATGAGTCTACATCATCATATCACGCCTGTAACTTGGGGTAACAAAAGGACACTGGCAGCTGAGGAGTCCAAAACAAATTCCATCCGCTTTTGTATCATCAGTGCTTGAATGTCGTTCAGTCTTGCCAATTGTTAGCAGAATTTACACGCATTTGAAAAACCTGCATTTAAAAAAAAAAGGTCTGCATCTGATCCTCTACAGAGACAATATTTTAAGTTCTTTTTATTCAACTTAAATCCTTGCTTAATAGACACCAAAGACATGATGTGAAATACTGCAGGGCATGAGACCTTTTAAGTTTCTTGAAAGCAGCTCCTACAGTTTTTTTCAGATAGTGTGTGGTATGCAATAACGTCATCAACACAAAAAATACTCAGAGAGCACAAACCTCCACCAAGATTGCTCACATATTGTTTTTACATCTATAAGCAATAGTTACATGATAAAGTTGCCATCTTAATAAGATTCCTTGACCCTGAAAACCCACACCTAGCACTCAGAATCATGTTGAGATCAATGTTAGACAGTTATCGAGCAAAAACAATCGCTTCCTAACAGTCACATACTCCTTTAAACTTGGGGTGAAATTCTGTAATTCCTCCTTTCTGCTATTGTCTGCCTGTTTTTGTGTATTTTCCTGTCTAGATGTAAGTCCCACCTTAGTTTTTTTTTGTGTATCAACCCCTTACTTAAGGGCTTCTCCGTCTTGATTCGGGGTCTTTTGGCATTCGAACCACTCGTGCGTCAACTGACCTTCTTTGCAAAGGAAAATAAAACCATGTCAGCCGGCAAGATGTCTTTATCTCATTTGTTCACCAGAAATGGAAAAAAACTTCCACGACACACATTCCTTCAAATTTGGGGTGAAGTTCTATACAAACTGTAGCCATGTGAAATGAAAATGCAAAGTGCAGCATCACAACAGGTGCTTTGAGCAGTGAACTGTTTGTTCCAACAGAAGTCATTTGACCATTCATGAACTAATAACGCTCTCTTTATGTCAGTTAAGAGCAAGTTAGGTACATCTTGAGAATTTGAAAAAACAACTCAAGGGATTTTCTTCAAACGTTGCACAAATGTTTGCTCTCGCCCTAAGATAGACTGATTTTGGAGAGTAAAGGTTTGAGTCTTTTGGACCCTTGCTCTAACCTGTTGCAGCACTATTCTGCTAAGCTCCAATCTACATCAATTGTGATTGAATCTATGAGCAAGACAACAGCAGGAAGTGACTGTTGGAACAGAGATTAGCACAGATGCTAACAGGTTCATTAGCAGTTTCATCGGTTTCATTTCTTAATTAAATGAAGACCAAATAACAGTAAAAGCTTGGTAGCTTAATGGGAAGAACAGTTTTTCTCCACTTCTGACAGTCCCGCCTACCTTTTTCATAATCGGATAGGCCTATGATGAATGTGATTGACAGAACAGCCATCCAATCACCTGCAAGGTATGCTTTTGAAAGGTTATGTTCTTTCCCAAACACTTTATGTGGGCTCTTTTATCAGATAGATTGTTGAAATTTATTTAATGCTCCATCTTCTGTGTCATGAAACTCGTGGTCACTCCTTGCTTGTAAAATACAAATCACATTAACGCAAAAACAAGCAGACATGTTTATCATCTGTGCTCCACTACCTCACAGGGGCATATAACCACCAGACAGAAGCTCTGGATTCTTTTTTGCTTTGCATTACTTTTTTTGATGTGCTAAGACAAAAACTCAGGCACTTGGCCATCTCAGAGCATTTTGGTGTCTTCTAGACTAATGGTTATTGTCTTAGACTTTAAATGTGAAGCCCTAAAGTAAGCCAACATTTTAGTCACAATGGCCTTCATTTGGAGCCACTGCCTGCGAACAGGGAGGCAATCATCCACAGATGGACCCTCACAGCTTCAGCCCTGATGCTGCAATCTGCTGCAACCTGGCAAATACTTTTTTATCACCGTCATCACCGCTCCCCCGACTCAGCTGCAGAGCCGGCGGCAGACTTTTTGGCCCGCTCACACCGCTACCCAATGAGGCTGAAAATGCAGAGATTTACTGCTGCAACACCTCGGCAGGAGAGGGAGAGACGACGATGGCTTCCACTGAGGCGGCCCTGAGGGAGGAAAGCAGAGGAAGATGGAGGCTGGTGACAAAAGCAAAAAATGGAAAAGCAAGTTATGTATCAGTGAGGCTGGCTTGATGACAGCAGCTCATAGTCGTCCCTTTGTTGAGGAAAAGGTTAAATGTCTACCAGGCGACAGAAAGTCTGCTCCTGCAGGATGTTAGCTTCACTGTCCGCTTTATCACTCTTACAGGAAAAGTCATCTTTAACATAAGTATCTGGAACATTTTGGTTTACAGTTCTGTTGTGATGAGCTAGTGTGATTTTTAGTGAATTTCTTCTCCAGAGCACAATATGTTCCAGTCTAGTAGGGTTGGGAAATATATGCCAGAATTTTAAAATGCCACATATTACGCAATATGCACTTCTTAATGTTGCTTTATACATAAAACATTAGGTCAGTGGCCTTTCCAACACTCCTTACAACATGATAAAACTCAGTTCTTTTTCTTTATTGCATACTCCATATTTCACTAAAGGTGTGTTCAAACAGTATAATTCAAATTTTCCTCCAACAATGTCATTAAGGGGACATGCCATCACCTCCAGTTAGGAGACACTCCCTGGTCCAGGTGTTTCAGTCCACTCTGCTTCAGTTGGAGTAAAATGTGTAAGCATGTCTCTGCAGGTATCATCAGAGCACAGTTCTGTCAAGCCAGAGCCACACTTACTTCCTGGAGTCTGGTCAGAAACAGCTTATTAGGATTTACACCAGAGCAGCTTGTTCTGAAGAAAGTTTGGACAGAGGGTAAAGGGAATGCCAAAATCAATGTAAACTTAAAGGAGACATATCATGCTGATGTATGATTTAATACTTACATATAATATGATAAATTTGAAAACAAGACCTTAGACGCCCTTAATTTTCAAAAAATGAGATATTGTATTTTTTCTGATATCCTACAACGAGATTTGATGCCTCTGAAAATAGGTCATTGCGAGATGTCCGCGAGATTTCAAATGTCGTGACGACACGAGGTACATTTCTTTTTATTGGAGTAATCTGATAAAACACTTCCTCCTCTGTGATGTCCATTAGCCACAAAACCGTCACCGAGGAACACATCCACCAGCAGGGGTATATAGGTCCCTAGCTCACATTTACTCATTACCAGCTCTGGCCTGTAGGGGGACTCAATACGCAGTCGCTGCTTTGAGCCTGCCGGAAAATATAGTAGAAGAAGAAAGACAGGCTGACTCAGCCCCCGATAGAACTGACCAATCAGAGCACAAAGGGCTGTGACGTTGCAAGGTAACTTTAGGTCATCCTCAGATCCGAGTGTTTCAACGAGAGCTTGATAATGGCCTAAAATGAGGATTTTGAGAACGCTATTGTGGGGCAACGAAGGAACTAAATGACTTGTACTGAGGGTAGAAATGCTTTACAGGCATCCTAGTCTGGCATAGTGAAAAGGAGAAACAAGCAGGATATGTCCTCTTTAATATCTGCTGATGCTAATTGTTAACTGCTTGAAGCAATTATCTTCTGATACTGATATCATAACAATAATTTAATGCATCTCCTCTTTCCCAGTATAACCAAGGGATTTGAGCTGTTTAGAAAGTTTGCATTATTTGATTATTAGCAAGACATTTTCCAATATTAGGTGTTTAGGTCGGGGTGTATATTGGTGAGAATGCGTTGTGATACATAGGTAACAGTAGAAAATATTCTGATGCACAGGGATACTATGATCAGGACAATACTTCATGATTTTCTTCTCTAGAAAGTCTTATTTACATAAAATTCAAAATCTAATCACTAATTTCGTGTATCATGACCATCATTTCATGAAAATTGCATAAAACCTGTTTTAACCTCCTTGGTGTCTTGGTGGTTAATTAATATATGCAAAAGAGAAATAGAGGCAAATGACTGCATGTCTACTGGACAAAAATGAAAAGCAAATGTCACAAATTCCTTTACATCCTGACTAAGAATATCAGTACAGTATTGTGCTGCTTAATTTAAAAAATATTTTTTGACATCCATAGTGTGCAGGGTACGTTTTATTATAGCCACACTATTAATTATTTCTAAATACTAATTATACTATTGAAAATTGATTTAATTTGATTTTTAATTGCAAATAAAGATCAATCTAAAACAAAATTAAACAAAAAAATCTCCCAATTTAGATGTAGTATTTCAAATGGACGCTCTTGTAGTTAATAAGCATAGTGGTAGTTGCTCTCATAGTTAGTTCTCATTGTGAATAATACCTGATTTGGATTTTTGCTTATATGCAATAAGCCAATTTTGAACCCTTTATCACTGATACAAATACCAATATTTTTGGTCAAACTTACACTGTCTCTACCTCACTCTAATTTTGCAGCTCCTGGTAATTAATTTGTGTGAAAAACCCCAGACACATGTAAAACCAGTAAAACAACATGCCATCCTCTTAACATAGTATTGTTCATTTTTAATGTCCACACTAGGTTAGAATAAGGTGAAGCCGTTTGGGACATTCACATATTGTGGGTGGGGATGCTTCAGCCTTTTAAGGAGATTAACATGACCAATATGTATGTATTGATGTATTGACAGAAATTCTCATATCTGTCAATACCAGTATGGTACAGAATATACATGCATTGCTATAAATATTCTTGTTCTACAGCATAAGAATGGACATATGTGGTTAGATGAAGTTTATAGAAACAAAGGCTATTGTTTAAATCAAAATTAGGCTATAACGTAATCACAATATTCTCTTACTCTTTATTTTGCTTGAAAATATTTTGATAAGTTGTTGAAAACTGTTTTCCTGCCCTAGCATCATGTCAGTAATAAGAACAGTCTACATTTTCATTTTCTTTTACATAAATATCATCAAAACCCTGGTGGCATATGACACTCTTCAGGAGTTTTTTGTGATGGGTAGTTGTTGTATTTTAAGAAATACCCCCCTCCCTTATACTAAGCACACTTTGTGCTCCTTTACTTTTATGGATTTGTGAGGCCTCTGTGGGTGGTGATATTAGCGTCTCAGCTCTTTTTGCTGCCTCCTTCTCCTTGCACGATTGCTGTTGAATCCAAACACTGATGTTCACCACAGAACAGGCCCAGAGTTGTACAGTTTCTACTCTGCCAGCAGTTTCTCATAAGTGCCAGAATATTTCAAGCCAAATATTTGATTCAACTCCACTTCCTCATGCTTTCACAGTAACAGCGTTTTGACCCTGTCATGCATGTCAGAGTTGCAATAGTAGAAGTTACAAATGAGAAGTGGGTCTTAGGCTGTGTCTGATCACAGCTGACGAGGAAAACAGGGCTACTTGTTGTTTACTCCTCAGTGTGAAGAGCAGGACAAAAAGCGTTTGAAGCAAAAAGCAGAGCTCCTTCAGAAGGCTGGCCCCCTTGTGGAATCATCAATAAAAGATAAGAAGAAAGAGGCAGCATGGAGGGAGAGGCAGCCACAATGAAAAAGATGAAATAGCCTATTTCTTTTCATTGATCTATGAGCCCTGTGGGAGGCACTTCAGAGTTGGTATATTCCAGAAAGTCATTACATTACCTTCTATACATGTGAAGAGACATCCTATAAAGTCCAGAATGCAATTTTTAAATTAAAGGGGAAAAAAAGTAATTTTCTTCATTTCTTTTTGTACCTGACTGAGGTCATAAATTTTGGTTGATCTTGGGTCCAAAAGCTTGAACCCATGAAGTCCAACAGGGGTGTCACCTAACAATCAGATAGATCACTTGAATATATTTCACTAATCCATCTGGAAAAAAGCCCTTTGGAAGTGTTTGGGAATGTTCAGAACTCTTTCATCTGCATATCCAGCAGATGATTGGACGATTGTTCCATCAGTCACATTCATTATTAGCCAGTCAGATAGAATAGTAGGCAGGCGCTTCTTCAAACATGAGCCACTCTGTGAAAACTTGTCAGAAGTGGTATCAACATGTCCTTTCTATCGAAAAATTTGTAGTGCTGTTGTTTTGTTTTCATTGAATAAACAGATGCAGCCCAGATCTGATACAACTGCTACTGAAGCTGTTAGCATCTATGCTAATCTCTATAGGCATAGTCACTTCTGCTCCAGTTCCCATCTCCTCCTACTTTAAAGGACTCCGATAGGGCCCCTCACAAAGGTTGAAGGTTGGAGCTAGGGTCAGTTTCTGTGCTTAGGCTCTTCATAGCATTAAATTAGCGACAGACTAACACTATTTGACATCTATTTTACTGCAAATCATCACAGGACTTTACAGCATTGACCATTTTAAGATCATATTCCATGGATATTGATTAGCTTATTGGAGCAAGAAAACATACCGATCCTTTACATCACTTGAACCTTTACTTTTACAAAGCGAGTCTCCTCTTTCCCATATTGCAGACAGTTTACCTGCTGGAACTGCAGCAGATGTGATGATGTAAAGATTTACTCTGTGAGATTGTGACCTCCGTGATTTCTGCTGTTAACACCAGCAGGCACTTAAAACCTCTCATGCTTGTGCACAGCATGTCAACTCTTATAATTGAAGTCTTGTTAGATGTTTGGCCATTTTGGTGATCTTTATCAACCTTCAGGAGGCAGTTGATGTCTCCTTGCTCCATGTTACACAATACCTTGCTAACTGGTTTTCATAATGCACAGCATGACCAGTTGGCTTGTCATTGTTTAGTTGCGCAGTGGGAAAAGCAAGCTGTGGCATATGACACAAGGACAGCCCTTTCTCTGTGTGTACTTCGCAACATATGAACACAAATTGATCCAGAAGAGAAATATAATACTGAATCAGAACAAATCAAGTAAGATTTAGATGTCAGAGCTCCCTTTATAACATCAGCTTTAAACTTTCAATTAGTCTAGTTCTTAGATCTCCTCTGACAGACTCTCTCTTCAGAGCGAGGTTATTTTAGGTCTTGACCTCGTTTGTTTGCATACCATAATGAGCTGTCATGAAGCCCTAAAGGCTTGTTCACTTCCTCGATCTTAATTTTCCTTCATTGTAAAAGTCTGACAGATGGGACAGTGAAGAGACAGAGTGAATGAGGCTTTAAAATGAAAGAGGAGGAGCTCCTCCTTGCTCCTAAATCACAATAGATGTTCATTTTTATGGCTGAAGTTAAACAGTGGAATAAAAGTCATGGCCGTCTTCAGTTTTAAACCATGTGTTCAGCCTAATAAATGTCTGTAATGTTACTGGGGTTGGACTGCAAATCAGGAACACTTTAACAGTCCTCATTGTGGAGGGTAAAACATTTGAACTCTCTTGTTCCAAATAGTGCATGCAAAAGGAGAAATCCTTTACATACTAACTTCAAGAAATGAATTACTTTTGCAGTATACATTCACTGTCCATTTTAGAGGATACACCTTGCTTGGTCAGGGCTGGACCCCCTTTTTACCTTCAGAATGCCTTCATTCTTCAAGGGATTGATTTTATAAGGTGCTGGAAACATCAGAGATTTTGGTCCATACTGACATATAGTTGCCGCAGATTTGACAGCTGCACATCAACGATGTCAAGCTCTCATTCCACTACATCACAAGGGTGCTCAATTGGATTGTGTTTTCATGATGTTTATATCAAATTCGAAACCTGCCATATGAATGTAACAGCAGAAATCCTGTCCCATTAGACTATGCAACATTTTCCATCTTCTGTTGTTTGATTTTGGTAAGCCAGAGAAAATTGTAGCCTTACTACTCCTGTTCTTAGCTGACTGGAGTAGCCCCACTTCTGGTTCTCTGTTGTTGCCCATCTGCTTCAAGGTTTAACTTGTTCCCCTTCAAGCCACTTCACTGACTTTTGTTTTTGTTTTTTTTATATGTATTTTTTGGGCATTTTGTGCCTTTAATGACAGGAGAGAGACGGTGGATAGGCTTGTGAAAGGGGGTGAGAGAGTAGGGGAAGACACTCTGCAAACTGGTCACAGGCGGGATTCGAACCTGGACCGGCAGAAGCAAGTATGTGGGATGTGCATGGTTGCTAACCACTCTGCCAAACCAGCACCCCCTCACTGACTTTTGTTAAGTGCCCAATGCAACCCAACTTCAAACATACAAAATATATCTTAAAGGCTACTCCATGACCTGAAATGGAAATACCCTGAAATACCCTTATACTCTGATTTATTGGAAACACATAACACTCACTTCAAGTTTGGGATCATGATTTACTGTTTTTTTGATTGAATTCCTCCTTTGTCTGTGTCTTTGCATTGACACAGTATTTCTGTGAGGAAGTTTGGCGGGGTATTTTTTTTCCTTTTTCCTGTTTTCCACCATTTATTTTTCATGTTTTTTTTTTCTTTTAGGCCAACCTGAACGACTCTCACAACCAGATGGTGGTCCACTGGGCTGGAGAGAAGAGCAATGTGATTGTCGCCTTGGCCCGAGACAGTGCCGGGGCCACGGGGCCGAAAACCAGCTCGGTAAGTTCCAGTGAACAAATCCATGAATAAGAGATTAAAAAAACAGGCTGAATAAGGTCACATTTGTTATTGTTCAGAACAAAACACCTCACAGACTGCCCTAATTTCTAGACCCGCCTATACCTCCCGACACCACTGTAACCTAATCACTACATAACCTTGATAAATCAGCAGCATAAAAGGGAGTGTATGTGCCCACACTCGTCTAACATGTTTCTCATGTTTCGATGGCGATGTTTTGATTGTAGAGCAACAGACTGATTCCTCCATCTGCCACCTGATTACACAAACAAACACCGACACACATTTGGAGGAAACTGAGAGCCCAAAGCCTGTTTGTGGAACCTGCTGCTTTTGATTTTCTGTTTTGACTCACCCACCTGTGCTGCTGCTGGTAAAATTCCCTTTCAGAGCTTCTTTATAAAAATGAAAGTTAAGAAACAGACAAAATATCCTAAAAGGCCCATGTTTTTCAGCACTGTTTACGCTATTGGCAACTGTGATACACACACAGAGGAAGGGAGCATTCTAACATACTTCCTCATAGGCTTCACAAATAAAGTTGTATGACTGCCCCGATTAATTGAAAAATTATCATTTTAAGATAACATAACAGAAGATAAACCTGTATTGATCCAGTACAGGGCAAAGAAGCATGCAGGATATAACAACATAACCTTAAGGAATGACTGGAAAGTGACATATTGTGCAGTGAATGACAAGTGACATGGTATGAAGAAACAGCAGTTTAGCAGTATGACATTACACATTGAACAGAGTGGCTAATCCAGTGTGCTGTCAGTCTAATATGTAGCATCGCTGCTGATGTCTGTCTGGCAGTGAGGACAAAAGAGCATCCAAGGTTACATCAACAGGGAGACAATTCAGGTATATCCGCAGAAGTTTTTAATGGTATAGGTGTTTCATCCATACAGATTAGGCAGCTCAAGTGCCCAAAAACGCACATTTTTGCCAATGGGTCCCAGAGGGGATAAATCTGACAACTCCAGCCTCGTTTTGGCTTTTACAGCAAAATCGTCAGCTCCTTTACCACCATTGTAACCAACAAGTTGACATGGAGAAGAGTGTACCCCAGTTCGGGCTGGGCAATTAATCGAAAAATAATCTAAACCGACATTTAGTCCCTCTAATAGAAGTAATCTTGTCAGTTATTTTGATAATTTTACCTGTCTAATTTACGTGCCCCCTCCTTACAGTCTGCGTTCACTTTCAGCATGTCCAAGAGAAGGACGTGCTGCCAACATGGAGGAGACAAGTGCCAATCTATCAAAGCCTTGTAGCCAAGAAAATGCCGTCTCTGTTGTATGGGCGCATAGGGCGACTCTGCAGAGTGCATCAAGTAGAAAGAAGTTGAGTGTAAATACTGCAGGAAGACCGTTTCAACGACCGTCCAGCATAGCACAAAACAACTGTTCATAAATCCTAAATGAGGTAGAAGCTTGAATTAATCATGATACTGAGATTAGGTAGTATCGCCCAGCTATAACGCCAGTGTTTGTTTACGTTTCTCATGATGTATTGTTCATGCTCAGTGTCTTCTTCTCTTACTTTGGTGTGTGACTGCAGTATGTACAGGCCTGGCAGATAAACTACACTGTCTCTGTTTCTTCAGAAACTGATGTTTTCAAGCTGCTGTCAGGATTCCAGACTTTTTTCTCGGAACTTTAACTTTCATTTTAGAGTTCTGACTTTCACGGAATTAAAAAGAAATTCAACCTCTTTATTTTTCTATAAGATGATCTCCTCTTCTGCACAGTTTACTAATAAGACTGCTTTATTTTTCATTCTGCTATGATTTTGTCTATTGATTTTCATAAATGAACAATTGTAAACTAAATCACATTGTGTAGTGCTGTTGTTACTGTAATGACACTTGACACATTTTGGACTACTCTTTAAGCAAAGACACAATCAGTTATTACAATGTTAAAACATGGTCAGCATTGATCAATACCATTGTTCGGGCATTGGTGATGGTTATCAGTAGCAAAACGCCTGATTGAGGCATTCTAATCTGTATGACACCCATCATATTGTGAAATAAGTGGATGATACAACAGTGATGGGCCTCTTCAGGGTCGACCATGACCTGGCCTACAGAGAGGAAGTGGAGCATCTGGTGCAGCGACAGCAGCCAGATCCTGAACCTGGAC
This sequence comes from Scarus forsteni, assembly GCA_036419115.1. NCBI lineage: Eukaryota > Metazoa > Chordata > Actinopteri > Labriformes > Labridae > Scarus > Scarus forsteni. The sequence goes on along the minus strand of JAZDUH010000229.1, from coordinate 1,508,739 downwards.
AAGACCAAAGAAGTCACTGTCGACTTCAGGAAGACCAGAAACACTTCATTTCTCATCAACAACACGCCTATGGAGGTCATCAGCAGTACAAAGTTCCTGGACATGCACATCATGGACGGCCTCACCTGGTCCGTGGACACTGCATCACTGGTGAAGAGGACATAGCAGCAGAGGATGAGAAGAGCCCACCTGACCACACCCATCCTCACTGCGTTCTACAGGAGCACCACAGAGAGCGCCCTGACCAGCTGGATATCTGTGTGCTGTGGAGGCTGCAGTGCCTTTGACTTGAAGGATGTGAGGAGAGTGGTGAGGACAGCAGAGCTGATCATCAGGACTTCTCTCTCCTCCATCCAGCACATTGCACAGAGCTGCTGTGTGTCTCAGGCCAGGAAGACCTGCAGTGCCTCCTCACACCTCCATCATGGACTGTTTAACCTGCAGGTCTACAGCTTTGTCCCCCAAGCCATCAGACTTTTAAACACCTAAATCTCATTGCTGTTGTAAATAATGTCTGCTACTAGACTTAACTGTCTTACTGTACTTTTTTTTTCCAGCTGTAAATAATTAATTTGTAATGTTTAACATATACAGATATATTTAGATTCCCCTTGCAGTTTTTGCACATTTTAATGACAACTTGCACCATATAATGTTATATTTTCACTATGCTTAAATCTGTAAACTGTAAATGATGCAAACGAAATCTCCTTCTGTATACACGTGCTGCATACTGTATGACAGCTCTGTCTAAGGTTAAGTCTTAACCTTTTTTAACCGTTAATAGTGATGCTTAAAGTAAATTCTATATACTTTTTAATTCCAAAGTCTTGCTGTGTCAGGCTGCTGAGTATCCGTTTTTGCCACTGGCTGTTTATTAAGGCAAAAATTGTGGTAAAGTATGCCTTTGTTCCAATGTACACGAGACACATTTGAATTTTGTGTAATGAAGATTAAAAAAAATAAAGCTACAGATGAGCCTCGTCTGCATACTTTACATTTTCCGATGAAGATAAACACAAACTCTGTGTTTACCAGTCCATGGTGATATCAGACAGATTTTCAGAGCGGATAGTCAAGGAAAAGAGAAACTCGTCTTGGCTGTGTAAGTCTCAGTTATTAACACAAATGGCAGCTTGACACACTTTAAATCACTTGACTGATACTGCACATCCTGCTGTGTAACCATGAAAATGCCTGCATCACTGCGATCAGAAATGATATATTGTTCAGCTCCATGGGGCTCTCAGTTTCAGGGTCACAGTAGCTCACCATCACACAATAGTGATCACCATTACACCTGACATGTAATGATGGCAGCCACCAATTTCATATGTTTTGTAGAACTGTGCTGGGATACATGATGATGAGGACCATGCCCCCAGTGTGACATTTCTTACACCTTTTCTCTCTGTAAAGTCATAACCTTGATTTTTTTTCAGAACAAAACAGTGGTGAAATTTAAATAAAGACAAAGCCTTCACTTTCATATATTCTACAAACTTTTATGGGTGTTGTTACTTCATTAGGATTTAAAATTGGTGCAATTTTAATTACACCCACTGCTGTAGAGCAAAAGGTTTTGATAACGGAAAGGTTTTATAATTGTTCCCCAAAGGATGAACCTGAGGGGATTCTTAAGCCTTTTAGTTAATTATAGATGAAGGGGACAATATCATTTGGCTCCATAGTCAATTCAGTCCATTTTTAAATGTTTGATCCAAGTGTACTGATAATCATTGTATTTTATTATTTTTTAATTGGAAATGTGAAACTCACTGTCAGCTGCATAGGGATGGAAGCTATGGAGCAAAAAAATATATAAAGTAGGTATGCACAATATTATCAGAATAGTATTGTTATTGGTAGATAGTTGCCTTAAAAGCAAGTTATCAGTATCTGTGGTCCTGAACGTTTTTGCTCATATTTTCAGCTTTGCTTGTACAACTATATCTCATACATTGGCAGTATGTTCAAATGCACCATGTTTACCTCCCCAACATTAACATTACATCTGTCAGCATCACATAAAGGCATAATCTTCAAAGAAACAGGTCCGTTTTAGATAAGTAGAGGCTTTGTGCTCTCAACAAAAATATTCATATAGATCTTGGTGCTGGTGATAATCAGTCTGGAAGTACTGACACATCGGACATCAGCAACATGTTTGTGAAAAAGTACAATTTATGAAAATGCTCTTCGAAAACAATAAACCTCTATGTAGATTCAACATGTTCTTCATTTCACAGATTGCTGCCACTCAGGTAAAATCAGTAACTACATCATTAAATCACACTTGATAAAGATTTTTTTTAAGTTCATTTCAACTTTTTACCCCTTTAATCTGTTAGTAATGGTGTGGAGCTTGTAATTTAAAAACTGCACATTGTGTTTGTAATTTTCCATCATGCTACCAATTATGTAAGGAATGTGAACATAAAAGGAGTTTAATTTCTACTGATCCCACAGTCTTTGGGTGAGATTTATGCTGAAGTGTTGCTGAGATAACACATTATACCGATGGTGTGGGTTTCGCTGTTCTTTAAAGAGCCTCACAGTGGGGTCAAGCCCCTGATATTGCTATTTTGGAATTTGCAGGCTAAAATGTTTGGGTATGTGTGTTAGTCTACTTTACTTTAGTTATTTCAACCTATAAAATTACTGATTTCTTTCTCCAATGCTTCTTCCCCTGCAGATCTATGTTTCGTATGACTATGGGAAAACCTTCATACTTGTCTCAGAGAAATTTCAGCTCTCCGGAGCCAAATTCAAAGAGGGAGCCAAGCAGGTCATCTCCCAGTTCTACCACAGTCCTGCAGACAACAGACGGGTAAGTTACAGTCCTGAAAACAATGAATGGCCAGTGATTTAACACTTTCACGCAATGTTATTTGGTCCTTGTGTTTTGTAAGATTTTGGATCAAGTGTTTCCAGGTTTAGTTGTGTTTAAAAGAGCAGTGGACAACAGTTAATGTTGCTGAAAAACAAGAAAATTACAAATGAGGGCATTTCTAGTGCTGTCATATTTGGGATTAACAATTAATTTCTGTGTCAACCTATCAGAACTCATTTTAACTAGGGATGGGAATCAAAAATAACTCGAGTTGAGAGTCTATAATACCTATCTCAAGACAACAACATCGTTAATCTTTGTGTGCTTCAGTTCCTTTATCAGTTCCTTCTATTTTGTTCTGCACTCCTCCAAATTAATTACCTTAGTATACGTCCATGGTAGTTGCAGAGGTCAGACAGAGGTCAACATCTCTGATGGGACAGGACGAACTGAAGGAGGCAGGATAAAAATCGAACTTGATGGATTTTCTGTCAGGCTGTCCTGATTTCGTCTCAGAGAGGATCTTTATGTTGTCCACTAATGCCGAGGTCAGACTACACGATTTTTTTCATCTGTAAGAATGGTCCGTATGTCAGACTTGGTGACCACAGAGCTATAAATTTAAAGAAACGTAGACAATGGTATGTCAAATTCAGACAGTGTGCAGAAGTTTGAGTGCAATCTTTGATGGTAACAATAAACCAAAAAAGGGCACATGCTTGTCTATAGGACTTCTGTTCGGTTTTTAGTAGAGCTGAATCAGAGTTTGATAATCTGTAGGACTTTGCCAGTAATCCTTATTTTGATTTATATTTTAAATTATTTTTTATTTATAGCTATTTTTGCATCTTGGGCTATTAGCTGAAGCAATCAACGCTTTCCAGTGGTCAGAACTGATTGCAATTAAACATAAACGGCTGTTTTATTTTGATAAATCAAAGTTTTGTGGTATAACAACCTTGCTTTTAGCCTTTTTGGTGCTGTAGGATTAAGCTAAGGATGGCCTTCAAATTTACACCTATGAGTAGGGATGGGATTTTAGACCAATGCAGATATCGATCCAACTGAGGAGGGATTCTTTCCTATCGATTCTTGTTGATTTTTTGTGCGAGCAAAAGTTGGCCTACATGAGTTTTCAGTGGCAACAATTTCACAAATATAACGCACCTGATATTCAATGCTGTACTGCAGGGCTAAATGCTCCTGCGAGTTTCTTGTGTTATAACCCACTAAGTGTTTTGTGGTGTCATATTTATCAAAAAATGCCCCAATTTTGATAGCTTTTGCCCTTTGTCTGACATGATTACATTCTTGACGTTGATGTTATCATTTCTGCTGGCTGCCTGTGTTGACAGCGAGATGACCCTGATTTACAAGACATGCATAACAAAGTGGAAGGAATTGCAGGAAGTGAACATTTGTCCTCAAAGTTGGTCTTAAAAGCAGGAAAGATCGGCCAATTTTAGCAAGTTTGACAAAGTGTGATGGCTAAAGGAGTAGGTCAGAGCATCTCCAAAAGTGCAGCTCTCATGGGGTGTTCCAAGGAAGGCTGCAAGGACAAGTTCACAGGCTATGACATTTAGTAATAACTTTTATGTACTCTATTTGTCATTAAACCTTTGCAATCCATATTGTTATTTTCAGGTTGAAGGATGTTTCTTCCCATTACTTGTTTTTCTGTTATTGTGACCAACATTTTTTATGCCTCAATAAGAAAATGGTTGAAATATAGATTATTTATCTATCACCACTCACCTAGAACTTATCAGGATGGGATTTTTAGTACATTCCCCCAGCCCTTTCCATATGTCAAGAATGAACAATTTAGCCCTCCTCTAGAATCCCTTTTAATTAATTCTGCTGTCCATGATGCTGGCTAGAAAGTGAGCCCAATAAATCTTCTCCTTTAAGTATATTTAAGAGTCTGACAAAGTGCTGATATTAAAATAAAACTGCCCTGCTGAGTATAGTTGAGTTTTCTAGCTGCTCCGGGGTTCATTTCTGTCCAGCCCTGTGTATTTTCTTCAGCTTTGTGCTCTCCTGAACACTTGAACTGCCACTGATCCCTCTGGGACAGAATTAGAAAAGCTTGCCGAGTGCATTAGAGATCTGGCACCTCCACTTTATATTTGAAACACTGCAGTCAGAAATCACCGGAGCAGCTGAGAAACTCTTCAGCTGACACTTAGTGCTTCACTGACTTGTGTTTTCTGCTTCTCTGTGCCCTGATGATTATACAGAACGCAGTGGTTATTGGGGAAAACAGTGACACAGCACTTCAAAGTGAGCTGAGGAAAGTGGGATTAGCTCTGCACAATTACATAATCAAACTGTGTAATGCAGCGGGGGACTATGTGGTGGAGCACTGAGCTGGGAGGCTGCTTTGTGTTTTATTAGCTTGAAAGGGACAATATTTCAGCTCCAAGTATGGCTTAACGTTCATGCTGTGCAGTTTTAAGCCTCTGCACCAGCAGCAGCCAGGTATAGAGGCATTATGTTGATGGGTTTTGTTTCTGTTAGTTCATCCTCAATGTACTTGTTGTATTTCAGATTGACAGATTGTACTTGAAGAATAAGATACAAGAAAGATACCCTCAAAGATACTGCATTAGATAATTTTCTGTGGGTCAAGTGTGAAGATGTGGGAGGTCTGGTATGGCTGTGGGACAAACACAGTCATCATTTTTCAGGGTCACAGTTGCTTTTACCTCAAACCTTGTTGCAAAACATGAAACTCCACCTTTAAAGCAGCAAGATTTATTCCAATAACATTGCCGCAAAGACCACCAGCCTCTTCTGCTTGACCCACACCTATAAGTGTCACTGCCCAGCAGTTGTAAACCTTGCGTAGGCATTAAACCCAATAGGCAGCTTTTTTTTTCTTTTTTTCTTTTCTTTTCTTTTTTTTTTTTTTTTTTTAGGGGTATCAGGTTTCAGGGTTCAAAATCTGGTGCCAATGAAACACCAGCACATTTAGGACCAAACCAAATCACAACATAGATGACGATGCTTTATTTGGGTACCAATAACTAAGTTTGTTTTCACACCTATCGAAATTGTTTGGAAGAGTTGTTCCAATACATGTGGTCATTTCCTGTTTGGTGTGTCATTTGAAAATATGCTCCATCTCAATTCCATCCCAGTCTCATTAAAAACAACAGTGCTGAACCCTGGGACGGTTTGATTGCAGTGAGAATGTTTGGAAATGGGCAGAATGTTTCAAAATCAAGTTCAGAAGGTGATTGGATGATCATTCTGTCAATCACATTCATTAAGGACCAATCAGGTAATTTAGTAGGCGGTTACTATTTCCTCAGTGTAAAGGACAGGATGTTAGCTACTCCATAGAACAAACTTGTCAAAACCAGTGTTGATTTTGAAATCACTTTTTAATTTAGGTTTAGTTACAGTCTTTTGCCTAAATATTTTTTTATTTTTAGTCATTATTTAGTCATCTAAATTTAGTTTACTTTTAGTTGATGAAATTTAAACCATTGTAGTCAATTGAATTCTACATTAAATTTAGTCCGCTAAATATGATGTGTAAAGTGTAAGGCATTTGTGATGTTTGCCTGAATTTCTGAAGTCATTTTTTACACTTGGATGTAATGAAACATCTAAAACCTTTTTTTGAATGCTACGAACAGTTTAGTTGTATGGTAAGATGTGTCACACATTGTAATGTGTTGAACTGTATACTTGTTTATCCCCTTTATGAAACAATTACTCAACATGCAGATAGCTTAGCCTACTAATTCTTGACCCATAATGCGGACTCATAGTCATAGCAACACTGCCTGTGACGTAATGAGGTAAGCCCAACTTGGTTTTTGTGTGATCTGGTCCTCTTTCATACTACAGCTGTGTGAACATAAAGTGATCCAAAGGACTGATGCCTTTTTGTATCATTTTTTTATCAGCTGAGTCAGAGCAAAGCAGCCAAGCCAGAGGTGTGAAAAAAAAAAACGTACATATGTGTAAGAGAAAAAGATGCTGAAACTTCTCTGCACAGTGAAATATTTCCCTCTGACTAAAGAAACAGACATTACAGAAACAGAAACATCATGATCAGACCTTTACCTGGGGTCAACTTTATTAACAGTCTTTATTTTCTAAAAAGACATGGTTCAAGAGTGGCATATGCTTTGTTGCTGTTATAATAAACTTTAGTTAAGTATATAGTAAGCTGCATACCAAACTTTGTTTTTTATTAATGTGGGTTTTTTTTGCCTTTTCTTTTGCTCTAGTACCTTTTTGTTGACTCTACCAACAACTACCTGTGGAACACCTTCGACTTCTGTAAGAGCGTCCAGGGTTTCTCCCTGCCCTTCAAACCCACTGACCTGCTCCTCCACAACCGCAGATCAAACCTTGTACTCGGCTACGATGGATCACACCCGAACAAACAGGTAAAGACATACCTGCCCTGCGTCTATTAGACACTTTTCCTCCACAGAATGTAGCTGCATCTCACATTTTAAATGGAATCCTCTGTAAAAATCAGAAATATGACATGGACTATCCATTTTATGAAATGAACAGAAGAAACTCTTTTGTTTTTCCTCCAGCCATTTTGAAAATAAAGAGGTAGACTTTTTTTATCATACTCACAAATTCTTACTCTTATTCTGATCATAGCTTCTGATTAGGTGCCTAGACATCATATACTATATGCATTCATAACATGAGACATACAGTGCTTAAAAAATGATTAGACTGCCACCCATTGTAAGGTTTTTAGGCCCTGAATAAAAAGCATTTATAATTTTGTACCCCTCGAAAAATTGTTAATGACTTTATTATTTCTTGATTAGGATGTCAAATTATTGTTATTTACTGAAATTCCTGAGGAGAAAAAATGTTTTAGTGGTTGATTGTTGTGCTTGATTAGTTTTTAATTTGTCAGAGAAGCTCAGTGAGCCGGCTCAGAATTTGGGTATGAAAAGGAGAATTCCGTTTGAAATTCTTCAATCCTATTAAAAATGTGTGTTCAATGATCATAACATTTTTAGTTCTGACCACATTTTTGAGAGATTAAAAAAAAAAATTATTGTGTATCTTGTTTTTATGAAAGATGGTCTTCTAATGGTATTGAGCTCTGCATCCAAGTTTTATTAACCTATAACATAGTGTTAACCTAAAGATCATAAGTTTTACTAAGGCATTTAACGACCCCAGGCTTTACAAATACAACACTTTTTTGACTTGAACTAAGTTAATTTTCATATTTAATTTTTAATACAGTTTGGACTTTGTTTTACAGCCTTGACTCCATCCATATCTTGGAAGGCATTATTTCCTTAAAATGTTTATAACCACATCTGATCTGTTTTTTTTTTTTTTAGTTACTTTGATTGAAGAAAGACAGAAATGAACAGCTTGAAGATTTTGAGCTAATGTTCTGAGTGTAGAAATAGAACATTTTTTATTGATTACTGCCTGAATTATTTTTTTGAATGTTCATAATCATATTCTGACAATTAAAAGTATTTCGGTTTTCCTGAGAGTTTAAACTCAGACATTAATACTGTATTTACCTTAAAGCTACAGGGAAGAGTTTCCAGGAGGTTAAAAAGAGAATTTATATTACCGGGCACTTTGTATGACCTGCAAAAGTAAACATGAAAGCATCAACAATCAAAGAGGATTAATATCTCTAACTATGTGCAACAAGGTTATCCAGTAATTGTTGTATAAGGATTTAAATAAACAGTATAATCTGTTGATCATTGAATAAGAACTTTTTATCATTGAGGGTGGCTGAATTTTAGTGAAGAAATGACACTGAAGTACATTGTTTGAAGCATACTGCAATGGAAAGAAATGATGAATCATCAGTCCCCTGTGGCCTTGCTGTAGCTATTCTCTTAACATGATTCTTTTTATGCAAGACAGAAACCTTCGCTGTACCCAGAACAACCATGAGAAAGATTTATTTTCTTAGGTCATTCAGTGTTGTGAGGCTCCTCCTCTTGAAGTCATATAACTGATGCATGTGATGTTTGAAGATGCTGATTAAACATCATGGTTATAAAACAGGTTTATAACCCCAAGATGTTGAGTGATGTCCTACACAGTGCCCTAGATACCACAGTCTGATCTGTTGCACAGCTGGCATGATGACTGCAGGAATGTCACCTGAGCAGCTTATCTTTTGTCTCCGGTGCTGAGTCGGGAATCTGACAGCACATCTGACTAACCAGCAAAACCACACCTTAAAGATGACCTGAAACAAACCAACCACAGATATGTGTGTCATCCTGAATTTTGGTTGAGCTGCATAGTTTCAAAGTTTTGGTTGTCATGGGTGTGGACCCGGCTATGTCATGATGACTAGATTAATCGAGTTTATTTTAGGAACTTAAACAAATCAGTGGATTTGGGGGATTTGAGAAGGGAAGGCCAGCTTTGTGCGTAAGCTTAACATTATTATATATTCAAATTAACTGTGATAGGGCTGTGGCTCCTCTCAACTGGACAGCACTTGAATGCAAACCTCCACCAGTATTGCACACCGATATGTAGCTCACATATTGCTGTTACACCCATAAGTAACAGATCCATAATGAATTAACCCATATAATGTGATTCCTCAACCCCGAAAACCCACCCCTAGCTCTTAGAATCATTTTGATATCTTTATTATTTTGGCAATAACTGTGCTAAAACGATTGCTCCCTTATGATGGATATCTAGGTCACCACCAAAATCTCATCATTTTTAAGGTAGGCCATTAGCGACTGTACTGAGAACATCAGCAAAATCCACCTTGTAGTCTTTACACGATCATGCTTACAAACAAACAGGCAAGAACACAACCTCCTTGGGATAAGTAAAAATAAAATTTGAACATTTTTAGAACCTACATGCTAATATCCGAAGATATTCAAACCCCCTGCCAGCCTGGCTGCAACACAGACCCAAGGCATTAAGATCTGGTAATGTTACTTCGCCAGAGGCCACGCCGATGGACGGCGATGGACGGCATATCCTTGCATATTTATCTCACTGTCTTGATGGCCTTTTTCCAAGCTAATGACAGATGGACTTGCTAAGGGCGATGGGGTCGCACCTGGCTGAACACTTGGTGGGCCCTCCTCCTCTGATGCCCTACTTGGGTGGAAAATGTAGAAATCAGCCCAAGGATTTGCCAAAGACCAGTGTATACCAGCGTCTTTGCACATACTTGATACAACCCACACACAGTGCGGAGCCCAAAGTGCTTCCATGTGGTGCTCTTTAAATGTTGTTGTGCTGCTGCACTCTATATTTTCAATTCAAATGCATATTTACAATTGTGGTTCAAATCTTATTCTCAAGTTTGAACAAAAATTCATATATCAAGTATAAAGTGACAGCTCCTCACTGTGATGACCAGTTTTTGCAAACTCATTACTTTTGAAAGGTCAATGATGATGTTGAGAGCTGCTCTGGACAAATACTCCTGGCAGATCAACAAACAAATGTGCATCATTATCCCAATTTGGATATGTCAAGCTTTATATTTTACATCACTCTCAAAGTTAGTACAATACATACCTCTAATTCACCTTTAAATCATGTAGAAAATACTTTCACTCTTGCATATTTGTATTTTCAGGGAGTTCATTCATTTGAGGTTGGGTTAAGTTGGAAATGCTTCACTTCCAGTCCTTTTGTGCTGCTTCTAAATTTTCATCTCTAACCTGATTTTGTACCTAACACAGAAAATATGGTTACCAAGAAGGAAGCTATTAGTTGCCAAGGTTTCAGCATGGAAGAATTTTGGTTTCTTTGTCTTGATCTAAAGCACAATTCACCAAACAGCTCCTCTGTACTCTCAAAACACGTGCCAGAGCCAAAATGAAAAGGAATGAGCTTGACCTACATTTTAACAGTTCACCATCCCCCTCCTCTTCTTCTCCTACCTCCATGTCCTCCTCTCACCGTCTCTCTCTCTCCTTCTCTCCTCTTGTAGTTGTGGAAATCAGATGACTTTGGGGAGACGTGGGTTTTGATCCAAGAACACGTGAAGACCTACTTTTGGTAAGACACACTTGCTGTCTAAGGATATATAGAAAAATGCATATGATAAATGCTGTGAACCTTCTGCTCCGTTCAAAGCCCACAGTATATGTTGGGTTCAGAGAACACAGTCTTCCTTCAGTATAAGAAAGTCACTGTCATAAAAATTAAACTGATAAGGGCATACAAGGGTTTTAAATTCCCAAAAGCCTGGTCAAACTCAGAATGATCACAGGGGTTTAAGTGCATTGCACACAAATGAAACTGAAACTTCTCTAAGCTGTCCACCAAAAAAGTCTCAAATACATAATCATAGACTTTCTGACTATGAGATACCAAAACCTTACATTTGATATTAGATAAAAAAAAGACATTATGCTCAGAAGTCTGTACATTCTGTAAACCGTGAGGTTCAAGGAGGACAAACCTTTACCAAGGCTTCGTTGGGTGAGTTCGCAAACATGCGGAAAACAGTCCTATCATGCAATGTGAACAAATCTTTGAAAAAAACTTTGATCCATATCACTAATTGGATCACCATCAAACTCATATCACCAAATCTGTTTAAGGCTTTTTTCATTATTACAAAACATTCCTGCAACTGCATTTGGAACTTTGCTAAACTTTTTAAATGATCTTGCTCACAGATGGATGGACAATAAAAGAAAAAGATCTAAAAACAAACAGACAAAGGTTGTATAAATACGTACTAAATCTTTTTAAAAGTCCTTTTCAAATTTATGTTAATAAACATTCTGAACTATTTGACTTTTTGTTCACACGTTTGTTCACAAAGTAATGAACCTCACCTCATCCTTGGATCTAAATGACAGAGCCTTTTGGAGGGTCATGTTTTATATCAAATCACGGCACTCACCTGTTTCTGAACTGTTCCAAACAGGTGTTTTTTTTTAACAACCCTCAACTCCATGTCTTTGTTGCCCTGTCCCAGCTTTTTTGGAATGTGCTTCAGGCATCAAATTGATAATGATTTAATGTTTGCTAAAAAAAAAAAAAAAAACTTAGTGAAGCATGTGAGGGTGTTTAGTGTGAACATAGGTCAAAGGATTGCAAATCATTGCATTCTGTTTTTCTTTACATCTGACTCCATGTCTAACTTGTAGTGCCGATAGATCTCCCTGATTCAATGTCCGTAATCAGACAGATCCGTCTTGCCAAGCTCCAATCTACAGGGATGAGAGCGGCCCAAAGCGGCACAGCCCAATCAGCATTCTTGAGAGCAGGAAGAGGGTCGGAGCTACAAGTGAGATGACATAAGAAGAATCTGCTGGTACTGAGATTAGCATAGATGCTGACAGCTTCAGTAGCAGTTTTATCAGATCTGGACTGCATTTCTTTGTTAAATGAGAAAAAAAATCAGCTCTACAACCTTGTCTGTAGAAAGGGTGTTGTAGCTCCAGTTCAGACATGTTTTGGCAGTGTTTTTCCCACAAAGCAGTGCTGGCCTGTAACACTGTCTGATTGGCCCATAGTAAATTTGATTGATAGAATTTTTTCCAATCACCTACCAGATACGCATTTAAAAGATTCTGCCCATTTCCAAACACTTTCTATGGACTAGTGAAATATACTGAAAAGCCCATCTGGTGTGTTGGGTCAACACAATGTCCTAACTTCACTGGATTTGAAATGTGCGATGAATAGGAGCAAATCCAGTATTAGCTCACACTAAGTTGAATGTATGCAGTCAAGGTGGAACATGTCTAAACAGAATTTAGCATTGCAGTGAAGTCATTACTGGAATTTTAGTTATTAGTTAAATTAATCATCACATAGAGGAAATTCAGCAGGCAGCTCAAGGACCTTCGACACCTTCAAACAGATTAAAAGGATAAAAAAGATCCAGTTAGGTTTTGTTTTCCTCTGATGTTATAAATGGTGAATTCACTCTGTTTGTCTTTAAGGAGGGGTGCAGGAGAAGCTTCATTATTGGAGTCGCTGAACAGGATCAGACATGAGGGCTGGACTGGTTCATGTTTACTTTCACTTTGCTCGGCACTTACCGTAAATGAATGTGTTTGTGTGTGTATGTGAGACAAGCTAGCCACGACCCAAGTGCTTCTTTGTTCTCATAGCACCTAAAGCAAAGCTCAGACAGAAAAAAACAAAAGCTTGAATGTGTTTTCATGTATTATAGCAGCTTATGGCTCAGGGGCTGCAGCTTCAGTTGTGTTTGATTAATAATTAATGATCAACAAAGCCTCCGGTAACCGACAGAAATGGCTGCCTGTATGCAAATGATGTGCTTTTTGCATGTGTTGTTTGATTGATGTTTGTGCTCTGGTCGGTAGAATAAACAGTTATGAAAACTCAAAAATGTGATTTTAAAGTCAAACAAAAACAGGATTATAACCTCAGCCAGTAACAATTTATTTTTATGTACACTTTGTTTGTTAGTTTGGGAACAGGATAAATCAAAAAGTTCTCTATAGATTTTGATGAAATATTCATGGAATATTGGTCATTGCACAAGGGAGAAGTGAATAGATTTTGGAGCTTGTCTGAATCAGCATGTGGATCCATCATTTTTTAAAATTTATTGTTTACATTGAAGATGTGGCTTATTTCCACTTTTTGCTTATGAATCAGAAAATTATTAACATGTTTTCACTTAAATTTCAGATATTGTAAGTCAGAGAATTAGAAAAAAGTGATTGGATTTTGGTGATGTTCCAAATCTTCATATGCGTTCAGAATTTTTTCATTGAGCTGTTTACATTGCAAGTGCAGTTTTCCACATTTTAGCTAACAAATCAAAAAACTCTAGCAAATTTTGATGACATCCTCAGGAGATACTGATCATGACACTTGGAAGAAGTCTTTACAATTTGCTGTTTGATTCTCGGGGATTTGCTAGCATTACGGGACAGGGCAGTTTTCCACATTTTTGCCAATTACTCAAAAACTTTTGATCAGATTTACAGGAAATGTTGATCATAACACGAATAAGAAGCGGTGAGATTTTGGTGGGGATCTAAATCTGTATGTGGTAGTGGAATTTTAAAGGATTTTCTATTATTGAGAGACATGGCAGTTTTGTAACTTTGGCAAATAACTACATGCAGTACAGTCTGGATGGATCTTCATGACTTTTTAAGAGGATGATGATCATGTAACAAGAAAGAAGTGGTTATATGTTGGTGGTGATCCAATATAGGGTGGAATTTTTTCAAGGAATCATTAACATTGCAAAATGGGGCAGTTTACCCCACTTTTTTGTCTCCGGCTCCTTATAATGTTGTTTTTTTTTTTTGGCATATTGAAGTTCTACTTGACTTTTTACTACTTTGCACTGCTGTGCAAAATGAAAATTTTTACAAATTTTCAACTGGTCTTAAGATTATAAATTAGATTGTATAAACTTGCTGTCATATATATGATACATTCTATGTGATCTTCATTTATGGCTTGTTGCTATTATTAATGTGTGTACAGTCCATCCATTTGGTGCAGGCAGCCTTTATATTTCTGTCTAAATATATGCAAGTGTCGCCCCTGATGTTCTGAAAGGATGAATTGTACTTTTGGAAATAAGTCAAAAATTCATTTTGGCTCTGAAGTAAAGCAAATGTTTCTCCTATGATAGATTAAAATAACTGATTCAGATTCTTTATAAACCCACTGTGAAAGGGGCTAGTAAAAAGCTTGGTGTTAGAGTAGTAAAAGAGGAGGCACTGCTGCCAACAGCCACACAATGAAAGCAGTGATTGCATTTTCACTTTGACGCCAAGTTCCTCCGCAGTTTCACCCGGCTGGTTTAGATTTAAATGAAGAAGAGAAACTTTCGAAACAACTGCAGGGAAAAAAGAGCAAAATAGCTCTGAACAGGGCAGTCAGACCACTCATGTATCTGTTTATGATACACACGATGATAAACAAGACATCAGCTGGAGCTACGTACTTGTGAATGGTGCTTTGTTAATTTATAATCATACACTTTTTTTATTTTCACTCCTATGTAAATATTTACATCAGAACCAGGCAACCAATGCATAATGAAAACAAATTGAGATCTAGTAGCTTAGACTGCACACTGAGATGGTCTTGGGCCTCTTCATTCAAATAGGTTTGGAGGTATAAACTGAATTGAAAGTGGTGTACATTAAAGACAAACACTGTTGTTATCCTTCAGTAAGCAAAGACAAAAAGCAGCTTATTCAAGTCTGACAATTATTTTTCTCTGATTATGGTAAAGTCAAAATTGATATCATGTTAAAAGGTGAAAAATTAAGCAGCCCTGTTCATTTGACAGGGTTTTAGCAATATCTGTCTTCATCTCATTATTATTTGGATCAGGGATGAGCAACTTTGATTACCAGAGGGGGCATATTAGGTTTGTTCACAATATCAAAGGGAGGCCTAAGTAACACATTTTCTTGGGTTTGTTTACACATGTTGTCTCTTTTCAGTATTTTTTGTAATGCCTCTAAAAGTTTTACAGAACAGCTCATTATAGTGTGTTTTTATATTGCTATTTGTATGTTTTTCTAGCAGATTTTGCCATGTTTTAATATGGATTATATGTTTCTTTCATAGTTGAAATTGCCTGGCTGCATTGATAGAGAAGGTGGGCTGTGTGTGCCCCCGGGCCGCTCGCTGTCCACCACTTATTTAGGTTGTCTATATTTGCACCAGGAGGTGCACAGTGGTAACAACAGGTATTGATGTTGCCTCACAGCAAAAAGGATGCAGGATTGACTCCTAGTTCAGATGGAGCCTTTCTTTATGGAGTTTGCATGCTCTCCTGTGCATGTGTGGGTCTCTTGCAGGTAGTTCGGTTTCCTCCCGTTTATCAAATACATGCTTGTTGCTCAGTTAATGTGTGACTCAAATTGCCCTAAGGTGTAAATGGTTGTCCGTCTCTCTTTGTCAACTCTGTGATTGTTTGACAAGTGGTCCGGTGTGTACACTGCCTCTCGCCTAATGTCAGCTGGACTAGACTCAATCCTGACCCTTAAAGGGATCAATCTGAGTAGATAATAAATGGATGGATGGATATCAGTACCATTTTTTAAGGATGCATCCAGTGGCGGTTCTAGACCAATTTCACAGGGGGGGGCAGGCTGGGGCCAAGGGTGTCGTCAGAGGGACACATTCAATCCCGACAAAAGAAACTGAGAAGTGTTCCTCCATTTAAAATATTTAGTCTAATGTAATACAAAATACTAGTAAAAGTATTTCAGTTGCAGGAGTTTATTTGTTTATTTATTTTGTTAAATTTATTGTATGTTAGTTAAATTTTTTCAACAATATGTCCAAAGAAATTGTTAAATAAACAAAATAAGACATTGTTTTTGTCTTCATCAACAACACGGTGTTCAAGCCTTGAACACATTTACTTCAGAACAAAATTTAAAAACAGTATTGGTAATTGTTTCTGTAGCAATTCGGACAATAAAAACAATGAGAGCATCCACTATACCCTTTTAGTGATACAAATTTGTGATACAAAGTCACAGTTATCACTACTTTATTTTTAAATCAATACATCTACAAAAGAACACCAAACTAAAAGTAATAACAGCCGACATAAATGAATCTATGATTTCTGGACAGAAAAATCTCACTAGAGAAATCTGAAACAGTGTCATATTTAACTCGTATTGTACAGTCACCAAACGTAATTACATCATTGAAAAATATTTATTTGTGTTTACAATGGGGATTTTTTGTGGGATCAACTTTATGGAAGGGGGAAAGGATGAGTGGTGCAGTCTGGTTTATTCTAGTGGGTATACTCTGACATACTCTGATGGGTGTTTTTGTCCTCTTAGGGCCTCCATACACTGAAGACATATTTGCCACATTTTTACCTGATTTATACACCGTCCACTGAAAACAGCTCTGAGACCCACTTATGGGCCTCCACCCACAGGTTGAGAACCACTGCACTAGTAGATGTTATTTGAAGCTTAATACTTACAGATTGTTCTTATATCATGGAGCATAAGTGATGCAGGAAGCCTCTGGGTGAATTTATCATTTAGAAAACAGTGCCTCAGTGAAAACAGCTGCCCAGAATTGGACTGAGAGTTTTGATTCATTAACAGGCCGACTCGTCATTTTTTAAGTATTTTCGTTAAGTTAAACAGAGCACATGAGCTATGAAGACACAGTTTGAATCATAAAAACACACTGAGTGACTGACGGTCCCTCACTGTCCCTGTGATCTTGGCGCCTGTCTGCGTCTTTACGCTCGCCTGCATACAGAGGAGTGCGCGCACAGACTCCGAGGGAAAGTTCAAGACACACAGCCACGCTATACTAATCTCTGCGCATTTTGTTGTTGTTACAAGATATTTCAGGGCGTTTTTTCTTGTGGGGCACCACGTATGCTACACTCCTGCGGCCCCCATGGGATTTGTACCCATAAACCCAGCGTAAAAAATCGGAGGTGTGGCGCGAGCGAGAGCGCGTGAAACCAGTCAAAGGCGTGCGTATCACAACCGGTGCGTAAAACTTGGTAGACCACATCAACCTCTGTGCTTTTATCAACCTCCTATTAACTCAAGTTGGTCAACAACATTTCCTGGTCTTACTGTGCAAAAATTACACAAACAACACAGCTTTACTCACCACAATTCTCTGTGGTAAGTCTTCTTGTATCACTGTGATGATTCTGTCGGCATATTCTCTTTTTCTCCCAAGAGGTTCTGGCAGTGTAGCACCTAAGGGGTCTGACTGGAACCCAGTGTCGCATCATTTGTTCCGCTTATTACATCAGCGGGACACCACAGCCTTTAATGATTGTATATGCTTGGTGTGGAGGGGGGGGGCCACAGGGGGGTCCAGGCTCAGTTTTACAGGGGCACAGGCCCCTGTTGGCCCCTCCCCAGAACCGCCACTGGATGCATCAGACAGCACTGATACTGACAGACTTTGGCGACTTGTGCCATTACAGCATGTCAGCAATTGTCAGACCCAAATATAAACTTATGAAACAACAATGACCTTGTATAAATTAGGTAGGTAGTCGGATCTTCATGCTGAACGTTTTTGATCATGTTTCAAGTTCTGTTGGCTGATGTTAAATGTAGATGTTGACATGAAAATGCAGAATCTTCTGACAGAAATTAAATTAAGAGTTACGTTCTCAAATAAATTGATACGATTAATTTATGGACATGCAACAGAAGTAATCAACGGATTGGCTCCATGGGCTTATCATAAAACATGAGAAAGTAAAAGATCAAATAATATATGTTGCTTACAGAAAAATACAGCAGCTTTTTTGTACATGCAATATATCCTAGTGTTAAGTTTTAAGCAAGGTTGGGAAAGGATTTTGAAGCATACTCTGACACAGTCCCATCGTGAAAGCTTCCAATCAAAATCTGGAGTTTATCTTTCCACCTTTCAGATCCTCTGATCATTTCGTCCCTGATGGCATGCAGTGGTCAGCAGCTAAGATTTGATAGTCTGTTAAAGCTGCCCGCTGCAGGCTACACCCGCCAAAAGAAACTGCAAATAATCTGAGGACAAAGGCAGCACAAATAAAGATTGTGAGGACAAAGGCAGCACAAATAAAGATTGATCTGAACCCAAACTCTCCCCCCTCAGGCCCCCTGTGGCTCCATCCAATTTGGGTCTAATCCTGTTTGTTCTGGCTGCAGGGAGGGGGTCTTCTGTCATGCTGCAGATCAGTCTGCAGGCTTCGCTGCTGGGTACGTTTTTGAACCCAATCTGAGGTGTCGACCCCCCCAGTCCTGAATCCTAATCTTCTGATCCAAGTGCTCAGAGACAGACTGAGGGCGGCAATCCTCTGTGCATACAGTGAGACCAACAATCCCTTTCTCTCGTGGATTACAGGCAGAAAACAAATCCTGCACAGGCTTCTTTTAAATGCCAGAAGACAAAGACGCGTAAGCAAGATGTTTGGAGGTGTAAGGTTAACAAGGAAACTGTTGGATCAGGGGGAAGAGGGTCAGACAGGGAGTTTCTTTTTTGGTTCATTAAGCAGAACAAAGAACATATTGAGAATGAAGCTTTTCCTTTTCCTTGACGCAAACTGCTGTTGGTTGTTTAAAGAAGAGGTTCTGTACACAAGCAAGAGATAGCACACAGACCAAAATGTAATAAAAACAAGAAAATGATTTCTTTAAAAATTGTTACTTACTTCCTTCTTTTACTACCTGTCCCTTTACTTGTGCCTTCCTTCCTTCTCTCACTCTCCTCCCCTTTGTGTATCACACTTTTTTCTATTTCGTTGGTTCGTTCTTTCTTCCCATCTTTACCGTCCTGCAGTTTCTTTCCCCTCCTCTTTCTTTCACTTTCCGTGCTGTAAGCCTTTGTGGCACCCTCTCTTCCTTACTCCTTGCCTGCATTTCTTTGTTCCCCTCTCCTCTTTACTGCCTTCCCTGAGCTCCCCCCTTTCTGTCTTGATGCTCCTCTCTTTTTTCTGTTTCTCCCTTACTACCCTCATTTTATCCTTCAATCCTGTTTCCTCTCCTTTGCTCTTTGTCTTCTTTTCATTCCTTCACTACTCTCCATTTGTTTTTCCATCCCTCCCATCCCCCTGACTTCCATTAACTTTTTCTTTCCATCATGTCGCCTGTCTTTTGATTTTGTTTGTATGTTTGTTTCCATTTTCTTCTCTTCCCTTCTGTTCCTCCTCTCTATCCTCCCCTTACCTTTCCTTCCACCCTCACTTCCATTCCCTTCTTTTCCTTTCCTTATGCCCCTCTGCCTTCCTGTCTTCTTTCCTGCGTTTCTCTGTTTCCTCCCCATCATATTGTACTGCCTTTTCTGCCTTTCCAACTTCCCTTTCGTTCTGTGTTGAGTTTTCCCTGTGCATGTTTGAGTTTTTTCTGGACACTTATCTTCTCTAACCTGACACACCAGATTGACAGTTCAATATACTGGGACATCTGATAAACAGAAAGTGCTTAGATTGGGCAGAACCTTTCAAATACGCATCTGGAAGGTGAATGGACAATTGTTCTGTCGCACATGTTCATTATTGGCAAATCAGATGATGAAGTAGGCCAGCATTAAAGCCTCAGGGGAAGTATATTATGTGATCCACATTGCACAGCACACTCCTGCCAAAACCTGTCAGAAGAAGGGCAAAAATGTCTTTTCCATTGATATATGTTTTTGCTGTTGTGCTTTGTTCTTTATTTGATAAAGAATATATTTACAGTTTTGATAAAGTGGCTACTGAAGCAGGCAATTTTGGCATTAAGCCTCGCATGACATCTTTGTCTGATTGCGGACATGGAATCAGAAGGATCTAGATGCATTGCAGTACTACCAGACAAAAAACATTTGCATTATGTCAATTGCTGGCTCTAAATTTCCACAAGATGTGAGTGTCTGTAAATGGTTGTATGTCTCTCTATTGGTAGTTCTCAAAAGAGTGGCAGAGCACATTGGTGTGCTTGGGAGTCAGTACCTTATATGATGGAATTTCTGTATAGATTTGCAAATTCAGAAACTTAAAAAAATCCCATTTAAATCATCAAGGGTTCTCTAGTTATCAGAATTGGCAGGTTGGGATAAATATCAAAATAGACCCTTTAAGAATTCCTAAAAATCATCAATGTTTGAGCTTCTTGGTACTGTTATGGGGGGTCATTGTTCCAGAGAACAGGGCTGTTTTATTATATCCTGTGCATTAGTAATTTATCAGAAATTGTTCCAGAGAACAGGGCTGTTTTATTATATCCTGTGCATTAGTAATTTATCAGATCTGTAAGAGGGTCATATGATTCAACCTAATCCAAATCTTCTTCTTAACTTGTTCCAGAGAACAGGGCTGTTTTATTATATCCTGTGCATTAGTAATTTAAACAAGTGTTATCTCAAAATTTACAATAAATAAAGCAATCAATCAATCAATCTTTTTGTATAGCGCCAATTCATAACAAGTGTTATATGGATACACATATATGCATAAATACATATATACATATAAAGATACACATATACATATGTATACAAATATATATACATCCAACACCCAACATGAATCCATATAGCCAATCATGAATCGCTCCATCATGGCGGCAAGAAAAAACCTTCTGTTAAGCAGCAGGAAATCATGAATGTGGATCCCAGTCTCATGATGAACAGCAAATCCACACGATGCTGTGTTGGGTGTGAGGGCAAAGGAAGGGAGGTAGGAGGAGACAAGTGGACTAAAGTAAGAACTAAAGTTAGGGACAGATCCATGAACGATAGACCTGTCATCTGATTTATTAGAGTTTAGCCTCTTGAGATGCTACATCTCATTTTCAGGAGGGTCCTCATGTCTGAATGGTTGTGGTGATCATTTTATAGAAGTATAAGCAATGATATTCTTACTGAAAATAAGAATTTATGGTAGTGACGAACTCATGGGTGCCCAGACCACAAGTGCATCCCAACCATATTTGTCTCCGTAAAGTATAAATGTGTTAAAGGCCTCTTGAGATGTGACATCCCATTTTCAGAGGGACCTCATGCCTATGTGGTAATTAAAAAGTAGATACTGTAGATGTATTGATCATGGATATGGAGATCATGCTAATATCTACATGAACAGTTATAATGATAATGGGAATGGGGTGTTCCTAATAAAATGTCCAACTATGTGTCAACTTGGAAATAACCATTCATCATCATGTAAAATCAAGCAGAAATATACTCTTAAATAAATCCAGCATTAGTTGTTTCATTAGTTACACAGCCGTTTGTCATTTTTAGTTTTTGCCTGGTCTTTGGTGTGCCTTGGGCAAAAATGTTTGAAAACTGATGCTCTATTTAATGGCCCTGTGATTGACTGGTTACAAGTTTAGGGTGTTCCCTGCCTAATGTCACGGACAGGCTCCAGCCAAGACATCAGTTAAACAGCCCTCCATGAATCCCAAAAGAGAAAAGTTGGTATAGTTAAGGGATTAATGAATTCTGCATGTCTGTGTAGATTCTTAGTCATCCCGGTCATAACTGTCTGATGCTGATCCTAGTGGCAACGTGACTGGTTCAGATTCAGAGACTGTGATTTTCAGCTCAAAGAATAGCCAGAATATAAAATAACCTTTAAAATGCAGGTAGTCTGGTCACCTGAGTCGTTGGCGTCCTTGTCCTAGTCCCCCCTGTAGGTGTGACTGATGGGCGTTTTCTGGGTTGTTTGGGTCACGTGCTCTGTGGTCCGTTTTTCTCTGGTGAAGTTGTTGTTTGGATTGTTTATAAAAAGAATCCAAAACTGGATTTTATGTCGGAGATAGATGGAGCCGATTGTTTCTTAACTGGACTTGAAGAGTCTCCCTCAGTCATTTTCATGCCCTTTCTCCTGCGAACACTGCCCTCGAGGCATGAGCCTTACACACTTACTCATCTGTCTCTCTGTGTATGTTTGAACAGGCCATGGCTGCAGACAGTATCTTAAAGTCACACTGTGAAGATTGGTCTGTTTTGCTTTCAGATTAATAGTGCTCTCTCGCACCTCGCTTTTTAGAATATGCATTGCAACCACTGAACTCTACAGTCGCCGGTATGTGCCTATAAGCTTTGTCACTTTTGGGGGGGGGGGGCTTTTTTGCAGACGAAGATTCCTGCTCCCATGTCATAAGTATGATCTTGCATTG
The DNA here is from genome assembly GCA_036419115.1 of Scarus forsteni. Taxonomy (NCBI): domain Eukaryota; kingdom Metazoa; phylum Chordata; class Actinopteri; order Labriformes; family Labridae; genus Scarus; species Scarus forsteni. The sequence goes on along the minus strand of JAZDUH010000229.1, from coordinate 1,486,314 downwards.
TGAACCAAAGTACAGTGTAGGCTTTTAAATTCTCCATTTCAGTCGAGTCAAAGGTCAAGGTCATTTGGCCTAATAGTTACCCGTTGCCAATGAACGTAATATATTACTCAAGAATATTTTAAAGGGGTATGTGGGAACAAAAAGGGTCGGGGTCCACTGTTAACTCCCGATCTTGTCATCATAATTTGACACAATTTGAAGATTTTTGTCTCATTTGTTGTCTTGTGCCTGCTTTTGTGTGAACAGTTAATATTTTTAGGTCAAACGTGACAGCAACTAGAAATTACTCCAGCTCGATTCACCTTTTTCACTTAAATATTAATTGTAGACCAAGTCGAGCCTCAAAACTGCAAGGTGGTAATTTTTGTAGCGTGTTATATCAAATGTCTTTGGTGTTGATGAAAGACAGAAATACTTATGTCAGATTCGTTAACATGGTGTATTCTCCAGAGGAGAAGCTTTCTCTTTAACATTTTAGGGAAACCCAAATCAAAAGACAAACAGTAGTGACAGAAAAAGAGACGCTGCCAGGGTGTTTAGGAAGTGCTTCGAGCGTGCAGAGATGAATTCAAAGGAAGAGACGGAGACAGACTGCCAATGGCCTTCTGTGCACTCTCAGCCCAGACAGCGTCCATCAGTTAAACAGGAACCTTTGAAAGAATGCCACAGAGGCTGAGCAGGGCCGAGACACACTGCAGCCTCTGTTCAGCTCTCCAGAGTCTGCAGGAAAACACACTGATTTAGAAGGCAGACGATAACAGGCAGTGAACCTCCTCCATTCACTCAGACTGGCTCTTCGTGCCACTGTGTCAGAGCAGCGACGACGTACACTGGAGGTCACAAATAGTCTGGTCATGCTGTTCACACACAGATGGATATTTTCAGCTAGAACATCCCGATGGCCCCCTCTGCGTTTTTACATTTATTACTTTAATATTTTGAAATTTATGAAGTAAAAAAGACAAATTAGGGATGCTTCACCTTTCACACTGCTCATACAACAAAAATAATTCAGGTTTTTAAATCAGGGTTTTAATAGTGGAATTTAAACTTTGATTTATTACTACTAAAAATGTTTTAAAATTATCTGCCCAAGTAGAGAAACAGCTCTGTTTTCTGATTGTCCTCAAAACTTAAAAAAAGTTCTGTAACCCATTCTGAAGTATAAGAATCCGCTATGTCAGCAGATGCTCATGCACACTCGTGGCAATAAGATGGCGTAAATATAAGGAGTTAATACTGAGATGCAGTTTAGATTACTGATAAAAGGTGAAAAGTGTTTTATTTTGCCACAGAATGGCAGTGGAGAGTTTTTACTGATATCAGAAGTGCCAGTATTTCTGAACCATTATCTCAGATATCGATAATAATATTTTTGTTACTGGCATAAATTCTCCACTTAATAATAATGACCTGTTCCTCTCCTGGTGAGAGTTTATTGGATTCGAAATGGGTGTAAAGCAAGAAAACCATCATTTTGTTCTCTACTAATTTGACCGTTTATTGTTAAAAGTTAATTTTCAGTGATGAAGAAGTAAAACATTCTGATACACTTGAACTTTCTACCAATAATACAACCAATACATGTGATATATTAGGACAATTTTTATTTCTAAAATGTGGGCAGAAACTTTCATATCTACCAACACTTATAATCAGAAATTTAGGGAATTATCTGCTGATTCCGAAATTATCAGATACTAATGTGCATCACCAGAGTTTATCACTGGTTATATGACAGACTTTTATTGAAGAGAGTCAAATATGTAAATTGGCAATTTGAGGCTATGTTCACACTGAAGATCTTAATGCTCAATTCTGATAATTTGTTGAAATCCATTTTTTGTATAGTTGTTCACATTTTAATTTAAAGGGGACTGCCATCAGACTTCAGCATAAACTGTTTACAGCCCTGAAGTGACCCACAAGCGCAGAATAAAATTTAATGTCACACGCAGCAAGCTGTGTCCATGGAAGTGGACATGGATGCTGCACATGTCCGTGTGCGTATCTGTTTTGAAGTCATTATGCAATCAGAGCTGACTAAATTCTGACAAAATATGTAGTGGTTGGATTGTGACATGAAGGGCTTCACTGACACAAAGTTCATCCATAATTGTTCTGTCCATCATTTACACTGGATATTACCACGTCCCACCTCCTCCAGCGCAGATTTGTGATATATGTCTCCCTTCAATAACGTAAAAGTTGCATTAAATGATCCATGACCGTTCAGAGGTGGCTTTGAAAAACACAATACACGTGAAACTTAGTTAGGACCACATATGAAAGTGGCCCAGGTCTGATCTGTGCTGTATAGGCTGAAATAAAAAATCTGATTTGGATCATATATGAACAAAAACAAAACAATATATTGGCCACTTTTGCCTGCAGTTTGAACTTAGCCTAAGTTTCCATCAAACACTCGGAAAATAGTTACATAACACGCTGGAAGTCATGCAACTGTCATTGCACAGATGGGACTACTGCCCATGTTCACGTTACAGTTGCGATTTATAAGCGATATTTTGTCCAGTTCTAGTTTTATTGACAACAGAGCCATTGTTGATTCTGCTCAGTGATCCAGTTGTAAGCAAACAGGCTTGAATAACCCTATAAACAGCAGTTAGACAATGGACAATAGTTGTCACATAAACTCTCTTTTTTTTTTTAGTAAATAACTTTCAGAATATTTTAGAATCTCCTAAATTTTTTGGAATAAACATCCCAAAATAAATAGTTTCATTTTGAATGTTGTCTATCCATCAATCATAAACATTTTCTTTCTCACAACTAATAAACAAATCTTTGCTGAGTTAAGCACGCATAAGATTTTGTTTTGACATGAGGTTAAAAATGCAGACAGAATTTTAAAAGGAAATAAGACAGTATTTTCTCTTTGATGTAGAAAGTAGGTCTACGTGAGCCGGTGGGTGAAGGACGAGTGTTAAAATTTTTATGTATACATACTTGCTCTCCATTAAGGAACCACTAAGATACTGTGCAAGGATGGAGGACAGGGCTCACTGGAATCATTTCAAACAGAAAGTCTCAAGACTAAAGCACTCTTTTGTTATTTTTCCCATCCTTCTTTCCATTCTCCTAGGGGTGTGGAGCCTTACGACCCCCCCACCACAGTCCTGGTGCAGCGACATGAGCCTCAGGGCGTCTCCACCATCCTCAGCAGCACCGACTTCTTCCAGAGTGAACTCAACCGCCGCGTCATCCTGGAGCAGGTCGACAGCTTCCAGCTCAGAGAGAAGTACATGTTCGCCACCACCACACGGGTAAGAGAGCAGAGGAGAGTTTAAACGTTTGCTAATGACTTTACTTTTAGTTAACTTGGGAAGGTGAGCTGTCGACCAGTGTCGCCATCTTCAGCTTCTCCAGCATTCTTCAACCTTAAGTCTTCTAACCTCCGAACCTGTTGTTTTAATTAATTTTATCATCCATATCTGTTTATGAATATAGGTGGATGTTTGTCATACGCATGTGCTCTGTTTATTGGTAAGTTGTCTTGGTTTTTGTGAAGTGTCGATGGGTTTTTTAGCATGATGATTTTGGACCATGTTACCTTTCAGTGGATAGGACAGCTGAAGAGAGACAGGAGATGTTGGGAAGAGGTACTTGTGAATCATCTGCCGTGAAAACCCAGTGTCTTTGAAATGCTTTGTGTGGTATTGTTGGTTGTTAAACAAATTGGCCTCTTTTGGCAAGACATGTGACATAAGCACTGGGCTGACACATGCCCTATTGTTCTATTGTTTAAGACAGAAAGATAGTGTAAAGTGTAAAATTAGAAAGAGCAGTCTTCGTTGTTTTGCTATGAAATTTGAAGGACAATCAGTATTACTAACAAGCTATAAGTGCTCAGAGAGAACATTCCTCTGCTGAGGCATTTACAGTCCGTGTCTGTTCAGGTGAATACTCTTGCAGCCCTGATCCAGACTGAGGTCTAGAATATATGATCTTACACCTTAAACCTTAAGTGAAGAGACTCACGTGAACATAGCTACCCATGAAATGCTGGAGCAAGTAAGATTTGACGTCAGGATTTTTTTTTCTCCAAATATATCTGGTCCCCTGATTCAGAAAGAAATCCAGATGGAGTCAGATCCCTATAATATTCTGGATCAGTTCAAATTTACTTGCCTTTGTAATGTCATTAATAAAATAACTTTAAGGCTGCAACAATCACTTGCTGAGTTATCACCAAAATGTTGACATCTGCGCAATGTTGCAATGTTGCAATGTTGCAATGTTGACAATTCCCCCCAAAATATGCTGGATCCAGATCTGTATTTATCTCTTTTTCCTTGTGCCATCACCAACATTCACAGCAAATTTAATCAAAACCCACTGAGAACTTTTTGAGTTATCTTTCCGACAGATGGAGGCATACACACAACCGCCTAGCCAGAGGTGCATAGGCAACTACAATGAGGCTTGTAAGAGTACATGCCGGCCTATTTTACACCTGTGCCTCAACGAATTTGTGTGTTATGATTCTGGCAGATGAAAAAACAAATGTATTCTTATTTTCAAAAGGAGATTTGAAACAATAGTAAATTTAGTAGAGCTGATGTGGAGTTTGGCCTAAATTGTTGGTTAGTTTTTAAATAAAATATGTTATTTTTATTTTTAAGTCGTTATTTTTATGTTTTCATCAGTTTCCTCTAGATCACACTTTTTCCATCATTCCTCCTTTTAGGAACTCAAAGTCCACACAGAAATGTGATGTAGCTACAGAGTAAAACCTGATCTTGCTGTGTACTAACAAACATTCTGAAAAGCTGTCATTGTATTACAGCAGAGTTAAGCAGTCTAGTGAGCAGCCGGTTTTCTACCTCAGCATAATGCTCCGAGTCGAACAGACGCTGGATCAATATTTGGCTGTTGGTCACATGAAGCTCTGTGTGTTTGTCACTATGAGTCTCAAGTGTTTGTGCAGAGAAAGCCTCGATCAGGCTGCAGACAAACAAACAGCCAAGCAGATGGAGAGGAGAGTTTGGATCTCATCTCCTCTGTTGATCCGCAGCCTGTCTCGGACAGATTTTGCTTTCCTCCATGTCCTGTGTCAGCCTCAGCGTGGGCCGAAAGCAGCCTGGAGATTCAGAAACAGTCGACTGTAAACAGCAGAGGTCGGCTGTGAAGGATTAGTCTAATCTGATAATTGATATCAGATGGTAAAGGATGTCAAGTTAATGCATGAAGCTGTACATTTAATTTGTGAGGGAAGAAAGGAATTAATAGCAACAGCCTGAAGTGCTTGTTATTAAAACCAGCCAGGGAGTTCCACAAGCCGCAGCACCTCTGTTCATGAGGTTTTAGTCAAACAATCCCAATAGATCGTGTGGGAAATGTGTGCAGTAATGTCATCTGTTGTCCTCTAGGGAGGCATCAAGAATCAAACTTAAAGGAACACTACACCCAAACAACGATTTGGCCTCATTTTCTACTCACCCTCATGCTGAACAACACTGTGGAGTAGTTTTGGAACATCTAGGATGCAGCCGGAGATCTGGGGGTATACTCGCTGTCCACTGCCATTGATATCATGACTTAGATACAAGCCCGAACGAACAGTGTCCTTAAAAGTCCACAAAAAGTCGGCAATATTCCTCCATACTGCTCGTGCGCTGTAATCCAAGTGTCCTGAGCGGGTAACGTCCACCATTTACTCGAAACGACATCATTTAGCACATGTTTATAGCCTAAACAGTACTACTTCGCATTTCTATGATACACTTACGGGTGCTTACGGGAGCCGCGGATGACCAAAACCAAAGGAACGCGACTCTGCAATAACTAGAAGCGTAGAACAAGAAACAAGAACAGAAGAAATGCCACATTCTGCTGACCCCTCTTGTGTCTGTCCACGGCTCCGTCGCTCACAGCAGAATGTGGGATTTCTTGTTCTACGCCCCTAGTTATTGCAGAGTGTGCATTCGTTTGTTTGGTCAGCCGCGGCTCCCGTAGGCACCCGTAATGCGAAGTAGTACTGTTTAGGCTATAAACATGTGCTAAATGATGTCGTTTCGAGTAAATGGTGGACGTTACCCGCTCAGGACACTTGGATTACAGCGCACGAGCAGTATGGAGGAATATTGAATTTTTGTGGACTTTTAAGGACACTGTTCGTTCGGGCTCTTATCTTAGTCATGATATCAATGTCAGTGGACAGCGAGGATCCCCCCAGATCTCCGGCTGCATCCTAGATGTTCCAAAACTACTCCACAGTGTTGTTCAGCATGAGGGTGAGTAGAAAATGAGGCCAAATCGTTGTTTGGGTGTAGTATTCCTTTAAGTGTTTTTTAAACTACAGTGTAAGCATGTACAGTGCCACTTAAAAGGTAGACTTTTTGATTTGAGACCTAAATAAAGTTTTTGACACTAATAAACACTAGAGATGTTGCAGGATATGCTTTTGAAAGTTTCATCCCATGTCCAAACACTTTTCATGGGCTTTTGTTCAGATGGACCAGTCAAATATATTGAATGGTCCATATTTTATGTTATTGTTGATAAGCTCTTAAACATATCAAGACACTGAAAAGAATGAAATCAGGCAGTTTTGCCTTAATGTTTTTTTCTTTTTTCTTTTTTCACCAATGCCCTTTTCACAACAGTGAATTTTTATGCTGTAGCTTAATTGCAACAAGACTGCTTCATTGAAAAGTGTCTTTCCTATTGATGTTTCACTTACTTTTAATTGAAACCAAAAGGTTCATTTTCTTGTAGTTTAATCTCTTAATATCTCAAGAAAGCTTCATTTGTGCTCCTTCTTTGTAGGGGATTTTTTTTAACTTGCTTGTTCAGGAATGCCTGAATGACTGTATTATTTTGACATCGCGTCGCTGTAACCTTAAAAATGTCACAGGAGACTGTCAATGATTAATAATCAATAAAACGTATGTATGGCAGGCCTATGGAACCATTTTTCTTTCAAATTTTTTAGTCAGAACAATATTTTCTGCATTGATCCCTGAAAACAGTGCTGTGTAACTTGTTTCATCAACTTTTTGTCTGCGGATATAAGCCCATACTCACAAACTTATAAGCCCATTACTAAGACTGCCAATCTTTAATGTGCAGTTTACTGATCTCTTGCTCTCTCTTCTGAATATAGTCACTGCTGGATCTAAAAAGCAAGATGAGGTTTCAGGTTACACCACAGAGCTACATCCTGAATTCTGTCATTTAGTGGCTCTTTGCAAACATCTTCCATGCTTGAGTCTAGAACTACAGTCTGTTCATTTGTGCTCTGTGAGGGATTGATGTTTCCCCAGGTTATTACTTTCAGTGCAATACTTTATTGATTACTTTAAATGAATGTAATTATTTAACCTTCTGGTGTATTTTCAGACGTATCTACATGCTCTGAAATTGTGTTGTCATGTGTTTGTGCAGTTGTGTGAGGTGTAATTAAATGTGCACATGCACACAGGCAGTGTTTAACACTGAGCTAATGAAGTCAGAGCGATACAGAGTAGCCTTAATACATCCCAGTGGCTAATGTGGTTTAGACTAATGAGTAAATCCGCATTTACAATTACTTCTGTGGGCTCATGAAAACACTGAGTTCAACCTCAAAGTGTTCAGAAGGAAACAGCTGCTGAAGTTAGTTTTTTTTTTACCACAAAGACTAGAAGTGGTCTAGGGAGGACAGCATGTGGAGAGTTTGAGCCTGCAGAGGCCACTGACTACTTTAATATAAAACACTGTTCAGGGTTCTACAAAGATCCTGAAAAAGTCCTGGAAAGCCTTGAAAACCATAAAAAATCTTGTATTTGTCAAACAACAAAAGTCACCCTGATTTAAAGTAATTTGTCTAGGTTTGTCTTAGTTGAATGGATGTTTGGAATCCATACTATCTTTGGTTTAAATATGTCTGAAATTATAAAGTATCTGTACTTTATGTACAACAGAGATTTATTTAAAAAAAAAAAACATGCAGAGAAAATGTTAACGACCATTTTAAGTGGGTAAGTTTCCATTGTTTTGTCAGTATTTGGGAGTTTGACTGCACTTAATTACCTTCGCCAGGAGGTTATGTTATTGCTGGCATCTGTTTGTTTGTTTGTTTCTCTGTTAGATCCATAACTCAAAAGTTATGGATGGATTTCGATGAAATTTCCAGGAAATGTCCGAATCACCATCTGGATTTTCCATGACGAAAAGTGTGATTTTCATGAATAACTACTGAACTGAAATAGATCTCATTATGAATCCAATCACTAATGGTATGTTTTCATGGTCAAGGAATCAAAATATTTAGATGAAATAAAGGTAGGACTAATATTTATGATGAAATTCACAATATGGGTGAGGACTGTGGCGCTGGTGGAGGTTTGTGCTCTCCGAGAATTTGGAATAGGTGTTCATGACCAGGGATGGAATCAGCATTTCTGAAACCCTAAAAATTAAAGTCAGGGTTAACTAAGGTTTGGAATTATGGATACTGCTATTTACTGCAGTCTGACAAAGCGTCATTTTATTCTGCCACTGGTGCACAAACTAGTTTACAGGGATGAAATTTAGCTCATACATTCAATGAAAATATATTTCAGAAATGCATAAAATGTTTAAATTTATTTCAACATGCTTTATTCAGTGCTTACTAGTTCTGTCAATACATATCTATAGATTTTGACAATGACACACATCATTAAGGAGCATCAATAAGGATATTAATATAAACATGATCCCCATCCTTGTCGAGGACTGCCTTTTTTGTTGCCATGGTATCAAACCATAGACTCCATGTATCAAACAGGTATATCTATGTACTATATCTATGTATCCCTCCATCACATGCACAGATTATTCTAGAACCTTGGGCTGTTGAAACCACATTTTTGAGCCCATGGACGACATAAAGTGGAGATGAACTGGATTATTCAGTTAAATAATACATTTGTTAATTCAAATTACCTCCAATTTCCAGCTAAATCCCATAAATAACTTTAATTCTCATTATTTCCATGAAATGTTTCCCCTTGGCAACCCTATTTGTATCATAATATAGTTCATAATTATGATACTATGACAAGCCTACAATTAATTACCTTACAGTTCCCTCTGAAACACACTACTGACATTCACACACACACACACACACACACACACACACACACACACACACACACACAGGGCCCCTTTGCCTGTCGGTGTTGTGTGTTGTGACTGACCTGCTGCTGACCTCCAGAGCTGATGAGACGACCACACTGCACAGACAAAGTCCAGCCCAGAGCACAGACACCACCTCTGAGCATGTGCAGAAATGACTGCGCAGGAATGAAACAGATCCAGACTGCCCTGTCACAAAGCATCAGCTCCATTAGCCCCCTCCATGCTATCAGAGGTATCAGTTTGTATTCTTCCCTGTTCTTCTGCTGTAAAGAGGGCATGTTTCTGCTGGTGCAGTCCCAGTGTCTCTCTGTTCCTCTGCCTTTACTCTCGCTCTAATAGGATTAGAATAATGGAATATCACAAGTGCTTTTGGCAGCACCAAGCTGCTTAAGCTAATTAAAGAGCCTGAAATGGAGAGTTTTATCTAACAATAGGGATCCTGAGGAAAAGAGCGTTAATCAGACGTTAAAGAGCGCAGCCTTTTTCTCCCACTTAGGAGACCCAGGAAAGATAACATGCTAAGAAGATGTAATGGGGGTGTTGATAAGGCCTATCCCTTCCCTTCCCCCCAATCTGTTAGTTTTACTTTCTCATTTAGATTTAAGTCAGACAGAGAAGAGACAGGAAGGGAGGATTGAAGGAGGAATGATAAATCACGTCATGCAGCAGCATGCTTTCAAGTGGATTCAGGAGTTTTTTGCATCTTAAACAATTCTGCTCAGTCACTCAGACGGTGGAGAATTCCTGGCAGTGTTGTCCTCTGTGTTTTGGTATTTCACAGGAAATACCCAGAAGATGTAAGTTGTTGTAAAGAGTTGATATTTCTGTCTTCTGTGGCTGCTCAGTGGAGACATTTATACTGTTATTTACTGAAAACATTCACTTTCACTCTGAGAAAGTTGCTAAAATGTCTTTTCTGTGGGGACTAGAAAGTCAAAAAATGTAAAGATGTTTCTCCTTGGTGCTGCTGTGAGGTTTCTCTTCAGAACACGAAGTTTAAGGTTTCTTTTTACCCAAAAGTCCCCTCACATCCTACATCCTTGTACGAAATCCATTCTTCTATTTTCTTCACTTATCCAAGCCTGTTCATGGCAGCAAAAGCCAAGCAGGTCAATCCAGATGCTCCTCGCCCCAGTGTTCTTGTCCATCTCTGTTTGAGGGGTCTCTGGGCCAAAGGGGACATCATGTCCCTGCAGTGAGTTCTGTGTTTTAGCCAGGGTCTCCCTCTACTGGGTTTTGATAGAACATCCATAAAGGGAGTTGACCATAAGGTGACTGAACCATGTCAACTGACCTCTTTAAATTTGAAAAAGCAGCAGCTCTACCCTTAGCTCACTTTTGATGTCTTAGGTCCCATTTATATGACAATGAAAATGATTAAAAATGCAGAGTTTTTGATGCATTTGTGCCCCCCTGTTTATTCGAGAACAGTGCCCTATGCGCTATGGGAGGATGCCGGAGTGCCCAGAGGAAACCCATGCATGCACAAGTTAGTCAGGTTTCATTCTTGATCGACTCAGGAATTAGACCAGCAACTTTCTTGCTGTGATGCATGTGTGCTAACCGCTGCACCAGCTGGATCAGTGGCGCTCTGAATATAAAATGTAGAAGTTGTTTTAACAGTGAAGGTTTTGTGTCATTGTGTCCTTGGCTACCTCTCATTTTTGTTCTCAGAACCTCCAGTCAAAAGCATGCTCATTATTTAGTGTATCTGCTGACCAGGGAGCAAACATAATGCTGATACAACAACACTGTGCCGGGCCAGACTGGTGCCAAAGCAAGAACCGATTAAGTCAGGGGGTTGGGGGCAGACTTATTGTGCCCATAAATGATTTCTACCTTTGAATTACACTTAACAGCAATTTAATCTGGTGTAACATGAGTATATTTAAAGCTTGATAACATTTATTGCTATACCTTTCATTCATGGTTAAGAATCAAATATTCTCTGATAATTACCTGTCTAATGTCATGTAATCACCGTTGTAGCTATTGCAACACAAACAGCTGGTCTGTATAAGGGGAGAGGAACATCAAGGTTGAGCAACTTGATCTGCTGTCCCCTGATGGATGTAAGAGTGGATGGATGGATGGACAACTGCTCTTTAAATTCATTTAAATAAAGTGATAACCTGGGCTGCGTGATGGTGCAGCAGGCCTTTCTGTGTGGTGTTTGAATGTTCGTCTCAGTCAGGTGTAGGTTTTATGTGGGTATGCAGGCCTCTCCCCGATGACCAAAAACATGTTTGTTAGTTTAACTGGTGACTCTTAACTGCTCTTTGGTATAGGTGTTTGAATGGTTGTATATCTCTGCATCAGCCTTGTGATTGGCTGGAAACCATTCACCACCTCTTTTAAGCTTTCCGAATTATTATTATCCTGTGGTCACCAAGTGTCTAACTCTTCATGGTTCTTTCTTTAAAAAGTTTCTGCTTAGCTCGCAACTAAGTCTAGCAACTATTTAAACATTAAAATCAAAATCGACTTTACTGATGAAGACAATATTGTCTTCCCCAACATCTTGTTTGGAACTATACTGATTTATATCAAAATCCCAGTCACCATTTTTGCTTTTCAAAGACCTCCATGTATCTACCCTAAGATTGAAACAGTATTCATCTACACAAACACCCTGGATCCACTTGATCGGCAGTGTTAAAGAAAATGTGTTGCCTTCATGCTGCAAGGAAGTCTATTTGAATAATAACGCTGCCTGAGGTGTGTGGCCGGTGGTCATAAATATGTAAGAGCTGATCCCTGTGACACAAGCTGGCGTAGAACAGACGGCAGAGTCTCACTATAGAAAATGTGAAGCACATAAAAGCCTGAAAGGCTTGAACTGTGCAGCAGAAGACCCTCTGCCCTCGTGGGATTTGACCTGTGGCATTTCCAGCCTGTTTCTGTGTCAGTGCATGAGCCTCTGGTTATATTCAAATGTCATCTTTCAGAAAAAGCATTGAGTTACCATGCAATGTTCTTCAGGGTCAGTCATAAACAGATGGCACCTTACAGCTGTTTACAGTGTGAGCTCTTACTGTGCAGGCTCATGTGTAAGGAAGGAATATTAAGTTTAATGTAAATCTTTAATTACTTTATTATTATCTTTAATATGTTTAGTGAAACTCCAAATGGTTTGAGAGATATATTGGCTTTAGAATTACTTGAGCAACTAGTATTTTAACACAACTTTAGGTGCTGCTACAGCTTACTAGAGGATTGAATGCTACATCACCATTTTACAACACAAAATATTCAATAAGTTCAAGACAACAGTGAAACTACAGCTCTTTGTTGTAAAAGGTTTGATTGCCAATTTTAGGGGATTTTGGTGGCTCTGAAAGAAGGGATGTAGCTGTTAAATAATGATTGCTTGAGTATGTTCACAGTTATGCATGCTCTAAAAAAATTTCACATGCTAAGTACCCTGATCCTCCTCTATTCTCAATACTACATCCCTCTCTATCTGTCTCTCTATTCTCTATCTTGACATACTTTATATGAACAGTGCTAGAGAAATCCTCCTCTTGTTTCATCAGAGAAATGAGCATCAGCCCTAGTCCAGTTTTGAAGCCATGAATTCAAGCTGGACCAGACATACACCCCTGTGTCACCTGTGATTTTCTTTTAATTACAGATTAACGGCGAATAAGATCAATGATGGCACATTGTACGTAATGATGATTCAGAATCATTGATGAATTGATCATACCAGGCTCTCAATGGCTTAGTCTTCTTGCAAATAGTGGGAAATATTTAAATCAACTTGACTTCTGTAAAGACGTGATTTTTTTAGTCTCTTGTCTTTAAGTACCTTAAAGTGACTGTGAGGAGTTTCTAAGTAATTACAAAAAAGTCTCACTTTTAGATATATGCCTGATCGAAATACACACTTTAAGATGAGTTTTATAGCATCAAAATAGGTTATCTATAAATGCTATTCCTTAGCTTCGCGGTCAGGTCGGACAGGGCTGGACTGGATACTCAACTTCGGGAACAAGACAATTAACACTAGAGCAAATTAATATTATTCGGACACGTCTTAGAGCACCAGGCTGTAAGTAGCGATATATCTATATATAAGATATATCTTTACATGTCTCTATTAAGGAACCTGCAGCAGAAGACACAGTCACATGGGGCTGAACACTTGTGAGGAGCCTGCAGATTTGTCATGGATGAGGAGTAAGCCAGCTGCTTGCACATAATCACCACACATCCTGGTCTTTCATTTTATATTTATCATCAGCAGTGCAGAACCAGAATATTGATATTTCAGTGGTATTGTCTGTTAAAATCGGCATTTCCTCACCTCCATTTTCTCAAAATGTGAAGCCTTTTTTAAAAAGGTATTAAAATCATCATTTTTATCATTTTTAAAGCACACAGAATAGTTTCTAATCAGTGTTCTTTATATAAAACATGGTACTTGTGACATTTGAAACCTGTATTGTTTGTCCCAGTGACAGAAATAATAACAATATGTGACAGGGAGAGGGACAGTAAAATGGCTGAATGTCTGCTGCATTCTAATGGCTTCAGAATTTACTGTTGTATTGATATTCTTTTTTTTTCCTTAGCCAGTAGTGACATGTATGTTGATTGCCCTGAAAACCTGTGCTGGTTGATTTTTTTCAAAGCAGAAAATCCAAAGGAATTGATAAAGAATTGATAGATGAGCAGAATTGATTATGACATTGGTATAAAATCGTTTTGAGGCTTGTCCCAAGGCACACCATTGTGTCCTGCCACACCATTTGAAGACCACTGCCATATTTCATGTCACGCCCCCAGGTAGAGGGGTTATTATCCTGATCACGGCAGCCTTGGTTCAGTCCCAGCCTGTGACTTCTTGAGCCAAGTTATTTCCTCACTCTCTCTCCTCCTGGTTTCCAGCATTGTCCACAGAGGCACAATTAAGGCACAAATGCAAAAAATGTATTTTAAAAAATTAAAGGTGACTCCTTTATCAGGCTATACAGGATGCCTCTGAGCACTACGAGGACAAACACTGACTATTACTGATGTACACATCGACACGTCTTACTTATGGAGATAGTGGTATCTGCAGACAAAAAACCCTATCATTTTAGCAGTCCTTGTAAAATGTAAATCCCTTCACACTTGGACAAAGCCAAATTTGATGCTCCTACTTTCACTGTAAAAACCTACAGCAATCAGCAACTTCCATCCTAATGCACTTGTGCTGGATTTTACAAATTCTCTGTGTGTTCGTGTGTGTGTGCAGACGTGTGTGTCCCTTGGAAGGATTTGTTTCCATCCTTGAGAGCCTGAGCATCCCTCGTCTCCAGCAGAGCGTTTCTGCCTTTACTATTCTGTCTATTGATTTATCTAGCGTGGTGCTCGCGATCGACTGTGTGCTGTGAGGTGAAAGCAAAGCAGATACGACACAGACACAATGGGAGAAAGCTTAGCGAGAGAGAGACTAATGGAGGTTCAGCAAAAAGAAAAACAGTATAGATAGTATATAGAAGAGGAAAAGGGCAGAAAAACACAAAGTTTAAAGGTCTCCTTGGTTTAGATAATGAAAAAAACAGAAGTTGACAGGTTTGGTTATATAAAAAGTTAGAATTTGGAGTTCAACCTTTTACCTCATATTATTAGGGTTTTCTGGTCAGTTTGTTTTATGATTGGAGTGGAAAATGTCTCCCATCTATTTGCACATGTAAGTGGCAAAGTGATTTTATTTTTTTCCACAGAGACCACAGATTTTACTGCAGCTGTAACAGTAACAAAGCCACACATTCCTCCTGTTTTCTCAATATGATCCTCACTAAAATCTCAAATCCCTGAAGTGAAACGTGGTTTTCAGGCTGAGGATCAACTCAGCCTGGGTGGCAAATGCTCTCAATCAAATAGAACAGAGCAATGTTCAACAATTACGCCTCCAAGGAATGTAGTTCTAAGGATCCTGCGCTGCTGTAAGGCATGAGGGCAAGCATAGAACTGTAGAAGATGCAATGAGCCCTAGACAGTATTATCATGTTTCTGCTTTGGCGGATTGCAGATGCATTCTAGTTCTTCAATATCTAACAGTCTAATCGAGGATGACAATATCCTCGTCTAAAAGACTCATGCAAATGCTGGGAATCAAAATGCAGCACAAAACTCACTGGCCTTATTAAATTCAGGAGTCTTGGAAACAGTTCTAGATTGGAAGTCATTGTGCACAAGCCTACTGATAAATTGTGTTTGTGACAGCTCTGCTTGTACATTACTGTTTTGAAAAGCAATTTCTTGTTATTTAACCTTTATTTTACTAGTAGTGTTCTCAATGAGATACTAACATCTCATTTACAAGAGAGTTCTGACTAAGACAGTGGCGCCCAAAGATTTCTTCAAACATCAAATCAGCATTCAGGCATAACACAAATGCAATGCTATGGTCAAATGATCCTTAATTCTGTTTTTAAAAGTCTCTAAACTAATACAACACTCTAGTTTAAAGTAATTCATACCAAGATAATGGAGTAATAACACTTCAAGCTCTTTTTCCAGAGACAGAGTGACTTTGAGGAACAATACACATGATGAATCCATGAGACTGAAGGCCATAGCCACTGACACAGGCGTCAGTCGAGAACATAGAGAAGAGGGCAGTTCATGTAGTATAGCCCTATAGAGATGATGTACCTATGTTCCATCCTATGTCAAATAAGGAGGAAACTATTTCATTCAAGAGTCAAGACACAATGATGTGTGCAAAAACCCAGATCAGAGACGCAACACAAAGCAGCATGATACACAGAGACCAACATTTTCAGCGAGGATGAAGTGGCATGCATGGAAAGAGTGTCAATACCATAATCAATTACAGACAGGAATGCTGCTTGAATCAGTTATTAATTGAATAGATCATTTCAGTGTCTGTATTTTTGTGCATGTGGGTAAGGATGAAAAGCAAAACGTCCTTTATTATGCAGTGTATGAATCATTCAAATGTCAGCACTCATGCGCATGGCGGATAGTTAAAAGCGTCAGGGATTAAATAGGAATCTGAGTCACTTTTCCAGAGAAAATCAAGAGGAATCTGACCAGAAACTGAGTCTATTTCCTCACTGATCTGTCATACACACAAATGAACATGAGACGTGTTCAGTATGCTGCCATATCCTTCTACACATGCTTGTAATTCATAAAAGATCAGAGCTCATCCCCCTCCAGCACTCAGCTTTCAAATGCATTTCTAATGACAATGAAGACGTGTCCTCAAAGTCCCTCTTTCCCATATTCTCTCTCTCTCTCTCACTCACACCGATTATTGTACGCCACTGGGAGTCCTTTTAAGTCTGCTCTTTTAATGTTTTCTGACTCAGCTGTCGGGCCCGGCACAGCTGGTATATCAGGACAGAAAAGCATCATTAGGAGAGTCAATGTTACCGAAATCTGTTGTCCTTAACCTCACTGATTAGGGGACAGTCCTGTCCAGATGTCTACTTCATTGTTACTGGTGTTTCTCTGCATCATGGGGTTCAATTCAGCCTCCAAATGGACAAATCTACCCTCTCTCTTCATATCCACAAACTTGGGAAAATGTTTGCAGTGACTTCTCTGTGGATAAACATATCCCACAGCTCACAAAATAGCCTTCCTCCATCTTAAAACAGAGCCCACCTGCATCCATTAATCCCCTTTACTGCTGCAGAAACCCAGGTTAAAGCATACATTACATCTGAGGTTTTCCATTTGTCCACAGTCATGCCACAGTATTATTTTTCTCTGTTTCTGAGCTCCTGAAAAGTTCTTTTTGAAGATAATGTTAGATCAGTGTTGTTTGTTTGGGGGATTTGATACAGCTTATGCATTATTTCTAAGTTGGGGCATCTGTTTTGTAAATGGCTGCCTGTAAAATTTTGGAGTTTTTGTCATAAACAACAAGCAGCTGACTGAGCCCTGATGTCTCTTTCTGTCTGTCTCTGTGTCCTCTCCAGAAACTTTTTGGCAGCCATGAACCTTCATCTGTTCAGCTATGGGTCTCCTACAACCGCCAGCCAATGAAAGCTGCCCAGTTCATGACAAGGCATCCAATCACAGTGAGTGTCTTTTACACATACTGCAGCAACAGTCGAGAAATGCAGGGCAAATGGAAGCCTAATTTTGATAAAATATGGTAATCACCTATGTTGTGGTCTTGGTATTTGAAAAGTAAATCTTGTATTATTGTTTAGTTTTTAAGAACAAGTTAATTTCAGAGGAAAGAACAGAACTTAACTTGATCCAGCAGCTGGTATAGTTATTTCTTCTTTGTATGGACTTTGCCATTTGGTGTAACATGAGTAAATCAACAGAAAGTAAAATGTTCTCAACAGTAAGGCATACCAAGACAGCGGAGCAGAAAAAATAGTGTCATCTGCATACAGATGGAAATTACATTTAGTTACATGAGAGACAATGTAATTGATTTGGGTTGGAAACAAGACAGGATCCAGAACGTATCCTAGTGGTACACCTTTTATAGAAAATCTAATGTGGTATTTTCAGCCTTAAACCCCTGAAAGAAAGGTAATTATGGAGTCATTTACCACCTGGGACGATGAGGACAGTGTTAAGGTGCTTACACACTGTACACTACTTGTACTACCTCGGCGACCACCCTCCATGCAAAGTCAATGTACAGCCGTGACGGGGCGGGGCTAACCCTCCCTCGATGTGTTCGTTGCGTACAAGACGATCACTTCACACGTTGCACAATGTCGAAGTTAAAAAAAAGTTGATCTTTTCAGGCGATGTCGTGTGTGGCTGTGCGGCAACAGCCAATCAGCGATGTGTGCGTGTGACGGTACCTGTGACAGGCAGTTTTTCATCCGGACTACAGAGGAACAATTTATGTCCGTGTGGAAACATTAGTCCGTGAGGACCGCAGAAAACTCACAGATAATGTTGCTGCAGTGCATCAGCTGCAGTGTTTTGTGTTTGTTAAGTGAGTGAAAAGGATACAGTTGGAATAATGTCCACTTATACATCCTATTATAAGATATATGATATGACCACGGAGAAACTCGAGTGAACATGACGTCACTGAGCGACGGCCGGCGGCAACGGTGACCAAAATGAGGTATTTATGGATATACGACGATACTTCAGTGGGCAACGCAATTTTGACCGCGGTGTGAATGCAGCATTGTACAGCATCTGAATAAGACCATTATCAATTGTAACCATGAAATGGATTTTGGGAAATAAGATAACAAGCTGTGTGCACACAAAACATCAACAGTATGAATCCAGTGAAGAACTGTAGTTGGAATTTTTCTTTTATGCCTCATATGCAAATCATCACCTATATATAATTTTTATTCAATTTTCCCTCTGAGTCTGTGTTCGCTATGTTATTTGATTCATATTCTATCTGAAATTTATCTGTTTCATGCAGTCAAATGAATTCTTTTTTAGTTACAGAAAAGCAAAGTTGGAGTCATTTTGTTTCATTTTGTACTCGAAACTTGAAACCAGTGAACTGCATCTGAACAGCATGCTTCTAATTTCTAAAAGTATTTGAACTGTCGACTTCTTGGTTTTGCTAGAGGAACCACCTACACCTAACAGGGCAAAAGGAGACAATGCTAGGGCTGTAGTATCCAGTATTCACAACAGTACCAATCTTATCGTACTGCAATAAAAGAGGACACTAACTTTCTCCCTTTTTTTCTCATTCAAACAGGAGTACTACATAGCTGATGCTTCAGAGGACCAGGTGTTTGTGTGTGTGAACCACCAGAACAACGTCACACACCTCTATATCTCAGACACACAGGGCCTGTCCTTCTCTCTGTCTCTGGAGAACGTGTTGTACTACAGTCCTGAAGGCTCTGGCAGCAACACACTCATCAGGTAACACACATTAACACACTGTTGTCAGGATTACAAACAGTCCTCTGCGCAATTACAAACTCAGCAAAAAGTCAGTTTGTGTTTAAATTCTGATGTTGAGGTAGATGGATTTTTATTTTAAAGTTAAGAGGGGCAAGACATTTTAGATATTTAGATTTTAAAAACAAATCTTGATACGTTATATCCCACAAAGGTGTCATCTCTGCCCGTACAGTTGAACTATACAGTCCAAATGAGGCTGCCATCTCTGTACACTTCCAGGAGCTTTAAATGAAAACAGGTTCACTTGGAACAGAGCTGATCCCTGTCACTGTGGCTAATGTTCAGGCTAATGCCGTGTACTTCATACAGCCTCACTTCAAACTATCACTTTAAAGCAGTAAACTAGAACATTAAACTAGAAAAAAATCAGTCATAAAGAATGATAAACAATGAGCAATATTATACAAATATTGGTCATATAGCCGAGTATGTACCACTAAATGTAACACTTTGACTTGGTTCTTAATTGTATTAAGATGTGTGAGCAGAGAAAAGGGACATTTAAACCTTTACAGCAGACTTGATTGTGTTATGCATTTTTCTAGCTTTGAAGGTGGTGGCAAAAAGACGTTTGATTCAAAAATCTGATAACTGCCCACTGATGTGTCTTTATTTAATAACAGACACCCATTGATATGGAACTGTGCCCTGGTCTGACCTCTCAGTGCTGTTGTCATTGTTTTTCTTGCTTTGTCTTTTCTATAATCACATCACTGTGATGCTGTATTGTTTTGTCTGGAGCAGTCACAGCATTGACACAGGTGTTTGTCTGCAAAATATGATTCCGGTTTCTGTGACACTTTGTCCTCTGCTAATGAAATTATCCCTCAGCTGTTTATGTGACACAAGGCTCCATGTAAAAGCTCTGTTAAGACAAGTTTTTTTATTTGCAATGATGCAGACTTTTGTAGCATTTGAGTCATGAAGTTAAACATTGTCTTTATCTCTTTTTGTGTTGACGGAGTCACCTTTCTTAGTTGCAATTTCAGAATGCAATTACTTGTCTGAATTTGTCTGAAAGTAGGAGAACATGATAGATGGTCAGCATGATCATTTGCATATTACATCTTATTGCTTTCTGGTATTTACTTTTTTTTTGTAGGTCAAAGTTGAATATACTGTCCTTGTATGATAAATAATTTTCACTCTTATCAAATAAGCTTTTATCTTCTGCATAATTTCTACAACAGTACAGGGGGTACCTAAAGGGATAGTTTGAGATTTCTGAGTTGGCATTAGTCAGAATATTATCCACAGTGACAGAGATCAAGTCTGCTCAAGTACCTAAAGGGTTGGAATAGAAGCAAAAGCTGTATATTTCTTCACATGGAGCCACCATCTCCAGGTATGTTAAAGAGTTTTAGATTAAAAAAAGCCACAAAACAGCTTAGCACTACACATTAATGTGGCTTGTTTTCACCTATGACTCATGAAATTGAGAGATGGTGGCCCCATGTCCAGTAAATTTTATTAAAAAGGCATTAAAGATAAAGATACTTCATGCTGGGGTCATGCTAGCTCAAATCCTTTATACCTAGTTCTACATTACTTGTCATCTTTTTGTGTATTTATTAAACAAAGATTGTTAAGAATGCTGGCGTTGTCATTTTGTGAAAATTTCCTGCTTTAGAATGAATTTAAAATCTTTTTTAATTAATATGTGGACAAATTTTGTTATTTAATTTAAATATATCTTAGATAAGGAAACAAACATTTCACAGCAGCTTCAGTGTCATGGTAGCGAAAACTGAATAAGATGTAAGAAAAAAAAATCTAACTAATGTATATGACTCATTGTATGGATTGTCATTATCCTTATACTTTTAATATTTTGACTTTAATGTCCATTTTAGTGACAGACCAAACACAGATTTTTTGTTTATGTTTTCAAACGATTCAGCAGATTCATAGCTTCACACCTTTTTGATGAACCTGATGGTTATGAAACATTTCCTTTCCGTTTTAGGTACTTTGCCAATGAGCCTTTTGCAGATCTCCATCGTGTTGAGGGTCTGCGAGGAGTTTTCATCGCCACACTCATCAATGGCTCGGTTAGCGAAGACAACATGAGGTCTGTCATCACGTTTGACAAGGGAGGGACGTGGGAGCTGCTGCAGCCACCCGCAGCAGACAGCCTGGGAGGAACCGTGGACTGTCAGGTATGCATACACTCAACACTAACATCTGTTTGCAGGCAGTGGGAAATAAATTCCTCATTGTCACTCCTTACTTTCAAAGTTAGTAATCTGACCTCTTTGCACGGTCATATTTAAGTTTATGAATCTGCCATCCTTCATAAATATTTTCTATAATTTCCTTTTGTGATTTTAATTTCTCTGCCTACGTGTTGACTTTGTCTCACATAGTTACTCAGCTATATGTCAGAAATAGAAGGGCTGAAATTAACTTTAAAAGTGTCTTGATTTTTCCTCCTCTCTCTGTTTCAGCTCAGTAAGGGTTGCTCTCTGCACCTCGCTCAGCGCTGGAGCCAGCTGTTCAACATCCAGCTGCGGAGGATGCCTATTTTATCCAAAGACTCTGCACCAGGACTCATCATGGCCACAGGTGGGACTGCCTTAAAACTTAAATAGATACACTTTCTTGGAGATCAGTTTGTTTGTTTGTTTGTTGTTTGATTTTGCAGGATTATAAAATAGATTAAACAGCTGTAAGCAAGGGGTAAGCAGCAACTGAAAGTGTTATAATTTATATCGTAAATTGCATCAAGTATGGTTTCATTTTGGCTTAAAGATAAAGAACTGCTAAAGAGTGGAAAACATTGCCTTTTCTTCCCAATGGCTCCATGCTTGTCTAAAAAATGGTATTGATTTTTTTAGAAAAAGCACACCAATTGGCAACATTTTGGCCATTAAAACCAAGGTATTTACCAAAGTGTGAGTTAAGTGTTTTTTTCAGTCTCTTTAAATATCCTAGACAGAAAACATAATTTCTAGGTGTGAAATTATGGGGTGCATGAGCACAAAGTTTGGTGGTGAGTTTACCTCAGGTTATACATGCATCACAGCTTTGACAGGGACAGAGAGCCTATGTGTACAGTCTGCACAGTCAAGCTACATAGGCAGTAAGGGTCTGCTCATGCTATCAAAATGAAACACCCTTTGGTTTCTGTAATTCAAACATTTGTAATAAAAAATAATTGTTTCTCTGCAGCCTGGAACAAAATGACCTTTGCTCTGTCACAGGTCTTTGGCCTCGTGTTTGGGGACCTCTGACTTAGAGCAGTAAAACTATAGAGCTGGGTGCAAACAGAGATGCCACATAGGATCAAAGAGGGTCGTGTGACCACCTTCTTCCCCTCATAAGACTTTCAGTCTGTTGTCTTTTTAACAAATGTAGGCCAATAAACCAGTTAGACATGCTCTTGAAACTGATTTTTTTCTGTGTTACCTGCACTGAGTGTCTGCTTAAGCACTTTCATATTTCTGAAACTTACCACCAAATAATTCTGTCATCTTGAATGATTTGAAGAGAGGGTAAGCTTCTACTCATGTATGAACTCCCTTTAACCTAATTTGAATTTTGAATGAACAATCCACAGGCACAAAAGTTATTTCTAGACCAAATTAATAAATGAGCTGCCAGAGCTGTGCGTCACAGATGGTGTCTTTAAACTTTGTACCTTTAATTTAATTTTTAGCCATCTTCAGCCAGTTTCTTCTCACTCCTACTGTTCCCTATGTTTCTACAAACGCTCTGAAACAGACAGGAAAGTCTTTATTTTTAGATTTCAACATTTTGGCAGGAATTTGACTGTTTGAATTTGTCTTAGTCATAGCAGATGAAGGGAGTTTGGGTGCCATCTGTTGGGGGATTATTTCACTGTCTGAGCTGAAGCCAGACGAACTCCAGTAACTTCCTTTTGTTCTGATTAAAGCAGATAAGTTTTGCCCTACACCGGAAACAAGCACTACAGACCTACAAGTGTTCCTCTGTGGTAATGAACTCAGCTTCCTTTACATCTTTCTCAGTAAATAGACACTTCCTGAGTATCAAAAACACAGGAAATGCGGTTTAGATCTGCAGAGGAGGTGCTAAAAGTGTCTGCTTGATGTTATAAAACAATCAAGTGTTTTTACAGTTAATGCATGGGTCATGGGAACACATCACAAAGAGAAACAGTCTGATAAAGCATTAAAAGTAATCAGTATGCTTCAGTGAAAAAAATAAACAGATTCTTCTGTTGATTTAAAACAGATTTTTCTTGTGGACAGTTTCATCAGAAGTTTTTGTGATGCTTTCCCCCACTTTTCTTCTTCTACTCCAATAATACAGTTATGAACGCTACAGGCAGCATCATTTGTCAATAGAGCTTTCAATAATGGAGTGATGTCTGGTCATCTTGAAATCAAACGACACAATATGTAAATTAGGCAGCAAGATCAACATTTGGACTCCTGTTGTCATGAAAACAGCTCAATATTGCAATACAATCAAGAGGTGAGAAAAATGTGCAGATATGTACCTGGTAATTTGACCCATTCTTATTTAACAGTATGGAGAAGTCGGGGTTTATGATCTTCCCTACAGCTTTAAAGAGTCCATATTCTGCTTCTTAGAGCTTTATATACTCATGAGTGTGTTTGACATGCCCCCTTTGCATGAAAGAGTACTTCTATTCAGAAGACAAAGCGTCTGTTGCATCAGGACATCAGGACAAGGATAGCTTGTTCGCTGACCCACAACAGTTTTGTCCTACCATTGTGTCATCCACAGTTAGAGCCTGTTGGCTTAGGCTGACAAGCTCAGCATAGAGCGTAGACCATAAAGGATCAGAGTTATTGAAAGCATTTAAATCAAATATATGAAGAAAATATGACCTTGTCAAATGTTTTGTCTTGTTGCTGGTTGCTGTGGAGTGGACCAATCAGAGGACTTGTGATTCATATTGTTTTGATACAAAGTCTAATTTCGGGGCATGTATGAAGCTTCGACACAGATGGGTAGGTCAGCTTCAAATGATTGTATAGGGAATAGCCAAGGGTGTTCCTAGCCTCTCACCCAGACAGAGATAGTTGGGATAGGCCCAACACATCCAACATATCGGGACAACTTTATATGGACTCCTGTGCTTTTTTGTAAGCTTGTGGTGGTGATTGGTGTTTGCCTCCAGTTTTGCTCTGTTTTGCCTCCAGCTAATCAGTTACTGAAGATGTAAAATAGGTTGTAAAAATGACTTTAACAGGGGTTCCTTAAAATGATCACGCAGTGTCACTCATAAAAATTATAAGTGTGACCAGGGTGCATTATATCTCACTTTTATGGTATTTCGATTCAGGATTTTAAGACTGGCAGGTAGAGTTGGACAATTAATTGAGTTTCAGTTTCAGTTTCAATTATTGCCCCCACAAAAATGAAAACTGATTAATCCAGATGAAATTAAAGCACCACATGACATGCTGCAGTTTGTCTATCTTTTTACATCTACCAAGAAAATCTTGAATGATTATGATTGGTGATCACTTAAATGTTTGGCCAAATAACATCGAAGAAGAACAATAGTAGACCTCAGGGTATGTTTAAAAGTGAAAGTAAGAGCATGTCCAATGTGAAGGGAACTCAAGGGATTGAGACTGAACAGCTGTGTAGCCTTAAGAAATCCACTAATCAGTAAAGCCCCAGTCACACATTCCCGTTTCTCATGGCGATTTTTTCACGATTGTCATAATCCTGATCAAACGTGCTTTAGTCGTGGTGCATGTGCTACTTGGACTGGATCAGTGTTGTATAGTCATGGATGAACGTCAGGGAACGTGGAAGGGTCCCAACAGTTTTGAACTGTTCAAAACTGTCGTGGAGAATCGCCGCTCTCAGTACAGTGGGATGGAAGCCTAATGCAGTCCTAATGTGAACGATATTGGCGTGGCATGTACGGAGCTCAGTCGGGCTGATCGTGGCTCAATCCTGAAAGCTTTATGAGGATGACTGACAAGGATGTATCCGTTTGTGCCCCGACTGTGTCCCATTCAAGATGGCGCAAGTGATGGGGCTCAGTTGGGGCTTTTGTGACACAAACTGAGCTTGAGCAGAGCTGACGTGGTGTCAGCGGGATAAAAATTCAAAGAATCCCCATCATATCGCTGTATCAGCCTAACTGGAGCGGGACGAACGCCCCCGAAGCGCTATAGAAGCGCTGTAGAAACGCTACTGACGGTGTATTTATGGGGTGTGTCCGGGTCTGAGATAGTCATTTCATCCCGTATCATAGCGATCACACCATCTTGTCAATCGTGTACAGTTGTGCACAATCGCCATGAGAAACAGGATTGTGTGACTTAGGCATAAGGCTAACCAGAAAAAAGGCTTCCATTTGCTAAGAAGCATAAAGATTGGACTCTAGTGAACTGTAAGAAGGTCATGTGGTCCGATGAGTCCAGATTGACCCAGTTCCAGAGTGATGAGTGCATCAGGGTAAAAAGAAAGGCAGGTAAAGTGATGCACCCATCGTGTCTAGTGCCTACTGTAAAAGCCTGTGTGGGCAGTTCTATGATCTGGGGTCACTGAAGTTGGTCAGGTCAAGGTTCAGCAACATTATACACTCAAAGAATAAGGTCAGATGACTACCTGAATATACTGAATGATCAGGTGATTCCATCAATGGATTTTATCTTCCCTAATGGCACAGACATATTCTAAGATGACAATGCCAGGATTTATGAGCTCAAATTATGAAAGAGTGGTTCAGGGAGTTTGGGACATCATTTTCACATATGGATTGGTATTTTTACCGTTATTGAGCAGCCCTACTGGGATATATCTAGGTCCTATTCAAATTCGTCTTCATATTTGGACAACAAAATAAGACCAAACTGCATAACTCAGCCAAACATTGTAAAAGTATTGTTTTTACAGATGATGAAAGACAATTAGCACAATATGGTTTGTTGATCTTGACACAGAGCAAATAAGAAAACAAGTGTGATTTGTAATATTAACTGCCATGATCCATTTGTCTTCAGTCATCAAGAAAACAAAGATTAAGGTAATAATCTAGGCTATGATTTACTTAAAATTTTCAGTATGTTGTGGCAGGCCACATTTGGCCCCTGGCCTTAGTCTGACTCCTCTGCTCTGCAGCAAAGAAAATAAGGAGCAGTGACTCTGCTCTTTTTGAACATCTTAAGTCACACTCTGTTGCATTTTAAAAAGCCCCAAATAAGTAATGTGTAATGTTTGTATCCATTGCATCCCTAATGAAGTAAATACAGTTTTCCCAGCATGTATTTATGTTCTTATAATGAAGTGGAAACACTTTCTATGCTCTGTGTGTGAGGCTGAGTTTCTGCCTCCAGTTTAAACCACCTCGTCTGTGTACAGCCGATGAAAAGCATTGATTTGTTGATACTCTTCAGTGTCGAGGAGGCTGCTTCCTCTACACCCAAAGAGTCTCTCTAATTAAATTCTTATTAGATAATGGGTATGGAGAGAGAGAGAGAGAGGAGGAAATGGGAGAGCTGGAGATAGAAAGAGAGAGTAGAGGGACGGATGTGAATCGCCGGCGCCATTCGTATCGTTATCGCTCTCAAACAGATGGGCTAATTACTGCTGCTGCACCCAGCGGGCACTCGAGGGTCAGACATACACTCATAAATACAGTCAAACACACACATACACAACCTTCACACCCTGCAAAGACATGTTTACATAAACACCAGGCTGAATAAACTGCTCATATATTTCTCCTCACACTTGTCCAAGATGTCACATTAAAATGAGTCACTCTGTCTTACATTTCTCACATGTTCATTAACAAATCTTATGAATGATCATGACCGTGTCAGGCAGCAGATATGGGTCAAATGCAACATTGTTTGTCGCTCAAATATAAGAGATAGGCAGGTGTGAGCAATAAAAACCAACAGTCCACAGAGGGTATTGTTGGGTAATTCTAAAGTTGAATGAAGTACAAACCCCAATTCCAATGAAGTTGGGACTTTGTGTACAACTTAAATAATCAGAATTCCATGATTTACAAATTATTTGCCTTCACCAAAGGCAAATGACCTTCACCAGGTGTCGATTAGAGGCGAGCCAAGACAAGACCTTCTCTTTAAAGTGATCTTGCCATGATTCTTTTGTTCTGAAACAGTGTTTGATTGCTGTGTATATGGGTATTCAAATGACCTGAGACAAACTCTCCCACACAGTCAAGGTGTGAACAGTACGTAGACTCTATTAATCTAATTTTAGTTTCATGCAAAGATGCATCATAGCCTCCTCTGGTTTGTGCTCTGCAATTTATCATATGTTGTTGTTGGCCCAGGTGTTACTGGCAACCTCAAGATTAGTTACTTATCCCAATCAGAGGCCACGATGATCTAATACCTGACCATTTTTGTTCTTCTGTAAAAACAAAGTCATCAAAGACTAGATTTGGAGTATCATACAACTTTTGAAATTAGAATTTCAGGTCTTCAGAGAACTTTGAAGTAATTTTTAGTCTGGAAGATGCACTGCATTATGTTGTTTGACTTTTTCTGCCACAGTTTGTAATGAACTAGGAGTCACGTTACCAAAGGCATATTTTACAAGTGCTGTCACGCCATTTGAGGTTTGTATTAGTACAGGTGCTAGAGAGAATTATGTGATGGCATATTGAGGGATTTTTTTAGGCCAGACTTAGCTGTTGGTGCGCTTTTTTCAGGATAAGATCGTTCAAATGCCTATTTGAAACTTAAAAAAATGTCAAAAATCCATACAAAGTTGATATCTGTCAAGTTTTAAAGCTTATCTTCAGTGGAAATAATGTGTATCCTGTTTTCATGTAGGAGATTTGATGGGTTTGGTGGTGATTCTGTGCTCAATCTAACAATATTTAACAAGACTACATGTGTTGTTTTCCTCTTTCATAGAGGAACAATCTTCACAGGAACATTTGGTTTTACTGCCTTGAGCCTCCGTCTGCCTCTCTGATAACATTTAATGACAGTCATTAACCTGTTTTACACAGAGCTGGAGTGTAATTCATTTCTGAGTCATGCAGGAAGCTCTCAGCAGAGACACAACAACCACGTTTGCTATCTTAACCTATGCTGCTCAGACTTTTGCACCATGAAAGATTTGATTATTATGATTGATGAATGCAGGTATATAAGGGACTTAGCATTCTCCTGAGGAAGACTCTGCTACTGATCCACTTCATCAGTTCTTCCTTATGAACTGAAGGCTGTAGGGGTTGAACAAAAGACAAAGATACCGTTAAAAATGCCATTTTGTCCTGACAGTTACTGAATTTGACAGTGTTCTTAGGGCTGGCTGGGGAGCTTTAAGGGCCTGATGTGGCTCAAGGGCCCTCAGTTAATGGTCCCTAGTATATTGTATCATCATCCTTGTGTAGTAATATTTATTGTATTGCCAGATTCTTGCTAAAAAAATCTCTTAGATCTTTACACACACACACAGAGGTGTGGATAAACTGTATGAAATTGCTAATATTTTGAAGACATACCCAGGGCACTTGAGCTGATTTTAATGCACACATCGTGCAGTTTAGACCATGCTTTCTCTCCTTTGATAAAAATAATATATTTAAGATTCCTAAGTTTCTATTTTAGTCTGACACCAAAGATTAAAAAAGGAAAGTTGGTCATTTTCAAAATGTTTTGTTAAAAAAAGATAAGTATATGAAAAAATATTTTGTCTGATTTTGATTGCAACTTTAGATTTGAAAATACAAAAAAATGCCTGTTAAAATCCCACACTGTGCTCTTCGGAGGTTCACAGGCAATTAAGTGTGTTTTGCTTGCCTCCTATGCATGACAGAATCCTTCTATGAACAAGACAAACAGACTTCAACATTTGGATTCTTCCCTCTCCCTCTCTTTGTGCGGCCTGTGAATCCAGTTTAAGATGAAATATCGTCTCTTTGAGGACTTATGCCATTGCTGCTGGGGTATCAAACTTATTGATATCATTATAATTTTATGGAATCATAACAGTAACATTGTCACATACATTTTTCATGTCCTTACTGAAGAAAATGATTGTCCAGCCATAGGTTTTCAGTATATTCGACCATTCCTGCCACGTAGTACTTACCAATTTATTGCCTGACAAATCCACAGTATGAATTGATGTGTGGCCCCCATTATTAAAAAAAACGTTCCTTTCATCCATCCATCCATTATCTATGCTGCTTATCCTTTCTGGGTCGCAGGGACTGGAGCCTTTCATACCTGACATCAGGCGAGAGGCAGGGTACACTGAACCGGTCGCCAGTTGATCACAGGACCACATAACCATTCACGCTCACACTCATACCTGAGGCTGTGTGGTACTAGTATTACCTGCTGCATCACCATGCAGCCGGAGTTTACTTTCAGCTTCACAAATATGTTCATTTGTCCTGCAAAACATCTCAGTATCTGCTGAATGTGTTTCTCTAACATCCAACACGTTTCAGAGTTCCTTCACTTGATGATTTGCAAAACTTTCAACAGTTTCTAAAGAGCCTTGCAACATCCAGTATCATCTAAAACATTTCTCAACACTTTCATGCTTACAGAACTGTATCTTAAGATCTTTTAAAAGTTACACAACTTTGAACTTGAAGCTCTGCGCAAAACATTGACAAACATTTAACCTCACTAAAAACATGAAGCAACACAGATGTTAGTTTTTTCTTTTACATGTTTTAAACATGTATGTTGCTGAATCACTCAGCAGATTCTTGTTATTGCCCTGGCATTTTTTATCTCACCATATGGTTTCAGACCATTACTTAGAACAGCAGAACAAAGGTCACATGTTCAAATGAAACTGAATACTTAAGTTTCAGCTCTTGCTTTCAGATTTTCCTTGAATCAAAGCTGGTACTGTGGTTGCATTCTCCCTGTAAGTCTGAGGGAAAAAACTCTGTAATGTGTGTTTTAAATGTATTTTCTTTCCTCTGATTGCAGGATCTGTAGGCAAGAACTTGGCCAACAAGCCCAATGTGTATGTATCCAGCAGTGCCGGGGCCCGCTGGAAGGAGGTCAGTCCAAAATCTGACACAGATGACAAGAAAAACACAGACTGTAAAGCTGAGTCAGGAACATTTATTATATAAAACAGTTTAACATGACAAAACGGATCTAGGGTATCTTTTTGTACTTGTATACTGTTGGATGAACCTTTATGCTCTCCCTACAAAGACAGAGTGTTTTTGCCTCATTGGTTCCCCAAAATAAGCAGATTAATAAAATAAACAGTTATGATGGATTGTGTATGATGTTGACTGTAAACATTTATTTGCATGTAAAGATGCTTTGTTTTTCTGGTCATAAATTGATCATCAGACAACTTCTCTGACATAATTTCACTAATTAAAGTCCTTAAATAAACTTTATGCTTCCTTAAGGACTGTATGAAGATTTAAAATTACTAAATGACTCGTATTTTTTTTTTTTGCTGGTGACACCTCATACATTGTTTTGTTCAGGCCCTTGCTGGTCCTCACTTCTACACATGGGGAGACCATGGAGGCATACTGATGGCCATCGCACAGGGAGGAGCCACCACACACCTCAAGTAAGTCCAAATGAGCAGATCTGCTGTCCTTGCAATGTGAAATATAATCAGTTACATTTGGCAGTGAGCAGATGCAAAGAGCTTCTAAGAGATGACAAAAATACACAGGTGTCAGATGAGAATTAATCACTGCTTAGTGCAACAGAAGATAAAATCCTGTGTCTGTCCTCAGGTTCAGTACTAATGAAGGTGAGACATGGACAGACTTTCAGTTCTCAGAGAGAGAAGTCTTTGTGTACCAGCTGCTGACGGAACCTGGGGAGAAAAGCACCATCTTCACCATCTTTGGCTCGTACGCCGACCAGAGGCACAGCTGGCTCATCCTGCAGGTCAACACCTCTGGTGTCCTGGGTAGGTCAAATAGTTAGAGGATAGAGAGCTCGTAGGAATAACAATCTCCAAACTGATGTGAATAAGTTTGAACCATAGACTGTGTGAAACAAGGATGTGGTTTCAGTGATGTCATCCTTTTCTGTAGAGGTGTTTTCAAGTTCATACATACTTTTATAATACCTCTATCCAATCAATATGATCAGCAAATTACTAAAAAATTGTCTGAATACAATCAGATAAAAGATAAACGTGTCCCAGAATGGATTATGAGTTGCCAAAAACATCAAATATATCAAATGAAATTTTATGGAAATTTTGATTTGATTTTGATTTTTTTTAAGATATCAGTAAAAAAGTTAAATAAATATTTCAGCTTCAAAAACTTAGAATTTTCTGGCTTATGATTTTTGTTTTCTGGCATTAAAGGGTTCAAAAACAGACAAAGAGGCAGAGCTCAGAAGAGCCTTAAGCCTCGTGGGGACAACAAGCACGCATCAGTGCTACTTTTTCAGCCAGTCACACCTCTGCAGCAAATCTAAGCAAAATTCTTGACCTTAAAATAATTTTGTTGAGGGAGAAAAATGTTTACTGCACTTGAGTTCAGTATTTTCTTTTCATGTTAATATTCAAGTATTAGGAGAAAAAATTGTCATAATCATGGTGATTCGTAAACAAATACATCGAAATAGGGCTGAAACTACTAACTTTTAACTTAACTAACTTTTTGTACAGAAGAACAAACCAAGGCAAAGCCACAAATAGATCCTCTGGAGCCATTTTTGAAATAGTAAGGGAAACCTTATAATCTTGTGTATGAATGCTACCAATTTAAACACTTCATATCTATCACTTATCATAGTCAACTGAAAGCCATTTTATTTAAAAATCCAGGCTCCTAGTGGTCAGTGTAAGATTTTAATCTTTTCTTCCCTCTTTTTTGTTTTTCTTCAGGTGTGCCATGTTCAGAGGCTGACTATAAGCGCTGGTCTCCTTCAGACGAACACGGAAATGAATGTCTGCTGGGCAGAGAGGTAACTTTTAAGAGAAGAGCTCCTCACGCTACATGTTTCAATGGAGAGGACTTCGACCGACCCGTAGACATCTCTAACTGCTCCTGCACACGACAGGACTACGAATGGTGAGAGACACACAGAGATGTATCAAAACTTTATAAATATGTTTTATCTAATTGACTTGTTTTTTTTATGTGGTTATTTCTTCAATTATTCTCTTAGAAAAGACGGAATGCACAGTATTATAAATTCAATATTGCTGTTGGCAGATTATGATATTTTTGTTATATTTACTACTGGTGTATCAGGCATTTTGTGTCCAATGTAATGGCTGCTATATTGGCAAAATACCCAACTGTACCATAATGCATCATCATATCTTCTCTGCAAAAAGAGCGAAGGATGTTTTTTCTATTTTAACATGTGTTTCTTTAAGTAATATCATTTCACATTGAAAGCAAAACACTGAAATATCCAATATCATGCTAATCTTGCAGTGCAGCTGGATCAGCCTGTTTCAGTGTCTGTATTCAGAGACATCCATGTTGCCGAGTTCCAATCTAGAAAGACTGTGCTCGCCCCAAAGCAGTATGGCCCAACCCAGTCCTTTAGAGCAGGACAAGGTGGGAGCTATGACCAAGATGCAAGCATGAAGTGACTGTGCATACAGAGGTTAGCATAGATGCTAACAGCTCCAATAGCAGTTTTATCAGACCTGGACTGCCTTTTGTGATTAAAGGAAAATAACACTGGCAGCACTTGTGAAGAGAATATTTTTGCTCCACATCCAACACTTTTTGTTTGTACTTCGAGTTTATGCTACTTTACACCGCTGCAGTAGCACCCGCCTACTATATTATCTTGCTGTCCCATAATGAATATGATTGATGAAACAATCATCCAATCTTCTGCTGGATATACTATTTAAACCTTCTACCTTTTCCAAACACAACAACAGAGATTTTAATTCTGGTATTGTTATCTTTTCTTTTTTTTCCAGAAAAACAAAACAATTTTGAGCTTTATTATTGATGTCATTATTAAGCTAGAACATATTGAAGTATGATATTTGGTCCATCTTTCCAAGCCTCATAGAAAGTAGGCCATCATGGATATTTAAGACAACCTCTGCGTGTTTTCTCATGATTAAAGGTCTCAATGAAATGCCTGCTTGCAAAACAGGCATTTTGAAATGACAATGGAAGACTAATTAAGATATCGTCCTCTATTGACTCCCCCTTGTGAGTAGAACTTTGCTTGTTTGAGGGGTCGATGCCTGTATATGTCTGACTTTTAATTAAATTCACCTCCAACAGACAATTTCATCAGCTTCAGCCTTAGCTGCACATTTTAAACGCTCCTGGAGCCTCCATCAGCCCCTAATGACTTTGTTTTAAAATGCATGTCATGTGCTGCTGTTAATCACAGGGTAGAAGTTAACTGGATTGTTTTTCTTTCCCTCTCCCCCTTTACCCCGCCTCCCTTTCCTCTTTTATTCTCCTTTTCAGTGACTACGGCTTCAAGCTGAGTGAGGATTTGTCTCTGCAGGTGTGTGTGCCTGACCCTGAGTTCGTAGGTGACCTCTATGCTCCTCCAGTGCCATGTCCTGTTGGCACAACGTACCGCCGCAGCAAAGGGTGAGCTGCTGCTGTCTGTCCTTACAGCAGAGAGATGTGCAGCTTGGGATTCTTTTCTTACCCAGGATAGTTTTTTGGGGCATTTCTGCATCTATTTTGGGGAAGATAGGACAGTGCATAGGTTTGGAAAATGGAAAGAGAGAAAGTAAGGGAAGGTGATACAGGTCACTTGAACTTGAACCCCCCACAAGAGACACAACAGCCTCTTAACATCAAGCATGCTGACACAGCACCAGGGTGTTGGCACCCCAAGCCTGGCATCCCTCATGTGGTTTTATAGCATAATATTTTTATTTGCAGCATTGATTTCATTCTGAGTTTTTTTTCTTTATTGTCCACTTTTGATATTTTCAAGCAATAGACACGTCTTTATGGACAGCTTAATGCATGCAGTGATTGTAGAAAACACTCAAAAAGTCTGTGTGACTTCAGTTGTTTGGTTATTGAAGGGTTGAAGTTGAGCAGATACTATCAAGGTGTGAGTTCTGAATTGAAATCCTCCAGGATCACAAACAGTAGAGCAAAGCTAAGTTAGGCCAGTATCAAATAGAAAAGCACTACAAGAGGCAAAGCTAAGGCAGATCTTAAGTCTCTTGGTAAACACTCAGTCATATCAGCCATGACACTTATAGTACTAAATTGTGTATTTCGGTATCATTTTCTATAAAGCCCTCTTTATGGGTGGGGGGGGTGGGGGAGCATGTTTGGCGGAGCAGTTAGCAACCATGCACGTCCCATATACATGCTTCTGCCGGTCCGGGTTCAAATCCAGCCTGTGACCAGTTTGCAGAGTGTCTTCCCCTACTCTCTCACCCCCTTTCACAAGCCTATCCACTGTCTCTTTCCTATCAGTAAAGGCACAAAATGCACAAAGAATACATTAAAACCCTCTTTGCAATCCATTATGAACCCATTATAAGCATGTTTATAATACACTTATGATGCTGCATCATCATAGTTATAAGCATTTATGATCACTTATAATGCTCTGTAACAGTAGTCATGACAGCAGTGTATATACATCGATCAGACCTGGCATGATGAACACCTGCTTAATATTATGTTGGTCCAAAATCTAGCCCCATATGCAACAAACTGCTGTGTGCTGTGTATTCTGACGCCTGTCTATAACTAGCATAGTTTTTGATGGTTGTAAAAAAAAAAAAAAGACGAATCTTTGTAGGGAGACTTACAGGAACTACAGTTTAAAGTTAAGAATTGTTAAACTGATGAACAGTATGTTCATAGACTTTTTCATTGATAAGTAAAGCCTTGCAGTTTTACACTGGAAAACAGAGGGCAGACATTTGGTCTAAAAAAATGAGTTTAATAAAACTAAACACTGTTTTACATGTGCACGTCAACATAGTTGCTTAATTTGATTTTGTAAGTTATTCATTTTGAGAATGAAACCTTGATTTAATGAAAAAACCTTAATTTCATGTCCCCCATACCTCCAATCCTTGTTTTTCTTTGGCTCTTCGGACTTTGTTATATGTTAACAAAGTACATGACTTCCTTTTAATGTCCTGATACTTAACAAACAGAACCTTCCAGCCATCTTGATTAGTAATATAATCCTTAGAATTTTCCAGAATGCAAACCAGACATTGTTCTTCAGAGACATTGTTCCTGACCTTGCTGGGTTAATTTTGTTGTGTGAGAGCTCCATCTAGTGTCCAACTAGAATATTTCTTGTGCTCATGCAGGTACAGGAAAGTACCAGGTGACAGCTGCAGTGGTGGAGACGTGGAATCCAGACTGGATGGAGAAATGCTGCCATGTCCAGTCGGAGGTAAAACTGGAGCTTCAGGACATTTAGTATGATAATCACCTTTGAGTGTGTTTAAGCATTATAAATGTAACTAGAGGTGTCTCACAAACTTCGATCAAGACATTTCTGACTTTATAAGCAAAGTAATAGCAAAAATATGGAAAAAGAATCTTTAGAAAACATTACGAATCTGCATCTGTATTTATATCTCATCCAGAACCAAAGCACTTTCTACTTGTGCCATAAACAGTTTTAAAAATGTAATATAACTGGATAAGTTTATCAAGCGTGATTAAACTGTGCTCCTCAAAAACCGGTTTGAAGCAATTATTTCTCCACTTTGATTATACCATTTGACATTTCATGTTATGCTTGATTTACCACCTTTACAACGAGATACAACTTGTCAGTATTGTGCAATTGTAGAATGAGCAACACAGGATGGGGGTAGTGCTCAAAAATGTGCCAAACCCTGTGTAGGTATATGTATTTGAACAGTTCTATGTTCTTTTTAAAGGAACTTGATCTGCAAAATTATGAAAAGAGTATCAGGCTAGTTAACAAAAATGGCCAAACTATCCAACTCCCCTGAGGGAAGGTGAGGCTACACAGTCTGGACTTCTTGTGTTCAATTTATGCTCGTGACAGAAAACACAATCACTGCCTGTGTAGCTTTATGCTCTGGTTCAGCTAGAACATCATTAGTGCTGCTATTTCTTTGTAAATTCGACCAGCAGACAGAAGTTGCAGCGGAAGATTTTGTATAATTTATGATTTCATACATGGCTGCCTTCTCTTCTGATGCAATCCCGTGTGGTGACGTCTTCAGTCAGTCGTGTTGTGTATATTCTTACAGAGAGTAATGAGTTCATCCTGTACGCTGTGAGGAACTCTATTCATCGATACGACCTGGCAACTGGAGCAGACCAGGCTCTGCCTCTGTCTGGTCTCAGGGAGGCCGTGGCTCTGGACTTTGACTATGACAGAAACTGTCTGTACTGGGCTGACATCTCTCTGGACACCATCCAGGTGAGTGAGAAGCTTCACCTGCAGGAGATACGTCTGCTTGTATTAGTTTGTATGGACTGACATTATTTTAATTGTTAAAATACATTTGTTTTTGTCCTTTCTCCTGCAGCGTCTCTGCCTGAACGGAAGCTCAGGTCAGGAGGTCATCGTCAGGAAAGATCTACAGAATGTGGAAGCTCTGACCTTTGACCCCGTCAGCAGACTGCTGTACTGGGTGGATGCTGGAGCACAGAAAATTGAGGTTAGCATAAAACTGATTCTATGTATCAAATAAAAAAAAACAACTTGGAATGGATGAAGAAACAGAGTGACATTTAACTCTTCTTTAAGCAAAAGTGAGGTTTAAAAGTTATTCAACAAAAGATCCTCGTTATTCTTGGACTTTATTAGACATTTTTCCTTTTATTGATCTTAAAACTCTGGTAATCTGGCAGTGAATTGATTTAATGTTTATTTAATAGCCAGCTAGAAAGCTTTTACTTAGTGCAGGCTTTACCTTTTTATGTTTTATTAGTGTTGAAATTCTGATGAGATCCACCTTTTATACTTAAGTATCTGAAGTGCTGTTACAGAGGCGTCAACACATCGATGTATAGGAGCTGACTTTGACCAGCGGTGGGAAATCACCTACATTTTGGTGACAGCACATTCCCGGGTCAATATTGATAGAGAAATGTGGTGCTACCAGAGTATGACGCTTTCTAACATCCCCCTGACTGAATGCAGAGGGATTTTGCCTTATTTACATGTAATGCATGGGTAGTACATCCAAATTAGGGGAACTTTGGCCTGACATGGTTTGGCGCTACTGAATGATGTAACCCTATAGTGACCTCAAATCAACTGATGCCATATGAAGTGGGCGTATATGCCACTCTACCACATGCAGCTGAACTCAGAATTCTGACACCATGCCTCGAGGTCAGAAAGTGGCCGTCCCCATAAGGAAGCCTTAAGTCATACAGAGGAGTTCAGTCCTGAGAAGGGAGCACAGCACAGCCTATGTTGAGTACAGTACATGTTGAGACACGCCCCAAAGATTGCCAAGAGAGGTGAATGTAGCTGTAAGTGAGAGTAGCAAAGGTAAACTGTATCTTGTGCTGGCATTTTCAAGCCTGCTGGATCAAATGCCAGAAATCTTAAAAGATGCTTCGATTTTTCTAAACATCAGATGAACATTGGTGGTGCCCAAATGGTATAAACTTAGTTCTGCGTGGTTTGACTTAGCTTTTTGGGCTCAGAAGTTTCCCATACGCCTGGAAAAGTTGGCCGATACATCAGTGTGTGAATGTGGCTTTATAAATTTGACATCTTTGGTAAGTCATTTAAAAAAAGTCGTCCAGCTCCGCCTCAGTAATCATCATATAATAACATGAAAAGCCATAACTTAAATCATCCTAACTGTGTGCCTAATAGAAATTGTCCAAGTCAAAGTGAGTAAATACAACCATCAAGCTTAGAGCGTTTATAAGTGTGCTTATGTCTTAAAGGTGTCTAACCCTGATGGCGATCTGCGTCACACCCTACTCAACTCATCCATCCTGGAGCACCCAAGAGCTCTGGTTCTGCTTCCTGGAGAGAGGTAACACACTTAAACATAGAGAATCTTGAATCTTCTGATGGTTAAATAATATCTACATCTTAGATTTTGAGTCACATATTTGAGATTCACAGTGGGTCAAGAAGGAGGGCTGAGGTGTTTTTTTAATAGTGTAAAGCAGGGCTGATCATTTGATGAAGACCACAATACATATAATATAATGACCATTTGACCCCCAACACCTAACCAGTACCACCTCAAAAACCTATCAAGATTTGAAAAGTTTAACCCTGAATGAAGGTGGACATTTCCCAAGCATTCTTAAGATACCATGTGTATATTAATCGAACAGAAAGTCTAAGCTGTATTGTTTCTAACTTTGTCTTGTGTTGGCACAGAGGCATAAAAACTACATAGTGGAGTTTTCTTAAAAAAATGTAAGAGTGAACATTAAAGCTGAATGAAGATCAGTCACATCATTCTGTCCAGAAACATTCATGAAGGCTTCAGTCTCCACGGCTTTACGTTTAACCTCACCCCCCATCTATCTCAACCCACTGAAACATCAGAAGCAATCCTAAGAACAGACTTCTGAGGAAGTGAGGACCAGACAAGTCTGAAACTCAGACTCACATGCACCAAAACAGAGTTCCTTTTCACTTCTTAAAATGCACTTCTGCTTTTGTTGGAGATGAGTGTGGCAGGGTTATTGCTCTGTTTGATATATATTTATCTTACTGCCTTGGTTTTCCATTATTCCTCTTTTGTCAATTACTATTCAGCCACAGAACACCTGCCAGCTCTTTTGCTAAAGCATATTTATCAAAGAACAGGAAATTATTTAAACTATTAAATAATTAAAAGAACGCAATTAAGGCTCTTTGTTTAAAAAATGTGATGTATTTTGAATAAGAAATAACATGTAAAGAATTTTCCTTTATTGAGTGGTAGAGTGCATGCACCTACTAAACTCTGTGAGTTAACAGTCTCAAGGATCAGGGTCAAGTCTATGTCAACAATAACTGAGTAAGTTATTGTATCAATAAATCTAGAAGCCTGTGACATAACTGAAATCAACTTCATAGCAATGAAAAAATGTCTACATCAGTCTTCTGTTGAATAATGGGGGCGTGATCCCCGGGGCTGGCTCACTCAACACGGGGCGGAGTCACGGCAAAACTGGGGCATGGCTTCCCTGCAATTTTGATTGCCCCCCCCCCCCCCCCATTTGCCTTGGCAGTGGTGGCAGAGTAAACAGTTTTTTTCTTTTTCCTTTTTATTT
This sequence comes from Scarus forsteni, assembly GCA_036419115.1. NCBI lineage: Eukaryota > Metazoa > Chordata > Actinopteri > Labriformes > Labridae > Scarus > Scarus forsteni. The sequence continues at coordinate 1,447,157 of JAZDUH010000229.1, read as the reverse complement.
GGGGGGTAATGTTGTTTGACGTGGAAAATTTTAATTTGTTTTTTTTTTATTTGAGTCTTGAAAGAAATAGGTGTGCAAGTTACTAGTTAGTTATATTTAACATTTTAAGGTAGAAAAGCTGCCCTATGTATTGATTTGACTGATTAATTTTGAAGTCCTTGAAGTCCTTATTTCAAGGGTTTATAAAATGTATATGTATTTTTTTCTTGACATAATCCTTCTCTCATTTTGACACACCTTAATGTTTTGTGACAATTATGATGCTTTCAGTGTTGATACGCAGTAGATGAGCTTGCCTTCCAATCATTGACCTTTGTTTATAAAGTTACAGCCTACACTCAATGAAGAATTTTCACTTCACTTTTGTGAAGCATTTCATTAAATTGAGGCAAAATATTTGAAGTCATTTTCTGTGTCATTTACAGTTTTTTTAGAGGGGAAAATTGATTAAAATCAGAAATTGTATTTTTGGGGAAAAAACAGAGATTTTGTCTTTCAACCTTATCACCCAGTTATAGAGTGAAGGTTGGAATATTAATTATATTTTGTGTGAGGATATAACAAGAGCAAACAAAATTCAGTTGATTGTTGTGTTTTCAAACTAATAGGTACTGAAAACAATAATATTCAGATGCTTGCTGCTGGACCAGACTCTGTCTCCCCCTCCCAGTTTGAAGCACAGCGCTGATCAGCTGTCTCCAGTCTTTACAGACTTTTTAACACCTCACTGGAGACATGTCATGTACCTGCTTGCCTCTATACCTCCACCATCATCCCCAGTTCTCAAAAAAGGACCACCTTTGAAACTTCTTCTGTATATTTTGTAAATTTTTAAAAAATATCTAAGTCAAGATGCACTATTTTCTAACTTTTTATACTTCAATGTGGGGGGAGGGAGGGGGGGTGAAAAACAGTAAAACAAAACAGGTTAAACAAAAAAAAAAAAAAACATTTCTGAAATTGCGTAATCAGTCTATCCATCTTTGTTAATGATTTGCCTGCTCAAAGTCCAGGTTTGATCTAATTTTATGTCAAATCTTAAATTTGTTGTTCCACACTAGCCTGATGTTCTGGACTGACTGGGGCGACCGAGCGGCTGGTGTTTACCGGAGCTACATGGACGGATCCAATGTGTCCTGTATCGTTTCTGAAGGCGTCCGCTGGCCTAACGGGATCACAGCTGATGACCACTGGCTGTACTGGACCGAAGCTTACAGCGACCGTATCGAGAGGGCTGACTTCATGGGTGGACAGAGGAGTGTACTGATGGAGGGGCTGCCTCACCCTTACGCCATCGCTGTCTTCAAAGTGAGATTTACTATTACCTTTATGTACAAAGTGTAAAATGTCTGATTTAGACTTTGAGAGGCTAAAATCCTTAAACTTGTTTATAATGGTAATGACAGATAATGAAAGATAAACGTGTTTGCTCCTGTAGCATGTGGAGAGAAGTATAAGATGGACAGCATCGATTTTTGACTATTTTTACTGAAAAATACTCAAGAAGAAAAGAACAGGTGTTGAAGATGGCATAAGCATACTACTTTGTAACGTAGAGAAAGAAGTGCAATTGCTTTGGCTATTTTGCTTCATTCTTCATTTAGCTGACTTTCCAGATCACTGGGGCTACAAAATTATGATTTAAATGATAGCTTATTACAGATTTAACCTCTGTATACAATATAAGAGGATCTGTAAATTCTGGGAAATTATTTTTTCTTTGTCAATCTTGGAGAACTCTTTGAGAATGACAGAAAAAGTGAAAATTATCAGAAAATGGTTTAGCAGCGCTTCCAAAACCTTTGGAAAATCTGGTAAGGTAATATTTCAAACTATAATTAATCAGACCTGAAATTTGCTTGATTAACTTGTAGAGGGCTTTAACCTTAACAGAAAAGACATCATTTTAGATCTTGCAGTAAAAAAAGTATTTAACAGTTTCATCATGATGATTATGGATCCTGTTGACAGAATGACCTCTACTGGGACGACTGGTCCAGGATGGGAATCTTCAAGGCTCCAAAAGCTGGATCACAGAACAGCGAGCTGATTGTTGGCAGACTGACCGGAGTCATGGACCTCAAAATCTTTTATAAAGGGAAGAACAGAGGTGAGGAATGGAGTGCAGCATCAATTAATCAATCAGTCTTTATTGTGTAGCACCAATTCACAACAAGTGTTATCTCAGGACTCTTTACAATAGAGCAGGCTGAAGACAAACGCTTCATTTTAAAGATACACATATATGCATATATACATGTATTAAATATACCTGTACACATATATACATACATCCAAACCCAGCATGAATCCACTGTGCTTACAGTAACAGTGTCAAGAAAAACCTCTGTTTAGCACCTGAACTGGCATCAGTCTCATGTTAAGCAGCCACCACCAAAGCTGTTGTTGGGGGTGTGGGCAGTGACTAAAATAACAATTGAAGGTTGTGCCTGACTCATGGGCCAATCATTAATCTGTCCTCATCATATTTGTCTCTACTGAGTATAAATTATCCAAGTTAGTCCCTTAAGATGCAGCATCTTGTTAAAGGTAGTTATGGTGGCTCATTAACACGTATAATGATTATACAGTAGGGAAGACGGGTGTTAGTTTATAGTATATAGCTAACTTGACATTAAATTGGGTTGAATTGCTCAGGAAATGAAAGACTAATGAAGTTTTCTCTGTTGATGGTACTTTGACCTCTTGATCCCCGTGACCAGGTCACAACGCCTGTGCCGACCAGCCCTGCAGTCTGTTATGTCTGCCTCAGCCGGGCCATCGACACACTTGTGTCTGCCCAGACGGAGCCCCGACTTTAACCATGCCCAACGGAGAGCTGCAGTGTCAGTGTCCCACTGGATACCAGCTTCAGAACAAAACATGCGTAAAGACAGGTGAGAGTTAAAAATCAAAATTAGTGATCTTATTGTAAATGAGACGTCTGTTTCAGGAGAGCTGTTGAGTTAATGTTTTCCTTCTTGTCTTCTCTCAGAGCACAGCTGTTTGCCTAACCAGTACCGCTGCTCCAACGGCCGCTGCATCAGCAGCATCTGGAAATGTGACAGTGACAACGACTGTGGAGACATGAGTGATGAGCAGGAGTGCCGTGAGTGTTTACACATATCAGTTTTCTCATCATGTTGATAGATCGTCTTCCAGATCTATTTCTCTGGGCTTCTGCTGTTTTTGCTCTTTTAAAAAAAAAATATGGAACAAGGAAATGGGCATACATCCTTTATTTTGTTTTATCTACTCCATGTTCTTGAGATTACTTAATTTTGGTTGTCTTATTAAGATCCCAAATTATTCACTTTGATGACTCTTGATTGCAACACTTGTTTTCTCTCAGTAAAAAAATAAACATGTTGGGTTGAATTCCAGAAAAGGAAAATCTGGCAGCCTATTAAAAGTTAACCTGGCACGCCAAATGGACAGTTCCATATATCTGCCTCGGAAATATTTCAGAATCAGACAGGTCCGTCTGCTCTGCAAGGCTAGCTAAAAGTTGATGACCTATAAATAAGGGCAGAGAAGTTTTCTTTCTTCTACTTTTCCTCCAACTTGTTTTATTTTATTTCACTGATATTATAAAATGACACACCAGGTGGACTGTCCAATATTTCGCTTTAATTTACAGTGAATTCAAACGCAACTTTCACACAGAGAACAATTCTTGTGTATTTACCCTTGTGCGTGTGTTCTCCATTTCCAGCCACTACAACCTGTGACCCTTCAAACCAGTTCCGCTGCATGGCTTCAGGCTCTTGCATCCCTCTGGCTTTTAAATGTGACCATGAAGATGACTGTGGAGACAACAGTGATGAGGAGCACTGTGGTGAGATGTTGCTTTTCATCTGCACACCCCCAAAAATAGAAGGTTTAAAAAAGTGTCCTTTCAGATACAAAAGTCAAAGCATGGAAAATAATGTATAACTCTTAGAAAATCCAACTTATTTTAGTTGTAATTTATCTGTTTGGATGAAAAGAATTAATCTTTAGTTAAAAGTCCTGAAGTGCTTTTTTAACGACAAAGTGGGTATATTTTTTCGAGTTTGACCGTGCTCCTTTTCTTTTTTGATTGAAAATAGGACTGGGGGTCATCAAGATTCTGCACTTTTGCTACCACTGTTCATATAATGTTGACTTGATCCTTCTGAACCATGTGATATTTTTGAGTGTAGAAAATTTTGAGATGATGTAGAACGTTTGAGGAGTGTTCTCTATTTTTTGTGAAATAAAAACATTAAATTTTGTTGGTATCAGACAGATTTCAATAACATTTTTATCTGAATCATATCAGGGTTTATCATTCTGGTTTTGTAACAACCATCTAATGTCGGCAAGAATATTTAGATATATTTTCTATGTCATTATTCAAAAGATACAGAGACAAGAGATGCATAATATCATCTGACTCTGACACATGCACACAAAGCTTCTGAAGGCAGGGGAAAATAGTGGCAAACATATGAGTTGTGAACTTAAACCAGGTTGTAAACTTAACTAGAGAATTTGCATTTCCATGCAGGAAATGCGTTGAAATGCTGAGTGTGACTGCTGAAACTGTGAAATGAAAGTGTTCAAAGTAATGCAAAGAAAGTTGAAATTGTGACATGAATAGTTGTGAGCAGTAAATCAGGGCTGAAAATGTGTGAAATGTGCAATAAAAATGTTTGCAGAACATTATGGATACTGGAGCTCAGGTGTGCGTCGTGACCACGCTCTAACTTCAAAGAAATGTGCAAAAGTTGATGCTGCTTCAACAGTCATATCTCAGAAACTGTAGCAGATAGTGAAAAGTACATCAAAACTGTTTGCAGATGTGAAAGAAAGCAGAAAATGAATGACTGTTTTGTAACATGGTTAAATGTGTTGATATTTGTAGATGTACCTAATAAAGTGGCCAGTCAGTGTAATGTCCAAAGTAAGGTTGAGAGTGTAAAGACAAGCATGATTACGCCATTATAAAGAAGGATCTGTATTAGCTGGAGAAGAAAAGTACCTCTACCAGGAATTGAACCCTGGTTTCCCGCTCCGCAACCCGCTGCGCTATCTATTTATCCATGTGGTTACATATGCCGAGTCACGGAAAGCAGGCTATTTCTCCTGAGCACAGCAGCTCAGCACTGACAGCGCTCGGTACTTCCGGGTAAACGAACGCTCGCTGTGTCTAAATCGGGATAGATATCAGGAAAAGGATTTCACCGTGAGCGTCCCAACAACCTGCTGAAACGTTTAATAAAATTCTCATGTCTGTACTGCTTAAAATGTTAACACAGTGGCGAATTAAAAACGCGCTTCACTCGGCTGTCCGGGTCTTCGGTCTGACGCGCTCTAACATGAAGGATTTCCTCAAAAGTTGGTGTTGCTTAAAAATTCATATTTAAAAAAACGTAGACGCCAGCAAAAAGCTGAAGATATGTAAAAATGGCTGAGAAGTCAGTGCAGCTTTTAAAGTACGAATGAAATCTGAAGGTGGAAGCATGCCCAAGCTGTGGAGCTTCAAAGTTGCAGAAGTTTTCAGCAGAGCTGCGGAAACGTCCCCTTGATATCCATGTAAAAATACATGCAGAAATTATTTTTTACTGTAAAAAGTATAACTGTTAAACCTGTGAAAAATACAAGCGCACTTCTCATGAACATGCTGCATATGTCAATTTTTTTCTGTGAAAATCTGTGCAAATTTGAAGCCTGTGAAAGGGGGCAAAATCTCAGTGATGAGAAGAAGAAGAAGAAAAAGAACAAAATGGAGGTTAGGGAGAACAATATGTTGAAATGCTGACTCAGCATTTCAACATAATTATCAAACTTTACTCTATGCTCCACATCATCATTGACATTCAAACAAACATGTTTGTTGATGTCGACATGAAATAGGACCTATCTTGCTTTTTAGTGCTGAAATATGTACATTTTTGTCAAAACAAACAACTAAACAACCAAAGGTGTAAAAAATAAATAAAGATGAAGAATACAGTTGTTTAATGTCAGTAGTTTGTAAAATGATATCTACAGTGGCACCGCTCTGTCTTCTCTGCACTCTGTCCTCTTGGCACATCTCTCATCTTTACTTGCTCTTATTTAATATTTAAATGATTAAATGAGTAGATTAACCATAGGCCCTTCTTTAAAATAACACACATCTTCCTTCAAAAAGCATAAATATGTTTTTATTTATTTATTTATCATAAAAAAAAAATTTGTTTCTTTTTGATGAATTTGAAGTGGACTTTTGTGCTGGGATGATCAGTTTGAGATATGTCAATGATTAGCAGCACCATTGATTTTGATCGATTCTAAGAATAACAGAAATATCAGCATTTTAGATATTGGTACAAGTCTAATGTTGCACAGCCCTAAAGGAGATTTTCTTCCGTGTTTACCAGTCCAATCCTGGAATAAACACATCCTACCCAAAGATCAACTGTAAATCTTGACCATGTTTGCAAATACCATCTTTGTTGTTTCTGTGTTTCATAGAGTCTCACCAGTGTGGTCCAGGAGAGTTCACGTGTGCTCGCGGCGTTTGTATCCGCGAAGCGTGGCGCTGTGATGGAGACAATGACTGCAGAGACTGGTCTGATGAGGCGAACTGTACAGGTAAACACTGTGCTTTTTTAACTGCCTCATACATCATCTGAGGTGACTTTAGCACCTATAACTTGGTGGCTTTGTTCTGATTCAGTTGAAAACAGCACTACAAATGAATTGTTTCTTGTTCACGTGTTAGTATGAAGAGCTGGTCCTATGTCATTACATCACAGCCAGCTTTGCCACTAATACGAGCTGCTCTGTGCTTTAGGAGCTGTTATGGTCCAATATGAGATACTATGGATGCATCTTTTTATCAGTATGTGACATGCCTCATGTATAAATGTTAATTCAGTCAGTGCACAAAGAAGAGGAGCTTTTGGGGTGCTGGTTTGCTGGAGTGATAAACAACCAGGCACGAACCATATATACTGTATGTCTCTGCCAGCCCAGGCTAAAATCCAGCCTGTGGCCAGTTGCAGAGTGTCCTCCTCCTACTCTCTCTCACCCCCTTTGACAAGCCTGTCCGTTGTCTGTCTCCTCCTCAAAAAAGACACAAAAATGCCCAAAAATAATAATGAAAAGGAAGAGGAGCTTTTAATGCTCACTGGTGTCTTTAGCAGACCAGAAGTACCAGATGGCATGGTAACTAATTGCACCATTACACCTGTAGAAGTGTGAGAAACTGTCAGCCATACAGAAAAGTAAAAGAGCTGCTTTAAAAAAGATTAATTTTCCTGCTTGAATGAACTGAACTAAATTTTCAAAAACTAAACTTTTTGAATCAGTTGATGCTTTGAGTTCTGATGATCTGCTGTGGAGATGATGTGTGATGTTAATTGCTAACTTCATTGCTAATTTAATGGGGTGCTGTGCCTGTAAACAGAAAGTGAGTCTGTGTCATAAGCCTGGCTGCCTGGTAGCTGAAACGCAATATTATAACTCCTACTGCCTATACTACTGAAGAGCTAACCATCACCCTGTTGATTGATTTGTCCTCAATGAAAGCAGACTACCTATTTCAGGTGTGTTTTCACTGGGGATCAGTTGATTAGTTCATGAAGTCAAATAATACATGACAATCACAGAATGCCCAACAACTCTCCCAAACCATCCAAGTGTTAAACTGTGATGGAACTTTTGGGGGACACTAAAAATGCACAGCCATGATTTTTGAGATATAAAGAGATTGTCTTCAGAAGCCCTTCACAAATATGATAGACTGACTTGTTATGGATATCTGATCATGCTAAATCTAATACAAGTAGAGATTGTGTGAAGGTCATCATGACGTATTGTGGCTAAAATGGGTTCAAAACATTGATTTGAACTGTTCACATTTCTCTGCAGCTTCTGACAATTCCCTGTCTCTATTTGTTCTTCCTCAGTGGGCCACCATACATGCGAGGCCAGCAGCTTCCAGTGTCACACAGGTCACTGTATCCCACAGCGCTGGGTGTGTGACGGTGATGACGACTGTCAGGATGGCTCAGATGAAGATCCACAGCACTGTGGTAAGACCACACATAGACCCCAGATTCACTGTTAGACTCTCAGAGTCATGAATATGTGGAGCTTCACTCACTGCTATTTTCTTTTTTCAGAGGGAACTCGGTGTAATGGTTTTCTCTGCTCTAATCACACCTGCCTTCCTGCCACTGCTCACTGCAACGGCGTCCAGGACTGTCCAGACGGGGCGGATGAGCACAACTGTGGTAAGGGATTCAGCTTGTTGAGCAGAAACATCAGAAATGGGGCTGAAATAGCAGTCAATATTAGAAATATATTGTTACTGTATTTTGTTATTGTAACTTACCCCTAAAATCCAAAATGTTAGAAAAGGGACATGATCTAACACTACAGTTTTTACTCTTCTATCAAGCCAATGTGTTGAGTCACTTTAGTCTCAACAAAAGATAAAAATGAGCTGCTCATTGTGCCAAGATGAGTGCAAAACAGCCTCAAAGCATCCTGAAATATACTGACATTGTCTCTAATAATTGTTTATTTATAGCAAGTTTTATTTTTTTGCAGAGTTTTTATTTATTTTGACAGCCTTTACAGGGCTGCATCATCCGACAAAATAATTTTGGGATAATACATTAATCTATTTGATCATCATAAAAACACAATGCAAAGAAATTAGAGAAGAAGATGACGACATCACACCCTGCAAACCCTGAGTTTTCATACAAGCTCTCTTTGAGAATTTCAGGACTTTTGGACATATTAAAATACCAATGGAAAGTACACACTGCAGATTTGTGGTTATTGATTTTCTTACGTCTATTTTGTTGTTAATTTGACCCACAGACCCCCTGTGCACCCGCTACATGGAGTTTGTGTGCAAGAATCGAGCCCAGTGTCTGTTTCAGTCTCTGGTTTGTGACGGGATCAAACACTGTGAGGATGGATCAGATGAGGACACAGAGTATGCTGGATGTGGTGAGGATTTCTAAGATATTTCTAACTTATCGCTTTATTTTCCTTCCTCCTGAGAGGCAGAACAGTCAGGCTATGCAATAGGTTCTTAATTCAGGCCATAGGACTTCTCATCTGTAAACAATGGTCTGTGGATATTAAATTGGTGCAATAATTCAGTGCAGTAGTTTCTCTTAGCAATAACTCAATGCAACAATCCAACTGTATTCTGCAATGATTTCAGAGACACTTTTGAGTGCAATAATCCAGTGTGATTGTTAGTCTTATTCTAAGCACTCGGTCATCTCTGGTTTCTCTGTTTACTGTTTAGTTTTGTTCTTTGATAACTTATATATTTTTTCTCTGTTTACTCTCTGTTTTTATACTCTTTGCAACTTCTGTTTAGACCTGTTGTTTTTAAACTCTTATTTAATTTTAAGTACTTGTACTTGTTAAGTACTTTGGTGTATATTTTGAATGACAATAAAGAATCTATCTATCTATCTACAGTACCTATCTGCTGTCTAAAGTATAAAAATGAGTTTGGTAATTACTGATGCTGTTAATTTTGGGTAGCTATGGCAAAAACCTTACATTGGGTGTCGACCTAATAAATTTGTTAAGGACTGTGGTTTTTTTATATTTCAAACTGACTAGAGGACCATTTAGGAAGTAAGAGGGCTGCCACTTTCTCATCCCTAATCTTGTCTGACACTGCACATTTTCATTCATCATGTCCTTCCTTCGTTTGCACGTCATTCTGCTTGTATATTGTGTAATTATATCCTAATTATAGTCCAAGTGGCCAAACACACCACTGTTGTTTCTCTGCTTTGAAGAGGACATGTAATGCTCTCATTTGTACTGAAATACACGTATTATGGTCTAAATGTTACTGAACTGTCTCTTAAAGGAAATCTTCGGGTAGCCAACTTCGGGAGCTGTTGCTGTTTTCTTGTCTATATTAAGACATCATTTTGTGCCACCCTCTGAAATTTCTGTGTTTTTCTCCCAGCCACACCATCTGAGTTTGGCAAAGTGTGTGACGCCTACACCTTCCAGTGTGCTAACGGAGTGTGTGTGAGCCTGGAGTGGAAATGTGACGGCATGGACGACTGCGGAGATTACTCTGATGAAGCCAACTGTGGTGAGGGAGAAGAGATGGCGTGCAAACTTTCAGCACAAAGTGTTAAATAATGAACCATTAAGGTGACATTGTTGTATATGCTTCAGTGATTTTTTTCATCAGTGTAACCAGATCTTGAATATTTTGCAGCTGCTCCCACTGAGGTTCCCGGCTGTTCCCGGTATTTCCAATACGAGTGTAAAAATGGACGCTGTATTCCAACATGGTGGAAGTGTGACGGGGAGAATGACTGTGGGGACTGGTCTGATGAGGCTCAGTGTACAGGTAACCTGCTGTTTTCTAAGACTGTTGCTCTTAAAGCAGGGTAAACTTCTTTGTTTTTACACTTTCAAACAAAGCAGAGTTGAAACAGACAGTAAGTAAAAATATGATAATAAAAGTAAGGTGCATGTATTGTTAATAGAAATAATCCAATATCAAAAAATAGATTAAAAAAAATAATAGAATAGGCTAATCTTACCAAGGGGTTAGCTTGTCAAAACTTGTGAAGTATGCTTCTCTTTTTTTTGTTTCTTGTATCCATCTCCAGTCATTAAACTTCAGTCTCCATCCCTTCAGGTTTCGTAACTCCTCACACTGTGGCCCCCGGTCCCTCCACATGTGCTCCAAACCGTTTCCACTGTGGCTCTGGAGCTTGTATCATCAACACCTGGGTGTGTGATGGTTATGCTGACTGTCCCGATGGCAGCGATGAGCTTGGATGTCCCACAGGTAGACGTCTGTCTTATGTTAGCTTACCTTTGCATGCTGTTTTTAATTTGGAGTTTATTCACCATACCATAGAGTGTGGGTCACCAACCTGTAGATCTTGACCTTCAGTTAGCTCTTTAGACATTTCTGGTGGATGTTTAAGATTAGGCGTGTTAGGTCATTAACTGGCACACAAGTTGGACGGTTTCACTTATCCATGACATGTATAGGTCTGGTGAATTTGCTGTTCTGCAAGATGAATTAGATAAAACAGACTTCCCTTCATTCCACTATTTTTCAGTCTAAGCAAGGTATTCAGTCGGTTGAAATGTTTTTTGCTTAGTCTGTTTTAGTCTTCAGCTCCTCAACGTCACAAGTTTTGTTTCATAAAAGTAATAATTTTAATATCTTTATTTGCATCACACTTTTAAAAACAAAAAGTGCTTTGACAAACAGACAGGAACACACAGAAGACAATTCACAAGAGCTTAAGCAAAAAAAGAACTTTTTTCAATCAAAAAATTACAATTGAAATAAAAAAGAACCATTACATACAAACACAAACTTCACTCTTTTGAAAGAGAAATTTTGATCTCAATGAGGTTTTCCTGGTTAAATAAAGGTTAAATAAATAAATAAATAAAAAACTGCAGAATAAACAAAACTTGGAACCCAAGAAGAGAGAGCAAAACACTTTTGGTGTCCCTCCGACTAACTGCTTATTGGAGGATAGAATTTCAAGAAAGGTGAGGAAACCTGAGACCCGGTCCAATCCAGGCCCAGGCACCCAACAAAGTCTCAAAAGCACAAAGGGCCCCTAGTCCATAAGGCTAGAAAATCCAGGTCCATACCAATGCACATCAACACATGCCCAAACGGAGACATGCCAGTGCAGTCCCCAATGTAATCAGCCCCATTGATCAAAAGCCTCCATATTCCCCAAACCGAGTGGCCTGACCTGAACCACCAGTGACCACTTCCTGTACCCCTGGTCTCCCCCACCCCGTGTGTTTTGTGTAAGGCTGCAATACATTCTAAAAGAAACTGACTTTAAATTCACCAATTCTGTATTGGTACTTCTCTTCATCACATAGTTGGATTAAATAATATATCTACTGGTTTCAATGATGATCAAATTAAAAGATTATCACTGAAAAATATCTGTTAGTTTCAGCTTCACAGGACGTTTGGAGAGTAGATCTAGCTTTCTTGAAAAGTTGAAAAGTTTGGTGACCCCTGCTGAAGAATCTACATCTAAAAAGAATAATAATTATAACTCACTGAATTATCACTGTCTGCATTTCCATACCTCGTTCTCTTCAGGTAACAGCTCTGCGACTCAAGCTCCAGCCCCTACCCAGCCCCCTCCTCCCCCGCCCGCTCCTGGTCGGTGCAGCCGCGGTCAGTTCCAGTGTCGCAAACCCCCCCTCTGCATCCCCGACTGGCAGCGCTGTGACGGTCAGATCCATTGTCGGGACGGCTCTGATGAAGCACACTGCCGTGAGTTTTTGAGGATGTTACATCACACACTTAGACACATTGACATTTGGCAGCTTTGGATGCTTTTATTCAGCAACATGACTGCTGTTCAAACTCTTCATCTCTTCTCTCTGCAGCCACTCGTGGTCCTCTGCTTTGTGCAAACGGGACCCTCTGCTCAGATGGAGAGGCCTGTGTGCTGGACAGTGAGAGGTGTGATGGTTTCCTGGATTGCTCTGACCACAGTGATGAGGACAACTGCACATGTAGGTCCCAAAGTCTGAAAAAGACGAGTGAATAAATGTTAAACCTAATTGTATCAGAAGCAGTGCAATGCTGTCACATTTATTTCAGACCCTGAATATTATCCCTTTTGTTTTTTCCTCAGTGGACTCTCTGGCCTATAAGGTCCAAAACCTCCAGTGGACTCGAGATTTCCTGGGTGCAATCACGCTGACCTGGTCTCGCCCAAAAAATCTTCCCCTGGACTCTTGTTACTTCCTCGTTTACTACAGGTTAAACTCCCTGCTACTTCAGAGTCATCTTTTTAATGATACATTGATTTAAAGTTGCTCCTAACATAAGCTAATCCACCTCAGTGTTAATCAGAAACTTCTGTGTGACACTCAAAGGATCAAAACCTGAAAACCTGGTGCTGTATTTGACCTGGTTCAACATTTTTCAGAACTGAATGACTAAATGGTAGTCTGTAGGATCCTGTATTCAAAACCTATGTTTCAAGTAGAGTCAATACATGTTCATCAAATCACTGTGGCGCTAACATTAGCATAGGCCTTACACACCAATCAAATTAGAAACAGACCTGCAATTTCAAAGCACAAAAAAAGGTTCTAAAGAAGAACAGAAATTAGAAAGCACACTTGGGCACACTTTCACCCTCATGCATCCCTCTTATTTACTACCTCTGGGGAAAAATGCACACGCAAAAAAACTGCAATAAAAGCATCATACAGAAATAATTTTTTTGCATGAACGTCTCAAACAACTTCAGTTCTGCAGAAAACTACCAAAATTTCAATCATCAGGATTTTAAACATTTAAATGCAAATTTCCTCTCGTTCTTTTAAAGAAAATACAAAAAAAGGTATGTTTTAAATATTATGAATAACTGGGTGGGGAATTGCTGGTGCTCAGAGTGTTTGATATGTGTAAAGCTCTCAGCCACTTCAGCTCTGCTCAAAACAACCAAATATTCAAGTATTTTCCCAACTGAAACCCTTTAATGCCATTTTGAATACATGCTACCATTTGTTTTTTTATTAAAAGAAACATCAAAAAAGATACATCATATAAAAGATAATTTGACCTTGAGGTAGACAGATTGATGAACCTCAGTGAGGTCATGACCCCCCGGCCCATACTGTACTCTTTTTCACAGCAGTTAAAAACTAGCTTTATAGCTTGCACATTTGACATTTCCAACATCCTGATCAACTGCAATGTCCCACTTCTGATAATATCTATTTTTTTCTTTATTTTTTGTACCTTTTGGTCAATAAAAACATGTGGCTACACGGTTTCAAACCTGCATTTAGAGAGTTAAAATAAAAAACAATTGAATATTCAGTAGTTTTGGGCTGAGCTGAAGTAATTCAAAAGATTGATGGAGAATAAAGTAGAAAAAATGTTTGATTATTTTACAGCATTTTCTTAGTTTGTACATTTTTGGCTCGAGGGTGCCCAAAGGGTGCAAAAAGTGTCAGTAGTGTGTAACAGACCTGTAAGAGTAACTGATAGTGGATTAAAATGCTATACAAAAAATGAAACATTCTTGTGGAAAATTCATGCTAAACTTAGGGAGCATTGGTATTATCACTTGGTTATGGGCTGGGTCCTTAAAGACCTTTTTTCAAGATCTGTGTCCAGTCCAGTCCAGCATAGTTTCAAAGATTGTCTCATATTTTTAAACATTGAAGCTTTGTCTTTGAGCCAGTGGGCCCTACTTTTGTGGCTTGAAGCATGTTGTTTCAAAGTGTGTGGTGCATGGCAGGTCTGTCTTTGTTTTGCTTTTTAAGAACATGTTCTCAAAACTAAGCAAGGCCCAGGGCACGAAGGAGATTGACTATGTGTCTAGAGTATACATCGTTGTGTTTTGTATCGATCAAATCAATCAGTATCACCTCTAATTTCTTGACATCACTGGTCAGCTAGCATTTTACTATTTTAACAGGGGGTTCAGTTCTTTGGCCTGAATTTTAGATGGATTAGATGCTTGTTTAAAATCCTTATGATACATCATTTAAACTACGAATGCCACAGAAAAGAACATGAAAAGCGTAATACTTCTTTCCTTATCAGAAAAATGGTTTTCTCTTCTTTTCACTAAATGTAAGCAAAGTGACGATATTGATAAAGCGCATGTTTTAAAGCAGAGTAGATAATGTCATCAGTATCACTTTAAGTTTCATCTATCACCCTGACTTTGAGTATTTTAATGTTGCTTTTCTTGATGTGGTTGGTTGTTTTTAGGCTGGTGGGCACCCAGCAGTGGACCAACATGGACACTCACAGCAACAAGACGAGCTACCAGCTGACAGTTCTCAAACCTGACACCACCTACCAGGTCAAAGTGCTCACTCAGTGTCTGAGCAAACTGCACAAGACCAATGAGATGATCACCGTCAGGACTCCAGAGGGATGTATGTATCAGCACAGACTGAGTTCACTTATCACTTATGCTTCCTTCTCATGAGACGTGTAAACTTCTATCCCTACTTTCTTTTCATATCTACACTAATGAGAGAAGAAGAGGACTTAAACATTCAGATGATTTCAAGTTGTATTTATTTTGGTGAATTATCCCTCACAGAACCATGAACTGTTACACCACTGATTGTGTCCTTTTGTCCTGCAGTACCAGATCCACCAAGAAACCTGCAGTTATCCTGTGATAACGTGGAGGACTGGATGGTGCAAGTTTCCTGGAGCCCCCCTGATAAAGGACACGGCCTCATCAGAGAGTACATTGTAAGTCTTTTTCATTTTTACCAAACCTTTGACGAAATAAAGAGTGATCAAACTGTCTTCACCTCTTGATTCACAAAACTATACAGAATACACCATAAAATACACCAGTTAAAAGGATATTTTGGTGTTTTTTGAAGGAGACTTGCTCGAAGCCCATGGCACAAGTAAATATAATTACCAAATCGAAAAGCACTCAGGGAGCGCAGACCTCCACCAAGACACAATTCCAGATCACCACACACTCTGTTATGACGGCTCATGTCTGTCCATGTGGAGAAGTCCACCAGTGGCATTGCAAGGGAAGCTGGGTAATGTAGTGACATAGGCTTCAAAAATGTTGACTTGAGTTTACAAGTAAACTGCAAGTGGCCAAATGGTGGTCCAGCTCATTGATTAGTTTAAAAAACTGTGAACAAAAAACAACAAATGATAAATCTATCATTATCTGACTTAATGCGTGGGCTCTCTCACTGCTTCAATAACAGTTTAAAAAATGCCTGTGTGTAAGAGGTCCTTCTTAAATAATGGATCCTCAACCCAACAACCTTACAAGTGCAGAGACTGAGTTTGAATAATTTGTCCTATTAACTTGGATATTTGCGTCTGTGTGTCAGGTTGAATACAGTGAGCAGGAAGGTCTTGAGTGGACGTCACAAAGATGCACCGACACCAGCACTGAAGTCAAGGAGCTGCAGCCGGACATGCTGTACAAATTCAGGGTAAGAAAAAAAAACACACAGAATTGAGAATTATTCAGATTTTTTTTTTGTCTATCACTTTATTGATAACCCTTTTCACATCCTTATTTTGTACAATCCTGTTTATTTGTTCTATATTTAAAACAATATTTGCTGCAATAACTAATACACACGCACTGGCCACTTTATAAGGTAATCCTTGCTAGTACCAGAGTGGATCCCCTTTGCTTTCAGACCTGCCTTATCTTCTTGTGACGGAATCGGCAAGGTGCTGAAAACAGTCCTTACAGATTTTGGTTCAAATTGACAAGATAGCATCACATAGTGGCCTCAGATTTGTCAGCTGGACATCCATGATGAGTGTTTCCCATTGCACCACATCCTAAAGGTGCCCTACCAGAGTTAAATCCATTGACATGGAGTATAATCCTACTGGAAGATCAGAGGTGGTTACATGAAGGGATGGACATGGTGAGCAGCAAAAGCATGGTAGGCTGAGAGGTTTATATAATGCTCAGTCTGTACTAAGAGGCTAAAAGTGTGCCAAGAAATCATACCTCGCATCATTAAATCCCCACCCCCGGTTTGAACTGTCCACTCAAGACAGGATGGATCCATGCTTTCATGTTGTTTCCACCAAAATGTGACTGAGGCAGCAGAAATCCAGATTCATCAGACTAGACGGCGTTTTTCTAATAACCTTTTGTCCAAACTTGGTGAGCTTATGTGAATCATAGCCTCAGTTTGCTGTTCTTAGCTGACAGGAGTGGCACTGGGTGTGGTCCTTTACTGCTGTAACCCATCTTCCTGAGACTTGATGTGTTGACCATTCAGAAATGGTCTTCTGTATACCTTGGTGGTAACAGGCGGTTATTTCTTCTGCCAAGGGAGTTGTGTTTTTGTCTTTGTTTGTCATTTCGTTTGTGAGAAAGTTAACTTTAGTAGTTCTGAATGGATCTGGATGAAATTTTTAGGGAATTTTGGTCGTGGCACAAGGAAGAAGTGCAAAAAACGTACCTAATTATGTCTGAAATGCCTTGGCGGATGATTGGGAGCACTTCTAGTGTGGTTTACTGTTGCCTCTTTATCATCTCAAACCATTGTGGCCCTTCTCCTCTGACCTCTGGCATCAACAAGGCATCTTAGCCCAGAGAACCGCTGTTCATTGAACATTTTCTCTTTTTTTTTTTACCATTCTCTGTAAACCTTAGAGAAGACTGTGCATAATTAGCTTCTCAAGAACTCGGACCAGCCTGCCTGGCACCAACAGCCATGCCACAGAGTCACTTGGAACTTAAGCAGGTTGTTTTTACTACATACCCAACTGCATTAAGTTGCTTCTGTGTGATTGGCTGATTGGCTACTTGCCTTTAGGAGCAGCTACACAAGTGTATCAATAAAATAGCCATTTATTTCAACTTTAATTATATTTTTACTGATTTGTATTGTTTTTAAGATATGCAGTATAAAATAAAATGGCTCCTAACCCATTTTCCTCAAATGTAGATTTATTTAAAAACGTACGTGCCAATGTTATTGTTGTGTTAGTGTTGTTCCTGAGGGTGACGTGCTGACTCACACCAGAAAGGATGTTTGCCAGAGCGTTTCGTGTCAGATCTAAGAACTAAGATGTTCTTATCGGCAGTTGTTGAATTTGTAATTAGCAAAATCCAATCCTGGTACCGGGCGAGATGTTGAATCTTTATATTTGTCACTGTGTCTTTAATGTTGCTACGGTGATGTTTCACAGGTTGCAGCAGTGACGAGTCGAGGGGTTGGAAACTGGAGCGAAGTGAAATCCATCACACCAAAGAAAGGTAACAAGTTTTTCCAAACACATTAACACTGGTTAGTTGGCCAATACAATACTGCCACCTGCTGGACTAAATCAAGTATTTCGGATATCAGATTTTTGCTTTTTAGACTTTACTCCAAGCAAAACTCTGCTTTTTACAGTTTCTTTATTATAAAGCAACAGCATATGGTTTTGATGGAGCAAAAGAACTAAATTAAAAAGGACCAGGATATTGAACTTTCTGTCAAACAGCATATAAAGGATGTTAAATACTAGGTTTTTATCTGAAAGCAAACACAGAAAAGCACTTACAGCTCATTAAACTAATAGTTAAGACTCAGCTTGATCTTTTTCTCACCTAAATTTCCTATTTTATTGAGAACTCAAGCAGGGTTTTTTTTAATTTGAGGCTCATGGAGGGAGTCCTCAGTTGTTAAATTTACAGCCGACTAAAACTGAAATACCTCGTGTATATTACATTGCTTTGTTCATGCTGCTTTATTTCACATTTATCTCACCTCTGCAGCTCTTCCTCTTCCCTCTGTGAGCGCTGAAGCCATCAGCACAGACGCTCTGAGCTTTTCATTTGGCTTCAACTCTCAATACGAGGTAAGACGTCATCCATCAGGCTTCCACATTTTTGAAAAAGAAGAATGAGGAAAAATTTACTCCTCCACTTTGAATAATCATTATTACCTCCATCAAGGAAGATGTATTTCTCTGGCATGTATTAGCTTGTTAGTTTGGGAACAGGATAACTGAAAAAGTTATGAACAAATGATTTTTAAGAGAGTGTTGGTCATGGCACAAGGACTCAGTGATAAGTCTAGAAAGTCTAAAAAGACCAAAGACAGTATTAGTAATTGTGTCAGTTGAAGCTTTGCAGGTCCCAACCAACGATCTGGAGAAGTCTACATGACAAAAATCAGGGACAAGTAAAAATGTCACATTGATTTCATTGCGTGTGATTAGATTTTCTCTCATTTGTAGTCAGGGCTTGTATCACATCCACTTTAAAAACCCAGTTTAACAAGTCAGAGCTGTAATGCATCACTGTCAGAAAGAAAAGCTCAGTGTTAAACTGGGACGAGCTTGAATATAAACTAAGTTAATTAAAAAGAAAAGTCTTGTGGAAAAATATTTTCAAAATCTCCCAAAGAAGAAAAATCTGTCATTCTATCAAATATCTCTTCACTATGTTTATCATTAATACATTAATGATTTAAAAAACTATACTTTTGTATGTAGAATGCATGGTTTTGCTATTTTTAAGTGCCATCAATTAAAAATGGGATGATGTCTCGTTTTATCATCTGAGTCTTAACAAAACAAGAAGGCTCAAACAATCTAAATCTAGATTGTGGATTGTAATACAAAGCTCGTCTTTTGAGAACAGTTTTCTGATGTTGCGCAGATACATTGTGAAAGCTGATACTGATGCATCTTTCTATCTTTCTCAGGTGAAGCAGTACATGGTGATTCTGTCCTGGCAGTTTGACTCCCACGTCAGAGAGAGCAAGAACTACACGGTTAAAGAGAGAATCCTCAGAGGTGATCTTTGTCTCATGCTTGATCACCCCAGTGCACCCTCTTTATTTTAGACTTAACCATTGTGTCCGTTTTTTAGTCACAAACCTGACTGCAGGGACAGTGTATGAGGCAGCTGTGTGGGCTCACACGAGTATCGGAGACAGTCCCACTGCTCTGTCCCATCATCAGACCAGCGGCACCCAGCCAGAGAGGCCTCTTTTTAAGGCCCGGGCCCTCAACCAGACTGATGTGGACTGCACCTGGAACATGAACGGACCCCCTACCCAGGTAAATCTGATGCTGCACAATAAACTGTACATTTAGCATTGTTCAATATCCTGTTGCTCAATAAACATAGCAAGTGTCCAAACCTATCACAGTGAGTGAGAAAATGCATTTAATGCTGTCCAGTAATGGTTTATAACTCATTAAACATTTTACATGCTTGTTCATTGTTCTCAAGCAATCTAGTCAAGTAGTAAGATAGAACTACCCTCAGCATGATTGTTGCAAACTGGTTTCAAATTTATTCTCAAATTAGTTTTGAATTATTTTTCTAAAGCTTAAGCAAATATGGAGTCTTTGAAACCCTTTAATTTGTCAAACCTAACTTTAAGAATCACAGTGTTGTAATCTAAGTTTATTCAACTTTTTATTTTACACAGACCCAGAGTCAATCCCAAATCACTCAAAATCAGGAAAAGACATTTTAAAATAAATGTTTGGGCATGATGGCAAATATTTTTACTACTTTGGTCATTCATATTTGGGTAGAGATGACTGCTCAGGGATCAAGTATGACAGAAGTGCTTTTGTCCAAATTTAAAGTTTGTGTAGAATGATGACTTCTGACAGTTTTCTCAACAAAGCAACCACTCACGCTTACGCTCTTCATTGTGAAGAGTGAAGAGAATATGAGTGCCGACAGGTATCTGGAGATGATTAACGATCAGCTCGGTCTGGCGCTTCAAGCAATTTTTCAGAGGCATAGACGGGGCGTTTTCAGGAGGCTCTGGCCGGTGCACGACGGTGCCTTAGCACATCAGAGATTGATTGTGCAAGTTTGACTCAGGGAGCTTTTTTTTAAATCATGATGTTGCAGTTAATCTGAAATAGCTGCCTTTTTCTTGGAGGTTCCTTTTTAAATTTGGTGCATTTATGTTTTTTGTTTGTTTTGTTTTGTGTCATTTTTCATTTATTGGTTGCCAACATCTTAGAAAATGTAAGAATATCACGCAAAAATCCAATTACACAAACTCTAAACATGGACAAAAACATGTTTTTACTTTGCTATGTTTTACCGAAGGAGTTGTTGTACAGTCACACTCGACAAAATTTAAGACCAATGCACTGTAAAAAAGTTAAATGATTATGCTATCAAAACCTGATGTTAGTTTTATGGGGTTTTTTATGCATTTGTTAGACATGGAATTGAATGTCCTTTTTTCTAGGCACATGGTATACAATTGTAGAAAAAAATGATGTTTATGAACTTAGTTTAGGCTATGCTTTTAATGTATAAGTATTGATAAGTTGACTCTTTTGCTTTATCCACACTGTATCATATTTTCCAAATTATAATTAACTGGAAACCTTTAAAAGTTAAAGATAATAAACAGTAATCAAAGGTGATTTCTTGTATTTTTTTGCTGACCTTCATTTGTGATTTATGTGTGTGTGTGTGTGTGTGTGTGAAGGTGTATGGTGTGTTTTATTCAACCTCCTTCCTGGATCTGTACCGCAGTCCTCGTCAACTCAGCACTTCCTCTCTCAGTCTGACCGTCAAAGTGGGCATTGATGAACAGTACTTGTTCCTGGTAAGTCTTCATCCACTGAAATTATTTTCTTCACAAATGTTTACTAGCTCAAATTAAGCCTCACATTTATAATTATTTTTACTACAGCCTGTTTAACTCAGAGATACGGACGGGTTGCGGATTCAGTTGATTTTGAATGAAGATTTTCTTAAATCCTCCTTCAGAGCATAGTTCTATTTTGTGCCAATACAACAATATGTTCATTAATGTAGTTACATTAATTAAGGCTCCAGGGAAGATCCCTAAACTACTGTTGCAGGAAAGATTGTTGGATTAATATATCTTATCGACAGGGATGCCTCAGGGGTCAGTGCTTGGTTCCCTGCTCTTCTCATTATGCCCCACTTTACTTGGAACAATTGGTCTCTCCCATGGCTCCTCCCACTGCTGCTATGCTAACAACACTCAGCTCATCATATCTTTTCCACTCAATGATACAACTGCTCTCAGCTGGGATCTCATCATGCCATCAGGCCTTGATTGCTCATTCCTGTTAACCCTATAAAGCCAATTGTATCATATTTGATATATGCTTTTATAACACCTCTATCTACTCAATATGATCAGTAAATTACAAATAAAACATCTGAATACAATCAGATAAAGGATAAAAATGCCCTCGAAGGATTATCAGTTGCCAGAAACACCTAATGTATCACATGAGATGTGAAAAATCTATATGTTGATTTTATGGACATTTTGATATTTTTAGGATTTTAGCAGTAAGTGAAACAAACATTTCAGCTCCAAAAAATTAGAATTTTCGGGATATAATCTATGGTCTTGGGCCTTAAAGGGTTAAGATGCCCTCTAAAACATCAGGAGGATCAGACCCTGCCTGACAGAACAGGGAACACAGCTTCTGGTTCAGGCTCTGGTGACTTTACACATTGACTACTGCAACTACCTACTAGCAGGCCTCCCTGCATGTACATTCAAATCTCTACAGATGATCCAGAATGCAGCAGCACGTCTGATCGTTAATCAGCCCAAAACAGCAAATGTCACTACGCTGGTTATCTCTCTACATTTGCCTCCAGTGGCAGCTCATATCAAATTCTCCTGTTGCTGCTGGGTCAGTGGACATTTTTGTAGTCCTTATTGGCATTCAGTTAGCAACTGTGGTTTTAAACACACAACAAAGATTTACATTTCAAAAGCAGGCAACATTAGATTCATTTTAGTTTTTCCGATTAAACATTGAAAGCTCAGGTTGCTGGAGTTAACACATTATCAGGAAGTGGTATTCTGAGTCCTACGTAGTTTTGGAAACCAGGAAGTGCTAAAAACTAACTCTTGTCCACAATTTTGGACTCTTTTGGCACCATCCCTGTCCTTCCTTTGCTCAATTATCAGGAACTTTAGTAAACATGGTAAATGGTCTTGGGATTACATAGCAGCTTTACACAGCAGGTCACATCTACCCATTAACCATCTCATTCTCTCACTGATGGTTTATAATTTCTTTAAAAATATTAAAGGTTTTAATATAATAAAACCTGACCCTTAGATAACAGCAGCTGCACCTCTCTCAGAAAGAGATTTTAAGATTTTAACCCACGTTTTTGTGCAGCCAAATAATCCAGTTTTGAATGAGGACAGTTCTCGAAGGCAATGCTTAAACTTTTCAGCGTCTCATCATGGAAGCAGTTAGAACTTTTCGACAGTCCCTTTAGGTTTGCACACCAAAAAAATTGAATCACATCCAATAGAAATGTGAAAATCCTATGTACAAATTGTTTTGAGGAGTAACTTTTTAAAAGGAAGAAGGTGTTAATTATTCAATGTGAAAGTTTCTGAATTTGGATGAAAATTGGAACCATGTGGAGGGGGAGATCTCCGACGCCACCACAGCTGCTGTAAGATGTTAAATTTGAGGAACATAAATGTGTGAAACTGGAGGTGCAATGCTGTCAAACAGATTTATGTTGGCATGATCACAGATACTGTTAATTGAGAAGATTACAAATGCATTTTGGGTAATGTTTTTGGAGTTGTGCATTGATTTTTGGTTACATTCAGTCTAAATCAGGGTGACGAGGTTTTCAATCTTCAGAAAACTTTGATCTTACCCACATGCATGAGCTTAGGGCACAAGAAGAGTTTTGTCAGTGCGCCTTTTGATACCAATACAAAAGGCAGATAAGCAATCAAAGCAGACAAAAAACTGTTTTGAATTAATTAGACCAAAATTATGTCACTGTTATTGGTATTAATCAATGTCATTATCTTTTCCAAAATTATAATTATCATAATAACAAATACCATGTTATCAGTACAAGCTAATATCTACTTGCTTTCTTCCTGTAGGTGCGTGTTGTTTCTCCTTTCCTGGGTCCTCCCTCTGACTATGCTGTGGTGAAAATGATCCCCAACGAGAGACTGCCACCCAGAAACCTTCATCGAGTCAGAGTTGACAAAACACAGGCCACACTGAAATGGCAGTCGCCGTATGACTCTCCCAACACGCCACTGGTACAACATTGTCTCATGTTTGATTGATTGAAATGTTATGATTTCTATGAAAGTTAATAGGCATGTTTTCTGATATGTTGAATGTGACTCAAGATGAAATGCTTTAATGCTTTTTTGATGTTCTTGTCCTGTGTCCCTCTTGTTTTTCGGCAGACATATGCAATCCATGTGCGGGACGTGATCCGTAAGTCAGAGCGGGACTACAAGCTGACCACACAGAACAACACGGTGGAGTACACACTGAAAGGCTTGGAGCCTGGAGGACGATACAGCGTCTCTGTCCGACTGAGAAACATGAGCAAAGAGGCCAGTTATACTGTCAGCACAGGTACAATCATGGGCTCATGTATGAGGAGTTCAGTGGACTTGGTAAATGGACTTAAACAAGTAATTTAGGTCTTTTGAAGTTGGGTTGTTGAGGCCCAAGCATGAGTAAATATAACTGACAATAAAGCAACTTGCTAACCTAAGGGAAAATAGTTGGCTAGTGATGCTAGCCAATGATGCTACTGAAAGCCCACTTTAAGGATAAAACTACATAAAAAGCCTGTTGGCCCGACTGAACGTTGTAGTTAATACTCAAATAAAAGCTGGGCAGGCTGATGTCTGACATTACCTTTGGTCAAAATTTATGTCAGGATGTCAAAAAAGTGTTAAAATGATTGAAGCGCCAGTAAATCACAATTATACTGAATTTGTACTGGATATACCTACTTCAGTTTGTAAGAATAATGCAAAGTAATGAGGTTCATGGAGATATTTTTGAAGAGCCCATATTCTGCTTTGAATAGTTTTATATCTGTAAGTCATAAAGTCCATGGCATCAGGACTACGGTTATTTCATCTGCAGTTTAAGCCCATTGTCTGGAGCTGTCAAGACGAGTAAATGAGTCAAGTCGACGTGACTAAGTAGGGCAGTAGAGAGTAGACCAGTCAACCAGTCGGAGCAGACAAGGCACACAAAGGGAGGAGGCTTTAAAGTGTGTAAAGTAGATAACATAGTGATCCCATCCACAAATTCAAAGTTGTGGTTTGCACAGGACTTTTTGAAAGTTCATTGTGCAATATTGTATTAATTGAGCTTTAATCTTTAGTGCAAATTGAACATGTCATTGAGTTTGTCCATTTTCAGATAAACTGGAATTATTTCCCAGTGAAAATGAAAGAAAGACTTCAGATGAAATCTTGTTGTAATTCATGTTTTTGACTCTCTTCTCTGCTTCAGTTCCTCTTCAGGCTCCTGAGGCGCTGAAGATTCTGACTGAGAAAGACCATGTGTTTCTGTTCTGGAAGAGTCTGGCTGTCAAAGAAAAGGGATTCAATGAGAGCAGGGTGAGACACTTCTGACCAAGACCCCTGGCATAGTTCACAGTGTTTTCAGCTCTATTTTTTCTTGACGGGAGCTTAGCCTTTCTTTCCCCAAACTATACTGTAAGGGCAGAGTAACTGCTCTCCTCCAAATGCATGCATTCAAGACTTGAAAGATACTTTCATAAAAATGCTTGAAGTTTGGTGGTCAGTCACCAAAGACTAAAGGCTTGAGCTAAGTAATCTGAGACATATCAGCTTGTGGAGTGCTTCCAGCCAGGGGGAAATTTTAGCTCTGATGTTTCTGAACAATGACGTGCTCCAGATTTGATGTTTGTGATGTGTAATTATATTTTGAAGCGGGAAGATCCAATCATTTTCCAAGCTGTATTACAAAATAAAAAACTAAAATAAGCATCTTCATCCGTCCTAAATTTCCTCAGCTTTGTTTTCTTAATATTGACCAGTGCTCTTCATGTTTTCAGGGGTATGAAGTACACGTTTACGACAGTGTGACCAATCAGACGTCGTATCTTGGAAACACCACAGAAACTTATTTTAGAATCAACAGCCTGCTGCTTGGACACAACTACACCTTCTCAGTTCAGGCGTGCTGTCTGCTCAGTGGCCAGCTGTGTGGAGAGCCTGCACTGCTGCTTTATAACCAGCTGGCTATGGGTAAGAGGCTGTCAAGTTTCAACAGTAAACACATTGCAAGAATCCAGAGTGGTCATTGTAAATTTAAGTGTCAGAATATTCAGTCAGTATAGGAACAGGTTGTTCGTCAGACAGGATGTACATGTTCTCTTTGTTTGAAGGTGGTGCAGGTACAATCACAATACCTCAGTACCATGTTGGTGCAATTATGCTTTTGTACCACTAAATCTTACTACAAGGTACCTGTACACTATTTTTGCCTCTTAAAAACCTACAGTCATTAGAACAGACTTAATGTACTATTAACCACTCTGTGGAGTTGTGGCAGTTTTTTTTAACTTTTTTAATCTCTGGAAAACAAGGCAGGTTTACAGGCCATGACAGCAGTCAACAATAGAAAAATACATGTAATGTAAGTGTTACGCACTTAGGAACCTTTCAAGTCATCTGACGCCATTTTAATCAATAAACAGTCAAGTTCCAGCCAGAACTTTACTGCAGTGATGGTGGTGTACATAAAATTGGAGAATCATTCCCCACACACCACTATTAACAGAAAAGTCTGCAGAGTTGTGGCAGCCGTCTGTGCATTTGATGTGTTTGCATCAATTATTCTGCTGTTTGGAAATGAGGGGCATCCTTATGAGTGTTCTCAAGATAAGCCTCCAGTGGCAGCTCTAATCTTGACATTAGTTTGTCAATAATTAGGAAACCTACTATATCATTTTTTTGAGAGTGAAATGTTCTTGTTATTCACATCTCTCTTTTTTTAACGTATTTTTTGGGTATTTTGTGCCTTTATTGATAGGAGAGAGACAGTGGATAGGCTTGTGAAAGGGGTGAGAGAGTAGGGGAAGACACTCTGCAAACTGGTCACAGGCTGGATTCGAACCTGGACCTGCAGAAGCATGTACATGGGGTGCCTGGATGTTAACCACTCGGCCAAACCAGCACCCCATTCACATCTCTTTCTAACAACCATACAGTATCACAACATCACAGAGTAAGGAACATGTGAGTTTTATGTAAGTTGGGAAAGTTTACTTTCACCCAACAGATATCGGCAATAACTAGTTCAGACATACTGGATATTTGCAAATGTATTTATTTAATAGTTTATTCGACAGGGGCCATGCAAGACAAAGGGCTGTCAAGCCAGAGTTAGCTATAAAGCTAATTTTCATCCGTGGTCCCTGGGCAAAGAAAACAGAAGAATATACAATACAATAATAAAAATATACAATCCAATAATAGAAATATACAACACAATAAATAAATAATACTTTAAATTTCAATATTGTGCATCTTTTATTTCAACATTGAATTAATATTTCTAACTATCAGGACTAAAAACAACATTTTTATTATCTATCAATAATATTATAAGAGAATGACAAAAAAACAACTTTGTTTTCGAACTCTAAGGGAGTGAATGGCGTGTTAACCACAGGTGATTGAAATATTTTAGCTGTACACATTTTTTTAAGGAGTATCAACTATCGATAATGTGCTGTTGATCAATAGTTTAATACTTGTTTATTGACTGCAAGTTAGTTGTCAAAACAATTGATGAAAATGATTAAATCATTGTCACAGTGGCCAATAGATACCTGCATACATTTTTTTTGGGGGGGGGGGGGGGGGGGGGATTGATATTTGATCATTTACATTTACTTTTTTGAAGCACGAGGATAAAAAATAATTTCCTTGCAATCATTTCCTCTCCCTCTACTTAGGGACCAGTGACACTTCCCGTTCTGCAGGCTCCTCAGGAGACATGGCAGCAGTGGTGGTCCCCGTCCTCTTCCTGCTGCTTCTCGGAGTGTGCGGTGGCTTGGTGGCGCTCTACCTCCGGCATCGCAGGCTGCAAAACAACTTCACTGCCTTCGCAAATTCACATTACAACTCCCGCCTGGGCTCAGCCATCTTCTCCTCTGGGGATGAATTAGGTGAGATGATTCAAAGATTTCTGTAGCTGTCTGAATTCTTTTGAAAACTTCGATTTTTTACATGAACATCTTTCTTTTCCAGGTGATGACGATGAAGATGCTCCGATGATCAGTGGTTTCTCAGATGACGTCCCTATGGTCATAGCGTAGCACCATGTCCCTCCTATCTCTCTCTTTCCTTCTCCCGTTCTCTTTTTCCTTCCCCATTTTCCCCGTCAGTGGCGCGGTACGAAGAGCAAACAGATGAAAAACTTTGCCGCCATCCCAGAAGTCTGTCAATAGGAACCAGTTCCCGATTAGCAGGAAATATGAAGAAAAGTGGTTAAGAGTAAAGAGAGAAAGAAATATTTTTCAAATATATGATGCACTTTTTTTGGATGCGCAATAACTTATTTTTTATAATGTTAAATATATAAATATATATATGGGGTCACTGAGGACTGTGAGGAAGAGGCGGACACTGAAGAAACTGTGAAGGATTTGAGTTTGTTGAGAGAGACCCTGTTTGTAATGCAAACTCACGATCCATCGGAGCGGTTCATCGCTTAAAGCCAAAATCAGCATCCAGAGACTGTAATATAGAATGCAAAAAATACACTCTTTAACAACAAAAAGATAATAGACAAATGCTGTATACAATATGTACAAAGAAAATGGAGGAGTATGAGTTATATCGCTGCTCATAGTACTATATGTACTATAGCAGTATGTTGGTGTCCAGTAAGGAGAAGTTTGGTTTGTCAAAGGGGAGTTCTGAGATGTTTCTTTCTTCCTGAGATATATTTGATGTGTTTTAGGGTCAAAACGACTGACTGCACTGTTTAATTTTATTTATTTACCCCTGTAGAAATCAAATCAAAAGTAGTTATTTTTGCGTAGGATAAATCTCAAAATATGGTGGCGCAGCAGGTAGTGCACGTGCCTCACAGCAAGAAGGTTGCCGTTTTGATCCCCCGGGCCTAGCAGGGCACTTCTGTGTGAGATTTACATGCTCTTCCTGTGCGTGTGTGGGTTCTCTCCAGGCACTCTGGCGTCCTCTCACAGACTAAAAACATGCTTGTTAGGTTGATTGGTGACTCCAAATTGCCTTTTGGTATGAGTGTGAAAGTGAATGGTTGTCTCGCTCTTTGTGGCCCTACGATTGGCAACTGCCTCTCACCCAATGGTATAAGCTCCAGCCTATGCGATAACAGAGGGGTGGATAAATCTTGAAATTCATGGCCACATTTTGGGAAGAATCCTGGCAAGGTTAAGTGCTTACTCTATGTGGACCAGCACGCCTGCCAGGGTTTGTTTGTTTTTTCATTTCCTCTGTGAAACGCAGTAAATCCAGTGGTTTTTGGGTGTAGATGAATGGCATATTTATGTCCCACAACAACAGCAGATAATTACTAAATTGATTTAAATTAAAAATTCCCTTGGGACACTTGCACAGCATTTGATAAACCGTTTTTATTGCTAAAAGCTGCATTTGCCAGAACTTAATTTACTTGATATTGAAATACCATAAAACTGGAGTATCTTTGTGGGCATTGCATCTTTATGTGTTTTATGATCTGCATCTATAATTATGCTGTTTGGGAAGTGGCAAAGAAGAAAGCCTTCATTAGCATACTATAGGTAAAGACTCATAAGCTAATATTAGCTTGGTAATGTTGTTAGATGATAGCATCAGGCTAACTTTCAGCTTAGTGATGGGGGAAGTACTGCTATTTAAAAGGCAGTGCTATTTTGATTATGTGTATAGTGTTTCTGTCATTTTTTACAGACACAGTGGAGCATATGACAGACTCAATCTATTATTGGCACCAACTAGGATTTTTTTTCTTTGAGATGGGAGTATAATCCAGCCTTGACTCCTTTACATCTACTTTAAAGAATGCTGTCTTTTGTTAGAATAAGAAAAATGAGACAAAAGTGTAAACAAATCGAAGCCACGTTTTGGGAGCCATTGGAATGCTGTTGGCACCCTTTAATGGGCGCTGCCATACTGCTCTCTAAACCAAACTTAAGCTCTATGTACCCACACATAGATAGGTCTTGTTGAGGCAATACTTGAGGCCGTATAACAATTTTCAAAACTGGAAATTCCTCCATAAAAGAAAATGTGTGGGATGTGCTCTCACGATGAGAGCACATCGATATGATACAGTTGTAGACCAAAGATGTTTCTCGAACCAGGCTGTAAATATGTATATTAATGCCCTAAAAACGTCTTTGCCCTGCATACGATCGGTTGGTTATAGTTTTCTGCAGCCAGCCCCAAGTGGACACTCAGGGTACTACAGTTTTTTTTGGTAATTCCACATGGGCCTCTATTTACAGACTTCCTGCCTGGAAAACAAGTTCAAACACAAAAATGGCAACTGAGACTGAGCTAAAAGATTTCAGCTTAGCCTAAAATGGTGCTGAGTCTAAGCCATCTTTGATGTTACTTCTGGCTAAAGCAGACACATTTTCAGCAGGAGGCAGGCACAGAGCCTGGTGTAAAAGAGTGTTGACACACTCCAAAATAAGTAATGATTTTGGGGTGCATCATGAAATGATTTTCTTAAGAATTATTCAGTAAGAAAGAAAACTCCAAGGCACTTACATGGAACAACTGTAGCGCCTTTGTTTTTACTGCACAGTCAAGTAGACGTTTGCGAAAATAACTTGTTTTAGCATTAAGCCTTCATTAGAAAGTTTATGTTTTGGTTAATTCAGGAACACATGATCCCAAAATGTTAGAATGGGTTTTTATGTACTGCCTCTTAATGCAGTGAAAACAAAGGTGTTTGAGTTGTTAAAAAAGTGTGCTCTGAGTCATTTTCTTTTTGCTTCTTTGACAAATTTTACCCAAATAGGATTATCTGTATTATGTTGTCATACATTTAAGACGAAGTGTTGTTATTCACGTTTGATGATATCTTAGCAGCTTCAACATGTTTTTGAACCTATTACTCATGTCCCCTACATGTATAAAATAAGGGCCCAGTTTGGAAATACCAGAGCTCCCCTTTGACTGTGGATAACTTAAGTCACTCACATCTTTAAAAGTGTTTGTCTTTTTGAGTGATCACCAGTTCGAAACTAGTGATAAATGTAAATGCATTGACAAAAGTCTTTGGCATCAAACAGCTCAGTAACTGGTTCGACCAGTGTGTTTTCATCGATAACGTTTGTTTTCTCACCACCAGCACACTGTTGTATGTCTGTATGTAAAAAATGAAAACAACAAAAAAACACAAGTACCATGATAGAAGAGTAATCATGAGGTTTTGGGTGGGAAGGACTCCCATCAGAAATATCTGTAAATATTGGCTTTTAATATGTCCTCTCCTTGTAATGCTGCACCATGTCGTTCTGTTATTTTTTTCTAAATGTTCAGGACCACACATTTTTGGCCCCAGCGTTTTGCCATAGTTGTAGTCGTAGATGAAGTGGGTTCTCAGGGAACTGTTCAGCAGCACCATCAGGATAATGGCTCAGGCTGTACCCTTTACCACATCTAAAGAGGTATAAAAACTGAAAATTTTAACAGTTGAGAAAAAACAGGTACAGAATCAGATGTGGGTAGAATGACCAGCAGACGAAGAGAGGAGTCAAACAAAAATGCAACAAAGCATGCTATACCAGGGCTATCATCAGCATTACCATGTTAGTCAACATGCCATTAAGGTCCACAACTGATGCATTTAATTTAGTAAATCATTACATTTTTACTGTTTTTCCCCATTGTGGCCCAACTAACACCTCCCTGCAGCTATAGTGATGGAAAATCAGGAAACTACCACTCCTTTGAATGTCTTATTGCTCTTTGTAGAACCTTGCGAACAGCTCAGAGAACATGCCCAAAATAATCCACCTTATTATCCAAAGTTTCACTTTTTAATAGCTTCTTAATAGACTTTTACATTTGTTGCAAGTTAAGATGCACAAATGCATCATTTTAGCATCTGTGTCGACCCTTTTTACAACATTAGCTGTTGGTGAATGACTGAGGGGTCAATAGAAATCAGTTTCTGAAGTTTTTTTGCTAGTTGGATCTGAAAGTTAATCATAGCTAAAGACAAAACAGAATTTCAAATTAAAGGCTTAAAAACAGTGGTGAAATGAAATACGTTTGATTTTAAACACAAAAATTGTCTAACCATACATCACAATTTGTTATAGGAGATAAGGATTTTAGCAGCATTTTTAGTTATTGATCGCATAACAGTCATAACCATAACATATCTCAGGGCTTAAGGGGCCATTGGGAAATATCACACACCACCAGCACAACATCTTTCTCTGCTTTAGATATGTAGACCTGGGTTGAGCACGGGTAAATTGACCCCCAGAATGTAGTTTCTCTGAAATTTTGACAGGTTTATCAATGTCAGCTAATATACATTTATATGTTAATGGGACTTATGGAAGAAAATTCTTTTTGGAACTCTCTTTTTTTCCCCTAAAGGAGTTTTCTCTCAAATTCAATTTTTATTCATATTATTACAAAGACAAGCCTAAAAAACATGATCTTTTGGCCTTTGGCTCGTGCATATTTAGTTGAAATATAATGTCAGGACTCCATGGATGTTGAATTTCATTAAAATAAAAGAAATTTGGTCTTTTTATTAGTATATTTTGCTTATTACTGTACAAAGAAAGAAGTAATGAACTAGATGATCTCTTTTATGCACAAATCTTTACATTCAAACCATCTGTAAGGAAAGTCGGCTCTCACAGGTTCATCTCTTTGCCGTCATCAAACTCCTGAGATTTATTTCCGCCTGTCAGCCTGTGCCATTTTACCTGATGGTGTCCTGCCCTCTATTGACCTTGATCTTTGTTTTTGTTTGTTAAAATTGTCTCCATGAATGTATTTTATATCTGTACTTTTTACGGTACTGTCCCAGCTCATGATGCTAACGTCACCACCTGTGAATCATTGCACTCTTTCTGCTCTTTTTGCCCTGGTTTTGTTGTTTCTCTGTGGGCTGGCTTCTGCAGATAAATCTCAGCTGTTACAACCCCAACCCACTTTGTACTCACCCAGAGTAACACAGTTTATGTCACACACTTTTTTTTATCAGATGCTTTGCTGGTGTATGTACAGTTTTGGGGTTCAGATGTTGATTTCACACAGCTTCTCAATTTGTACTTTGTTATGTTTTCTTGCCTTAAAGCATTTTTATGTCATTGATTATGTTTTTTGCTCTGTGGGGATTTTAATTTTCTGTTTTTACCACATAATGCCTTATTGAAATGCATTAGGTTTAGATGTGATTAAATGTTTCACATCAGAGCTGCAACAAACATTTCTACCATCAGTGGATGTGCCAATATTTTCAATATGAATCAGCTATTTTGCATAAAAATGTGAAAATGTGTCCCAATCTTTAAGTCAAGTTCCTAATACCAATATTTAATGTTTGTTTACAAAGTAATATCTTTTAAACCAGTTTAAACTCTTACTAAGTAAAATGTAGGATCTTATTCATGAAGAACTATTTCAGTAAGTCAGTAAGTCCAAATTGAGGAAAGGTTGTAAAGCTCAAACCTTATATCAGCATTGCTCAGATGTGATCATTTTATTCTTAGCATTTGATTGTTTTATCCCAAAATTGTAACACAATAGTAATAATAATTTTCTCATTGTCTATTCAATATCTGAAAGCCCATGATTTCATTTCTTTCAAACTCTTGTTAAACTAAACAACAATCCCTCCTAAAAAATTCATTTTGGATCATTTACTACAAAAAAATAGAAAATAAACACATTTCAGGATGTTTGTAGAGCTGAAACTAAAGTTCCCACTTCTGCATCAGTCTGTTGTTTACTTTAAAAAGAAAATAGGTTTTGATTTTTTTTATAGTTTGCCAAAGCCAAGAGCCATCATTTTAATTTGCAATTTAATTATCAATTGATCAGGCTATTCCATACAAACAAAAACATGTTTCTGATCTTGAAAAACAATTTTTTTAGAAGGCATGTTTTCTTTTAATTTTTGTTCAATTAAACTCATAGTTAAAACCCTAAAAACTTAAAACATACATTTAAGGCAATTCTGGAGCTCCAACTAGTATTTCCACCATCAATGGATGTGCCAGTTTTATTACACAGTTAAGTTAATGCTGCGTGTGCTGCATTAAAAGAACATTTTCCATTCTTTAATACAATTTCTTAAAGCCTGGATATATAGTTTATTCGGATTTCTGTAAACCTACTTGGAAAAACCCTGAAAAGAGAAAAAATAATAAATATTAGTGTCAGATAAAGTGATGTGGATTAAAAAGGCCTTCCCCCTCCAAAAAATAAACCATAACAAACAATAAACTGTATTTAAATTGAATGTGAAAGACTTTGCAGCTCTGTTTGTATAACAGTACACAAATGCACACACACTCAGCCTGCACACTCTGCCGAGGAGGCTGAGGTCACTTTTGGGGCATTTGGTTGATTTTGTCGGATCACTGCACCGCTCTGCATCGGCTGCTGTGAACCAGCCGTCAGCCTCTTTTTTAGTCAGGTTTTACACACGTGCAGAGTTTTATCATTGGTTCTTTAATGAACTTTTCTGTTGTGTTTTTGCTCCCCACTTGTCTTAATGTCGACTCTTATGGTCAAATAGTTTGCTTCAAAACGCTGTTGGGCACAGAGTTTGATCATGTTGAACTTGTTTGGAGATGTTAATGTCTTGCTTGCTTGTCTCAGAGGTTGCAGGAACAATGTGATTTTTGGAGAAACAGTGTGAGGTGTTTTAAAAAACCACTTATACTGAAATAAAGTTGATAAAAACCAAATGTAATCTCCTCTTTTATGCTTGAATGGTGGTTTGCAATGGCACAGTTTTTTTTTCTTATTACCTGTCAGGAGCTTGTCTTTGGCCATGTTTTTTTTTTTTTTGTTAAGTTATGCAAACATAATTTTAAAAAACGGATTTTGTTGAAATTTTCAGGGGATTTTGGTAATGGCCTGACTTAAAAATAATTAGACTTTGGTGGTGATCCACTCAACCGCCACTGATGAATGAACGTTTTCACTCAATAACTGACAAACTCGTAAAAATATCAACAATTTCCCAAGTGCTAGGGGTGGATTTTGAGAGTCAAGGAATCAGATTATTCTTTTTACTTCATCATGGAACTATGGCTTATAGGTGTAGCTGCAAAATGTGAGCTAACTTGGAGGTTTGACCTCTCTGGGTGCTGTCTAGTTGAGCAATAAAAAAAAGACGACTTTAAGCTGGTCATAAATGGTGAATCTCTTTACCAATTGTTCAAATGTTGTTTACTTCACGTATTAATACAGTATATTAGAAAGATCAGTTTAGGGTTGGACCCACTTTTGCCTTCATTACTGCGTAATCTATAGGACAGCTTCAACAAGGTGCTGAAAACATCCCAGAGAGTTTGTTCGGTATTGAAATATCATCACACAGTTACTGCAGATTTCCACCTCATACTAAACGTGCTCTATTGGACTGAGATCGTTCTCCTTTTGAGGCCACTAGAGAACACTGTCATGTTCATGCAGCCAGTTGTAAAAGATTTGAGCTGTGAGACATAGGAGGTAGCCATCAGATCAGATCACTGTGGTCATAACAGGATGGACATGGTCAGCAACAATACTCATGTAGGCTGTGGGGTTTAAACCACGGTCAGATGATGGGGCCAAAGTGTGCCAAGGAAATATCCTCCACGCCATTATACTACCACCATCTGCACTTCTGATACAAGGCAGGATGGATCCATGCTTTCATGATGTTCTGACCTGACCATCTGAAGTAGCAGCAAATATCCAGACTCATCAGACCAGGTCATGTATGATAGTGCTACCTGGTTTGCTCAACACAACATGACCACACACATATGGTTTACTTTGAGTAATTAGCTCAAACCAATGCTGTGTTTACTCAATCCTGGAAATGAAACATAAATGAGACTGTCCTGGTGCAGCCATGCTTGGTGCTCCACAGTATCCAGCTCAGTGTTCAAAGATCCACCAGCAAGGCCTCTGCAACAAGGGGTCCCTCCTTACCGCATAAGCATCAGGTCCAGCATGCTCCTCCAGGGAGAAATGAGAGTAATCACGCAACGACCTGCATCAGTTAACCTGGGGCTGCTTCCCTGAACCCCACCCCCCAAAACACACACAAACACACCCACCTCTCTCCCCTGCAGCTGAACTCAACCACACCCAACTACAACACTGTCCAATTGTGGTGAGCCTGTGTGAATCATACCCCTTTTCCACCAAGCTGGTTCCAGGGCTGGTGCTCGTGCTGGTGCTCGAGCCGGTTCGCAGTTGGTTCAAGTGAGAACCGGTTAAGAACCGTTTGCTTTTCCACAAACAGGTGCCGGCCAGAGAGCTATGTCATCACGTCAGTGTATATGTCTGTATTGTTGCAGTTCAAGTGTTGGTGCTGGCGCAAAATTTGGCGATCCAGCAAGTTAATGCTGCTCGACAATTATGCAATGTCGTCTCCTCCACTGACCACTGCTGTTTTGTTTTACTATCCATTGTTATCTTCCAACTTATCTTCTTACTGCTTACCCTGAACTCGTCTTTTAAAAATGGCTCTCTTCCGTGTTTTTACTCTGCTTTGGTTGGTCAATAATCCCGCCCCCACCCCCTGACGTAAGCACGTAGCCCCTGACGTAACGTGGTTCTTTCTGCTGGCCCAGCAAAGAGTTGGTGCTTGTCAAGCACCGGTTTTGAGTGCCAGCAACCGGTGCTTAGTCTGTGGAAAACCAAAGAACTGGTGCTAAGCCTGGCTCTAGCTCTGAACCAGCCCTGGAACCAGCTTGGTGGAAAAGGGGTATCTCTGCCTCTATTTCATGTTCTTAGCTGAGAGGATTGGCACCTGGTGTGTTCTCCTGCTGCTGTGGCTGATCTGCCTCAAGACCTAATCTGTTGTTTGTTCAAAAATGGTCAGGACTTCGTTGTTTTTTGCCCACACACTGCCAAACACTTTTCAAAAAAGCTGGGAAAGGGGCATGCTTACTAGGGTGTTACATCGCCTTTCCATTAACGACACTCAGTGAGCATAAGGGAATTTCCAAATCGTGCTTAGTATACAACTTCAGTTGCTTAACAGACCGGCATCAGCTTTCTCATATTTTGCGCCACATAATGCAAAAAACGATTTCTTCTTCATTCTGATGCTTAGTTGGAACTTCACCAGTTTGCTCAATCATGTTCACCTGCCTAAAGTTGCTGCCATACGATTGGCTGATTAGCTATTTAATTTAACAAGCTGTTGAATGTGTGTGTCCAATTTTAGGCTTTTGATTTGGTGCTAAAACCAAAGCTATGGTAAGGTTAGTGCAGCTTTTAAATGTGCTGCTCAGACTGCACCAAAGCACACAATATACAGACAGCTTAAACCAAAACAATGAGCTCAAAGAAGATGAAATACTCAGAAGACCTTAGGGGAAATTCTGACTCAGCTGACCTTTCCCTGGTGGTCTGTTATTAAAAAGACCTCTTTTACATTACGCATAGTGCTTTTTCCAATATTGATCAATTAGAGTCAGTGTTTTACTGTAAATGAGACAACGAGGACTAAGAGGGTTATTAAACAACAACAGTGACTCAGCGATGACTCTGTGAGTTTCTGGCTCTAAAAACAAGATTTCCTATTCAGTCTTGGTTTAGAACAAAGAGATGGCTGTTTACATGCAGGGTACTGAAAAAACTCGTACAGTGATGACTTTATTTTCAGAATAAAAGCACAAAGGTTCATCACTGTTGATCGATGAACTTCTTTTATTCCTGTAGGTAGAGATGAGTCACCTTGTTTTGAATAGAAGCTCGGAGCAGATGTTGAGGTTGTGTACTCTTTATTGTGTTTGTGCGCTGAACCTGGCACAATCTTTCACTTAGGGTATGCTGTTTATACTGAAAAAAAACAAAATCCTATTATGTCTCTAAAGGACACTCATGTTGTTAAAAGCTTGAAAACGAAAAACACAAACTAATTATTAGCTTATAAAAAAACAAGCGCCACCATGGAGAGTGTTTTTGAAACTATGATTTCTACAAAACATAACAGAGGTGAGCCATTTTTTGCAAAAGAATAACAAGCACATTTAGGGCATATAACAGAGCTTAGCACAAATCAGTCTTCCAGAGGGAAACTGTAAAGGAACGGGGCACAAGAAACGCACAAATGCTTGATTCTTCACAGGTTTGTCGATGGCAGTGGTTATTGGGTAAACTGGTAAGGTTCAGTACACAGAATAGCCATCAGAGAAAGGCATAGGTATCTGAGACATGGGGCTAAAATGTCAGTGTTGCATAACAACAAAGTGAACCTCCACTGCTCAGGAATCTGTGAAATGGCTCTATTTCTTTTTTTTAATTTATGGAAATATCATCCCAAAAAATATGAACACAAAGTCTAGGAAGCAAGTCCTGGCATTAAGAGCAGCTAAAGAACAGGAGGTCATTTCAGAGGAGCAATAAGTCTATTCACTTTCTCTTCCACTATTGTTGTCTATCAGGGATATCTAAAGCCCTGTCCCTTCTTGATCTTGTTTGGTCAGTGAGGGAGAACTGACATTTACAATTGTTTAACTGTTTCAGAAAAAAGCATTGCGAACACCTCCACAGTCTGTGTTGACCAAGCAAACTAGCATTTGGTTCTTTGCTCATGGCTTTCACACCACACCATAATCAATAACACCTTACAAAAGGGTGAACTAGAGTTTGAGCAATCAGAGGCACTCTGTTAGGTTTTCTTTTTTGCTTCTTTAGATATATGTGCCCGGATAGACTGTTTAATAATTTGTTAAAAAAAAAAAAAAGAAGTGATCACTTGGTTTGAAATCAATGCCTGCTGTCACTGTAATGATTTCCTGCTGCCTTTCAGTCTCTTTAGTCAAAAATATTGATCAATTATTGAAGTCTGTGCTGGAATTCTCACCAAACCAGCAAAATAAAGCTAATCAGTGTTCAGGTTGACTCGGGCAAATTAGTATTTGACAAAGCTAAGAACACGATGTACTTAAATGTAACTTACAGACTTTGAGATTTAGATTTTGGCTGAAGCTTGAGCAGTATGAAATATTTACACGAGAAAGATTGTGTAACTGAAGTGATAATGACAAATTTATTGCTACAGATTTATTAAATTATGTGCACTGTTTGCTTGTTGGATTGGGTGACTTGTTTCAGTCAGTTTGTTAATAACTTTGTTTATTCACATGAAAAATAATCAATACAGTCTTAAATGAGTCATTCTGTTGTGTAGATCAAATGTCTGTTCTTTGGGGTACTGTATCTGCTCAGTGAAGTCTGTTTGTTCGGCTTTGTCGAGCAAAAACTCAACCAGTTGTTAAAACAAAACATGAAAAATGAAGTATCCACTGATCTCACAAACACGTGATCAGTGGTTGGTATCAGCCAAGAAAAACCTGGTTGGGGCATCCCTAGTTATTCACCGAATTTGTCTCCAAGGCAAAAGATCACTTTTCCTTTGGTCATTAATACCATACCTTTTCTATCTCCTATGAGTTAGGTTTTTAGTTACATATTGAGCTTTTATGTTTTTTCCCATTTACCTCAGTTGTTATGCAAGTTTCAAAACACTGGTGTTTGGACAGCTCACATCACGGAGTCTACCGTTAGAGCTGCTCAGAGTGGCAGCAGACTCGTACATTTCTGCTGTAAAAATGGGCAACTGAATATAGCATGTGAATTCAGCCACTTTTGCAGATAGCCTCAAGTGGACACTCAAGGAAATAGAGATGATTATTTTTTTCCTGTTGCACTTTATTCACCTGATTTTTTTCAACCGCAGAGGTTCAGACCTACACCAGGCTGTGTTTAGGCCCCTCAGGGCGGCCTCAGGTTGCTGAGGAACAAGGAGTCACTCTGAACAAAAGCAGCTTAGAGTCAGACCAAACACCATGTGTGTGTGAAAGTGTGTGTGTGTGTGTGTGTGTGTGTGTGTGTGTGTTATTTACAGACACCAGGGGGCAGCAGAGGCCCTGCTGTAGCTCTGTCATATCAGGTTACCTTTCATCACAGCTGGATTTCGGTTGGACTGCTGAATCTGTGTCAGTTTATCATCTGCAGATCAGCGTTTATGCTTCTGAGGGGCAGAATTTACAAAAAGGTCCCAAGATTAAAATTTAAAAAATATATACTTTTCTTTTTGTAACCATGACTCACCATCCTTAGTGAGTTTTAGATGCTGTGAATAGTGTAAATTAAAACAGACTATAAATTTGCAAGTCTTTTTTGACATGTATTCAAAAAAACACGACAAAGATAACATTGTGTAATGTTCAGACTGATAAACTCCTTTGTTTTTTGCAGATATTCATTTGTTCTGAAT
Organism: Scarus forsteni; assembly: GCA_036419115.1. NCBI lineage: Eukaryota > Metazoa > Chordata > Actinopteri > Labriformes > Labridae > Scarus > Scarus forsteni. The sequence goes on along the minus strand of JAZDUH010000229.1, from coordinate 1,407,355 downwards.
TTGATGCCTGCAACACTTTCCAAAAAACTGGGACAGCTTACCATCGTGTTACATCATCTTTTATTTTAACAACACTCATAAGCATAAGGGAACTTCTATTCTTGCTTGATGTACTCGTAGACTTCAGTTGCTCAACAGTAGGAGACCCTCCATTGTCATTTATTGCACTTCATCATACAACACACAATTTCAATAGGAGACAGGTTTGGACTGCAGGGAGGCCAGTCCAGTACCCACACCCTACAAAGCTATGCTTTGACACGTGCAGAATGTGTCTTGGCATTGACATGCTAAATTAACACAGGACATCATCTGGATTACAGCATATGTTGCTCCAAAACCTGTATATACCATTGAGCATTGATTGCATCATTGTGCAAGTTACCAATGCCATGGGCACTTACAAAACCCCATTCCATCACAGATGCTTGTTCTTGAACTGTGCACTGGTAACAATCTGGATGATCCTTTGACTCTTCAGCCCAGAGGACAAGACGTCCATTATTTCCAAAAATAATTTAAAATGTGGACTGGTCAGACCACAGCGCACTTTTTTACTTTGCATCAGTTCATCTCAGACGAGCTCAGGCCCAGGGAAGCCAGCTGTGCTTCTGGGTGTAATTGATATATGGGTCAACTGAAAATTATTTTCTGAGGTGCCCCTGAGCCCAGGAGGCACTATCATTTACTAATGTGTTGGTTTTAAACATCAGTGATTGAAGGTCATGGGCATTCAGTGTTTGTTTTAACTTTGCCACATATTTGCAGAGATTTCTCCGGATTCACTGTATTTCTGATTATAGTATAGGCTGTAGATGACAAAATCCCCAAATCCTTGCAGTTGTTAGGATATCTGCTCACATAGTTGTTCACAAATTGCTGAACTTCTCCAAGGGGAATGATGTCTTCGTTGATTAAAAAAAACTCAAGGTTGTGGACAACCTAAGCCTTTTGAGAAGGCTCCCTTCATACCCAACTATTACACTCACCTCAGTATCTAAACAGATGCTTTTCTTTAATGCATCTTTCAACTTTTTTCCCCTGTCCCAGCATTTTTGGAATATGTTATAGCCATCTAATTCATAATGAGCAATAAGGTTAATCGGTTTGGACATAACATACATCGTCGTGTGCCTAGAAAGACAGAAGGCAAAGCTTAACTCATCAGGGACTTGGTCGCTGTTTAAATGCAATCACTTGTAGAGGGTCAGAGGAGGTCAGAATTGAACACACACACACACACACACACACACACACACACACACACATATATATATATATATATATATATATATATATATATATATATATATATATATATATATATATATATATATATATATATATATATGTGTGTGTGTATATAGATAGATAGATAGATAGATAGATAGATAGATAGATAGATAGATAGATAGATAGATAGATAGATAGATAGATATAGTTAGACAGAAAGACAGACAGAGAAAGACAACCAGTCCAACAAGAGATGATGAAAACAGACTAAGGCGTTCAAATTTAGCATCACATAAAACAGGAAACATTTTCCGTGTTAAAATAATATGCTGTTGTGTTGCTGAAGGTTGAGTGGGATATTTCTTTTCATGGCATGAAAACACACGTTAAAAGAAATCTTGTGTTGCCGCGGTCGAGGGTCAGTGTCTTTATTATGTTCGCCAAGGTTATGCTTTTGCCTGTGTTAACTCTGTTTCTGTGTTTGGAAGCTAACTTGAAATGTTGTAAACAGATTTTAATGACATTTTCAGAAAATGTTGGTCTTGGAACGAGGAACAAGTGGTAACATTTTGTTAGTAATTGATTCTAGGAATTTCTTAAAGGATTTGCCAACATGCTGAACCAAAGCTGTTTTCAACATTTTCATAAGCATCCCAATAAGTTCTCAACGTATTTTGATGATGTTTTCAGTACAAGTTCATGATGGCACAAAAGAGAAGTGGATGATATTGATCCATGGAAAAATGTTAACATTATTCAAATCCTGGATAAACACATCCAGTATCCAATATCTAATCTGTTCTTCTTCATACCATAACGTTATGTTTTAACAAGACAGCAAGAAAAACATAAAAAACAACACATAATTCCTGGATATAGAAATGGATCTACAAACTCCAATCTGCTCAGGCCTTCACCAGTGCCTTCAAATGATTATTAGTTCAATTGGAAACTACTTTAATCTCTTCTTTTATATGATGTTGAGTTGTGGGGCATCTGAAATTTTTCCCCTTGTGTTGAAACCTGATTGAATCTTATTATTCAGTCAATAACAGATTGTATACCTTATGTCACATGAGAGGAACTATAACTTGTGTCAAGAGCTACAGCTTCAGAAGTTTGTACCATTTTTTAAAATGATTATGAAAAAAAAATATAAAAAGAAATTTGTTTCAAAAGCAATTAATTATTGAAAATCTGATATAATCACCTTAGCTATTAGCAAAAATATCTCAAACAGCCCTATACAATGTTAGAAAATCCTTAAAAAAATCCTGCATCTGGATTGGGATCACCACCGTTATCTGTTCAGTTCTCCTTTGTGCCCTGACTACAATTCTCCAAATAGTTCATCAAAACCCATCGACACCTGAGTGTCATGATTGATGATCAGCTGACCATTAAGATTCACATGGCTCTCTATAACATCAGGAGCATCAGACCTTACCCATCAGAACAGGCAGCACAGCTTCTGCTACAAGTTTTACTAGCTTCTTGCATCACTAACAGTTGCAGTGTAGTTAGGTCAGTAAGGGCCTGGGCTGGCGGTCCTGACCGAAACATGTCTGGAGGACGATTTGGTTTGGTAACTGAGGAGATGGAACCTGATTTCCTGGAGCACTGATGGCAGTTTATAATACAGCTAAACAGATTGCGTCCCTTGTTGCCGGACACCCGGGGAATATGGTTTGCATATGCCCTGGGTGTGGAAGGTTTGCAGCCTTACACTTAATGCATGTATGAAGTAGAGTTCATTTTGCTGATGGTGCAGAGGAGTTGTCAGGAATGATGAATGGCAAAGTGCCTATCCGGCATGTGGACCCAAACCTGACCTGACCTCACTCCCTACTATGAATGTGTCATTTGTAAAATATTCTTTAAAGTATCATGAAACTGAAAATGATCAGAAAATTGTAAAAAAAAAAAAAAAAAAAAATAAATAAATAAAAATTGCCAATGAATTGTAGCACATACATTTTTTTAAATCTGTAATTTCCAATAAATCTATTGGCCTCATAGCAGTAACAGGTATTTATTATTGTTTGATACATTTTCCCCCTGATAGTCTCATAGTCAGATTGTTGCTTTAGGAAGTCTTCAGACTCCCTCTGTGTGCAGGAGAAATCACTGCTGTGACCTTTTCGTCCTCTCAGACTGAAGCAAGAAGCTCCTTGGGGATCTGTGGCTGCCTTTCAGCTCAGAGATTTGGGAGACTTAAAAGTTTCTGCAGCTTGATAGGTATTGCAACACAGATTTATCCCTCCAAGTGAGCAGAGAAAGTTAAACGATTTATTTTTAGTTGAGAGGGTCCATTGATCCTTTTTGATTACTTCACCTTTACTTAAGTTGCTGAAAGATTATCTATCAAAGTTATGAGAGAGAAAGTTTGTTGCATTCAAGTGAAGTTCAAATGTTTTAAGGTTCTGTTATAAACTCTTCTCAGCACAGATGTTTCCTGTTTAAAAAAAGGTGTGAATACAAAAAATATATAAAATAATCAGCCATAATCACTGGTCATGATCAATGAACAAGCACTTTTGACATTGTTTTTTCTTTCTTTCTGTCAAGGTTTAAAAACCCAGAAGCATCTGAAGTAAAAAGTTGTATATACACCAAATGCAAATTTCAGTTTGTCAAGAAATGAAAATACATTTAAGGTTAAGGAGAAGATGGGAAATTAGTGGTGCGAACGATGTAAGTAGTTGTATGAACAACACAAATGACGCCTCTTTTGCCTCTTCAGGAACAAATTTCTCGAAGCCATGGCATTACAGCCTAACAGCATAGAGACTGAATGGTGACAAGGATGACATCACAGATAAAGGAGCAAGTAAATGTTGTTGCATGTCGGCATCAGAGCTGCATGGTTATGTTGGTGTTGAAAGACCACCAAATCACAGAGAGGAGAAATCAAGGGAAAGTCCCTGGAGGGCTTCATATCTATCTATCTATCTATCTATCTATCTATCTATCTATCTATCTATCTATCTATCTATCTATCTATCTATCTATCTATCTATCTATCTATCTATCTATCTATCTATCTATCTATCTATATGTATGTATGTATGGAGACAGATAAATAGAGATTTTTTTTTCAGATATTGTAATCCTATGGCAGCAGACAAGCTGTGTGGCTGTTTCTTTTCCTCTGGCGCGTCAATCTGATGTCATCAAGTCATCATCAGTGCAACAAAGCCCCTCCATGTAAACAATGGAAAGGAGCATGGAGGCCGTGAACACAGTTTTCTTTACTCGGTGCTTTTTAAGCCTCTCTAAAAATGTACAAACTCGACGCTGATGATACAAAGGCAGATGGAATTTGTTGCTGAGATGGCAAAGAGCCATGTAAGTTACAGACGGAGGGATGGGCATGATAGTATGCCATGGGGACACTACGCCAACGTCATCCAAAATATAGCAGGTCAACCCAGGTATGCTGTTCTTTCTAAAGCCAGAGGTGAGCGGATCAAATCTGCTTCGCTTGAAGGGTCAATCGACTTGGGTCAAAATGCAGATAAAACCCTTACAAACTGCCGACAGGACCTGATTGTTAACGGGTTTAAGCAGGTTTTTTGGCTAGTCAGAAAGGGGTACAGTTGCTTAAAAAAAGTATGTGCTGCCCTCCATGTAGTTAATTAACCGTTTGTGCCTGTGAGGTTTTGATCTAATGAGGCATTTTAAATTTGTGTAAACACTTAGGAGGCCTTTGTGTATTTATTCTACTGACAATTATGTTGCTGAACATACATTGATTTCTTTCTCTTTAAATGATAGCTGCTGCCATTCTTGGTCAATCTTCCCCTGAAAAGGTTTTTTTGTATTTCACTGGTCTAAACTGGCTTGATAGAGGTTGAGGAGAGTCAATGCAAACACCATCACACTGAGAAAGGTAAATGTAAAAACACAGGTCTACATCTCAGTTTAATTCTGAATATTTTCATACCAATCACAATTAATTTAAACAGACATATTTAACATCGCACCAATGACCATTATTTTCACAGCTTGTAAAAGTCTGACTCCACATGTTGAGTAGATGAAGTGGTCTAAGTGGTACAAGATTTTTATTTCTTTATATTTTTTAAAAAAATATTTCCCATAAAAAACTGCCATTCACTGTTAAATGTGACAAAATGAATGTTGTCAGATGGGGCAGAGGGCCTATTTCAAAAGGCTTACCTACCACATTTGTATTGTTTAACATTGTACTGCTGTGCCAAAAATTTGCATAAAATTTCCTAGTTTAGAACTTCTTCAGTCAGTTGTCCCAGAACCTCTTACTTTCTTTTCTTAACTTTTGACTCAGACTCAAAACATGTCCTCCAGAGCACAGATTTGATCTTTGGTAAATCACATGGAGCTCGATCAGGTGCACAGGAAGATTGATTAAGCTCTGTAGTTTGTGTCCATAAGCTGCTTTAGAGAGTGTGGTGTAAGCTGGTGCATTGTCCTGATGATGAATGAACCTTTTTCTTTTCACAATTGTGGTATCTGTCTTTGGACTTTCCCTCACAGTTTTTCTAGAACCTATCTGTAAAAGTGTTGATTCACTGTTGACCCTTCTCGAGCCCACTACTCTAAAATGATACTCTTGATATCAAAGAAAACAATCAACATGGCCTTGAATTTGGACTTGCTTTGTGGTGCTTTCTTCATCCTCAGGCACAATAGCGTCTTTTCTAATGGATTGACTGATGCTTTGTCGCTGGTATACATGTTGTCAGTCTTTTTCAAATTTTTGATTTTGCTCCAAAATGTCTTCACCAATTTACTTGTTTTTTTCAGGTAAGATTCCTTTTGATCAGGAGTCAGAAGTTTTGGAACAACTTCGGCACACACTACAAAACTAGCAGAAGTGTCTCTTTGTCAATGGAGACCTTTTCTGCTGTCATTTTTACACTGAGTTGTGCCCTTTTCTCTGACAGCCTCTCAGCCTTCATGCAGTCTATTGTGCCATTAAAACCTGTTCATGAGACATGAAGAGATTCCCATACAACTTAATATACCAAAAGTTTGGGCAGCTGCTTGTTTAATGTTCGACAAAAAATAATTTTGATGCATTGTTCAACTTTGAAGCTAACCATTTTTTGATGTTGCTTTGTTCTGACAGCTACACTTAATTTCAGTGAACTAAAGAGGTATTGTAACTTGCAGCAGCTGTGTGTCAATATATTACTCTCAGTGTGGCTGTGAACTGTTTGGTTCTATCCTCAGAAAGGCAGTCTCATTATTTATCTATAACTCATATATAAGCTGTGAGGTGACAAATATAGCAAAGATGATAAATTAATTTAAGTTCAGGCCTGTATTCAGTCATTTTAAAACCATTGCATGCATCACAACTGCAAACACAGACAGGTGTCCAAAATGTCTCAATGGTAGAAAAGTAAAGTAGACAACACATCCTGTGTAGGGTGCTGCATCCAAAAAGTGGCGTGAAAAGGAACAAGACTTTGAGTCTTAGTCTGAGGAAGAGTCGTATGGCTCGAAACATTTCTGTTGATTTCATTTTTTTTTTTAAGGGATCTTTTTTGTCTTGGATCTTTTCACGAAATTGCTTCATGGGTCAGCAAACAAGCTGAACATTGGTCTATGTTACATGTTATAAAAGTATAAACATTTGGTGCTTAACAAATTTATTTGACACCTATCACAAAAATGAGAAAGCATAAATACTTTGGATATATTTCAAAAACTGGTTTAAAACTGAGAATGTTGTTGTTATATCCGATAACAATTTGGACGATCACTGATGGATATGAAAAGGTGAATGATGTTCCTAATTTTGTTCAGTAACTCAGGTAACTGCAATTTGACATCTTAATCCAGAAATAATTATGTGCTGTACTATCTTTCAGATTTTTTTTTATTTAAACAGCAAACTTGATCATTCATGGATAACAGAAATAACTATATTTTAGTATTATAAATATGTTACTTAGAGAGCTTCTTCATACTGGTGTAGTAATCATTCCAGAAACATAAAAAAAAGATTTTGTTCATTTCCAGTGCTGTTAATTTAGGGCAGCTGTGCCTGCATTTGGTGTTGGTCTAATAAATTTGTGAAGCATATATACCATATATACTCATGAAATTCACCTGCTCGTCATTTTAAAACGGGTAAATAAGTGACACTGAAACAATAACCTTATCGACCCTACAGATAGAAACAGAGGAGGAACCTTTATCTTTTTCTGGGTGTGATGTTCTTCCAACTTTAAAATTTGTGGATCAGTTATTTCCTCATGATGAATTATCTCAAAATGAAATTTTGATGAATAAAAACCCATTGCACAGTTTTTACTACCTTTCATAATTCTAGCCGAAGGTGATGGGTCAGTTGTTCCCCACATGATCTCCAATTTGCATTTAAATTCACGCAGACGCGTGTGTGTTCACAGCTGAACCCCTCTCCCCCTCCTCAGCAGTCTCCCCACTGACCTTTCTAACAGGTATTTGTCGGCCCACTTCAGCCACGGCGACTCTAGCATAATTGGGTCTGGACGGCAATCACCGTCCTGCTGCTGGGGGGCTTTTATTGGATGAACTTCTCAGCCAATCGAAGATACACAAGTTTGAATCTCTCCTAGCAACAAGCCTGATTGGCTGTGTGGAGAAGAGGGCTCACTAACAGCATGAAGACACATTTACATTTTTTTTCTTTTGTCTTTGAGATGTCATTAAAGTTGTTTTGACGGAGGGAATGGTCCTCTAATTATCAAAACAATGGTATGAATGAGATTTTCACAAAAAGAGATATTAAAGCCTTTTTCTGTATTCAAATTTGTGGTCTTCAGTGATTAATTAATTTCATCTTTGATTTTTATTATTTTGTAGCTTCATACAAGAGGAAGATGATTATCCTACAAGAGACAAACAGGCTGTGATGTTTTTCTCTTCTGCTCATTGACCAACAAAGCTCTACTGCAATTCCGCAGTTTAAAAAAAAAAGAAAAAAATTAGATTTAAAAAAAAAAACAAAATTTCACAACGGTTGGGGTTACAGACGAGTGGTCTAAGTCTGCACAGTAACCATGTAATAAGGCTCTTAACTCATGCAGGCAGCCCTGGTTATTTCCCCCATGCCCCCCTAAGTCAACTCTATTCACTGTCTCACTATTATCAATAAATGCAACACAATTAGCTGTGAAATATTAACATATCCGGCCTCCTACTGGGTGTAGTCAATTTAAAATTTCCAAAACCTGCTTCGATACTGATGAAAAAAATCTGGCATGAGGTTTTTCAGTATTTGTTATTTTCTGCTTAAAATGTCAAAATGTTTTACAACTTTTAACAAATGTTGTAATAGTCTTATAATTGCTTTTAATAACTTGGTTAATGTTATTCTGAAAAAACAATGTGTTGTTATGGCTGTAGAGGTCTTTTATTAAGATTAATAAATATATGTAGAAGAAAAGCAAATTTGATGAATGATTTTAAGTAACCATCAATAATCCATGATTTTTATGATACTTACTTTGCAAGGTTTCTTTTTGTAAAAATAGTCTATATTACATAATAAGCTAGGTTAAAGGTGAAAGAGGCTTGACTTATAGAAAGAGCATGCACTAGTATATTTCATTAGAAAGTACATTTTATTTAATTTTGTGTTTAACTCATCAAATTAGCTCTTCAATAAGATTGTTAGAATAAAAATGTAAATGTTGATACATGCATTTTTGTTGTTAAATTACAGGTAATTCTAATTGCAGGTAATAATGTCCAAACAGCTCAGTTTAAAAAGAGCTATAAGCTATTATTTTCAACACATACAGGAAGAAGAAGGGGTTTGATCATTGTTTGTGTGATTACTGTTAATCAAATCTGTTGTGTTTTTTTTTGCTTTTTAGCAGTATATTCATTTATTTATTCATTAAGAAAGTGCTTAGTTTCTGCTGTCTATTGTCAAAGTCATGGATCTTTGGGACATGAATGGAAAGTTAAAGGTAAAACATGAAAACGTATGTTCTCTTATTATAACTGAGGACACTCTGGATGTCATTTGTGTTATTTTTTTATGCCACGACAATCAGTAAATCAGATTGGTTTAGATGTGTTCATACTATCCATAGTTTTTATTTAAAATTCACAAGGGAGCTGAATAAGTAGCATTAATTCTTTGGGAGAAGGGGAGGGGTTGAATTTGTGAATATGTCTTCCCACTGTTTTTTGACATATCATCAATCTTGTTATGGCGAAATGGTTTGTGCATAACAGCACATTTTTTACCATGCATATTTGAAAGAAAAGATCTGATCTTAAGTTCTGAAATAAACAAGGCTGCCCATCCCTTCACCATAAGATTAAAAAGACATTAATTTCTTAACTATTTGTTGCTTCATATTTTGTTGTAGTTAGCGTTGAAATAATGCTTTTAAATTTTTATTCAAGGAGTGCTGTGTGATATCTCAGTCACTATAGGCACTTACAGATGCAGTGAAGTTAAAACTGTTGAACTAAGTACAGTACAGTAAAATAAGCAGCAGTGCACAAATATGTCAAAAGAAAAATAAAAAACATGTAAAAGAATTCAAAAATAGTTTATTAAGTAGACTTTGCTAACGCTGATATGGGTCCCTTTTGCATTCTGAACTTGACTCTCTTAACTCTGTAGTTAGCTAGGTGCTTGAAAGATTCAGCAGAAACTTTAGTCCATGCTGACGTGAAAGCATCACAGCTGCTGCAGATTTGTCAGCTGCACATCGATCTTCTTACCTTCAAGGAACCAGTTTGAGATGATTTGAGCTTTGTGACATGGAGTGTTGTCCTGCTGGAAGAAACCAACAGAAGATGGTACAATGTGATGATGAAGGATAGACATGATCAGTGACAATACTCAAGTGGGCTGTGAGGATTAAAAAGTGCTCAGTTTTTCATATGTTGGTAAGGCTGAGTCAACTGTAGCCTCAGCTTCATGTTCTTAGCTGACAGGAGTGGCACCCGCTGCAGTCTTCTTCTGTCCATCTGCTTCAAGATAACACATGTTCAGAAAAGGTCTCCTGTATATCTTGATTGTTTAGAGTGGCTATTTGAGTTACTTTTGGCTTTCCATGACCACTTCAGCCATTCTCCTCTGACCTCGAGTGTTGCGGCCCAGAGAACTGATGCTCAGTGAATATTTTGTTTTCTCTGTGAATTGAAAAAAAAGATATAGCAAAGTTTCTGTTATAACTTAGTTCTATCACACTTAAAAAAATCCGTCACACGTTGATTCAAAAGGTACAAGAAACAAACTCAAGTGGAATATTGTGCATGTAAAACCACAAACAGCTCCGAGTGAGTGTTTCTTGCGGCTGCTTTCATCGGCAGAGTAAAGACATAAATACATGTCAGGGCAGCTTCCCTTTGACACCACCGAGGTGCTGCATTACTGAAGGTTGGAGCGGTTTCTGTGTGTGTGAAGAGACCCCCTGCGGCTTCGACCAATAACACCCCCCACCTCGCTGTCAGAGGATGGAGGGATGGAGATGTCGAGGGAGGCGTGAGAGCTCCGTTATTGGCAGCCAGGAGTGGAGGATACTGTAGCTGGAGATGATGACGTACTGCGCAGACTCCCCAGCGTCTTGTTTGGAGGAGCAGGATGTGTTTGATGTTTGTGTGTGTACGTGTGTGTTATATCCTCTTTTCATCTCTGTCAGCATGCTCGGCCTTCCTAGAGAATCTGTCTGTCAATATGAGCTCATGCTGGTGTCTTATATTCGTGGGTGTGAAATTGTGTGTGTGCTGGAATGTGTGCGCTCCAGAATAAAAGGATCAATCAGAGAAATAACAAAATGGCTGCTTTTTATTTTTTAAAGCTCATTTAGCCATTGCAATTATTTAAAACTTGCATTTAGATGGTTTCATTTGTACCTGATTTTCAATCTTTGGCTGTATTTAAAAAAGGAAAGAATATATTTTTATATAGACCACAACCTGCAATATTGATAATTTTAAATATGCAATATAAGAAAACTTTTTATGCTACATTTTCGTGCTATTAAAAAGTTAAACCAGGGGACACTAGCACTATGTGGATGTGTGTTTTCTTTTATATTAACCTGAAAAAAATAACATTTTAAAAAGTAAATCCTCCCTAAAGTTGCCACTCACTCACTAAATTCAATCTATTCCGTTTTACTTATACAGCAGAATATTAAAAAAATGTTCCAAATTGCTGCACAGTGACTAAAATCAGAAATCAATTATATAAAATAAAATAACACAGGGATAAAACCAAAGAATAAAAGAAAACTAAAACCGGCATATGAAACACATGGGCTCACACTAAAAGCTAAAATGCAACAGATTTTAAAGAAAAATAAACAAATAACTATATGGATAAATAGGTAGATAAAAACACAGGACAGAGATGACCTAAAAACAGAGACTACATCTCTCATGCTGACTTTAAAGCCAAACAATAATAATAAGGTTTAAAGGGCTAGTTCCTTTTTTTTCTTTTTTTGGGATGGAGAATGGAGGAACAGGACGGATCAAATTACCTGGTGATGAATGTCACTCATGTTGCACCACTTCTGTGCACCTTTAAGACCTCAGGTAGCTGATTTTTTTTAGCTGTGATCTTAGTGGTTAATGTGCGCTGTGCAGCACAACCAAAGAAGTTAGACTTAAGTGTGACAAAGTTGCAGGGCCACGCTGAATTTGCAAGGATTGCCTTAATTTGCATCAATTGCTGTAATTGTAAAATTGCAATTTCCTCGAGAGACTGGGGTCCTGGGGGGAAAAAAAGCTGTAGAAGACGTCACATCACCCAGAAATCGTGCTGAAACTCACCATGTGCAGCTCCAAAGGATTTTATGGATCATCCAATTGTATTTCTGACTTTTCTGGGATATTTAGCACCTAGTTTTTGAGAACAGGAGGAGGACAGTAATGGTAGAAAAAAAAAAACATCATGGTTGATCGTGGATCAAAAAGGCAGAAACTTGTAGCTGGGAGACAGGCCCATCTCCCTCTACTGTCTCTTTCAAGTCACAAACGAGGAAAATTTGCATGTTTGGTATGAGAACAGCCTTTGGATGTAAAGAACAGGCAAATGTTTGGACATACCTTCTCATTCAATGTGTTTTCTTTATTTTCATTCCTATTTACATCGTAGATTCTCACTGAAGGTCTCAAAACTATGAATGAACATGTGTGGAATTATGTACTTAACAAAAGAGTGTGAAATAAATGAAAAAATGTCTTGTATTCTAGTTTCTTCAAAGTATCCACCCTTTGCTCTGATTATTGCTTTGCAGGCTCTTGGAATTCTCTTTATGAGCTTCAAGAGGTAGTCACCTGAAATGGTTTTCACCTCTCAGATGTGCCTTGCCAGGGTGAATTAATGGAATTTCTTGCCTTATTTAATGGGGTTGGGACCATCATTTGTGTTGTTCAGAAGTCAGGCTGATGCACAGCCCCCTTCGACACTTTTAAAATTAATATTGTGGCATGATCCAATCAGCTAAATTAAGAGAAACGAGTGGCCATCATTAATTCAGTGAGAATCTACAATGTAATTAGTGATAAAAATAAAGAAAATGCATTGAATGAGAAGGTGTGTCCAAACTTTTGGCCTGTACTGTATATGCCATAAAGAATTAAAACAATTCTTAAGGTAAAAGGGGTCTAACTTTGAACTAGCATGGTGTACCTGATAAGGTGGCATACCCAATTAATATTCTAGTACAAAATTTGAAAATGAAGAGGTGAATGATAAGACAAGTAATTTGTCTCTTGCCTGTTAAGATATTTATTTGTGTAACTGGCAAAATGTGTCAATGTGAATATAAAACTCATCTTACAGGACTCTTCTTGAAATGGAGCTAAAGGGTTTCCTTTGAGACAGGGCAGGGCCTGCCTTCTCAAAAGATGTGATTACTTAAAATACCAAAGTCACTTGAGGTTGCAAAAGATCGGTTATAATAGTAAATCTGGTGTTCAGTGTGGCATTGCTTATACTACTAAAAGATTAGATATTTTTCTGAGCATCTGACTTACTGAGAATAATCAAAGACACAGGCAGTATGCCAGATAATGAATGCTCCTTGCTTCTCCTCTCCGAAGACACCATGAGTGTATTATATTTTATTCTGCTACATATGCATATATTCTTATTCCCTCCCCTCTAATGCATCTTAGCCCATTCTCCGAGAACAAGGCCCCAGCCGGACAAGAAGGACACATTTGTTCTCAACCTTGTGCCATGCTTCTCCTTGCCATTGTTCTGCCAGCCTACTGTTAATATCCGTTGCAAATCTGCTTACTTTCAGATTCCATCATTACGGGCGGGGTGGACAAAGAGTGGACTATAGGGACCCGTTCAAGGCCCTGGAGAAAGGATGCAAACAGAGGGTGTCAGTGTGTTTGGGTCGACTCGGGGAGGGGCGCTGACAATGGCAGCAGTGTGGGGCCGCATGGTGATTGATCAGGCTGATGTTGTGCTGTGTAGGATGGATGTCGCAGGAAGAATTAAACAAACAATGGGTTTAGAGGAAGTGGCATGATTTAGATGATGGGATTTAGAAAGGATGAATATGAGGCTGAGTGGATGCGGTGGGTCTACACGTCCGTCCTGTGATTCATAAATTATTTCACACTGCGTCAGGATTAATGTTTACAGAAAAAAATAGAGACGCTCGAAGTCATCAGATTTCAGGAGATGAATGAAATTAAAATTTAAATGTTTGGCATAAAATCTGTTTAAATGATGGAGGTGTGTGTGTTTGAAATAATTGCATTTACCCCACAGATCAGGAAAGAAAAGTAGTGATGTTTGAATTGAAGTCACCAAATGTAAAAGCATGTAAATATGACCATATTTAAATTTAAATATTTAAATTTAAATTTGTTGGTGTTTCAATCATGCTCTGTCACAGAGTTTCTGCAGACACTTAAGTCTCAGACTTTTATTAAATTTTCATTTGGGTGTCTTATGAAGTGTTAGTTTTATACAAATTATTATGTCCAATTCATAAGAAGTGTTATGGCAAGGCACCTAATAATAGAGGAGGCTAGAACCATACTCTTCATTTTATAGATACACATATGATATATATCTATCTATCTATCTATATATATCTATATCTATATCTATATCTATATCTATATCTATATATATATATATATATATATATATATTAGGGCTGGGTATCGATTCAGATTTTCTGGATCGATTCGATTCGATACTAAGAGGTCTCAAATCGATTCGATTCACGATTCGATATTTGTTCAGTCTGGGTTATCTCAGTAAAAATAATGCTGTAAATGACTTTTTGACCTGGTACATCATTAAAACTGTCTTTACATTAGGACTGAACCCAAAGCCGTTACATTAATCACATATTAATGATATACATTAATGCATATTCTGCAAGTTACTTGTTTTTTGTCCAACTTGTCTTTTCTTTCATGCTTGTTAAATCTAAAATATGTCCAAACGTCAACTTTTAAACTCTCCGGTGGTGGCCATATAGTGCTACTTGCTTCCGCCATGTTTTTTTGACTGCTTGCTGTAACATCTCACCAGATCTTGTTCAGTGGAAAGCAGCGCTAAACCCGAGACTAGCAGAGTTGTTACCACAGGCTGCTTCTCTGCATGTCCAATGAAGAAAAATTACCCATGTTAAAAGATCGATCTTTGGATTTTATGGATCGATTATGAACCATTTAAAGGGAAATCAATTAAAATCGATTAAATTGATTTTTTTAACCCAGCCCTAACATATATATAAATATATATATTTAATAATCATCATATAGAGACAAATGATGTTGATCAATTTAAGAGCATCTAGTGAACTGCCATTAAAATGGGTGTAACTGGTTTAAAAGTATGAGTATATATTAAATGATGTCTATTCTGTTGATGTATGATAAAGCACTTCAAGTCAAGCAGGTCATTCATGATTGGTAACACAAGCAGCATTTTGAGAGTGTAAGAGGGGTTGTACAGCACTACAAACTCTTTAAGATAAATTGTTGCCTGCCCATTGAAAGGATTGTTGGTGAGAAGAAGACTCCTGAATTCTACTCTAGAATTTATGAGAAGCCAATGCAGAGAAGCTAATATAAGAGAAATGAGATCTCAGCAGAAGAGCTTTAAGTGACTTGCTGTGACAGCCTGATAAAAAAGAATTACAATAATCCAAAAGCTGCACTGAGATCCAGCAAGACAAGTACAGAGAGAAGTCCACTATCTAAATCTGAGAGTAGATCATCTCTTACTTTAACTAGAGCAGTCTTTTTGCTATAGTGAGCTCTAAATCCTAACTGAAAGTCTTCAAACAAGCTAGTGTTTTGAAGGGGGTCATAAAGCTAATAAGCCACTACTTTCTCAAGGATCTCTGAAGAAAATGTAAGGTTTTATATAGGCCTTGAGTAAGCTAATGTTGCTAAATCTAGGTTAGGTGTTTTAAGAAGGGGGTTTACAGCTACTATAAATAAAATAAGTACATCAATACATTTTTCAATTTGTTTTATTGCCTCCTCTTGGATTTTTAAGTCCTTAATATTTGGGGTTCCTGCCTACTGTATCAAGATCCAGCTTAAGTCGTTATAAATCTGTGGAGGGTTACTGCTAGGTTTCAGGACAGGAGGAGTTTTGAAACTGAGAGATCCTACACTGCATAAACTTACATCTAATTAAGATTATTTGTTAAATTCTAAGTAAAACATGCATTAGACTTATTGTAAGCCAAAATTGCCTGACAACATATCATGTGGACAACTACTTCCAACTTAAGCGTGGAGAGAGGATACTGCATACCAGGGAAGTAAAATCAGCATACTTTTGTGATTGGTGCAGTTTGAATATATTATGATATGTACATAAAGTTATAGTAGCATATAGGCTGCGTCAGAATATTGTACAGAGAGATGTGCAACCTTAAAAAAGGAGACTTGTAGACATTATTGAGGGTTCTTGCTTTTAAGCTAACACATCCACTGTATGAACAAGTGGATGCCACAGTGGGAGCAACTTGGGATTACATGTCTTGCCCAAGGACAGATTGACATGTGCCAGCCAGAGCTAGGCTCCAATCTTCCGATTAATAGAGCATCACACCAGATTAAGTCCCCAACCACCAAATATGTGAAGGTTTACATAATCCACATGCTTAACCTAAAAAGAGATAGCAGTATAAACAAAAAAGGAGGAGTACAATCCAGCTAATAATTTTCTTTTCTAATATGTGGTCTAAGGTTATATTATCCCTTGGTACCCTTTTACTGCTCCATCTTCAAGAGTGTCTGTGGTGAGATCTAGTGTCTGTCTTCATGTGTGTGGTCTAAAAGTCGGTTGAAGATCTGTCTAAACTGTTGTGTTTGTTGTCTCCCATGTTTGTAAAATCTGTCGAGATATCAAAATCTTCTAGTGTGCTGTAAGCTTAAGGAGCACTTAATGTGGGCTTAATTTTAATATCAGACTTAGTTCTTTGCACAATGGCTGTATTGTATCACACTGTAGGTTTGCCTCTTGCCTTTGCTCTGTGTAAGCTTAAGATATCAAGGACAGAAGGTTACATAGAGCAACTGAAACATTTCAGAACAACTGCTCTGGATTCATCTGATGAAGACCTGGTATGAGATGGTTTCCAGTTCCTCTTAAATGTACAAAACCTTCATCTTTTTAAAAATCCGACACTCAGCGCACACATCTGTGTCCTTTAACCTCCTTTTACTCTCCCATTTTGATGTCTGTGTTTGTTTGAAGACTTCAGACAGATAATGTTCAGGCATGTTCTGTTATACTAATAGATGTGTCTCAGCTGATAATACTGTAATCCCTTTACATGCTTTCCCATTGTCGTTTAATTGGAGAAAGTGTCCTCACGCATGTGCACATGACAAAGTGCTTTACACCACAGGAAAACCAGCACTTCTAAACTCCAGTCCTACCTTCCTCTTTTAAGAAGTGGATAAGGATGGATTTTATCCTGGCTGCTGACAGGGCTTACTGTAAACGCTAATTTTGACGCTGACAGAGCGCCAGAACGCGACCTGTTTGATCTTTTCTTCAGCTGCATCGTTCCATTAAGAACCAGGAAACATCTTTGATCATAATTGCTCCTAAGAAACTTTAAGTATACTGAGGCCGAATGAGACATTAAACAGTGAGAGGATGCTGATCTTAATTCTATAAAGTATGTTTCAAGCACACACTTTATTTGATTCAGGTTTAGTTTTAAGATACCCATTTGAACTCTTCTCTTTTAGGGTGAGAACGAACCACATTATTCGATGCAAATGTAGCATGAACACTTTTGTTGACTGATCCCAAAACACGAGTTAAAGTGAAGATTAGTGCCACAGCTGTTAATGAAAGGTTAAATGAATTGTGGGGGTTTGTGAGGTACATGTCAACAGTAAAGACATTAGCCACAGTGATGGAGATCAGCTCTGCTTCTGTTCCAAAGAATTGGCACAGAAGCTAGGGCTATACATCGCTGCAGATGGGGTCAACAATTCTACATTTTAAAGAGTTTAGGAGAAAACACTATTTATATATTTATTTATTCTTTGGCTACATGTTTAATGATTTCTATTTCCTTTATTATTATAATTATAGTTAGTATTATTTGAAGATATTTGTATTTTTCTATGTATTACCTATTCTTTAATGTTGAAAATTATATTAAAATAATATGCTGCGTGTTCAATGAAAGCATGTTGAGCATGTTTTAAAATCAGAAAGTAATCTGTTTATAATTGTGATCTTTATATCTAATGAAATAATTGCAATTAAGTTTTTGCTGTAACTTGGCAGCTATAACTATACCACATAATAATGATACGTTGCCTCCTCAGCCTTCAGAGACCTTCTGTAAATATCCACTGTGCATGGCTTTGTCCCTTTGACTTTGCCTGCACATAATAAATGAAATCTCCACATAACACTCATTTACGTTTTAATTTTCATTGTGCAGACTAAAGGAGTTACTATGTATAGCGTATGAACGCTGACCTTGTCTTGCAACAAAGAGGCACACTGCTTGTCTATGTTGCCTGCAGAGGCTTGCATTGTGCACAGTTGTGCATCTGTGATGTTTCTGTATGGAGCTGTAAAAATCCAGTCCGTTCTTCCACTAAAAGCAAGTGTGTGTGCACTTTTCAGATACTGCTACCTCCTGGGTAATATAGAGCTTGACATGAGGTACTTCAGTATGTATCCGGTGATGATACTGACTCCTAACCATTGCATGCTGCACCAAATTTACTTCCTGTCTTAATCCAGCAATAAACCCCTTTTTAAATGTTTTTACATTAAGTAGTATAGTTGTATTGTGGTCGAAGGTCACTGTGGGCCCATACTACCATATAAAACTACCCAAGTCTTCTCTCTGAACTAAACGGGGCTTTCATAACATTGCACTTGCATATCGAAGGAGGCCAATGTTGCCTGGCAGCTCAATAGCTCAAGTTGGTTTATCATCGTGTCTGCTGTCACCTCTTTCACAGAAAAAAAACATTAGTCAATGAACATGAAAATTCTTCAAATATTTCTCTCCATTAATATTTCCCTGTAGGAATTTGGATTCTTTTGTTCTTGGTGTACTGTGCATGCTTTCCAGGGTAGTGTGACCTGTCTGTGCAGCTCCAGAACAATGGCGGGGTCCGTGTGAGCGCTCATTGTGTCTGTGTAATGAGGGAAGTTCTCCCCAGTGATGAACCCTCATGCATTTAATTTTAGACTCGGTGTGTGCCCACTGCCCCGCCTTACTGACAATCTCCTGTGGTTAATGAAAACATAACAGACTGTTTAGCTGGTCTGGGCAAGATCTCCATCATCTCCCAGTCACAGCGGCCAAATCTACCCCCTCACTCTCACCCAAACTGTCCCCTCTGTGTCCCCCCCCCAGCCTCTCTGTCTCCCCTTTGCCTCATTTACAACGCTCCCATGTCAGCCCTCCAGCCCTACACATGCCTGAATGTTAGCCAAACCTATTCTGCTCCTCGCCTCCATGTCCTCTGGGCTTCTTCTTTTCTCTTACCCATCACTCCTCAGCCTCCATTCATTTGTCGTTTGCTTTCTCACCCCTCCTCAGGCTCCTTCAAGCCACAAAACTTTGCCCCCACTGAAGCCCCAATTTGTCCTCAGCTCCCTCAGTGTGCATCCACGTTGGCCTTCGTGCCATCTTTTTTTCTCGTACGTATCAATTTCTGGCTGCACTCATGTTTTTCCTCCTCCTTCACCATCTCTCCCTCCCTCTCTCTCCTCCCTTATCTCCCTCTCCTGCCCATTCTGCCGTTTCCTCTGTTTGACAATTCAGAGGATCAGTCCGTTTTTCCCCAACATGCCGGACTGGGGGAAGCTGCCCGCCTGTTCGTTTGCTCTGAATGCAGCCTGGGAGACATGAAGGCCTGCCAGCTTCCGATGTCATTACTGGAACACAACACGGTCAGACAGGCAGACGCGAACACACACGCCGCGCACAATTCTGCACGCACACACCAGAAACGGGCACACAGCCCCCACACACACACACACACACGCTAACACACACTCTGAAGGTTAGTTTTGTATTGTTGTGAAAAATGCCATCTCCACATGGAGGAACTTAAGATCATATTAAGCTTTGATTCAACCTACAAAGTTTGATAGATTATTAGAAACTTGCCACAAATATGACAAATTATCTGATTAAATTGACCATTAATAGAATTCAACAGAATTTGAAGATATACAGCTGCCAGCCACTCTACAAAGTGAATTATTAAGATATTTTAGAAAGACAATTGTGTGTATTTATCAACAAAAACGGTAAGTGGAGGTAACACATCACAAAGTGGCCTACAAGAGGAACTCAGAGTACTTTTTTGTGAGTCAAATAGCATGGCACATTCATTCTGATAATAAAAATCATTAATCAGCTGACAGTCATTTATGAACAAATGCACTTGATAAAATAAATATGTTTCCTTGACCTTATTACTAACTCCTGAAAGTGAAGAATAAAGGTAAGGTAACTTTATTTACCTGTAGGTAAATTTGGTTGATAGTGGACTGGTCACCTTCCTTTTACACACACAGTAGACATCCAATGGCAGGACAAGACAAATCTTGATAAAGTGACAGCAGTATTAAACACTTAAAAAAAGAAATGCCTGGACAAGAACAACCTGGAGATGATAAATGATAAAATAATTGTCATAAAAACATTCAACATTAAATTATTTATTGATTCTTTGACTTTTCTTTATCTTTGTGTTACTGGAGCCAGTAACTGATGTGTCACATGCAAGTCATGCAGTTTGTCTCACAAAATTACATTAACAGTTTAGTTTATATGTCTTTAAATGCTGATAAGTGATAATGGTAATCAAACTGTGCCTCAGTTTGTTTCACACTGTCGCACATAATGAATGTAATCTTGTTTGCTCAACAGCTCTTCACAAATTATATTATTGTTCTGATACAAAGGATCACATTACAAACATCAAAATAAATGCAATTCTGACAATAAATACCAGCATACCAGAGTGTGCTGGCATGCGTCGGTCCAATGGTGAATCAGGAGTTTTACTTATATTGCATTCTCTTTCATACATGCTCAATGATTCAAGTAATCCTTCAATAATTGGTTTTAGAAAGTTTATCATTGTATCTAACTGGAAAAAAGGCAGTAGTTATAAAACATTTAAGTCCAGAAATGCCAAAGAAGCAGCAAAGTTGGGAAAACTGTTGTCTAAGATAGTAAAAGAGCTCATATATTGCTTTTTGAGGTTTATATGCCATTAAGTGTGTTTCATATACCTCCTTGAGACCATATATTTCTGTATGCAAGATTACAAAGTCCATAGAATAAGGACTTCTCCTTAACCTCCTGAAAACAGCCCCAGTTGCTGCTTTGAAGGAAGACCCCAAGCTTGCTGTGCAGCAGGAATTGCCCAATTAATGTCTGTAATCAGGCAGATCAATCTTGCAAAAAGTTTTTTTTCACTTCTTCTGAGACATATTTTGCTGCAGGTTCATTGTTCAAATTGGCTCATGTTTGTACTTTACACAGCAGAAGTTGTGCCTTTCTTTTACATTCTCTGATTGGCCCTTAATAAATTTGATTGACAGAATCACAGAATCAATCACCTTCTTAATTTGTGTTTGAGAGGTTATGCCTGCCCCAACCACCTTCTCTGAGCTACTGCCCAGGTTGACTAGTAAAAGGTAATCTGTTTGGTATAAATTGGACTGTGATGTCCTAAAACTCATTGCAGAGCTGCTGGAAAATGGCTCTTAAATATACTGACCTGACAAATTACAACAGACTAGACAGGTCAACCAATCAAAACAGACTGAACCCCCATGGGGAAGATGGTCTTAAGGTGATTGAAAATCCAGTAACCTGACTGAGGACAGAGGGGACTGTAGTATAAAGACTCCTAGCTATGGAAAAGACACATTGTCTCTCCTGGCTGTACTGGTATGTGTTCACTGGCTTCAGGATGTTGCAAAGCAATCTGTAAGCAGTTGCAAGTTTCAACTTGTTCTTGCTGCAAATTTTGGTCTGAACGGTGCTTAAAATGTTCTGGCAGGATAAAATCACTCTGAACACAACCCACACCACTGAATTCTCAAGTGAGCTAATCTTAAAGACCAACACATAATCAGGCCTTTGATGACTGGCTGGAAGGGGGAAGTTTGGCCAAAAATCAGGATGACTATCTGGCAATAAGGGCCCTGCTTAGGTAGTATCGTATGTTATCAAACCACAAAGAGTGATCTGCTGTCAAGACAAACAAAATAAGCTACATTCTAGATAAATGTAAGATGTAAACTTTGCAAGCTATGTCCACACTTGCGTCCACACTTTTGTCGTCTCAGTGTCAAGTCAATTGGCAATTCTATTTTTGAGTAAAGGAAGCTCCTACACCAGTTTCACGGTGATCACCTTTAATACTTGTTTGTCTTTAACAAATGCTGAGTCATTTCTGAGCAACTTTTTTTATGGAGTTGCTGTGTCATACACATGCCCCCTCCTCTTTTGTTCTCACACTATTTCACAAGGTTCTCTGGGAAGAGCCTCCACAGATGCATCATGCTTGAGTTGGTGTGATTAGTTTTAAAGCTTACAGGATCTAGATGAAAGGAAACAGACGGAAGCCTTCTGTTGGCTTTTCCCACTGACAGTTGAATAGGTGCTGTGTGGCTCTCCGAGAGGTACACTTCTAATGTGCTGTGACAGGATTAGATAGCATATGACTTAAGATGGCCACCTACCAGAGATCTACAAAGCAGATATACAGAAAGCGGTAACATGAGCTAAAGAGTGAAGATAGACCTCAGTGAATGTTGCATTCCTAAGACTGTCAACATTTTCATCACTTTGATACAAGAGCACAAAGTCATAATGGACACACAAACAGTGTGTGATTTTTGTATCAAACTAAAGAAAATGTGTTCAATATTAATGTTTCTAATGGATAATAAATGGAGACACTTGCTTTCCTGAAATAATAGAACAGTTAATCTGTCTTGTTATAATATAATGTACTAAAATACCATGGTCTCTGGGGGCTTGATCTTTTCTGGAAAGGGAAAAGGATTTACTCACTTAAAAATAAAGTAATTAGTTAATTTTTATATAAAATAATAAGATAACACATGTTATTACTTTATAAGGAGCAATGAGAAAAAGAGATGTCCCATTCAGGCTGTTTGTGGCTGATACTAATTACCAATCATCTGCTCTTGATATCTACCTATACTGATGTTGATCATGTTTGTCATACTAACTGGTTGATTTTTCAGCAAAAGCAAACTTAGGACTTACTTTTTTAGCCTTTTTCTAATTGATCTTTTCTGTAACCTGTTATCTGTTATTCATTTTCTTATCTTTGTCGGTTATTTTTTTTGTACATTTTAATATTAGCTCCTGTGCGTCCTTGTTTTTAAGTCAAGATAGCGTTTTCTCAGCCTTCTTTGCTTCTAGTTCCTTCCTTGTATGCAAGTAGACTGTGTGTTGAGAAGGTGTTGAGGAGTTTCATTCATTTTAATTAGCTTTTCACTTATCTGTATATGTTCTTTAATTCATATCAATTTTCACGACATTATTTTGTATGAAAAGTGTTTTACAAGTTAAGTCTGTTTGATTGATTGATTGATTGATTGATTGATTGATTGATTGATTGATTGAATAGAGAAGTACAAAAAGCTCGAATAGAGCAATGAAACAAGTATCATTCAGCATGTCATTGCCTGTAGCTAGCAAGTACATAGCCTTGTTCTGATGAGATTGACAATGTTACTGGACTCTCATGGCCATGTGGTAGGGTAAGTAAGGTAAAGTAGACATTTATACTGGCATGGTGTGTGGAGAGAGTGCAGAGGGAGGTGGCTCTCTTGGCATGCCAGCTTCCACCTTAGTGGATTACAAACTTCCTGACTGACAGCAGGTGAGGCTGGATAACATGAAATCCAGCATCGGGACTAGGGGTGTGCGATATGATGATGTTAAATCGTTAAGGATTATAACGTGGGGATGATCTCATAAAGCAGAAAGATTGTCAGATCGTCTGTGGACAACAGTCTTCCAACTAGTCAATCGTAGCACATTACGTGCAGTGCATGGTGGGATCTCCTGTTTGGTTATGTAGCGTGAAGCCATGGCGGAAAGAGAAAAGGAGATAAAAGCTTGAAGATGTCTGAACAAAAATCTGTTCTAAAGCAGCTGTATTATTCACTCAGATTATAGACATTGCAGTTAGATAACATTTATTTTAAATTGTTGCACTTTAAGAGATAATGTTGATATTGTTGTTCATAACCTTTTATGTTTACATTTATTGCACATTTTTATAAAAACTGCACTATTTAAATTAAAACATGTTCAGAAAGTTTCTTTGGCTTTAATTGTATTTTTTTTTCTTTTCGGATTTACATGTTTTATATGTTAAGCATAGGGAAAAAATGGTCAAGCATGCAAATCAATCTAGAAAAATCAACGTAAAAAAGAATCATGATAAAATCGTGATCGTGATTTTATTTTTAAAATATCGTGATATGATATTTTTGCCATATCGCCCACCCCTAATCTGGACCATTAACACTGGCATCTCCCAAGGGTTTGTTCTCTCCCCACCAGTCATCCCCCTATACAGAAATGACTGCACCTCAGGGAACCCATCTGTTAAACTTCTGGAGTTTGCAGATGACACAATCATCATCTGACTTACCCAGAATAATGATGAGTCTTCATATAGGCAGAAGGTGGGACTCCTGGTTCTCTGGTGTAGTCAAAACCTCCTGACTTAAGTCTGTGGAGATGACGGTCGACTTCAGTAGACTTCAGTCAAACTCATTATGTACAACTTACTTGGCCAATAAAGCTGATTTGAATTCGTTGTCACGTCACTTAGACCAGTCATGGATGAAATACCTTAAACAGGGGTTCCCCATCTGAAGACCTCAGAGATGATCATGCTCTTGCTTATCGGTCCATTAATAGAGTTTGGAGGCCTGTGAGAGACTTTGCAACAGGGTACGTAGCATCTGAAATGTCACTACCTGGAGCCTGGGTCAGTTAAAAAATGGTAATGCTGTGACAACTAAGAGCCATTAGGGGGTCCATTTATTTACCCCTTAGGGTGTTTCAGTATATAAATAAGGCTTAGGGTCTCCTTAATGGGCACATCCATTCATTATGGAACAAATGCCTTGTGTGTTTTTTTAAACAATCCTTTTCTTGTATTTCTAAGAAAAATTTGTAAGTTTTGATTGGCAATATATTGATCAAGGTATCTTTGATAATTAAAATTGGATTGTAAGTGTATTTTATTGTATAACTCAACCAACAAATATTGTTAAAGGTCACCATAATGTAGATTTACTGACTGATACAAAAAGTATCAAGTCCTCGCAGTGGTAAGTAGTCATCTTATTTTTTAAAAAACTTTTTTTTCCAACAAATTAGGTTGCTATTGATGACCAAATTCAACCCAAAGGGTGGGCTCCTCGTTGTACTACACCTATATCAGGTTTTCCATGTGCAGTAGCAAAGATATTTATGGGTGAAACTTCAAAGATACTAGTCTGGTATATCTATTTAAACTCAAAAATATTTTATCACTTTAATGTGTGAACTATATGTTGTGGTTTATGAAAGGCATTTTGATTTCCCGGTGCAGAGTGGTCTGAGACAAAGTCACAGAAATGTATCCTCATGGAGCTGTGAGCAGCAGAGGAGCGACAGGATAAAAAGGGTTGAGGATGAGAAACAGTGAGACAGGAGTGTAACATCAAGGGAGAAAGAGAGAGGAAGACATTCAGAGTGCTGGGAGGGGAGTTCTCGGGGCGGGGCAGTTGGTGGGTTTAGTGCAGTGGAGTCAAGCTGCCGTCTGGTCTAATGTACCCGCTGTGTGATTGGCTGGGATGGCTGGCCTGCATACCTGATACCAGGCTCTGCTATAATCGTCCTTTTCCTGTAGCTGGGCTCGGACAACGCTCCTTTCTCCTTTTATCTCGCCCCGCTCGGCTCTCTGCTCAGATCAGGTTGCTAAAAGAAAAACGCCGCCTGCCACCAACTCTCCATTTCTCCCCCCTCTCAGTCCCTCTCACTCTCTCTCTCCTCTCTTTGCTGCTGCAGCTCCTCTTTCCCTCCACCTTTCTGATCATGTCTCTGTTGTGATGGTAAGAACCTGTTTCTCCTCCATTCAGTAACTCCCCTTTCTGAAGCTGATACAAGATGGCTGCCCAGGGATAACAAGACAAGGGAGAAGAGGCCCCCTGGAAACAAGGCCTTCAGTTTGGAAACTCGAGATGTGTAAGGAGTTGATGACCATTACAGTGTTACAACAGACCTCATTTCTCTCATTTCCTGAGAGCTGCAGGTGTAGAAAAAACATCAACAAGTACGGAAGCACCAAGAAACCCATTGTTGAATCTATGTTTATTAACTGGCAGATAAGACAAACCCCATTTCCCGTGAAGTTTGGATTTTGGGATCAGAGATGTCAGAGGCCTTTCTGGGTGTTTTTTATGTATGGCTTTTGCTTGCATGGTAGAGTTTTAATGTGCACTTTGTTAACCAAAGATGGTTTTCTAAAGTGTCCCTGAGCCTACATTTACATATTCTTTACAGATATATATTGGTTTTTGATGCAATCCTGCCTGAGGTATCAAGGGCCATGGGCACTCACTCATGATTTTTGGTCTTGCTGCTTACATTGAGGGATTTCTCTGGATTCTCTGGGTCTTTAAATAATATTATGGATTGTAGCTGAGAAAATCCACAGATTTCTTGCAACTAAACATTGAGAAACATTGTTCTTATTTTGTTGGACTATTTGCTCATGCATTTGTTCACAAACTAATGAAAATCTCTCCATCCTTGCTTGTGAAGGACTGAGCCATTTGAGGATGCTCCTTTACCAATTAAGACATTCTCCTGTTTCCAATTAACCTGCTCACCTGTATGATGCTTCGAATAGGTTTTTGACCATTCCTAAACGTTCCCAGTCTTTTGTTGCTTCTGTCTCAGCTTTTTTGAAGTCTGTTGCAGGATTCAAATTCCAAATGAGTGAATATTTACTAAAGAAAAAACAAACACATATTGACCATTAAAGCTGGGTTTGTAACTTGGATGAGACTGCAATGGAATCAAGTATACTTCCCCCACCCTTTCGTGGTTGTACTTTTCGCTTTGCCTTTTCCTTTACGCACAGCCAATCCACTATGTTTGTGTGCCTTAAGCTGCCATTAGCGTTATACCAATGCAACATGTTTGCAGCCACATAAAGCCATAAACTACAGGTCATTGTATTCTGTTTGTGTTTATGTCTTACACAACATCCCATCTCCATTAGAATTAGGTATGTATTAAAACCACCACACATTATTCGTAGTGTCGTATGATTGTCATAAATATGAGTAAGTGTAAAGATTTTGTAAACTGTCATTTTATATTTATGTTTCGCCCCTGTTCTCTCTTGACTCTACCTTCCTGTACAGTTACAGTTGTCCTACATTGTCCTCTCCAGTCGTGCCTCCCCTTGTGTTAAAGCAGAGGAGACACACAGCGTTGCAGGGGCCAGGTGTTGCTGTGTGTGGATTCTCAGTGTCACTGTGCACAGTGGGAGGACAAAGACAGTATTGAGGAGGCAGGCATGGAGCAGGGAGCAGCACAGGATACTCTTACAGACTGGCTAGTGTTTGTGCCAAGTCCTGCCTTCACACACACAACAGACACTGTGTTCAGTTTCTCTCCACTCCCAGCTTTGTGCTGTCTGTCTCTCCTTCCCTCTCTCTACCTCCTCCTCTGCTTTTTTTTGTTTAGAGCAGGTTGCATTGGAGTCGGCATCCAGCGTGTAGATGAGAGGCCCAGATAGCAGAGACTTGAAGAACAGACGTGGCCTTTCAAAACCGTTCCCTCGACCTGCAGGACACAAAGGGGTAGAGGCTGGATTAAACCTTAAAGCAAATTAGACTAGTTGCTCTTGAAGCTGCATGACAAAAGACTGCAGGGAACTCACTGAGTATAAGTGTTTTACTTTTGGGAATAACTTTTCTCTGAGTTTGTCCTCATTTCATGCTCATATTCTGCTGTTTTTTTCTGTAAAACAGGTTTCTGTTGGGCCCCCCATGAAAAGATCAGATCTTGTTCCACTCCATGCCGTCAGGTCAAAGTAACACATTAGCTCTGTTAGCATAAAGGATGCACCAGACACCTGAGTGCTAATGATGACAAAGAAAGGAAATGATAATACATTTGTAAAAGATCATTTGAGCTGAAGCCCACAAAGCAAGAGGAAGCTCTTTGCTGGCAGAGTTACAGCTTCCTCCTGGCATCTGGCCCTCTGCCACAGCTAACGTAACTGGTTGCATTAACCTGGTGATCGAGCCAAAGAGCTGTTTATTTAACGCTCCATCATTCAGACATTCAGCGTATTACGCTGGACTCAGGTATCACAGTTTTTATTGAGTTTGTCAAGTTATACTGTCATGTGTAGAAACTATAATGAGGTGCATGAATGAGTTCAAAAACATGGGAGTCATTTAGCCTTGAAGCACATCCGGGTACCAAAGATCAAAGTCTTTGTGACCAAGTTGCAATCCTTTCTGGTCACGTTTTAAAAACAATCATACATACATACATTATAGCCATGGCTATAACCTGTATGTACCTTTCCACATTAATGGTGCCTTCACAGATGTACATGCTACCCATGCCATGGGCACTAAGGGTGCTTTCACATTAGGCCCACTTGTTTTGAACACTGCTGCGGCACGGTTCGCCCCCCTCCCCCGCTGGCTTGCATTCACACTTGCAACGTTGAACCGTGCCCGGGCTCACTTGTGTATTTACTCAGTTTGAAACAGCAGGGGGCGATATGCACGGAACTGGTTACCAAACCTGCTACCGAGGAGAGCAAAGAAGAGGCTACCATGGTAACCATTTCCTACACTGAGCAACCAATGTTTAATTTTCGCTCTCTTCTACATTTTCCTTCAAATGTGTTTTTTTATCATGTTTGAGACAGCATCAGCGACCTTCTGGACCCTTGTAAATCATCGTAATCCTCAACCAGAATAAACAAATCGACAAATTGAGTAAGCAAAAGATTCAACCGAGGGGTTTACAGGAAGTAATGCATTACCACATTTGAAGTGTGGAAGTGGCTCCCAGGTCAAAACTTTTCAGTAGTACCAAAACACTTGATACATGTGTCTACTCCTATTGATAAAATCTAAGCCTTAAAATGTAAATGTTAGGTTCATTCATGATGTTTATTATGAAGAACAAATCGCAAGTTTATTTAGATTTAATTCACGTTGGCTTTTTGTCAGGGGAACTAGCATGATGCCAACCACAGGGGATCATCCTGCACACGTTTTTACTATGAAACAGCATGATCAGTAATAACTGCCACCAAGATTATGTTTTTGCTGTTGTTTGTTTGTTTACAGGATAATGCAAAAACATAAGAATGGAATTTGACTAAACTTTCAGGATAGGTCAGAAATCATCCAAGGACCAATCAGTTGGACCTGGGTGATGATTTAATCTGCTTACAAATCCATTACTTTTTAAAAGTGCAGTTTTGCACACTTTTGACCATGGCTCACCCAACAGTGTTGGAAATTCCCTTGCAGAGGTTTAAAAGGTTAAACACAAGTCTGATTCATGAGTAAGAATCAACAAAAATTTGGATTTTAGATGAGAAAGAGAAAATACCATCCTCTTGTGGAAGGCTTGAACAATGGTGTTCTGCTATACTGATCTGTGCTTCCGTTGGGTGAAATACTCTCAACATATGATTTTAAATGTAAATTGCAGTGAAAATAGGCATCGACAGCCTTGAGGTATCATCTAGAACACAGGCCCCACCAAAAAACTTGTCACCCTTGTCCAGTTTTGAAACTCACCACATCACTAGGTTTGAACATGAGCAGTGAGAGAACATTCACTCTGACAAGGCAGAGATAATCAGATTAGGTGTTCAAGTGTTTCATGGGTAACTAATGCAAATGTAAAATAACTACATCCACCAACCTTCTTGATTAGAAAGAAATTTATCTCCAATTGGGCCATAAGAATTGTTAAAATGAAGCATTGTATTCTAATCAGGCCGTTACTTGCAATATCAGCGGTCCATGTAAACAATGCTTGTCTCCCGCAAGCCCCTGAATCATTAAAATACATTTAAAATAGAATGGGTGACTCAGCGGTCAGGAATGAGGTCACGGTTACACTTCAGATAAAACATTTGTGCTGCGATGTGAAACTTCACCGCCAGACACTCGACCTGTTGAACAAGTCGGGTTTAGATGTCCACAGTAAGGCAGTGTGTGACACTCTACAGGCCTGTAAACTCATGTAGAGACAAGGATGGGGTGTGTGTGTGTGTGTGTGTGAGCCGGTCCATCTGTCTCTTCGGGGTGTGATCGGGCTTTTGGTTGAAAACAGAGAAAGATGACACTGATGTGATAATGAGAACCTCGCCCCACATCTCCTGGAGTTTTTTTTTTCCTTCTCCTGGCCTTCACAAACTACAGTGTCATCAGAAAACAGACGGTGGTGCTCAGTCTGCTCGCTCTGTTTCTGTAAATACAGATTTTAATTAGTCTGAGCTCTGCCAGGCTGTCTGCAACACCTGCAAGTCTCACACATTAACCCCCCGCCCCCGTTATTCTTCCTCTCATTTCTGGTTTATTTCCTCCGTCTTTAAGTGAGAGAGAAGATGAAGGACTTTTTAGAGACAAAGACTCAGACATTTTGTTCAAACATCAGGAGGCTGAATGTATGGAGCACTGGGCTTGAAACTCCCTGATTGTTGATTTCAAAGGATAGTTTGGGATTTTTGAAAGTGAGGTTGTGTGAGGTGCACAGCAGTAGCCTTAACATCATCCTCAGTGATGGGGATCAGCTCTGTTCCTGTTCAGAACAAACCAACACAGAGGCTAGGGCTATAACTTGGTTTTTCCATGTGATGTAAAAAGTTTCATGTAAAAACACACACAAAATGTAGGGTGATGGCAGGCTGACACTTTTCCCACTTGCAAGCTCCTTAAAGTTGGTTCTATGGTTGGGTATCCCGAAGATTTTATCAATTTTGGTCCGTAATGCTTCCTCATTTCACAGTGGAGGAGCATCTCAGTACCCTTCACCTGTTTGTCAGATCAGCTAAAACAATGTAATCATGCCAGTTGAAGACTCTGATGAGCTGAAACGCATTGACTTGACCTATCCCTGCTAAAATAAAGGATTTTAACCACATTGGAGTGCCTCTGATTTTTTATGCATTTTAAAAAGTACCTCCATCCATAACTCCTCGAAGAGCACCCAAATCTACATTTTGTCATCACACATTGTGACCCACTGTAACATGTTACGTTTTCCCTCACCGATATGTTTCCTGTTGTCTTTAGCAACAGTTTAAAGCTAAGGTTGGTCATTTTGGAAAACTAGCATGAACTTGAATGTAGTATCTCCTCAGGGCTCCACCTAGCCCCTCCCACCCCTCCTCCAAATTGACCCCCCTGCTCACATGCATGCGAGAACACTGATTTACAACCAGAGGACTGATTGAACTCCAAACTGGCCCCCTGCACGATTTTGTTTTACACTACACCAAGTCATGTCGCAGTCAGCGGTAAGAAAACACCAAAAAATTATCATAGTAAAGCTAAAAAAAACCAAACAAACATGTAAAGTTAGTTCGTACTCACAACCTGATGTTGATCGGGGTGTAGGTAGTTCCTCTGCCATTCTCCACATAGCTGTCAAGTCTCCCATTTTGGCCATGATACTATTATATTTTACGTATTTTATCCTCTTTCTCGACGTCCTCCCATATTAGTATTCTCCCATAAATCTCCTGTGTGACGATTTAAAAATAAAAAACATTCCTCTGCCTCTCCAAACTGAACTCTGTCGCTATCCTGAATGGGGCGGTAATGCTCCAAAATGGTGGATGCCAACCACCCTAAATTCGAAGAATAAGAAAAAGGCTCACAAGAACTGCCACCTGCAGTAGCCTGGGTGGCAGCTGTCGTGGGATTAGAGCCAACAGCAGAACAAACCAAGAAAAACAAAGTGTATATTTTAGATTTCTTGTACACCTGTCTTAAAATGTGAGGGACTGGAGCTTGGTTGGGGCTGTGGGACAGTTCATAGTGGGCTTCCCTTGTTTACAAAGCCAAAACTTGACAGGTAAGTATTCTCCAGCAGACTTGGATCCCTCTCAGCTCAGCTACATTGAATCAGGGCCAGTGCACGCCAGTGAAATGTATGCACAGGAGGCGGGCAGAACAGTGACAGGGTTTGATTGGTTTAAAAATGTGTGCAACAAAGATGTGATTGGTTGGTGTTTTCCCAGGTTTATTCCTGCTGTATATAGCGGATATTTTTCACTCTATTTTATGAACACATTATGAATTGATTGCCATGGGGTCATAAAGATCAATTTAACCAGTATTACAAAAAAGTGTATCTAAATCAGATTACCAACCCCAGCTTTAAGTGTTAAACAAATCTTCAAAAACAGATGTCATGGAGGAATGCTTTAAAGCATCCTATAGTGAGGACATCTGAATTACACCATGAAACATCTAATTTACTGTTTTCATTCATGTGAATTAACAAAAGTATTCAAACACAGACAAAAACTATTTATTCAATCCAACAATGCAAATAATTTAAAGAATAATAAGCATGTATTTTGATTTTAACACATTAGTTTCGAACAACAATCACCCAGCAGGGTATAACAAAGATTAGTCAATCGTGTTTTTTTTTTCTTAACAAACATCAGCCAATACTGATTGGTAGCTTATTTACTGGGGAATCTTTAAATTGTGAGCCATTACATAGATTTTTCCTTCCATTTTTTTGCTCAGAAAGCACAAAGCCTCAGCCAACAATCTTGTCCAGAAACCCCAGAGGACCAGAAAAAACATTACCTCCTTTATGAGGTATTACTAACATAAATATAAATCAGTCAAAACTGTTTTAGTAAATAATGACTGGAAACATGCAAAAAGGCTTAAGTTTAAATTTGATGAATGATGTTTTTTTTAATCTTTGTTGTTACTTTTTCTTGAGGCAACTTCAGACTTAAATGATATGAAACAGTTTTAAATGTATTTCACCACAGACATCTATAAATAAATTGTTTTCCAAAGATAATTGATTCAAACAGTGCCAAAGAAGTTTAACCCCTTAATCACAAATCTCATCACTCATGCATGCTGTCATCCCTCCCCTCTCCTCATTCATCATGAGCTCTGCAGGGTCTCTTCACAGTAAACGTGGTGTATGTGGCGCTCTCTGGACCTGTGTCTAAAAATACAAACAGAAAATGTGAGAGTGATAATGATTTCAGTGGACAGGGGATCAGAACACAGTGAACACAGTTTAACTTACATTCACTCTGTTAAATGAAACTATATTTTTGCCTCACTTTGACAAAATGTCTTAACTGTTTGAATTTTAATTATCTGTTGGGAGTGATATTCTCGTTGCTGTGCTCCATCGTGATCTTCTTCTCAGTACTCTTTGAACATATTGTTTCACACAGGATGCAATGCTACAGTGACACAGCAGGTTCTTGAAGATACTTAAAACTTTAACAGGTGGCAGTATCTGATTTTATGGCATTTTTTCTTCTCTTGCAACCCTTGTGTTTTCCTGCTGCTTGTTTTACTTTTCAGCTACATCCTATTATAGAGTTTTCATTTAAAAATATGTTTCGCTGGCTTAAATCTGAATCTAAGAAATTTAAGAACGTTGTCATATGCTCACAATCCAGTGGGTCACATCTGACGTATCATTATTCCTTTAGGGAGACCAAGATGAATCTTAAAGGATAAGTTCGGTTTCTACAGCTTTCACATTGTTTATAGAATGAAGTAGAACAATATACTCACCCAGAAGGCTTTCCTGATCCAAACAGTGCTTCTGGAGATGTTTAAATCCAAAATCGAGCGGCGGACATCCGTATAATGGTAGCACATGGAGCATGTATAGCGCCGCTCCTAAAACTGCATTAATCGTCCAAAAACTCATTAGTTTCACCAATATTTTTCATCATGGTCCGCTAGGGCTACTCCTTCAAGACAGTCTGGGGTCGCTCCACTCATGTTTTCGTGACTGTGCTGACCTCTAAACTGGAAACTTTCTGCCGCGCATGCGCAGTACGACTCAGTTTCAGGGGCATCTACTCAACGACTTTCTTCTTCCAGTTTTGTGCAAAATGGACGAATATCTATTGGATGAAGATTTTGTGGAGGAGAACTTTGAATATGATGGGTGTACTTACAGTTTCGAGCCAGAGTTTACAGATGAGGAGCTCATCGAAAGGAGGACGCGGAGGCAAAGAGAAGAACAGCTGGCCAGAGAGCAGTCTTCAGTTCAGAGGTCAGCACAGTCACAAAAACATGGGTGGAGCAACCCCAGACTGTCTTAGAGGAGTAGCCCGAGTGGACCATGATGAAATATTGGTGAAATTAATGAGTTTTTTGGACGATTAATGCAGTTTTTAGGAGCAGCGCTATACATGCCCCATGTGCTTCCATTATATGGATGTCCACTGCTCGATTTTGGATCTAAATTTCTCCCGAAGCACTGTTTGGATCAGGAAAGCCTTCTGGGTGAGTATATTGTTCTACTTCATTCTATAAACAATGTGAAAGCTGTAGAAACCAAACTTATCCTTTAAGGGTGCTTCAGCTTTCCTAGAAAGGATCTAAAAATGTATTACTCATCAGTAAATTATTTTACCTGCATTAAAAACGTAGCTAAAGTGGCTTGAATTTAAATTACAGCTCATAGAATAAAATTTTACTTGTTTCATTTATGCCTGGATAGATTTGCATTTTACAGAAGTTTTAGATTTGTTCTTTTTGTTGTATTGTGAGAAGCTGAAATCCTTTAATTTCAGAATATCCCTTAATTTGCAGTAATTTTGCCCTCTGACACTAAAGACAAAATTACTGTGGCACTTGTGGTAAGCCACACTGCCCATCACTGATTTTGACTATTGCCATCATACAACCTCACGTCAAACCTCAAGAACTATCTCTGTTAATTTAAAGCTGTGCAAAATAGATTCACCTGTCGACAGACATGAAAGAAAATCCAGCTATTTTGCAAGATCGTGACACACCCTGACTGTTCTTTCATCAAAAGCAATCATGTCTGTGAGCTGATAAAAATACTTCCTAATTTGCCAATGATAAAAACAAACCTGGAGCAAGAACAAATGGAACATGAAACAGAGAACTGATCTACTTGGGAGAAGTTTCACCTCTTGTTTCCTTAAAGCAGTGAACACACAGAAACAAAGTGAGAGAGAATCTGTATTCATACAGCTGCAGATCAGAGAGTACACACAGGATAGAGAGCTGCTTTATGAAGAGATAAAATCCAAATCTGAGTAAAGCTTTTTATGGTAGGAGTGCACTGGAGCTGGCAGAGCGTCAGGACGTCCTGGGTGGTACCTTCATGTGCAGAGAGCTCACCTGTAGGAGAGAAGTTTGGCACCTTAAGTTTCTTCTTTTGATGTTTGGAGTGAGTTTTAATATTTACTACAAAAGCAGACAAAGCCCTTTACTTCTTTAATAGATGCATTAGCAGATAATAGAGCAAGTGAGAAGAATAAATGGTTCCGCTCTGGATGAAAAGATATGGCTTGCAGCAAAATTTACAGACAATGAGTTTGGGTGAATAAAGCCGGATTTGGGTGGAAATGGGTGTGAAAGATTTGGTGTACGTGTGTATGCATTGTGGCATATGTTCATCTGCATTTGCTGCATGCACGTACATTGTGTGTGTGTGTGTGTGTGTGTGTGTGGAAGTGGGTGTCAGTGTGTGTGTCTAAGATAATTAACCATCCACAGGAGCGTGTCATTCCTCCATTGTGTGTCAGAGCAAGCGGTGGGGGTCCTGAGGAGGAGCGGAAATGCTGATTTAGTCTCACATTAGTCCATGGGCTCCTCTTTCTCCTTGCTTTTTCCTTTTGATTACACCAGCATCCTCCCTGGGTGTTAGCTCCCCAAATGTTACCTTCATACCACCTGCCTGGCCAGCCTGCAAACACACAAATACACACAAGTACACACACAAAATCAACTTGATGTGTCAGTCTTCACCACCCATAAACTTTACCACCAGCAGACTTCTGTCCAGTAGGCTTGACGATCTGTGGCCTTTTCCAGAGGAATTCTTAGGGTGGGTTTTTTTCCTTGTAGATATTCCACGCCGCTTTGCGCCCTCAGATTTCACGCTGCAACATTAACACGAGCTGACACACTGGATTAAAGGCAGACAGCAGGAATGCCCGTTCCCTTTGTGCAGCGTGGACCTCGGCCAAGAGCCTTCGCTGTGAGGCCAAGAGAGACCTGGGAAAGAGAGCGCTCCTTGGAAATAAACACAAGACCCGCCAAGAGGCTGGAATGTACCTGACGGAGTAAATCCCCCGCTGGCCTGGCCTGGTTTGGACCAGGTCATTTAAGTCCGGACAGGTGAACCCGAAAGAGGTCTCAGAGGGCGGGATGTAGAGGAAATAGGTTTTTTTGAGACATCTGAGGGCTGACTTAACTGTTATGGCAACATGATCCCTCTGCCAACTCGCCAAAAACAGCTCGCTCAGTGGACCTATGACTCATAATATCACCTCTTAGTGACTGGGCTGCAAACACAGGGCTTGTTAGTGCAGCAGTGGTGCACTCTCTCTTTTGTTCTGCCAAGAACTAGGTATAAATGCTCTCCTCTGGCACTAACATGCAGTAGATTCATGGTCTGTAACATCTACTTCTACAGTACTACACAACAAAAGTGTTGTTACATACTAACAGTTACGTACTAAGTGTTGTTATAAGGTAAAAAATAGTCGTGACAGGACAATGGTGGGTCAAGATGCCAGGGTAGTCTTTGTGTCTCTGTGCCAGCAAAAGCCAAATCAGGATGTTCATGAATTGTCTGACTGTGTGTATATGGGCCCTATTTTGGCATGAAGTGTGATGTCTAAAAGTGCACGGTGCACAATGGTTTGGGGTGTATTGGTCTATGTTTTGCTACTTTGATGATGCAAATTGGTGTAAAGAGGATGGAGTGTTCTTTGGGGCAACATAGCTTTAACCAGAGTGTCATCCCTCAGGTCAAAGGCCAAGGGACTCCCCTCACTTTACTGCAAGCAATTTCACTTTCTGGCAAGGTACACCTACCTCATGGAGGCATACAACCTCAATAGAGTAGTTTTCGTTTTTGTTGTGTTGCTGGTTAAAATTTTATTTCTTAAATGATGTAGGACCATGCTGTGTCACACCTCAATTTGGAGTCTGGCTTGTTAAAAGTAGAGCAGGGGTGGGAGCACTTCCATTGAGAGGAAGAAAACAGAATATCAACATGTTCAGTTTGCATATTGTTGGATCATAGAAGAGGTCTAAAAAATGGCAGTGACACTGAGCTCCAGACATGATAGGCTTAATACTGCCTAAAGAGGTCAATAAAAGCAGCACTGATAAGAAAAGGCAAATAATTGTAACAACAAAAAGTTAAATGGAGTAAAATCAAACATAGCTGTCAAACAGAATAGGATTTGTTCATGCTATCAAGTGCCAATGTAGAACAGTCTGCATTGGTTACACATTTTGTCTTTGAAATAAATAATGCCCTCTGGATCAACACAGACTCCAACAAGGTTCAGACAAAATGTGGATGGCCAGTTGAGGCTCTCCCTAAGCCCGAGACTTGTGCCAGGGATTTATTCTGTGAGTGACGGTGAGTTAAAGTGAGTTATACTCATCAACCATCTAAGTTATCTTGCTTTGCTTTATGGGCTTGATCCTAACATTTTACTCTGTGACCATTTCACTTCAGTATTAGCCACTG
Organism: Scarus forsteni; assembly: GCA_036419115.1. NCBI lineage: Eukaryota > Metazoa > Chordata > Actinopteri > Labriformes > Labridae > Scarus > Scarus forsteni. The sequence goes on along the minus strand of JAZDUH010000229.1, from coordinate 1,369,805 downwards.
GTTGCAAGTATGAACATATCTTCTTTTTGACTTCTGTCAGTGAAATGTTAACATTATCTATGTATACCAATTTGTTCAGCATCTTAAACACTTGTTAATTGGTCACATTTTGAGAATTGGACCCTATACTGATAGACATAGGACATGCAGCCATCAGAGCAGAAACAGGGATAAAATGCATCCCCACCTGGGATGAAAATCTACCATCAGAAAAGGGGACATTAGAAGTCAGAGGGGGGAAATCCACCCAAGCTTTCCTCCAGCAAAATAAGCCTTTCCCAAATTCCACATGGCCTATCTGCTCATCATTCTGTCCACAATGAACACTGCAGAGCAAACAGATCAATCTTTCCTGTTTCCACAGTCCTCAGTGGGATCAGTTGCCAGATGCACTAATCTGTACTCTCGCAAAAATCCCAAACACAACTTTTAACCATGTTAAGTAGTGGTATTAAAGTCACAATTTTTAGGCAACACAAAGAAAAGCCTTGTCCTTGGGAAAAATTGTTCAACCAGGGATAGACCAACAGCTGATGCTTTGACAGGGGGTTCTTTTGTGGGTCAGTGGACCAGCAACAGAGTCGAAAAAGGGTTGATTGTATTGTCTACTAAAGATTTGTCTAGACCTTTTGGTACCTGATAACAAATTGCTTCTGTCTTAAAACTGATTTGCTAATGCGGGCTCATTAGAGGATTTTTTTAATTTTCAGCGAATGTCAAGTGGACACATGAAGAACTGTTGATTCTTGTATGAACATTAAAAATGATTGAACATAGTGCAGTATAAAACACCCAAAATATTGCATTCTCCTTTTTAAAATCAGTCTGACATCGGTCCAAAAAGTAGGATTTTGTGGTTGAAAGAGAGAAATGAAAACTTTCAGGCAGTGCAGTAACATCTGTGTTTTTATTGTCTGTCAAGTTTCAGAGTGTGTTCTCTCCTTGCTAATGGCCTTCAGATGCCATGAACTCACAGCATCTGCACTGTCACCAAGCTCTACCAGACACACACTCACACATGGGCAGGAAGATGAGAAAGAACTGCAGTTTTATGCCTTTAAATATTATCCCATGGAGATCTGCTTAAACAGATAACAAAATCATACCTAAACTTCTGCTGGCTGACACAACTGGCTGGATTCACCAAGCATGCCCCCAGTGTGTGTGTGGGTTTGAGATCATGTGCCCTCAAGAAACCATCACACCATCATATCAAGGATGAACACATGGAGTTGTTTTTCATTTGATCAATTAATTATCTTTTTCAATGTATATGGTTAGGCATGTAATAATCTTGCATGATTAGAGGCATGGTTTAGTTTTGCCATGTGACGTCAGCCTTTTAATTATTGAAGGGGGCTGTGGAACACTTTGGGAGCCAATCCATGGGAACTTCCATTTCTTCTCAACCTAATAGTGCATTCCAGTTGATCTTGGTATAGGGAAGTCTGAATTAGAAAATAAGATAACATCACTGAGAATGCCCCTTTTGTAAAACAAATATCCCACTTTAAAGTCAAACATCTTTTAGCGATCTTACTAGCTTGTTAAAAAAAGAGGTAAAAAAAAATAGTGTTGTGTTAAGCTTGCACAGCAGCTGGATCAGCCTAACTCCGTGATTGTAATCAGACAGATCCATCTTGCCAAGCTTCGATCTCTAATGATTGTGAGATTAGCATAGATGCTAACAGATTCTGTAGCAAATTTATTAGATCTGAACTGAAATTCTTCAATTAATGAAAAAAATAACAACACAAAGTATTCAGTTGTTGTTTTCTATTGAGTATAATTGATGGTTTAATTGTCCAATCCCCTGCCGATATGCTTTTGAAAGATTCTTCCCATTTTGAAACAATTTCTATGAACTGTTGTCCAAATGGAGAAGTGACGGACATTGAACAGTCCATATGGTGTTTCAGGTTAGAGTTGTGCCTCTTCAAGTTCATAATAAACTACCTAAAAGTTCAGTTCGCCATTCCAGCAATTGGCTAGTTCACGTTAGAAGTTCATGATTTAAAACATTTGCCGAGTTCTTGTAAAAAAATAAATGAGTTCACTTTATTTATTTATTTATGTTTGGGGCTTAGTTGCCACTTCCTATCAAATTCAAATCCAAATTGATCCATCAGTAGGTAAAATTTGTCATGTTCATACTAAAATGGTTGATTTTGAACAGAAAGAAATGATTCAATAAAATTATGAACACTACACATATTTGAAGTTGCCTATTAATTAATTTATTTTTTTTAATTTTGCAGCCTGTTTGGTATAAAGCAGATGTGGTTTAAATTAAGTGTCAGTTTTATGGAATCTAGCATTTGAAAAAATAGAAAGGTGCATATGCAAAGAAAATTCATGAAGGGAAGTAGAAAACAAAAGGGAGATTCATCTTTCCTGTAGGCTGGTATTTAAAATAAGTACCTTCACGTAAAAATAGTTTATCAGTTTAATTAGTTTAGTTTGCCTAGAAAAAAACTGCCTGTTGTAGAGGAAAAGCAGATCTGATCAGCAACTCATCAAGAGCTACTTACGGTTACTGCATTAAATAAACTCAGCAGATGATGCTCGAAAGTCCTGCCATCTAAGGAATCATGAACTGGCTCCAGAGTGAACTACACCCACATTTCCTCTCTGGGATGAAAACATTTGCATTCAGTTGAGGGCTCATCTAAATAAATGACATTGAATGAACATGTTCAAAGGTACTGTTAATTGTTCTGCAGAGAAAAATGGGCTTAAATGGCCAAATTGTGTCTTTTAAAGAGACATTTCATTCTATTAAAAGAGTTCAGATTTAAATAAGTGATTTAGTGGGGTCTCACTTATTTCTGAAGCCAGCCTCTAGTGGCCTCTGAAGAAACTGCAAATTTTTGTATTAGCAGATAAAGCAGAACATATGCTATAAGAAAGTGGTTTACCTATACGTTTGTTTGTAAACTGCAGCAAATGAAAACCAAACAGTCAGTTGTAACTCGTTTAGTAAATCATGATTAATTATCTACGGTGTAAACATTCAGAGAGCGAGAGAGCATTAAACATACATTATATCTACAGGTGGCAGGTTTAGAGGTGTTTGTGTGAGCTTAAAGAGACAAATGCATTCATACTCAATTATGTTCACCACAGGGGACAACATAATGAATTGTTTATTCACACATACACACAAACACACTCACTTATGCTCTAACCCAAAACCTTTGCATACAAATTATTTCCCACAAGGCAGAAACACACATGATAGCAGTACATCAGGAGCTACAGGTAGGCCGTAGTGTTGGAGGCTGTTGCCAGGCAGACTTGACTGCAGACAATGTGCACACAAATCAGCATCTTAGAGAGCTCATACTTAAACCTGGATACCCATTGAAAAATGGAAAAACATTTAGCAGTATTGTGAGGTATTTAACCTTCAGTATAAAGTATATACATAGGATAAAAAAAAAATCATAAACAACCAGACAGCACAATAAGACAAAATCTTCAAAGTTTGATATGTATTAAAAATTGAACCTTTGTAAGCTTCTGACTGGTTGACTGAGCAGGTGTCGGGTTACACAATCAAAGTCTTTCTGTGAAGTCAGAGTCTAAATGAATGTAGTTATGGTTTTTATTATTTCCAAGATTCATAAAGATTTTGATTTTTCTTTATACCTCCCACTGTAGTTTAGTCTCTATTCATTCTTTTCAGCAAAATTTGAAAAAGAATCTGATATAAAAAGCGAGTCATTTTCAGTTGTTACAAATGGTAGTGAGGTAGCAACAACAGATTTTGTCTTACCTACTTACAGTTACTAAGGAGGGTGGGGCTTATCAGAGGATTACTTCCCAGAGAGGGCGGAGCTTGACATAGTGTCATTTGAGGATTATTTCAGAAATCTTATTTTTCAAATTGATGGCAGACATGACTGGTTGTCTTGACATTCACGTCTCTGAAATTGACTTGTGGACCACAGATATTGAGGAGGACAACATATGGGTCCCAGGCCACATATTCCCATCACTGATTTAAAACAAAAAGCATGATCTATTTTTAGAAAGAAACAGAAAAATCAATGGTGAAGAATAATCTATTTTATGCTTGCCACATACTGAAGCAAAGATGAGTAACTACTGGCCAGGAGACCACATGCTGCACCCCCCAATCTACTTCATACAACCTGCAAGTCAATGTGATTTTCTTTTTTTTTTTGATTGTTGCAATTCAATTGCATTTAATCATAATTTGTCACTGAGACACAATACAAAGGCAAAATGCATTAAACCAAGGGGAAAAGAAACTCTTCATTTAATATTCTTACCTAACTGGTTATTTTGTTGATCCTCTTGCCTCAGCAAAGATTTTTGATGAGACATTAATAAACACATTAAGGAAAAGTTAGATGTTATTTAATGATGAGTATACAAGTTGATGCAATGTCAATGTACTGTACATTCATCTGACTTTAATTCCATTCTTATGCCACTAAATTTAGCACATCACAGATTCTGATGAAAGCTATACATCCCAATTTGCAACAAAACCACGCGTCATTTGACTGTCCTATTTCGTCATATTTAGCCCTCGAGGAGTACACATGACATTAATGTGGCCCTCATAGTAACTCATCAAGAGGATTATCAAATATTAACTGATTTTAGGGCATGAAGACAGCGTCATTTTCTAATCCTCCAAACACACACTGAAGGATTCAGTCAGACTGTCAGACCACACACCTGAGGACAGGCATAAGATCTTAGACACTGGGAACAGGACCAGGGTCAGGGTGGCAAATGTATAAATTACTGCTGGAATACATTTAGTAAGAGAAAAAATGGATTATTGGATTAATGGATCATTTTGGGGGATTAAACAAGGATGGATAACTCCAGGTACAAAGAAGACTGCAAGAACAGATACAAATACAGAACACTTGAATTACACAAAGAGAACAAATATAGTTTTTCAGCTGATTTTTTTGTACCAGTATTAATGCAATTATAGTCAAATGCAAACTAATGCCTTCTCTAACGGGCTGAGCCGAGCTGGACACAAAATTCTGACCATTTAAAACAACTGTTTTTGTGCCTCAAGTATTTACTGGTTATTCTGACACATTTCACCTACAAATCTGTATCCTAAAGAAACAGGAAAAACTGAATGATAGATCTGAAAGATTTTAACAGAAACATAACAATCATACCTCTAATTCCTTCAAAGTATCTGATTTGTATCAACGATAACAGACTATTTCAGACATCTTACTTTCTGAAATTTAAGGGGAGATATGTCAGTTTTTTTTTTTTGTCCTTGTTGAGGGAAAGTTAAACTGTCAATGATCTTACTGTAGTCTCTAGTTGAGCCAATGTTGTTTTTTTATGCAGTTATAACCTAAAGGGGGGTGAGTACGAGGCATTTGGTGGCACTACAGTATATACTACTATATATCAGCAAGCACCCACACAAAAGTATCTTCCCTAAGGGACAAATCTCGCAAGTTTCTTTTGTGGCGGTCATATTTACTATTGGCCTTAAGCAACCTCACTTTAAAAAAAACAAACAAACGAAGTATTTAATAGTGTTGCCCCGGTGATGCTTCGGCTCCCTTCTGAAGGTTGTGAAGATGAAACAGAGGGAACAAGTTGACCCCCATTTGGTCCGTCTCCAGAGGTAGTTTGAAAGTCATAACGTTGGAGAGAGGTGGGGACTGGAAGGAGGACAAGAGTATGTGGATGTGGTTGTCTTCTTTTGTGTGTGTATGAAGCCTGCCCCCTCATCAAAAGCTGTATTGCACAGTGAAATGACACAAATTCTATGCCTTTGCAGAATGATTGTGAATGTCTTGAGGCATGATGATGAAGGAGCTTAAAGGTGCTGTGAGGAGGGTTTAAAATAGATGCTGCACGATGCAGAAAAAAACAAAAACAAATAATTATATTTTCAAGGATTTCAAGGATGGCATATCTTACCCAATATTGTAAAACATTAAAATAACCTGGCTTTAATTTCAAATAAAACTAGAATCATTTAATGAGTTTTACAGTGAAATGAGAATAATGTACAAACAATTCTCAAGATGTTAGCAGCAACAAGAAAATAAGAGCCTGCTGCTTGTGTAAGATACCGAAGGGGCCCCAGTCATTTTAGGGGTAATGGGCTGAAAAGTTCAGGAATACCTGATTTGCTTGAACCTTAACTTGTCCTAATGCAGTGACTACTTTAAATGAGCAACAGCACCTCCCCACAAACTCCACCACCTCATTTAAAATCAAATACATACAACTCTCAATGTCAGTTTGAGAGTTGTATGTATTGGACTGACACACATGAACAGCAGTCATATGAGCTTTTACCAAATTATTTTCTAGCTAGATCTGTCCCTGCTTGCAAATTATTGATGTATGTATTCCTGTAAAGTGCTAATGTATGTGCTGTTTTCATGTGTTACAGCAAATTATGTAATTGATATTTAATGTGTTGGTGTCATTTATATAAATGTTGATTAAGATGCTGTTCTCTTGCTTCCTTAGACTACAAAACTCACATAACAAAGTATCATGTGATCATAACTGAATTTGTAAAAGAAAAGAAAATACTTTAACAACAATAACAAACATATTTTAACAACAAGTAGCTAAATGGCAATTTTCCATGAAGGATTGATCAGTAGTGACCCAGAGCAGGCTCTGTGTATACGATGTAAATCCCTGCAGTTGAACATGCAGTGGAGTGAGGTAGACGAGTGTTTGTTTGGATAAAGTCCCTGTGGGTCTCCTCGGTGTCTGTAGTGACTGATAAGTGCCCTGTGATTGTGCTTATCTCCATGTGGGCGGCCTGAAAAGGCACATTTAGTCGGGCAGGCGAGATAAAAAAAAAAAAAAAAAGAAGGCTACAGAACACCAGCGGCAAAAACTGTTTATGTGGTTCCACGCAATTTGGTATAAATAGTCTGTAATATGAGGCCCTTTATGATTTAGTTGTGAGGGAAATGCCGGGCTCGTGGCAGAGCAACACACACACACATTCTGAAAACACACACACAGACCAAAGCTTAGGTCTTCCAGTTCTAAACAGCCACCTTACTTTTAAATAACAAAATTCAAGGAAATGTTTGCATCAGCAGCAAACAGCTGATGGCCTGGGAACCAGATACAGCCCCGTCCTCACCTGTGGTCCCCTTCCCACCTGGTCTGTGCACTGTGAAGTCTTCACATCCTTATATGGTAGATTGTACTTTTTAAGCACGCAAGGTGGGATTTCAATGTGGCAAATATTACATTTTTTGTTTAAATGTGGTCTACATAATCTATAATGGCTGATGTCATTTAGATTTTATACAGTACTTTTCACATTGTCTTTTCTCTGGACCAAATTGCATGTTTTCAGTTATCATCTCTGCCAAGGAGCTTATGTTTTTTACTGGAAGTTGTTGTTTTCTTTGTTAGCTTGATGGTTTGTTAATAGAATGACAAAAAAAATTCCGAGATCTGGTAGTGATACTAATCTGATTGCAGATCAAGAATTTTTTAAAGAATTTGTTAACATTTTGGCATTGGGCAGTTCCACATTTTTGCTAATACCATACTTCCTCAAATAGAGAATGACACTAATTGGGACAAAGCCCCATCAACTAAAGCCCCATTTCCACCAGAGGGTTCAGTGCAGGTTCGCCTTGGTACGGCTCACTTTTTGTGGCGTTTCCATAGCCTAAAACCGGGACAGGAGCCCTTATAAATGAACCATACCATTCTACTTTTTGAGACCCTTCTGTTGGGCTACCAAACAAACTGATCCGACCCCAGAAAGTGGAGCTAGAAACACTGAAGTCTGTGATTGGTCGAAGGAGACGTCACTTCCCGTGCAACAGCAGAACAACGCATAACCCTGCCATGTTTAAATCTCCATTCGTCTTTGTGAAGATAACTCTCGTAGCACACGGCCTTCTTTGAAACACAGCTTGATTGCGCTTCATAACAAAAGCCACATGCTGATCACAAAAAAGAAGAATTGCTGGATGTCTTCAATCGTTGCTCTTTGTTTACTGTCACGTTTTCTTCTTCGTTGTATTTAAAGCTGGGGTTGGCGATCTGATTTAGATACACTTTTTGTAATACTGTTTAAAATGGTCTTTATGACCCGATGGTAATCAACTCATTATGTGTTCTTAAAACAGAGTGAAAAATATCCGCTATCTACAGCAGGAGTAAAACAGGGAAAACCCCAACCAATAATCTTGCCGGGATACCTTCTTTTACACCAATCAAATCCCGTTGCCATTCTGCGTGCCTGCTGCGCGTGCAGCATGTAGCATGTAGCGTGTAGGGAACAGACTCCGCTGGAGAATGCTTACCTTTCAAGTTTTGTCTTTGAAAATAAGGGAAGTCTGCTGTGAGCTGTCCCACAACACCAACCAAGCTCCAGTATCCCTCACATTTAAGACAGATGTACAAGAAATCTAAAATAAACTCTGTTTTTCTAAGTTTGTTCCGCTGTTGGCTCTAATCTCGCGAGAACTGCCATCCATGCTACTGCAGGTGGCAGTTCTCGCGAGACTTCTTCTTCTTCGGTGGTTGGCATCCATCATTTTGGAGCGTTACCGCCCCCTTCAGGCTAGAGACAGACAGCTAGTTCTCCAAAATCGCCAACCCCAGCTTTAATAGCCGGGTACACGGTGTTGCACTGCAATGACATCATGTGATTGGCATCCAGCTTAGACGCTGCCTACCATGTAGGGTTCGGTTGGCTGTGGAAATGCAAACAGGATCAGGCTTTACTGATCCGGCCTGAGCCAAACAGTGCCAATCCATACTGGACCACTTGGTGGAAACGGGGCTTAAAAAGATAGAGAAGGAAAACCAGGCTTTAACTTTGAGAGGAACAGACAGAAAGAGTAATTGGACAGTATGCATCTTTTCTGTGACACTGTACTGCTGTGGACAGGATCCAGCTTCATTAAGGTAAATATTATTTTCAATTTTTCATTTTCCTGTATGCATTGGCAGAGGAATGTGTGTGGCTCACGGAGGAAATAAGCAAGCCTCCTAATCTAGAGATTTTCTGGATTGGAGATGTGGGGCTAATGTGGGCAGTCTAAAAGCTCTGACTTGATTACGTGCATGCTGAAATGAAACATGCACTCATCGCTGCTGTCACTCAAGTAAAATGTATACAGTGTGAATGTATTTGCAAGTTGGACACAAACTTTCTTGAAACCTGAAACACCAGATGGACTATTCAATTTTTGAGCTCATGGAAAGTGTTTGGAGGTTGGCAAAACCTCTAAAATCATTCCTGGCAGGTGATTGGACAACCGTTCTGTCAATCACATTCAGTAGTTGGGCCCTTCTGCTGCGGCGTAAAGGACAGAACGTGAGCCACTTTGTAAAATCAAATATCACCAAAACATGTCAGAAGTGGTGCTCAGCTATGTTTTCTATGGAGAAGTTTGACGGTTTTTTTTCATTGTGTGGCTTCCTGCTATGCCTCGCTGTAGCTTCCACCTCTTCCTGCTTTAAAAGATGCTGATTGGGCCATCCCACTTTGGGCCACTCACAATCATTGAGGATTGAAGCTTAGCAAGCTGGACCTGCCTGTTTACAGTTATTAAATCAGGTGGATTCATTTGCACCACAAGGTTACAAAAAGGCACAAAACTCCAGTCCAATATTAAAGCATTTGTTAATTAATTCAAATCAAGTAATTAAATGAATTAAAATGGAGGTTTAGAGACAGCATGCCTTTTTGTTTCCAAGCTCTCCAGCATGTGCTCTCTCCCAGAGCGGCTAGGGGCATGTGTTACTGTAAAAAGAAGCTGTTTAACAAACAACACAATACTTAAGGACAAGATATTTGTCTTTTTCGCCAAAAGAGGGCACCAACATAAATGTAAACCCACAGGTCTCTGTGGAGCTTTAAAGCATGATGTGACAAGTAGAACATACAGCTGCCAGTCATTGCTGCAACGCTCGAGGAGAATGAAACAAAAGTATTACTATATAAGGTCTTTGTGATGTATGAAAAGATAACAGGTTCTAAAATTTACAGAATTTACAGGAAAAGAAATTTAAAGCCTCTCAATATTCTATTATTGTGCATTACAGATGCTCAAGCATTTCCCCTATGAATAATTACAGTGTCACATAGAATAATACGGCCATTAGTCATTCATTAGAAGAAGTCTGAGCTAATTCTTAAAGGAAAACTTGTCATGGTTCCACAATGATGATGAACATGCTGGACGGGCCTTTTAGACGGGCCGATAATTAGCCTGACACTTCTCTCTGCACATGATTGACCAAGAGTTTCCAGGTTAAATCACAATAACAACATTTAGTTACTCCACAGTTCACCCTTCGCTGTATAAGTCTGTCGATTCAGCCGTCCGTAAGAACCGCCGGGAGCCACCTGGTCCAGTGAGGCGAGATTTCGAATGGGCGTGCTCATTCATTCTGCAGCCGCTTGTGATTGTGAGGCAGCGCTATGTTTCATCTAAGCGTCTGCATGACAGCCTGAATGCAGCCCTCCCTCAGACATATAATAGGGTTTTATTTGCCCCTTGAGGGCCGAGGAGGAAGCTCCACATGCAGCTGCAGGGCCACAGGAGTGCCGGCCCCCCCTCTGAGGGAGAAAGAAAAACTCCTCAGGAAATGTGTGAATAAGAAAAATGTGTGTTTCTTGGAGTGTAAACTTTTATTTCTTCAGTACATATACCTGCAAAGATATAAGGATATCTTTCTCATTGACTCAAATGGTATTTCCTTAACTGTTAGGGGATTTTTAGAGAGTATTGGAGATGTTTTTTTCTTGTGAAGGCTGTTGAATCCATTCAAATTCTTGCAAATTATTCACACATTATTAATGATCCACAGGTGTTGTTAATGCTCAAAGAAATACAGCATAAATATGAATAAAGTGTGAGCAAGTTTGAGGGAAGAACAAGACTGTGAGCGGGAAAAATGATAATAAGGATGAGGCTTTATACTTGAGTGTTTAGGATTTATTAGGATGGAAATGCTCTCTGTTTTTATTTTAGTCTATTTTTATTTATTTATAATTAGAAACCCAGGGTTAATCATATTCAGTATTTGTGAATAAGACGACACATCAGATTTTTTAGGCCTGAATTTTGGTGCAATTTGCTCACTAAACCACAGAAAGGAGTGTCCTGGTTTAAGGCTTTGAAGACTGAATAGATCAGGGAGTTGACACCAACAAGATTATGCAATTTTTGGCAGCTCACAAATATGGGGACAGACCAAATCATAACTGTGCCTGGGGCAAGGGGAATGCTAAAGCTAAATTTAACAAAAAACAAATGAAAAGACGTGTTATTACCACAAAACAGGATTTTTGCAAGGACGGCCAGCTATGAACATAGAATGGCCTCCATGTTTGTCGTTCAACTAAGCCCATATTTGATCATAGAAGTTGGTGTGAGTTCTTGAGCCCAATCTAATGCCTGTGCTAGTATGCAGCACAAGTGTCTTTCCTATTTTCCACCAGAGGCATAAGTCTTTTTTAGGGCCAGCACTCTGATGTTTATCCTCATCAAAATGGTCACAATCTTGTTTGCACCTAGGGATACGCTTATCTGAAAATGAAGTTTGGTCATGTGAAAAGCTGGTATGTTCCCATTTTCATGATTGGATAATGACTGCACTTCAGACTACCAAAATGTACGTGGACTTCCAGCACCCCAGTGTCCTGTGGAGCTTTTAGTGCGGACCTTCTTTACAGCAACAGCAGGCGGCAAATTGCTCTAAATCCATGGCTTATTAGAACATGGTGCAGTATAATGCTGCGTTCACACCGTAAGCGACCCAGCTACCAAAATTGTGTCGCCCACTGATGTATCGTTGCGTGTCCATAAATACCTCATTTTGGTCACCATTGCCGTCGGCCGTCGCTCGGTGACGTCACTTCCGCTCGAGTTTCACTGCAATCATATCATATATCATATGATAGGATGTATAAGCGGACATTATTCCAGCTGTATCCTTTTCATTCTCTTATCAAACACAAAACACTGCAGCTGATGCCCTGCAGCAGCATTATCTGTGAGTTTCCCGCAGTCCATCTGGGCGGAACTAATGTCCTCACTGACTAATGTTTCCCACATGGACATAAATTGTTCCTCTGTAGTCTGGATGAAAAACTGTCTGTCACGGGCACCGTCACACACACACACACACACACACTGTGGATTGGCTGTTGCCGCACAGCTACACACGACATCGTCCGATAAAAACAACTTTTTTTAACTTTGATATCGCGTGACAAGCGATGTGGTAGTGTGAGAAGCGGCTGTCGCATCGCGGGAGGGTTAGCCCCGCCCCATCGCGGCTGTACATTGACTTTGCATGGAGAGTGATCGACGAGGTAGTACAAGTAGCGTGCGGTGTGAACGCAGCAAAAGCCTTCTTTTTCCCTCCTATCCCATGAAGATTGACAGTTTTTGTGACTAATCAACAGACTGCAACACTTTTAGCTCCACCTTTTATAGTTGGTTTGGCAACCTCTGACTTTTTCTCTCCTTTAGAGGGATGCCGAAAAAGTTGGACGCCATTGGCTATTTGGATATATTAGCAATTGCATGCGATGCTGAGCCAGCTCAACTGGACTGTGAATTAGCGTTGAACCAACGATATGGCTTGATACAACGCATCAAATAAAAATGTTACAAACAAACAAATAAAACTAAATTGCATGGATTAAGCTTGCATTTATACTCAGAGTTGGAATTTCCATGTTCTCCTGTGCTTGCTTGGATTTTCTCTGGGTTCTCTGGTTTCCTCCAGCAGACCAAAAATAGTTTAACTAACAGTAGTTTAACTGATGATGTCAAATATCCCCTTGGGGAAGGTGTGGTATGTGTAATCCTGCCTCTTGCTAAATGACAGCTGGGATAGGCTCCCACTGTGGTCCAAAATGGTATGAACAGTCTAGAAGACTGTAGAAGAACCTGGGTTTCTAGAAGATAGAAGGATGGTGAAGTTGCGCTATTGGATGTAGCCAACTTTAAAATCAAAAAACAAAGTAGTGAAAGTATTTCATGTACACTAGCTTTGGTGCATCATCAGAGAATGCATAGTTTTAGATAAATCTCCTTGCAACTTCACCTGATCAAGTTTGTGCTGGATCTTACCTGTAAAAAACTCTATAAAATTTCAAAATAACTTCAAAAATATGAAACAAACCAACTTTTAACCACTTCACCTTAAATCTGAGGCCATAAAAGTCTTAAAAAATCGGATCATAAACATAAGTCAGTATGTTAAGTCCCCCTCGTCCACCATGTGGAGCGGGTGGAGGTGATGCTGAAGGGAGCAGCAATGAGCTTAAAAAAGGAGGGAACACTCAAATCCCACGAACAGCGGGGCCAATTCGAAGTGAGGGACCCCGTGCTGACTGTTCTGAATGGAGAGCTGCATACCTTGCAGACTGCCGTTTGTGCAGCGGCGCGAAGAAGAAGAAAGGGATGAAAAAAGAATCACAGGAAAAGGGGAGAGAGGGTGAGAGAGAGGGAGGGGAGGGGAGGAGAAAAAAAGCATGTTCTTGAACTTGGCTGATAGCATCTGTAATTTCCTCCTCTGCTGTTCCTCTGTATGTATCAGCCGCTGGATTATTACTGGCTGACCCTGCCTCGCCTCTGATCCGACTGTTGTGAGCCAGAGTGTGAAAAAGGGGAGAGAAGGGGGAGGCGAGAGGGGGATGAAAATTGTGTTTCCTTACAAAGGTTCCTGTAAAGAGCTCTCAGTGCAGACCACCAGCTGCTCATCATGAACTGTATATGAACTCACTGACCCTTTCCACAGCCGACTTTTATGACAAAATACGCTGACACATGCATCCAAAGAAACTTGAACCAACCTTCAGACTCTTTTGAAAGGCCTTGACTTTATACTGTGGTGTAATGCACAACAACATCATAAGAATAAGAAAACACAAACAGCACATTTGTTGGCTAATTAAAGCACTTGTAATAAGGCTTGATGAGGGAACCTCATCAACCTGCTCTGAGATAAAACCTAAAAAAATCCTGTGTCCACATTTGGAGTGAGATCATCACCAAAATCTTATTACCTCTCTTAGGCCATGACAGTCATTGAAAGAAAATAATTGTCATCAAATTGTTCTCATAACTTTCTGACTTATTCTGTTGAAAGACTAACAAACTGACTAGAAGTGCTCCGAAAACAAAAACCCTCACTGATGCATTTCCATCATTGTGAGTGAGTGATTCTCAAAAATGTAAAAAACTTTATTTTCTTTTGCACTGTTCAGAAAACCTTGGAAAAATTCCTTGATCCACATTTGGAGTCAGATCAATGTCAAAATCCTATCACTTTTCTCTTGTGCCATGACTAACATTCCCAGAAAATTTCAGCAAAATCTGTAGAGAAGGATTTACGTGATTGACAAATATGAGGGAAATGACCCATCTTATGTCAACAAATTCTTAGAAAATATGAATCCACATCTGTATTGAATAACCACCAAAACGAATTATTTCTTCCTTTTGGCCATGACCAACAGCCCCTTATAACTTTTTGAGTTGTTATGTTGATAAACTAACAAACATACAAACCAGAGGTGCTCAAGGAACAAAAACCTTTACAGGGAATGCTCAAGTAATTAACAAAACTGTAGAAAAACTGCCACGTTCATAAATCCTTGAAAAAGATCTTGAATTCACAACTACGTTTAGATCACTACCAAGATTGCATTACCTCTTATTTAGTGCCATAACCATTCCCTGAAAATGTCATTAAAATGAGATCATTTCTGTTTGAGGTAAGCTGTTCACAAACTAACAATTAAACAAAAATAACAAAAACATAAACACAGTTTTATAGCAGGAGGAAACACCTACTTGGCTTTGTATGCAGTTTCTCCATAGGATAGACCCCAAGTTGTATCTCTTCATGTTTTCAGTCCTTGGGTTGTCCCAACAATGACCATTCATCTTTTAGCAGACCTGTGGCAAATTCGTACAGAGACTGTATTTTGCTTTTCCAAGTTTTATTTTCCCTCGAATGTGTTTAACCGGTAACTGAATTTTGATTACATTTCCAGATTCACTGGTCAAGAGAAACATGATCACACTTTGGAGGGGATTCATATATAATGCATAAAGGATTTGTTCGTGAGATAGAACAGTTCCTCTCATTTTAATACTCAGCTGGCTGAAGGCAGGTTCACATCAGATGCTTGTGGTTAACACATGTATCAGCTCCAGCGTGAGAACGCTTCAGCTTTCATATCAGGCATGTGTGCTACACTATGGCTGCATTTTCCTGCTGTCAAAGCTCTATTTCTTCACAAATTTCAACTCAATAATAAACTCCTATTGAAAGTTAAGGAAGAACAATAATATATCTCCCCACAAGGAACACTTTTCATTCAAAAACAGAGACCGGGACATCTGTCTGTGGGGCTGCTGTGCAAAGGTTGCCTGTAAACCTCTGGAAGAGGTATCACTTGTAAGGAACGTGTTCTCATGGAATGAGCAACACAGCTAAATGTGCTAATAATGCCAAACAAAATGCTAAAATCCCTCTTCCTTGGAGGAAAAGCTTCAGTTCCTCAGTGAAACACAGGTGAGAAGCCAGTTTCTTGGAGTGCTGTCCTCCTCTTTGAGTTGTTTACATTGTCTGTCTTTGACTTCACCAGTCTCACAGAATTTGGTGCCAAGTTTGGAAATGGACCCAGGGCTGACACCAAACAATACTGCCACTCTGTGCGCTGGAACACCAGCATCCAGTTACCCTACAGGCCTTATCCTGAAGGGACAAACCTGACACGTGGATGCTTGAAGCACACTGACTAAGTTCTAGGACTTGTGCACACATGTGCTGTAAATAAGGTGCCAGTCAAGTGGGTGAATACCAACAACAGGATGTTGCAGGGGATTTTGGCACATCTTCTTTGGTACTACCTATGGAGCTAAATTCAGGGTAAAAGTGTAGTTATTTGAAAATATAAGATTAAAATAATTTGAAACTGAAATTCAATGTTTGTTCTGGAATTTAAAAAAACCCTAAACTGAATTAAAAATAATTGTAAGATTATTATTTTGTAAGATTAAATACTTTTTATTGAGCTCTGTAATTAATTTAGTAATAATGTATTTTACAGCAAAGTATTTTATTCTCATTGTTTATCTGGAATATATTTTAACATGTGATGTGTCATTTTTTTCAGTTGCAGTTAATACTTTCAAATTCAATCTCTTTTTTTAGTTTTAGATTTCTTTTTCTCACCATCATATTTTATATCACCCTCAGATCATATTTCTCTCAGTTTAAACTTTCAGCTGTGCCCTGGCATGAGGGGAATGACATTAACTGAGAGGGGAAAATCATCCTCAGATGATGTTCCTTCAGGAAAAGTGAGTACTTTGATAGATTTGACTCATGAATGGTACACATTGTTTTTTTCGGCATGGGTGTTTAACTTAATAAAATAAAAATTTCAGTTCAAATTGTACTTTTTATAAACTTTTTCTTCATTTTCAAATGACATGACTTTTGGCCTGGTTTTAGCTACATATCAGCTCTAGTGTTTTGATGTGTTGCTCATTTCACAAATGCACAATTCTTGAAAGTTGCACCTTGTTATAAAGCTGACTAATCAGGCTTTCAAACATGATAAAATAGAAAATATTTTTATATTTCCAAAGGAGAGAACAAGTCAACTGAAATAATGCTTCAAACTTTTTTGAGAAGTTTTATTTCTTAATTTGTTTATTTATAAATACTTTGTTTCATTAAACTTTGTTTATCTTTTTGGATGTGTATGTATGTGTATTTTCATTTTTCACTCTTGTATTTTTATGGTTTGATTTCTCTTGTTTTTTAAATGTTTTATGTTTTCACCTCATTTTATATTCTGAGTCTCCAGTATTTAAATTTAAGGCATTTTACCCTTGTTGAACTGCCTTGGCTTCAGCTGGATTAGCAGCAGTAAGGAAGCCACTTGTGAGCGTCTATGTTGAAGAATTGAATGTTTACAGCCACTGCAGCAGGTGTATGGTAGAAAACATACAATAAGTAATGGCAAAGCTGTCCTATTCTTCATTTTCCTACAAATGATTTAACAAAAAAGGCCAGTCTGTGACCTCCAATAAACACTCTTTGGAATTGTAGACAATCCACAGTGGCACATTTGAGCATTTTCTGGATATATGGAGTTCAGCTATCGCTCTTTCATCTTAAAGAAGTATTGTTGGTGTTGCTCGTGTGAAAGCCTTATGGACATGGCCTCAGACTGTACACAACAGCTACTATGTCCCCTGCTGCCATAAGCAGCTCCTGTATGGTCGTATAGTTTCAGTTCCACCAAATCCTCCCCTCAGACAATGCTGCTCCGCTTGGCTAATGTATTGTTCAGCCTGTGGGAACCAGCTTCCTATATTAAGAAACCAGAAAGAGAGAGAGGGAGATAGGCTGCTCGATCTCCCACTTTCCACAGACATAATAGCATTCTTAGAGTGAGAGAGCAATGAAAGACAGTGGGAGAAAGTTGCACACTCTTCACACTTCACTGGTCCTCGTCCCCCCCACCTCCTCGGCTTCTTCCTCCCCCTCCCTACCTTTTTCCTTCCCCTCCAGCACACACACTTTTCTTCTTTGGGGATTCTTTTGAAATGGGACAAGGGAGAGGGCGACATCAAAGAAGGCCAATTGCCACACACAGGATTCAACATTCCCAGCCTCAGATCTGTACATATTTTTTCGCACACATACACATGTACACACAATCGCTCCTTCATTCCCGACATGTAACCATCGTTTGTGATGTGAGATCATGCAACTATTACAACATTCACTGGACCATAACTTAACATTTATTTAAGTACTGGGCATAATTATTAAAAGATAAGGTTATTGTGACAGCTAAAACAATATTTCAGTCATGATCACCCACTGTATATAAAGATGGACAGTGTATCTTCTTCCTCTCTTGATGTACTGTCCAACAGTGAAGCCCAGATGTCGCAATATCTTCCATATTATTAACATAAGCATGCCCTTATCCCCTTTGAGGTCCCTCCAGTGAGGGACTCGTGTCATGGGTAAGAGGTTGGGCGCACCCTGCACTGGTTGCAGCTCATGAAGAGACAGATGATCATTCACACACACACACAAACACCTGTTGTAATAATCTAACCTAACTGTGCATTCTCTTTACACCAGAAATCAGAAATTCTGATTTTCCAGTCAAGAACATCAGTTCCAAATGGAAGTGAGACCAGCTTAAACATAATTTGTTTAATCTAGTAACAATAACTAAGGAGGGTGGGGCTTGTGGGATGATCACTTTCAGAATAGGGCGGAGTTTGACAAAGGGTTAATGGGTGACTCTAAATTGTGTGTGACTGTGTCAGTGGATGTCTGTCTCTGTTTGTCAGTACTGTGGGTAGCTGGGTTAGGCTCAAGTCTACCCGCAAACTGATGCACAATTCACCGGTGTTAGGACGGGCTAGATTATTGGCATTGCCCTTTTTTATTTGATTTTTTAAAATTAAGTTGCACAATCAAATACATATTGTACACATGATTAAAAGAGGAGTAACTTTAAGTTTACCCATATCGTTAGTCTTAACTACAAAATGGTTAATAACAAATACAGGCCAACACAGTTGAATTTGCCAAGATTTCTTTTTTATTCAGAGACAAAGGAGGCTAACCCCCATACATGGGTTTTTATTATATTTTAGTTTCGGTATAGTTTTCTACAAAATCAAATGAAGACAAAAGAAGGGCATATGACCAGCATGCCTCTTTACGTACGGACTTTCCTCAGCAGAATTAGCTTTTTAAAATATAATCTTGTGTGTATTTTAATCCTGATCAGGCTGTGTTGCACATAATTTATTTCAACAGTGCTTTTGTACACAAGTGATCTTTATATAGTGTTCATTCACTCTCCAGAGCTAATATTACAGATTGTCATGGTATTAAATCAGCATTTCAGGATTTGATTTTACTACTGGATTTATGGAGAATTTCTTAGGAACTTCTCTAATAACAAAGTAAATAAAATCCTGAATGAGTTTCAGCGTTCCTTGTTCTAAGCCTTTTCTGCAGACACAGCCAACAGATTACAGGAACTTCAGGGTATTTACCTGTACTTTCAGTCAAGCAAACTCTCTGCACTGTTCTTTTTACACGTCTAACTCTATCACGGCATCCCATGTGTGGAGGAGCTAAATTCATCCTCACACCTTGACAGACACCATATGCTACCTTTCTGCACACCTCCGTCTGAGTTTCACCTCTGCTGGAAGAATCCTCCAACCGCTTTTAAGGGATGCGATGTTGACTGCAGATAAACTACACACGGTTCACTGCAGACTCACATTATGATGGATCTAGAGGGTAATGTGATGACCAGCTGTGATAACAAATGCATGAAGATGTTTCAGGAAGTCTTTATGTTAAGTGTTTCTGCGCTGGAGGTCACATACAGGGGAATGCTTTCACTGCTTTAATGTCACTAAATTATACTCAACATGGTTCTCAATTAGATAAAATGCCAATTTTAATTGCTACACATGTATATACACTCATCAGTCACTCTATAAGGTACCTCTGGTCAACTGCTTGTTAATTCAATAGCTAAGTCAATGACAGGGCATCAGACTGGAGGAAAAGGTGCGAATATGATTTTGCATGTGGCATGTTGTCGGTCTGAGTATTTCAGTTACTGGGATTTTCACATGCAACCGTTGGGTTTACAGAGGTGGACTAAAGCAGCAGATATGTTATGATATGGCTAGTTCTGATTTATTTTGTATTATGTTCCTGGTTTTGACCTCTTGTATTTCCTTTTTGTTGTCTTGATTCTGTCCGTCGTCTTTGTTCAGTTACCCATTTTGTGTTCAGGTTTTGTGTCTTGTCTCGTGTTTCCTGTTTTTATTTTGAAATCCTGGTGTTTCTTGTGGTGCATTACTGCCCTTCTTTCTGTGTGCCTCTGATTGTGTCTGACTGTGTGATTGTCTCACCTGTGCTTGATGTTTCCCCAATGTATTTAGGATGAATCCCAATTTTACCCCTCAGCCCTTCCCCTTCGTCTTACCCCTTCCCCTTAGCCCTCTGTTTTGAGGGCCAAGGGGAAGGGGTCAACACACAGCTAAGAAACTAGACGCCACTTGATTCCCACTATGTTATCACCCAGAGCTGCTCGCTGGCTGTGATGTGGGCAGATGTGACAATTACAGCAGCCACGGCTGTGAGTGCTTGCTTCTTAGAACTAGAAATTTTAAAATGTGGCCAACAACTAAAAACATGATTACATTTACTTGATGATGAAATAATTACTTTGAATTAAACGCTTCCTTCGGTCTCCGCTCTGCCTTGTGTCGGCCAGCGCAGTGTATTACAAGAAATTCCCTTACCCCTTGGTTTCAAGTGAGGTCCCGGTCTGTCTTCATTTTGAGGGATGTGAAGCCCTTGGTCTTAGCCCTGCCCCTTAGCCCTACAGAGTATTGGGACCCCACTTCACTTGATGTGAATGCCCAAACCAAGGAGTAAGGGGTAAGACAAGGGCTAAAGGGTACAATTTGGAGTCACCCTTCGTCTCTGCTTTTCCCTTCGTCTTTGTTGGTTCCTTCATCTTGTATGTACACCACAGGCTCTAATTTCGTAGACCAGGCGCAGCACAGGGCACTTCCTCCTGGTGCGCCGTCACACCCACCTTGGCGCAGCCGGTCTACCAAATTGCCAAACTGGCTGAGCACAGAGGTGCGCCGGAAGAAATTAACACTAGTTTCTGTTTTTTGTTCATCATTTTTGTAGAGACTTTGTTTTGCCTTCATGACTTTAGCCTCCAGTGTTTTTTCTTTGTTTGAGCCTGTTTTTCTTTACTTATTTTTTTTAATTCTTGGATATTCTAGTTAAGGACTGTTTTTTAGATTTGACCCCTTTTGGTATTTTAAAAAAGCCTTTTGTCAATCTGCTTTTGAGTCCTTCACCTTTTGTTTACGTTAAATATTTGGGCACATTCCCGACAAGACAATCACACCAGGTGCCACTCATGACAACTAATATCAGGAAACTGAGGATAGACTCACTGAAATTGGACAAACAAAGATTGGAAAATGTTGCCTGGTCTGGTGAGTCTGCTGTGACGCTCAGATGGTAGGGTCAGAATTTGTATACATGATGAAAGCACAAATCCATCCTGCCTTGTGTCATGTGTCAAGCTGGTGATAGTGTAGTGGTGTGGGGGATATTTTCTTTGCACACTTTGAGCCCTTTAGTTCAGATAAAGGATCATTAAAATACCTCAGCCTTCCTGATATTACTGATAACCATGTTCATCCCTTTGTCACCACAACATACTCATCATCTTATGGCTTCTTCAAGCGGGATAATGCCCCATGTCACAAAGCTCATATCATCTCAAACTGGTTTCTTCAGCATTACAAGAAGATCCCTGTCATCCAATGGCCTCCACAGTCACCAGATCTAAACGTAGAAGAGCACCTTTGGGATGGCGTGAAATGAGAAATTTTCATCATAGTCAAATCTGCAGCAACTGCATGATGCTTTCAGGTCAATATGGATCAAAATCTCCATGCCATGAAGAATTAAGGCAGCTCCTAAGGTAAAAGTGGGTCCTAGCAGAGTGCACCTAATAAAGTGCTGTGCAAGTGTAAACTGTACTGAAGGTCACATCAGTCTTTCATGTCTAATTCCCAGAAAGATCTGAGTCATCAGAGCCTTCAGCTGAATGACTCAATCATTTAAACAATGTTAGTTTGCAGTAAGGTGTCAGCCTTGTAGTTTGGATATGATCATTTAAAATAAAAGCTGTGACTTCTAGAAAAAAAAAATAGCACAGACAAATATTCTATCCGTAAAACCCTCCCTCTAACCCACTTTTATCATCATAATTTCATAAGTGCAGCAGTGACTAATGTCTCCATAAGAGATTTTGTCATCCTGATAAATTACTGTAAGTCACTAAGCGATTAGCTTGAAGGTCAAACGAGTTCTAAGAGCCTCCAAATGAGATTTATTTTTGAAAACAGCTGCTTAGCAGCTTGCTGTATAATTTTCTTTAACCTCCGACCTGCTTTAAACTAATAAATATGTCAGGAAGATTTTCCTCAGGCTCAGTTTAATGTTTGTTATAATGTGTGCAGAATAATAACATTTTGTGGCAGGATTTTTTCTCATAATGAGGGGAGTACAAACCTTTTCTTTTTGTGATATCTGCACTATTTGTAAAGCCTTGGTGTATACTTACTGGCAACTTTATAAGGTACACTTTAATAGTACTGGGCTTTTGCCTTCATATTATTCTGTATGGCAAAGATTGAACATTGGAAACATCCCTCTGACATTCTGGTCCACATTAAAATGATGGCTTCACACAGTTGCTGTAGATTTGTCAGCTTCCCATCAAAGATTAGATCTTGTTCCACCTCATCCCACAAGGTGCTCTACTAGATTGAGATCTGGTTACTGGAGGCCATGGGAGTACAGTGAGCTCATTTTCATGCTCAAAAGAAACCGGTTTGAGATGATTTGAGCTTTGACATGGAGTGTTAACCTGCTGAAGAAGCCATCAGAAGATGAGTACGCTGTGGTCACAAGAGGATAAACATGGGTATTATAGGCTACAGGGGTTTGAACCACAGTCAGGTGACGCTGAGGGGGCCAAAGTGTGCAGACTATATGCGCCATGCCATTATACCACCACCAGCCTGTACCACTGACACAAGTCAGGAGGATTTTTTGTCCAACTTTGGTGAGCCATTGGAAATTGTAGCCTCAGTTTCCTGTTCTTAACTGAAATGGGCAGCACCTGGTGTGGTCTCCAGCTGCTGTAGCCTATCGGCTTCAAGATTAGATGTGTTGCCATTTCAGGAGGGTCTTCCACATACCTTGGTTGTAAGAAGTGGTTAATGACAGGGTTTTTGCCTTTTTTTTCATCATTATCATTCCCCCATGACTTGTAGCAGCAACAAGGCAATTTCACCTGGACAACTGCTGCAGGATATTTTCCCTCTTTCAGGCCATTCTCTATAAACCTATAAAGATGGCTGCATAGATGAATGGAATCTTAAATCAGGCAATCATGCCACTTTTACTTTCACTGTCACTTAAGTCACCTTTCTTCTCCACTCTGACACTTGGTTTAAAATTTAGCAGGTTGGTTTGACCATGTGTACATATCTAAATGCATTGAGTTGCTGTTATGTGATTGCCTAAACAGCTATTTGTCTTGTTAATATGTTGTTTTGTCTAAATGTGCAAATTGTCAGGGTATTGGATGAATAAAATGGCACCAAATTTGTCTGGAAAGTAGATTTAAGCAGCAGCAAAGTACAAGACAAATGCTGAATAACAGAGCCTGGAGACAAATTCATCCTCATCCTGGGAGAAAAGGAAGTGAAGATGAATACAAGGAAGATCTATTTTCAGAGCAGTTAACAGCTCTATGCAGACATGTGACACACACACACACTCTCTGACAGATGCATGAAATCCTGATGTCACACTCCATGTTAAATACATAAAATTCACTTGAGCCGCAGCACGATGCAAGAATATAAATGGGTTTGCTGGGCTTTATTTGAGGTAACAAAAATTATTATTATGGACATTATGGAGGTTTAAACAGTAGGATAAGTCATATAGCAGAAAATATTTATTTTTCATTAATGTGGGCTCTTTAATGAACCATGTAATATGCCAATCTTGTACAACAAAGATGCTTTGTCTCCTGTTATGAAGTACTGAAATACTGCATAGGTCTGACTGGATACTTCATTTTAAACTGGCATTTAATGAAAGCATCTTTAAAAAAAAAAGGCTTGTGTAAAAATAGTATCGGTATGATATTTTTATCTTAAGGGTTTGCTCTCATCAGAAATACAGTATCTGCATAACTGGTAAATTTAGATCTAGCTGGCACTTAGGCGAAAAAAATTTACAAAACGCATAATTTAAAATTTAAAAAATAATTTTTTAATCTGTGAACCTTTGTTCTTTTTAATTGAAAATCAAAATGTAAAAAAGTAGAGGGACTGATTATTTTGCTATTTGTTTCTGAATCTTAAACAAACAAAAAACTGAAAATTGGCGTCAGTATAGATTTTGATTCAGATCCTTAATGGGTGGGTTTACTTGATGTGGAAGTTGTAATGAACCAAATTGGACAGAATATGCTATGAAACAAGAGGAAGACCTAAAAGTTGTGGTCTGGTAACAGTTACAGTCAGCCTGGACATTCCAGGTCTTCTTTTTCTTGTTTTAAGACAGTTAAATTAGTTTGTTTCTCCATCACTTCCATTTTGTTTATACACTTAATGTGAGCCAAGAGCTCCCAGATTTTCTTCTTTTTGTTCTACATCGGTTGGCCTCCCAATGTGGTGCATTGCATCTCCTATTTCACGTGAGGTTAGCAAATTAAATATTAAAATCAAATTCAATGTTGTGGCCTATTTTTCGATTTTGTCCTCTTAATCTAAGCCTCTAATCCAAATGATGAAAAACAAGATTTTTTTTGTCTTAAAAAAAAAGCAAATAAAAAAATCTGTTACCTTTTCATTTTTTGATTCTGATTGTCAATTAAAATTGAAAACAAAAAGTACATGGATTCATTCTGTTATTTTGCTGTTGTTTTTTTTAGGTTGGAAGGGTAGGGGAAGGGTAGGGTTAGGGTTAGATAAAATGATGATAAATGATGATAAAATAATAACATAAACTTTAGGCATGGGCAGTGTCTTTAAAGGGCTAATATATATATATATATATATATATATATATATATATATATATGTGTGTGTGTGTGTATATATATAGAGATATATATATATATATATAGATAGATATAGATATATATATAGATATAGATATATGTGTGTGTATATATATAGAGAGAGAGAGATATAGATATATGTATATAGTTTAAATATATATAACACTTTCCAGCAGAAAGGATTGGTTTTTTCTTTGCTTTTAATGCAATTAAATGGCTTGGGGAGCAATACAACATGACACCTTTGTGTAGACTATCAGTTCATGGAGAAATGTGCTTTGCTTCTTTAAAGAAAATGCCTCTTAACATGCTCAGTTTTTTACTTTCTGGGCTCTGTCATGTAACAGCTAAATAGCATCATCTAACGTGTGTTTTCTGCCTGTCACAGGAAGACATCACGAGTGTTTTGAAAGTCCACTCTGTGACCTATAACATCCTCCCTGCTGTCCCATCAGACATGATTTGGGCTGCTGCCAATCAGTGCAGAGCTCCATATCGTAGCCCCATATAGTCCCCCCCCTCAGATCTGCGTGTTTCCAAAGGGGAGGGAAAAAGAGCTAAATCTGATCCTCTCCGGTGACTACATTTTTCATTTTATTCATTGAAATTCAAAACAAGACAAAAAGTTAGCAGTCAAGCATAACAGCACATGCAACCTTTCAATCAAAGCCTTTAGGAACTGTGGAAAATACTGTATCTCTCACAATGGTGTAAGATGGCGGTTTATCTATCAAAGTTTATTATTTGTGCCATTAAGGTGAAAAAAATTGATATATTTCTTTGAGTTGTTTGTCTTTGATTAGGCAAGAAAAAAAGAGATTCAATGGTATTTTGAATGAAGAAAAGATAATTCTCAGTCATAATTCCAAACTAGAGAACTGATTAAATTTCGGAATAAAAATCTTAAATATTTTAAGGTTGTAAGTTTAAAGGGACCGTGAGGAGTTTCTAAGTAATTACAAAAAAGTCTCACTTTTAGATATATGCCTGATCAAAATACACACTTTAAGA
The DNA here is from genome assembly GCA_036419115.1 of Scarus forsteni. NCBI lineage: Eukaryota > Metazoa > Chordata > Actinopteri > Labriformes > Labridae > Scarus > Scarus forsteni. The sequence goes on along the minus strand of JAZDUH010000229.1, from coordinate 1,344,040 downwards.
TGAGTTTTATGGCATCAAAATAGGTTATCTAAAATGCTATTCCTTAGCTTCGGGGTCGGGTCAGACAAAGCTGGACTGGCCTGGATACTCAACTTCAGGAACAAGACAATTAAAATGAGAGCAAATTTATATTATTCGGTCACGTTTTAGAGCACCGGGCTGTAAGTAGCGAAATATAGCCGGCTACAAAACTTCGATAATAAGTTTTCCAAAAATTGATTGTTGTCACACATCAAAAACTACCGCTACATAACTACAAAGAGATACATTACCTCGTCGCTTTGCATCCTGTAAGTTGTTGGAAAAAGAAGGTGTAAAGCAATGCAGAGTTCTGAGGAAGGTCCGAGATGCATTTATTATAGGAGTGGTTCTCAAATGGGGGTACGCGTACCCCTGGGGGTACGTGGAGGTATTGTAGGGGGTACATGAAGCTTTTCAAAATATCTTTAAAAAATCAGTAGGCTCATCCTAATGATAAGTCTTGGGGAAAATTATTTTTTTCAAAGTTCGATAAAATATAAATGTGTGTTCATGCACAGAATATTATATATGCAGTATTTAGTTTCAATATCCTTTAAAATAAAGCTGACCCCCCCCCCCAAGTTAGTTTGACCTACTGACCCAGCGCACTTGTCAACGACCTGTCGTTACCGGATAACACTGTAACTGTGGAGACGTCCTAAAAGAGGTAATGTCAATTATTTTTTGTGAGCAAATCTTTATTTATTAAGTTAATTTATTTTTTAAACAAAATATTATTTATTTATAATTAAGTTATAGATGTATTTCTGTGAACACATTTTTGTTATTTATTTATATTTTTTATTTTATACCATTACAGAGACCAATATAAATTAGCAGCATTTTGCATATTTGAGTTTTGATGGTGACCACTGTCTTCTGTTTTTCTTTTTTGTTTCTACATACAATGTTTGCAATATGACTGTAGGCTATTTGTGAGGTTCACTGACATAAGTTGTTTGGCTTTAATAAATCAGACAATGATTTTTACAGCCCTGTACCTCTTTTTTCTTCCAAAAATGTTTTGCCCGTGTCAGGGGTTACTTGACTAAAAATATATTTCTTTTTTAATGTATTTTATGGGCATTTTGTGCCTTTATTGATAGGAGAGAGACAGTGGATAGGCTTGTGAAGGGGGGTGAGAGAGCAGGGGAAGACACTCTGCAAACTGGTCACAGGAGGGATTCGAACCTGGACCAGCAGAAGCAAATACATGGGGTGCCTGGTTGCTAACCACTCCGCCAAACCAGCACCCCCTAAAAATGTATTTCTAAGGGGGTACATCACTGAAAAAAGTTTGAGAACCACTGTATTATAGCATCACAACAAACACACGCTTTGGCTTGGGTCTTTTGGTGCGTTCCAGTTGTAGTCAGAAGTAGGAATTTCTGGGTTCCGAGTAGGAAACTGCAACTGGAACGTTCCCCGAAGTCTGAATTTCCTGCTGGGAACTCGGTGAAACCTCGCCACCTCTGAGTTGACGATCGAAGATGGATGCCCCCAGTGTGAACAGTTATTTAGCTCCTGTAATAATCAATTTATTTGCACTTCTGACTGGGGTGTGTTGCTCTAGATCAGCTGTATACATAGTATTGTTAGACTTATATTTACAAAAATGCTGCCATAGTGATAATCACATTCTTCATGTGATATTTGTGAACAACACAGGGCGTGCTAACAACAGCTAACAATAGCCTGGTAGATCGGCATGTTTTTTTCCGACTTCAACTGGAACGCCGATAAGTCGGAGAAGATGTCACTCCCAGTTCCGAGGTTACTGGAACGAAGCATTACGACAGTCGCCGAGCAACTTTCCTCATAGCACCTTTACCAAGATCAAAACCTTCAAGTAAGTCCTAAACACATTATTTGTCAAGAAAAGCATTGCACAATGCCAAGAATTTGGAACATGATGCAGAAGATGTTTTACCTATTATCAATTTTATGGCTTTCATGTAAATATTTATGTAAATACTTTATGTTAATACACCTGGATGTTTCTATATGTTCAAGATGTACGTTTGCATATACACTGCATTTGTTAAGAGTTAATTTCATTTATATTTAATTTTAACAAGTTTCAATTGCTAATTTTATATTTGCTTTTATTTATTTATTTTTCCTCCCTTGTAACAGAGAAAATACAAGCTTGAGTCAAATTCCTTGAATGCGATGTATACTTGGCAACAAAAAAAAAAAATCAGATTCTGATTTTATTGCATTCACAGTTATTTTTTAAATAAAATGCTTAATATCTCATTACAATCATTTAAATACTTAATGCCTAATAACATTCAATCTGTCATACAGTTCTGTCATTGTGGTTCTCCAGCAAATGGAGTCAAATAATAAGACTCAAATACCAGCAGATTATATCTAGAACAACAAACTAATTATCTCATTCACTTGTGCAGAAAGTCAAACAAGTCACTTTTTCGCGAAGCAAGATTCCATCATCAACTTTGTTAATCCCCAAGGTAAATTTATAATCTGTAATGAAAGTCGTAAGGTATCCTGCCAAGAAGATGAATAAGAACAGAGTATTAACAAGAAGTGTCTTAAATGTCATTATTAATCCATAATGACAGAGGCCTTACGAATATTCCTGCTCTGATTTCTGATCACGACCAAATTCAGGAAGTAACTGCTTTGCTGTCCAAGATGACAAGATCAAATAAAAAATTACTTCTTTTCGAGTGCAACAATCTTTTCAAGTTTTCTATAAAATTTATGTTGGAAACAAATAAGGGCTAAAAATGATGTGAATAAAATTAAAGCTGCTTCATATCTTCTGATGTTGATATACAGGGTGTTTAAAGAGGTTTGGGGAAATTGATTATGTATATAGCTTGATAGGAAACAGTATCATTAAATTTACATGGAAAAATATGTTCTTTCTGGCACCAGCTGCCCCTTATTTGCAAAGTATTAGTATATTGTATATGTGTGTGTGCTCATCTCTTACCATAATGCCTGCCACAATCTGTGGCTCACTAATTTTGAGAATCTTTGAAAAGAGGTGTAAATTTCCATGTGACAATTAAGCATTCATATTTCTCATCTCTCTATCAGTCAATTTAAATGTTGATTTGTCCATCTATTTCTGTAGCTACATAATTATCTGTATATACTTAGACCCCTTGGTACCATATTTATCTATATTATATCAATATCTATATATCTGTGTTCTTATAGTTCATTCACCATGATGCTTGTTTCACTTGACCATCTGGTTGCACATTCCTACATTTGTCTTTTTTCCCTTCCCTTATTCATCACTCTCCTCTGTCTCTTAGCCTAGTCACTGTAGAACACAGTAGAAAGACAGGTAAACTACATTTTTTCTTGGTTGGTTGGCTTCCTGTAGCTAGGAATAAATTTGAGCCTTGATATCACACTTCTTGATGGGTTGCAGTCAAACTTACATAGTGCTATAGACAGGAGATCAGGATGCTCCTGCTATGTAATGAGTTCGAAACAACTATTTTGAGTTGAAGGCATTACATTGTTGCTGCAGCAAAGACTGATTGGTTCTTTGTTGGTGAAAGAACCTGTAAATCTACCAAGGATAAGACGATGTGATTTTGCAGACTCAGTTGATTTAATTCTACTTCAGAAATTCCCACATACACGAGAGATCAGAGCCACTTATGCAACAAGCAGAAAAGCTAGGGTACATCTTACAAAACAGCAGCATACATCAAACACGTTATACTTCCATCATTCACAGCTGCTCTTAAACATGTGAGCCTAAGAAGGGACAGTGTTAACATGCAGGGAAAGCCACCACCTGTCTAGACACTATGACAACAGAAAAAAGAAACGGACCAAGCCAGAGGAAGTCGTTTGGAAGAAACATGGCTTCCCGGTCTAACTAGGCCATACGGGGCATGTGTACTGACAGATTAAACCATCTTTGAAGTCTGCCATACATCAGTTGAAGCTGCCTTCCCTTGCTCTTTAAGCTAATAAGCTTAAATCTTCCTGCAGCCAAAGCAGCGGCGATGAAGAAGAAGAAGAAGAGAAAAAACCTTTTAATCCCAGCTTTGATGATACATTATGTGCTGCTGGAAAGAACACTCAAAGTTCCCCCTGAAACTTAAAAGTGACACGGCTTTTCTGGATGGAGGAACCAGCAGAAGGAGCGTCGGCACGACAAAGGCATTGGCAGCTGGAGGCTTTGGGGGAGGTTTTGGGGAGCGGGTAGGGGGCCATTTTTCATTCCTTCGCCTTCACCAATTGTCATAAAATCACTCGAATTTCAACCAAGCTTTGCTCCTCTCACACGACGGCAGCAAACAACGCGCAGACACAAGCATAAACTCGACGTGACCCTGCTTTCCGCGTGTGTAGCGCTTTTTCGGCAGCTCAGCGAGCGGAGACTAAGCTTTGAGGAGAAGCAGCGAGGGGGCCGGGGTAGTACAGAGGGAAAAAGAAGGGAAGGAAAGAAAAGAGAGAGAGATAAAAAATAGAGTTGAAAAAGAAAAAAGCAGGATTACAGAGCAGGATTACAGAGGGAGGAGAAGAAGAGTAGAGAAAGGGTGAGAAAACGACAGAGAGAGAGAGGGGGGAGGCGAGGCCACGGAGTTCAGACTCGACTGTCATTTTTCCAGCAGAGCGAGAGACAGAAAGGAGAGAGAAAACAGAGGAGTGCAAAGATCTGCTTTCTGGTTTCCATCGCAACCGTAGGCTATTATCCTGAACTGTCATTTATTTTGAAAGGATCTGACTTCCTCCAGAAAGGGAGAGAGAGAGGGAGAATGTAGACAGAGAGGCCAGGCTTCATACTTACCTTAAGAGTCAGGTGGGAAGTGAGATGACCAGAAGAAAACAGATGAATCAATTATGCCAGGGGTAAAAGGTCATATTTCCTCCTTACTTCACATAATTTGTCTGCGTAGCGATCTGAGTCTTGTAAGTCAGTCAGTTTCCACATCCTGCACCTTGATATGTTTCGACCACATATGACACAACAACGTTTTGTTGAAGACAGGTCGATTTAAAACAAGCTGCCTCAACCATGAGAAGCCCTTATTATGCTTTTAGAAGGTTAATATCAACCTTGCAGTTCTGTAATCAGGATCCATCTTGCAGTGCTACAAGCTGAAACATTTGAGCTTAATTAGCCAAGCGGTGTCCTTTAAGGACAAAGTTTGATGACAATGGAAAGCCAAAGCAAGCCTGTAGACAATGGCTGCTCATTGAGAGACAAGTAAAGATTCTATCTTCTGGTTTATCAGAACTGGATAACATTCATCCATTGGTTGAATAAGAAGAAAAAACACTGCAAATATTCTAAATGAAAACATAATGTCGCTCCATTTCTGACAAATTTTGAACCACAGTGGACACATGTATGGGAGATTTTAACTTTAATTAATAAAATGCACCATGCACTGTCCTGCTTTGGAATTTTAAAGTGTTTATTAAAAGGCAAGTTACTAAGATGATGATCTTAGTAGATGATTTAATGATCCAAGAGAACACAGTGCCATAGGCCTTTTGTTGAGAGAACTTCTGCACAAGCTTACAAAAAAACATCATCCCTGCACCGCTCTATAGCACAGATCTGATGTACGGAGGGCAGAGGTGATTTTTGTTGCCAAAGCAAAGGATTTAGCTCAGGTTTGAGGTGAAAGGAGTTCCTTTAGTTAGCAGGTTAGCACCCTCCTCCCTTGACCTACCAGACTGCAGTTCTGTCAATGTTTCAGCAGTTAAGACCCATTGACTCATGGAACCAAACCAGGCACAGAGCAGAGACTGTAGCATGAATGTTGTTCTAGTTCTCTCTATAAATATTTGCTTTAAAAATTAAATCAAAAATCAGTTTTACACTAATCATATTGACATAGGATTGTGCAGCAAAATCTGAAGATATATTGGTATTTCAATATTGTCTTGAACCCCTGGCCTCATTCTCCTCCCCAGACTTTTGACACAATAGTTTAGGATTTTCTTCCTTAAAAAGATGTCCTCCCTGAATCAAGAATACATTACTTAAATACTTGAGTTTAAAGGTCTGTATATTGGACTCATGTTTATTTTCCTACTTATAAAAGTCCAATGAACAAAACCTCAACAAAAAACATAAGTCCTACTCCTGGACCCACCACTGTGCTTCACTGCCCTCCTCATACAGACATACCAGTTTGGAGCTCTTGTTCAAAACTTTGATGGATTTTGATAAATCCCAGCCTCCAATGTGATTATCTATCCATGCATTCATTGTCTTTATGTCTTATGCTGCTGATGCATCAGGGTGACGCCTATACCAGCAAACGATTAATCTGGATTAATTTTCACATTGAGTCACAGCATTAATTTAAACAAATTATGGCATCATTGAAGAGAGCAGCATAAGAAGAATAACTAAAGCTGGGCTAATGAATAAATTAAATTTCCTTATATTGAACAGTTAATGTAAAATGTACACAGAGTGAGTGAGTAATGTGAAGCATACAGTAGCTCAGAGAAACAGTTGCAGTGTAACAAGGTGGAAATGATTATAGAACAGGAAGCAGCGATTACATTTTGAAATGGATAGCTGCCCTTGTAGAGTACATGGAAAAGATATCTGCATTACTGTGCAGCACCCAGCGCAGAGTTCAGCATGGCAAAATTAAATAGAGGCGTAAAGAATTTGTAGTATTAAGATCATTGTATGTTGTGAAAGAAGTAAAAGGCAAAAAAGAAAAGTGGTGGAGGCGTTGAATGAGAAATTAGATATGAAGAGGTGGGAGGTATTTGGGTTCAGATGGAAATATCTCCCTCTTGTTTTCCTCGGCCCTCCTGTCTGTCCCTCTCTCCCCCACCTCCCCTCTACAGCCAGCTCCTGAGAGGGTTCGTGGGCCGGCCAAACTAGACCTCCAGGTGGCCCCTTCGGAGCCCCGCTCTACGCTGCAGGGATGAGGCCGAATTTATGCCATGCACTACCCCGGGGTCAATGGGTTTATTCTGGCAGTGGTGAATAGGCATCATTACAGTTTCATTACAGCAGGAGCCGGCTCAAATAAAAAAGAGAATATACCATCCAGAAGAGCCTCACAACTACTTCAAAAGTGGAGGAGGGAGGGAAAAGAGGTGGGAATAAGTCTTGATGGGAGGCAGGACCATTTTCTTAGGAATTGTGGCTATTTTTGTAATTTGTAAAGCTCATTATTGATCTGTTTGATGAGCATATGGAAACAAATGGCACCTTCTAGGGTTTTCTCTTAAAGATAGATTTCAGAATTTTTTGCAGTTGAGTTGTATGAGGCACATGACAGTAGTCTGTGAAGTGGCTGAAAGGGTAGGCTTGTATATTTAAGAAGAACAAGCCAAGACTACTGGTAAGGCACAGTGCTGTTGGCGGTACAGTGATTCGACATATTTGTGTGAGTTGTAGATGAACATGAGCCACAAAACTATGTTTAGTCGAATGTATGATTGGGTGATAAAATTCATATTGCTCAATAGTTCTTCCAGGAAGTCTCTTGAGTTTGGTATTATTTCACGATGCAGCAAATGGTTATGAGTTCTTCCACATGTGCTCATTGATTCCACAGATCTGACATTTTGAAAGCAACAACTTAAAAAGTACTGAAATGTTCCTTGATTGTTTTTCCACTCCCATCCGATGGCATCAGTGGAGATAAGTCTGTAAGGGTTTGGACTGTGATTTTGAGGGTGGACGGTTCAAGTCCAGACCAAAATGCACTTGGACATTGGTTTGGCAGCTGAGGAGATGCAATCCGACTTCCTGAGGCACTGCCTCTGGTTACGGCAGTTGGTAACACAGCTGAAAGGGGTTGGCGTCCCTTGCCTCCGGAGCTTCTGGGAGTAGGGTTTGCACCCCTTCACCCTTAGACTTGAGTCCACATAAAGCGTTACAAATGATGCAGGGTTAATGCTACTGGTGTTGCCGACAAGTTGTGATGAATGACAAAGTGCCGACCTGAAAAGAGCTCCCAAAGCTGACCTTACCCTGCTTTCAGTATCAGGTGAAAAGGACTCCAATCCCATACTGGCCTCGGTCAGCTGTTACCCCCTTCCCTATTGCTTCATTTTCTCAATTAGTCCAGTATATCAATAGTCCATTGAGCCTAATCCATAGACAGACAGTGTTACATTTCACATACACTAAGTGCTTTTTACACCAATTCCCTAATTATTTCAGACAGGTTTTTGAAACAGCCCAAGGAAACAAATAATATTGAGGACCATACATGCAATAGAGGAAACTTAAAACAGTAAATGAAGGAAACACCATGTTTACTTCCCTTTGAAATCGGAAAGTGTCCGGCAGTACCAGCAGCTCAGAACTGGCAGAAACCAGAAGGAACCTGGTGATATCTGTCCAAAGGTGGTCTTCTTTGAAAAACTGCATTAAAAGAATCATACCTTTGATGTCAACACAAGGCCAAGTGGCTCAACTATGCTCAAAAACATAGGAGCTAAGGTGCAGAAGCCTTCAGGCATGGAGATGAAAATAAAAAAGAAAACTTGAGTTTAAAGATAAACTCAGATGTAGAAGATTAAAAAATGAGAACACATTTCCCAGAGAGGGTCCCCAAAACACCCCAGGAAAAAAAAATCTATCCTTTAAACATGCAGAGGTGAATCAGTGGTTATGTTGTTTTTGACTTTACTCTTCAACAAAACTTTTTTTTCAACCCTAAAAGTGAACTGTCTTTTATTTAACAATCATTGAAACTGTTAATTTCTCAAGAGACAAAAGCTGAACTGGACCTAATCCATTTCCATTAGACGGTCTTGCACTATCATTCTGGGTCATAAGGGCTTTTTGTATTCAAAGAAAGAGAGGTCAACTCTCAGGCAGGCATCAGTCTTCATTTCTCAGAGAACTTAATTTATTACACGTTTTAATCTGAACATCTTTTTAGTGTAAAAAATGTTTCGCCTTAAAGGAGTGTTTTTTTTAAGTTGGGTATAGAGGCCCATGGTGCTAGTGAATGTGAGTGCCAATAATGGAAAGTGCTAGCTTTGTCCTTGGGGGGGGGGGGGGGGGGGGATAGCCAGTACATAGCAGTGTATGTTGCCACGGAAAGCCTTGTAAGTAACGCACTTATAGGTGAAAACCACTTAAGTAGCCATGTTGGCTCGACAATATCTAAGATTCTTTGCAAAGTTAAACCTTTCCTCCACAAAGCCCCTGCCTCATGCATGCTCGACATCTTGACAGATAGGTACATTGGAATAAAAGCAGTGTTCCAGTACAGTGTTTCAGTATAAATATTAAACCTTTTACTACCATGAATAAATGGTCATCTGGTCTTTTTTTGCCTTTTTTGTCAATGATGGTGTCAGAAAATCCCTTTTGAGTTAATTATTTGCACCCTTTTCCAGCCAAAAAATGAAGGCTTCTAGCAAGTATTTAACATTAATAAGATGTAAATGCTTAAAAAACTGTGTGATTACAAGAAAAGGAAAATATTCCTTTTATTAACAATTCTTAATAATCATGTACAACACTTTTGAGAAGACAAAACAGAAACTCAAACTATTCTATATTACTTATTATTGCCATTATTTAATACTATTTATATTATTATATTATTTAACTATTCATGAAATCCATAAAAAACAAACTGAGATGAAAAAGAAGATCAAAGACAAAAAAGATAAACTAGGAAAAAATACAGCAAAAAAATGGCAAAAAACCCCACCCCAGAATGATGCTAATGCTATTATTCGCAATTTTTTGACATTATTTATACAGAAACTATCGATAAACCACCAATAAATCACTCACGTGTGTCTCTGAATCCTCTCTCTTGTCTCCAGCTCAGTCAGCTTACATCCTGTCCCTCTACCATAAATCATTGGAAAGCTCCGCTTCTCAGCTTCTCAGCTTTCAGATTCATTGGAATTATTTGGCTAGTGTGGATATTTTGGAGACTTTTATAAAATCCACAACATAATTTTACGAACAAAACAAGCACATGTCTGGGCAAAAAGGGTTGCAACAAAAGTGTTTAACAACCAAAGCTAACTTTTTCTAAAACTGAACCAATATGAATGATTTGACTGGAGCAAAGATGACATACCATTAGTTGTAGATACAAAAGGATATCTTTACGGACTGGAGTACCGAGTGTATAAACTTTTGCAAATGGAGTTACAGGTGGAAAGAGGGATGGAGAACATAGTGAGCAGAAAAGATCACAAGTTACCTGATGCTGCAGATGCATGAACCATGTCCGAGACCCCAGGGGCTCATTGTAAGGCTCATTGTCAAGAGTGGGACTTAGCAACACAGCTTCTCCTGGATCTTTCAACAGAGCTTCTTCATGTCAGTAAGCCTTCACACTGCTGTTGTGTGTTGTCCTGTTCAGTGAATTGGGCACTGCAAATACAGCTCTTTGTTGCTGCAGAGAGGTGAGTTCTGATGTCCATAAACAAGCCAAATATAGCATTTTAAAAGTGCACTGTGTGGAAATTGGCATTTCTAGCTAGCATTTAGATAATGAGCCCGTCTTTTACTAAAACATGACATCACTAAGTGGTGAGAGCCGGTGAAAAGGATTGTGAATAGGGCAGCAGTTACAAGGTGAGTCTATTTAATTTACATTTGTAACTATTAGTTTTAGAAATCATAGGTCAGTTTAGATGACGATTATAGGTTTTGTAAACATTTCGTAACACAAGCAAACATTAGCAACAATCGTATTCAAAAGTCATGTTTCGCTCATGGCTGATCATTCTGTCAGCCTCCACAGAGGAGGGACCTGTAGATATAAAAAGTCTATTCTAACTTAATAGAAAGAAACCAAAAGTTTAATGGGAATGATTGTACATCTATTTTGATGGACTTCACTTACAAATAGAAACATTATATCCTATATTCACAGTTTCTGTTTGGCAAAATGTTGCCAACTTCTACACACTTACACCTTTAAATCAGTTTTTACTCCAGTGAATGCTCATATGACCCCGTTGAATCCTGCAGATCTCTGACCTGATATCTCTCCTCAAAGACAAAGCTCCGAAGTTCCTTTATTGGTACTCATATTTACTTGTACAATATGTAACAGCTAAACTATGGAGACTAATATTTGGAAAATTTTCGCCTTTGCAAACTCTTAATTAGCTGTTTTTAACTCAAGGTCCTCATAATTCATAACTTAATTCATATTCATTTTAGTGAGTGAGAGCTTGTTTTTCTCCCTACAGCACAAAAAAGAATAGACGTGGATATCATACTAAATATCTAACCTTGACCAGAGGTTTTGTTTAAGTCTGTGTAAGTTAGAGTCCCAACCTTGTCCAGTCTATGTTGATGGTCATCACTCTTACATTTCTGCAACAGGAGGGTCAGATGTTGTTCGTGGTGACTATGAATAAGTAAGTTGAGCTTTTGTGTTTGAAAAATGGATGGGGCGGGAGATCTGGCATTGAGGGTTTTGCATTTATGAAAACATTTGGGAAACAATGATCATGAGAAATCTATATGTTTTTTTTTCTAGCAGAATATGTTCAAGAAATGAACTTGAAATATGCTTATTTTACCTTTAGACTTCCCAAGAGTCAGCTCTAGAGTTAATGCACAGTCTAAAATATTAAATATTAAAAGCAAGGAACTAATATTTTATTAACAAAATTTAAGTCAGCATTCAAAAATGCTTTTAATACTATAAAAATTTAAAGTATTGTTATCTAATTTCTCATCAAAAATATATTATATTATACATAACAGAGGCCTTGTTTTCATAATATGCCCATGAACATCTGAAATCGTTTTTTAAAAAGCTGAGAAAGGCTTATAAATGGAGATGTGGTCTTTCAAGCAGTATGAAGAAGTTTAAGTCTGAATTTCCTGAATGAAACACTTAAATATAGACTACAAATAAGACTGAGTCAAATACCTTACCACACATATCAGCTTAATGTGATGTTTCTTTATGGATAATGATTCACAAACAGAAGAGACATGGCAGAAAATGAAGGATATTTGTATGGCCTTGATATGATTCATGAATGGTCAAAATGTCCAGATTAGACTCGATATACAAGTTTAAGAAAAAGCCTAAATGTAAAATTAAAAACAAAATTAGAATCTCTGGTAAGACAGTGGACAGAGGGTCTCTGCTGTACTGAGGACTCAGTCCAGAGAAAAGCCTCCCTGTGAGATGAAGAATCATTGTTCTAGGTCTGTTCCTGAAATGGAGTGACACAACAAAAGGAGAAGAATTTCATAATCTATTAAAAATTCAGACCAAACACTAAACATACTGTTTTATTTAGCAGAACACCAGCCTTCAGTGCATTGATTTATGAGAATGGGGCAGATAGGCTGATTGGTTTAATTTAATACACACCAATATATTAACAAGGCAAATAATCTTTCTACTCTATGCCCCATGCCTGGCTTGTATGGTGAATTTTCATCATCAAAATCATAAAATATAGACTGAAACATCGCAGAACTCTAGGTTCCACCCACTTTTCACAGCACGCATCATGCAGTCTGAACACATTCTGAAACGATAATTCTGAAGTATAAAAACAATTTAAACAAAAAAGTAAATGGCAACATATTAAGCACAGTTACAAGAAAAAGGCAGACATCAGATTAAAGTTTTATTACAATTCTATTAAAAATTGAAATGAAAAATTGAAAAACAAAATACAATATTCAGAAAATGTCAAAATATAACTGAAATGAAATTTAGAATAAAATGTATGTAAACAGTTCAAATTTAACATCAGGAAAAGCCGAGATGTGGAGAAAAAATACAGAGCTTTAAGAACAATGTTAAAATACAATATCAGGAATAAGGACAATCTTTATAAAAAAAAATTCAACCTTTTTGCAATATTTCAATGTTTTACTTAAAATCAAACATAGAATATAAAATCTTCTCTCTCCTCTTTACAAAACTCTTCCTTAAAACAGTCAACTTAGTTGAGCAACAAATAAAGACAGAAAGAATGCATCTCATGATCTGAAAGGAAGAACAAAACAGTAATCCCTGAAGTAAATCATGTCCTCTTTCACCCCATAAGTCTTTTTGTCAGTTACGTAAAATTATGGGCAAACAACTGAAATCTGCATGCTGTAAATCTGGTGAAAACTTAAAGCATATGCACTGAGTTAAAACAATTTTAAACTGTTTGATTTTGAACAAAACAGAAATTTAACCAGTATTTTAACTTTAATCATGAGTTGAAAAAAAATCAAATCATTAAGTGAATCTCTTTAAATAAAGCCCAATGGAAAGATAGAAAGACTCTGAATAATTATGAATATCAAGTAGTCAAAACAATTATAAGTAATGTCTTTGGGGCTAGAATAAAGACACAAGAATTCATAATTTCGAGGTAGATAAATGTATGCAACCCTGAGCTGTTAAACTCAAAACAAACTATTGAGTCTTTATGAAAGAAATGGGTCAATCTTTTATGTGAAGAATAAAAAACTAATTAGGCTACTGTAAAAAGCACAAAGGTAATCTATTCATTTACAGCTACTAAACGCTAAAACATTAATGTCTAATCTTTACTTTTGGAAATTTCCCAGAAACAAAAAGATTTTAATTAAATTGGCTCATTGAAGTAATGATGTCAACTTAAAGGAAAATGGAAGTGTTTGTGATAAAGTTCTTATTAAGACAAACTGCAGAAGTTTTGTCCATGAAAGTGAGAAATGATCTTTATCAGGGAGCTAAACATGTCAGCAATGAGCTGAAGGCTCATTGCTGACATGTTTAGTATAGTATTCGTAGTATCATTGAGTTATCAACAGATAATAGGCCACCAATGGGTTAAATTTGAAAAACAATCCATAACAATTAAAAAAAATAAAACTGACTCGCAAAGCGGTAATTCTGAGATCAGCCCCCAGGTGCTCCACGCCACCTCACGTATTGCTGTTAGAATTCTAAGAAATCGTTTCATTAAAAAGTTAGCATCATCATAAGATTCCTTGACCCTGAAAACCCACATCTCGCACTCAGAATAATTTTGAAATCATATTAGTTAGCCAGTTATGGAGCAAAAATGATTATTCCCTAATGGCGGCTCTCTGGATCACCACTAAAATCTGCTAATCTTTAAGTTTATAATCCAAATCCATGTTTCTACAGTATGTTATTGTAGTGAGGCTTTTGTAGTACATGATGGGTTAATATTTATAAGATTGAATATTTCATTTGGCATGCATGTAAATGTCCAAGAATTTACATGCTACAGAATTACACTTCTGCAGAAATGATGACTGACTACATGTGAGCACTAGACAGCATCATACTAGTTTATCGAAAGAACACTGGGATTTTATAGTCATACATGTTTAGATTACAGGTACGGTAAAATAGTTAAGTGATGTAATTTAACAGTAAGTTGTTGTGTATCTTCAGTACTCTAGTGATTTTAAAGTTTAATAGAACTACAATTTTACAACACCTGACTGTAATTTCACAGTAATACTGCTTTCTCACTAAAATGAGTGGGTCAACACAGGTTTTATCAATGTGGGTTAACCCGCTAACAATCAGCAAGTGGCTTCTTTCCCACTGCCAGCAGACCCAGGTCTTATTGGCAGCAGACGAGCTGCATGGCTGATTATTTTCCTCTGGCGCATCAAGCTGATGTCATCAAGTTGATGACATAATCAGCACGATGAAGCCCCTCCATGTAAACAATGGCAAGTAGCATGGAGGCCATGGACACGGTTTTCTGTATATACTTTTGTCCCTCTTTAAAAATGTACATACTTAGTGTTGATGATACAAAGACAGATGGAAATTGTTGCTGAGACTGCAAGGAGTGGTGTAAGTTACAGATGGAGTGGGTGGGCGTCATATTATGCCATGGGAACATTAGCAGGTTGACCCTGGTGTGATGTTCGCACTGAAGCCGATCGGAGGAGAGCCAATCAAAATCTGTGTCGCCTGCAGGGTCAGCCAACCCGGGTCGAAATGCCAATTAAACCCTTTCAAACTGCCGATTGTTACCGTGTTTAAATGGGTTTTTTGGCCAGTCTGAAAGGGGTAAAAGACTACTTCTAGGTCACTGTAAAATTACAGTAAAGTGTTGTAAAATTACAATATTGTAAAACGCTTTTATATAGCTGTGGATTCACAACAACTAACCGATTTTCAGAGTTCATGTGTCAGGTTTGCTTTTAACACAACCAACGCTAATTTTCAACTTAGTTACTGTGAATGACTACACTACACAACTATACTACTCGACTATACTTCCTTTTCCAGGAAGTGATCCTCTATTAAGCTCCGCCTTTAGTTACTGTTACCAGGTTAGATATGATCTGTTTTGTTGGCCTCTCCCGTTTAAAACAATTAAAAGTTACTCACTTTTAGACCTGCTTTGATTCATATTTAATTCTCCTTCAAATGTTTTACAAGTGAAAGAACAAAGACAGAAACACAGTGGAATGTATAAAGAAAAATCAAAATCTTTTTGAATCCTTCAGGATGATTAGATAAATAATTACAGTAATTCAGACAGAAAGTGTTTGATAGTGTAACCACACTGACCACTTTGATCAGGGGTTCTCTGATTCGGACTGGTTGGTCAGTTAACCAGTCAGAAAGCCAACAAAGGGTAAATTATCATCCAGTAATTTACTGTGAAATCAGTGACATTTCTAACAGTGTGCCCATGTGTAACATCTGCTTTGGCGCTAATTTTAAATCCGTCTATACTACTAATCAGGAAAGGTCAAAACTCAACCAGAACAATGCTTCTCTCCTCTTCAGATAGGTCAACCCTTGTTAAACACAGCAAGATTAATCATAACAAACTTTCTCTGAAACGTTGATGATCTGTCAGCACTGGTCAACATCACCTAATATTAATGTATGAAACATAAGCTCCAGCAGTACGACAACAGTAGCTCATTAAACTATTTCCATTTGCTGCAATGAAACAGTAATGCTTTATACCAGAAATAATCATAACTTTTACTGTTGTTCTACAATTTCACTGTTGTCTTCCTGTCATTACACTGCAGTGTGTTGTCGTCCTATGTCTGTCTCCACAGTGTTGTGTTTGCGTGTCAGCTCTGTGACAACAAAGACCTTCAGATGGTTATATAATCTCGGGGATGGGATGAAAAAAGGCTGCAAATCAAGCCATAAATAGGATTTAAGGGTGAAAAAAGATATAAATACATCTCCCTCCTAATGCCCTCTATCACCTCCTTTCATTTCCTCCCCCCCTTCGCCTCTCTCTCTCCGTCTCTCCCTCAGCTCTGTCCTCAGATGGCTTTTGGCCTACTTTTGGGCTGCAGAGAGCTCCAGTGTGTGAGAGCCAAATCTCAGCGTGGATTTACAGGCAGAGCGAGAGAGCAAGAGCGAGAGAGAGGGATGGAGGGATAGAGAGGGAGAAAGAGAGAGAGAGCGAGGGAGGGAGAGAGGGAGCCATGAGCAAAGGAGAGAAATAATGTCGGATTGAGCTCAGAGCTCTGCATGCTCGCTCCGAGCCGCGACATCTTTGTTCCAACATCAGCGTCAAGCTTTCCTTCAAGATCTCATCATGCAGACGTCTTTTTGGACAACAATCTGCAATATTGTGCTCAAATGTTTCATTGTTGGATTTATCAGAACCATCAGAAACAAGATTTCATCATCTGTGTTTCATCTCTGAGCAGCTTTTGGTGTGAAAACCATGAAGCTGAACAGCAGATTGTTTTTTTACAGAACAGAAATGGAATATTCTATTAAAGAGGATAAGGACTAAGCTTTAGAAGAGAGAAATACATTTTTATATTTTTCTGTTTTGATCAAAACAAAATTCAGATAACAATTAAGAAAACCACATGTTGAAAAAGGTTAAAATGTCCTCAACAAAGATCAAAAGTCTGGATTTAAAGTTAATGGATAGTTTATGGGGAAACAAAGTTAAGATATCAAGACTAATGATTAAATCATGTTCTTTACAATTTATTTAGGAAGCCAGAAGGATTAAATGAAATAGGTACAATGCAAAGTTCTAGCAAGCAGCTAAAATCTTGACAAAACATAAAAATGTACAGCAAAGATTCCTGATAACCAATTTAGAGGAAAAATAAAGACAAAGATGAACATTTTAAGGAAGAGTCAAAAAAATAAAGAAGCTAGTCCAAATGTCCAAATTAATATTGATATTCACTTCATGGAAAACAGATTAAATGTCCAAAAGTGCTAAATGAATTTTTCCATCTACTGAAGAGCTAAATGTATGAAAAGCAGTCAAAATATCGAATGAAAACAGTTTATAAACAATTAAATATATGGATTGTTTGGTTTTGAAACAAAATACTTACTGCAAGGAAATTGCGGGAATGTCAAAATTTGACTGATGACAGAAAAACAGTCAGAACTTGATTTTTGACAGAAGGATAAAAAAAATAGGTGATGAGAGAAATGTCCTCATTTTAAAAATGTCTCTCTATCCACAGTCAGATCAAGCCAATATTAGAGGGGCAAAAAAGAATGGAGAGACAAACCCTGAAATATCAGCAGAAGATTCAAAATGTAGAGAAAAAAGCAGAAATACAATTCAGAGAAAAACCTTTTAGGAAAGACATGACTGATAAACAGGAAAAGTCCAAAATGCCATAAAGAAACAAGATCACTGTGAAGAGCATGCTGATGTGAGATGAATGAAAAAGTTGAGATGTCAAAAACTAGAAAAGCAGAATGATGATAAATCTTCACAAAGAAATTATTTGAAAAGGACAAAATGATGACATATTAGTGTAGATTTATGTTAAAAAAAAGTCCCAGCAAAGACGGTCAAGAAAAAGCAATAATCAAAATAAAGAGATCAATTTAAAGTGAAACAGTTTCAAATAGAGAGATTATTCTTAAAGGAAAAATCTAATTGATGAAAGACTTGTTTAGAATGGTTATTTTTTCTAATATTAGTCAAATATAATGAGAAAGTTAGATCGAAATATGGAACAAGGATGTCCAGAAAAGGTTTCAAGGGAAAATTCAGAGTTTCTCATAACAAGTTCAGCATTTACAAATAACAAGAGAATGACAAGATTACTGTTGATATACAATCCAGGAATAACTTTTGAATGCTGAGAAAATAAACGGTAAATATGAGAGAAAGGTTAAATGAAAAGACAAGAAAGTGAATGTCAAAAAAGTGAAAAGTCCAAATTTCCAGACAAGATCAAAACTAAAAAAATGTTGAAATTACCTCAAAAATGTTGAAATAAAATCTAAAGAGAGAATGCTGAAGAAAGTCAAAAATGTTGAAGACAATATTAATATATAGTTTAAAAGAAATAGTTACATTTTGAACATTTTGAGATGGCAGAAGTCAAAATGAGAATAAAGTTTTAATTTAGGGACATTGAAATGTCATGGACATTACTGACATTTTACTTTTTTATTTTGTTTGCCCCCTGAAAGACAAATTCCTGTTCAAGTAAAATAATAACAAAAGTGTTTATCTGCCAAAAGAAGAGCTCAATTCTTATTAAAGCCGACTCTGAAGCAGATCGACTGATTTATCTCGACAAATCCTCTTCTAAAAACATCAACGTGCCTGGTTTGTTGAAGCCTCAGATGATTTCCTTAGTTTTGGAAACTGATTTTTTTATTTCCTGACGTTTTAACTTTATCCTTGAAACGTCTCTCTTCTCAGTGCTTGATCTTTTTTTTTTTTTAAAAGAGTATAAAAAACCTCCTTCTCTTTTTCTTTCCCCACTGACCGCACTCAAGGCTCACATTTAAACACAATTCTGCTTCATTCTTCAGAGGTTTTTTTTTTACATTTAAAGTTTCCCTTCACATTTTGGCTTTATTATCCAAGAGCAAGATAAAAACGTATTCCCTTTTGTATGTTTTACTCTCATGCTTCTCTGAAGATTCTCACATTTGGAGTAAAATACAGTCTTCTTCTAATCACTGGTTCATTTTTCATGAACAGAAAATAAAACTTCAAAGTTAGGTTGTTTAGAAATGTTCAGAAATATCAATTTGAAATTTTAAAGACAGCCTAATATAAAACTGTAACAATGTTCTAACACACATACTCTCGTATTTTATCTACAGATTGTCCTCTTATTGATTGATTTTCAAGTAATCATTTATAAAACAGGAAAATGACTTATTATTCTTAACTTTTTCACTCCAACTTCATCAGTTCATAAACTCTTAAAATGCTTAAACTCAATCATTAAATTAAAACTTTAATAGTATTTGAACATCTTGGTTTTGCTGCAGTCAATTCTTCAACATCAGGGTTCTGATATTTGTCACATTTACAGGTACAAACATTTTAATTTTTGTGCAAAAATGAACAGCTGCTGTCAAGACATATGGCAATATTTAATATTTTGAAGAAAAAATTGACAAAATGGTAACAAAGTTAATAAAAAAACAAACAAGCAAGATAAATGAAACAAGTTAACAAGGTCATAATCTTAAAAATTAGCCCTGAAGATACCATTCTGCTTTTTTGCCATGTCATTTTTGTGATTGAAATGTTGTCTTGAAAAGCTGACACCCTTAATTTTGATTTTCCCTCAACACCTTTATCTTACTCTTGGTGTTGCTTTCTAATGTTTCTCAGCATTTCAGCTGTTTGTCTTTGTTATGATCATTTTAACTCGATTCTCTTTTGCACATTTACAAATGTTCCCTGTCTAACATTAGGACAAGAATTCAACACTCTTGCTCTCATAATTAAATAAAATTCGTTGAAATAAAATGTGACCTTACTGAATGTAATGTTCCAAACAATGAACACGAAAGTAAAATAAAGATATACTTGATGTCTGTACTCTGATATAAAAATTACTGGTCCTTTTTTTTAAACACTGCTTTAATTAAGTCAAAGGACGAGTTTGTATGAAATTGAGTTGAATTTAACTCACATAAAGCAAGAAGTCTCAAATCCAATTGCTTTGTTACCAGTAAGAGAATTTCAGAATTTGATTGAACATTTAAAGACAACTAAAAACAGTAATAAAGTAAATTAATAATTATAGAAACACAAAATAAGGCACAGAAGGCTTATAAGACTTCTTTTAATGCATGTCACCATCTAATAAAGGCATTAATTATTTGTGTTAAAGATAAAAAATATCCGGACAAAACATCAGCAGAGGGAAAATTTAGGGATTTATTAAAACATGAACTCCTAATGTGATGCTTTTTATATAGAATAATCATCTTAGTAAGGCTACAAGGACTCAGTAATACAAGCATCAATAAAAAATGGAACATTGAGTCTTTACATTCAGATTTATGGAGTTTAATTAATATCTTTTTTTTATTAAATCACAGCATTTCAGTCGAAAAGACCTGCAGGTGAAGGAGCCTGATAAAGTCTACCAGGCTGAAACATCGTGGTTTGAAAAGATAAATATTCAGAAAGTGAGATAGATCACAGCCTGTGATAAATAAATCATTCTGACTTCCTTGTTGTAGAAAATGTTGAAGTACAAACCTGATGTTACTTCTACGACACACAGATTTTGTTCTTTATGCTCCCTTATGCTCGTGTCTTTACACTCCCTCTCACCTTTTCTTCCAACAGAGACGCAACAACAAGTTTATTACATTTTGGTCATTGTTCTAAATGGCAGGACCAGCCATTTTGTGCTCAGGCACATTTGTAGGTTTTGTCAAAATAGTGCAGCTCTGAGAGTCAATGCAGATGAGCCTACAGTGTTTTCACCCTCACATAATAAAAGTAGAGAAGGACTTTAGCTCTCGAGGAAAATAAAGTTTACTTTTGTGACATTTGTATTTTGGTTGAATAAAGATAAACCTGTTTTGTACAGTTTCTTTATTATTCGGACTTTCTTTTTTCTTTGAGAGGAAAAATAATTTCAATAGCTTCTGTTTATCTTTATTTATTTTTTATTTGGGTCAGTGTTTTCTTGTGATGTTTTCCTCTCCTCAGTTGTACCTGCTGAGCATTGTCATTCCTTTAAGATTAGATATTCAAATCCAAAAGTCATCCTTGCAGAAGAGGATGTTTTTTCTTTCCTGAGAGGATTTCTTCAAATTTTAAAAACTAATCTTGAATATTGAAGCTGTATTTTATTTTTCAGTTTCTGTAATTCAGAAAAAGAAAATCAGAGAACACAGTGCAACAAAATTGAAATCCTTTATTATGCAATTTACATAGAAAGGCAAATGCACAACAATGAAAAGTGAAAAGAAAGTAAAAATATAAAAACAGAAACAGATCTGAATTAAACCCAGCCTGATTGAAATCTGCAGCACAGCATGTTTTAGTTGAATGAGATGCTATTTGTTGAATCTTTTTGATAAAACTTCTTCAGTTGTATGTGTAAACTCTGTTGCTGCACCCGTCCTGCTGCATGTGCCAGTATCCCCCTTTCATTATCACTTTATCCAAAGTTAAACCAAATCTGGCTCCAACAAGTCCAGACGAGATCACTCAGGGTGTTGCGAGTCATTCTGGGAAAAGTGCTGAATCACTCAGGAAGAGGAAGCACGTTGAGGTTGAATGGACACCACAAAGATTTGACACTTCATCAGTGAAAAACTCCAAGAATGAATGTCCTGGAGTTATGATCTGCAGCTCCGTGAAACATTTAACAGTGGAGATTTCCATTTAGAGCGTTACTATAACCAGTTGTAAAACGTGAGAAGCACATGATGGCAGCCTTAAGATGTTGCACTGCTGTTGTAACATGATGGAATGAACAAATACTATTATATTGAAATAAAAATCAAACAAATATGAAAGAGTGCAGCAGCCAGATTTTTCTTATCATGTAGTTCAAGAAAAAAAAGTCAAAATAAAAAAATTAAGTAAAATATGTGCATCATAAAAAGATGTTATCCTTACTCTCTTCTGTGTTAAAAAGATTATCTACATTGTTAAATAATGGCACAGGATAGTGGTCACTTATTGTGTAACTAAAAAAATGAAGCATGGTTTGAACCATCACCAAGTGCAAAGCATGTTAATGCTGACAGTTTGATCTGCAACATCATATCACTCTTTAATTTTACCAAAACATCCGAACCATGAAGCAGTGAATCCAAAACCTCTCTGCCAGGTTTCTCTTTTGTAAATACAAATAACCTTTATCCTTACCAGCATAACCTTTATCCATTCTCCTCAAAAATAAAGTCTGGAAACATTATTTCGGTTAATTATTTCTCCCTTATTTCAATAGAAGTCAGTATTGTATTTTATGTTGTTGAAAATCCCCATTAGTCACCTTTACAAAGAGGTACAACTGGTAGGGATTGTGCATGAGTGGAATAAGCACCACAGCTAAACATGTGAGTAGTAACTGCCCACAAAATGTGCCAAAAAATCCCCTGGAAGAAAGCCGACAGTTCCTCAGTGAGCAAGGGTGAGAAACCAGGCTTCTTCATGTCTTCTTAAACATTCTCAGAGATCTTGGTCTAAAGTTTAGAAATGCTACCAAGCTGACAAATGATGCTGACATGCTGCTAACCACAGCACTTCCAACTGCAGGGGATTTTAGGGGTATTAAAACAATATTTGTGTTGATCATTCCATCAATGTACTCTTCTTACAAGTTGTACCTTATAAAGAAGACAAATCAGGCTTTCCACTTTAATGAAACACAACACCAGTTTGTGTCATTCAAGTGGAGAAAAAATACACAGAATAAATGTTTCCGATGTATTAGAGAAGTGTAGATAAAACTTGATTATCTCAAGTTAAATAGCATTTGAGACAGTGTTAATTTTGTTGACTTATTGTTTCGTTAGTTTTCATCAAAAACCTCTTTTCTCCTGATAAAACTAGGTTATACCAACAACAAAAAATGGTGCACATGGACAAAAACTAAAACTAAATTGACTGATATTTTCATCAAAAAATAAAACTAGACTAAAATTGACAGAGACTCAATCCAATCAGACCTAATTTTCATCATGTATAAAGCAGGGGCAAGCTAGTGTATCAAATCACAGCTACTTTGGTTGTGTGGAAAGGTTGGATGAGTTAGGAGGAACATCCAATCATAGCTGCCTTAGCTTCAAGGAAACATAAAAAATTCAAGGAAATGTAAAAAAATGCCTTACACTTTACACCTCATATTTAAAATGTCTTAATTTACGGTAGATTTAGTCGACTAAAATGTCATGAGATTTCATCCACTAAATCTCGACTAAAACTGTAGCTGTTGTAAATATACAAACTTTTTCAAGGCTGTCTGTTGGGGTAATACTTTCACTTGTTTTTTGCTGAGATGATTAAAATAATCTTGTGCTCTTTGTGCTCAATTAAACCACAACTATGTCTTCTGATTTTTAGAGACAGTGACACACTAAAACTGCATGCAGGAGGGTTGGCCCTCTCGTGTTGAGTAGTGCAGCGATGATGAATTCATGCTGGTGAAGCAGAAGTGTCGTGCTGGTTCTCTTGACAATAGACAAACTAAAATCCTACGGGATTTTTCATTATTTTGGATTGTTGCTGATAATGAGGTCTCTGGTGAATAAAAAAATATAAAACTTACATTTTCTGTTCTTTGTGCCATTCTTCTCAAACAAACCTGCTTTTCATGATTTAAATTCAATTGGCAAGAAATAAATTCTAGTATCAAGCAACTATGGACCTCCAACATGGTGATTTGACTTAGAAGCAATTCCAATATTTCCAAAGAAACTATCTGGTTATGACCTGATGTTTAAGAATTTTTTAATAATCAAATGACCTGATCAAGCTGGCCCTCATAGCTGTGGTAATGCTGTGTGAATTATTGTTTACTAAAAACAATTAGAAATACTTGTACCAGGGTATCTGGCCATTTGTGTTTTTCTTGTTAGCAGTTTGTTAGCAACTGTCGTTTTAAACAGACAACAATGCATTCAAATTCAAAAGTGGACAACAACAGATACATTTTAATATTTCAGGTTGACCATGGAAATCTTGTGTGTGTTTGTTCATCACAAACCTTATTTCAGGCATTTATGTGAAACCAGCGTTCAGAGTCCCATATACTTTTGGGCTTGGGAATCAACATGTTTTCAGGCTCATTCCTGCATCACTTATAGACCCCTAAGAACTGAACTTGAACCTTAACTGACCCACCAGTCAAAGAGCCCCTTCTCATAGCTGCCATTGCTAAGCACTTTGAATTAACACATCTCAGTCAAGTTACATTATGTTGCTACACAAGCACGTCCTTGTTGTTTTGCTGGAGGACACCTCAGTTTCCTACTTCTCAAGCATCAGATAATGTAATATGTTAAAGAGTTTCAACAAGTATTTAGAGATTTAGTTATTCTCATACACCCCATGGTGTGTTTGTCCTTATGCTTTTAAATAGTCTGAATGTAGCTACCACACTGTGAATATCCTTAATACAGTGTCAAATTATTAAAAAATACCCTTTTTTTTTAAATTAAGGGCATTAGGTATGCTTATCACAAACAATGCGAAACTGCTTGTATATTGACCTGAGTTAGACAGTATGCTAATATCAGTTGTTTGAATAAAGAGTGTGTTCACATTGAGGAAATAAAAATTTGTTTTAAGGTGCTGATCTAACAAAGTCTACAGAAACACTCAAGCATCATTATAAGCACAATCAGCAATTACACAATCTCATTTGTGTCAGAATCCATCTTATTGAAAAGTTGGCATACAGATACAGCATTAACGGTCAGCAAGTGCAAAGATGGCAGAAGTAAATGTGACTGTTAGCATAATATGCAAATACACAGCATAATAATGAATAATGTTAGCATCTTTCATTGGCATTTAGCAAACAAGGGACAATGTATGGCAATTGTGTTAGTGCATAGTATTTGATTGTATGGTCAAATGTTAGCACGGCAAACACAAAGACTGCCTTAAAAGTATTTAAACCTTAGTATTAGTATAAAATTTGACATCCAGCATTTGCAGCTGTACCAAAGTAACTTTGCTGTGGCTTTAGCTTCCTAAGGGTGTGTTTGATAACGGCAATGTAAACTAAGTTGGCACTAAAAAAAATAACCTTGTGCAGCAGCTGCCATCAGACAGATCCATCTCCAAACTCCAATCTACAATAATTGTAAGCAGCCCAAAGCAGCATGGCTCAATCAGCTTCCTTTACAGCATAAAGGAGTGGGAGCTATGAGCAAGAAAACAGCAGGAAGTGACAGTTCATACAGAGTTTTCCATGGAGGCTAACAGCTTCAGTAACAGTTTTATCAATTCTGGACTACATTTCTTTATGAAATGAAAAAAAATGACAACATTAAAAGCACATCTCAAACATGTGTTTTTATGTGCTTCTGACAGTTTGTTCTACAAACTTGATAATGTTTTGTACTTTACATTGGCCTTTAATGAATGTCATTGAAAGGATGATGCTCCAAAGAACAAATGGAATTGCTTTTCAAAGGTTACGTCTTTTCCAAAACATTTTCAGTGGACTGTTGCCCAGAAGGATTATTGTGTTAGGTTAAGGAAAAAAGGCTAATGCTAAAAAATATGTATTGATTTATTTTTTAATATAGTGTTATTTTATAGCCAATATAATTGATTTTTAGGTTTTATGTATAAAGAAATAACACAAAGAGGACATTTTTCATTTTTCCCTTTTATTGACATAAACCAAAAATGTAAAAACACAAGCAACTTCACTCAACAAGACAAAACATTCCCAGTGCAGTTGTAAGTAAATCCTGGTCAGGATATCATTATTACCACACAGATGTGTGTTTGCACGTGTATGGGCAGTTAAAGTTGGCTTCAGTGTAAGCGTCATATCCATCTCATGTTAATGGACCATTCCTCGACGTGTCCCGACCTGGTCTAACAGGAGAGAAAAAAGAGGCGATAAACGCTTTGACTTCTGTTATATTGTGTGCATGAAAAGAATGTCCTGGGCTTGTACTGAAGTTAAATAAAACAATGCGAATAAAATCCTTTACCATTTAACTTTATTGTAACGATATCTTTTAGTTTTAATTTGTATTTCTTATCGTGTTCAAGTTATCATTTGTATTTCTTATAATGATCATATTGTTTTTTTTTTTAGAGTGAAGCCATCTCTATGCCCACTCACCAATCACTTTTACAAAACACTGCTCTTTAGACAAATCATCAGTAGGTTATCAAGTTGTCCAAATAATACCAGTAAGAATCTCCTTAAGTTCGGTTCCTGGGCTATATCAAAGACACTGACTCCATCATGCAACATTTCTGAAGAATTTGTACATACTGATGGTGAATTTTAAAAGCTTTAACTCTTAAAGGTCACATATTATTGCAAACATTTTAAAATGTTTTGGGGTATTTTTGCTTGAAGGTGGATTGGGTGATGAGACAGCAGGGGGGCAGACATGTAGCAACCTGACCTCGAGCTGGAGTCTAACCAGGGTTTGCCACAGTCTCTGCAAAGACATAACCAGCAAGATATCGGAACAAAAAGATAATTTTACACAAAAAATGTGCCCATGGCCTGTCTATAAAACCCTAACCATAAGGAAATCCCTTCTTTTTGTGTGCTGTTTGCTCCGCCCCTCAGAACGTGCATGCTCAAAGGGTCTATTTGAAACCTGATGGGGACATGCCAAGAGACAATATGTAAATGCATGTCTATGCAACCCCAGTAAACATTAGAGCATAGAGGGAGACCCATTTCTTTGAAAGAGTGTGGTAAGACAGCTCATGATGATTTACAGTAAAAACAAGGTGTTCTGAGCAGGACTGAAACAGAGGGGTTTCTTGACATGCCAAAATCAAACGTCAAGTGAAATTTAGACGAGGAATGTCAAAAAATGATCAGAGTACATGTGAGACTAGTTTAAACTTGGTTAACAGAAGCAAAATATGGGACCTTGAACACTTGTAAAAAGGCTTTATTTATTAATTTCATGTCATATTGCTCTGCTATATGTTAACATTTAGATCAAAAGCCTTGGCATAATTACTGAACACAAGTCTCAGTCAACAGGTGAAATTCAAAACACAAATAACTTCACAAGTAACGCTGTCTGTCCCTATTTTTACATCATGTGCCACCTTTACCCTTGGAGTTTCTGTGACTACCCAAGCAGGAACGTCAGACCCCCACTTGGATCAATCGACAGATGGATTGATAGGTAGATAGGCCTGAATGTTAAAGTGCATATCCATTATAATCACCATATGAAAATGCTCTGATACCATCGCAAAGAAGGCCTGTGTGTAGAAAAAAATAACTAAAAGATGCCTGACACAACATCTCTCACTTCTGTGTATCCAGTCTGTCACAAGCAATATTTTTGAGCAGAGTGTTACAGCCTCTTGTCAGTGAGAGAAAGGACGGCCTGTCCCCAAATATTAGTCATCTTACCCCGCAAATATTAGTGCTCTTTCCGTGCTGTTTTACACATTTGTGTTACAGGTTTCACCTGCACTTCTGTAGTTTTCTTTTTTCTTTAACTGTTGTGACTGCAGAGAGGAGAGGAACTTCAAAAAACGTAAGTGGGCTGACTGCAAATCAGGCTTTTCACAGGCAGAAAGATGGGGAGAGGCAATATTTGCAGAAAAGCTGTGACCCACCCCAGTGATTTAGTTGATCTTTTTAAAGATTGTATAATTTTAGAAGTGTTCTAAAATTTAGATGATGCTGTTTATTAAATTTCACAAGGCTTAACATGATCTTTACACAGCTTTCTCTCTGCAGTGTCACGTAGTGATTGCATAGTGGCACTCTACCAGTACACATTGTTTGTTATAGAGGAAGTTATACTGTTACCAAACTTTTACATTTACAAAAAACATGGCATATGGTCATACTTGACAAAAACCAGCATTCACTGCTGTTGTGTGTGCAGAGTGAGGCACCGTGTGTGTTCATCAATTGATCACACATCTCATCATATCTCTGAAAATCAATCAACATATACTGACTGTTGACATGACTAAATATATGCCAAGATAAAGTCAATGTTTGGGAAATATTGTACATTACATTACTTTAAATATCAACCACAGAGAGACGTATTTGATAAGTGTGTGACATACATGTTCGGCAAAAGGGTAGAAGTGGGCAGACTGACCGTAATGCACTACAACAAAAATGCATAAAATTGTACCAACAAAAGCAATTGTGGTTTTATGGTATGAATATTTATTAAAAATGAATTAAACAAAACAAAACAATGATAAGTCAGATGCCATCATTTGTTATTTAGTAAAGGATGACATGCATATAACCACAACAATCAGTAGAATTCTGTGAATCTGACTCTGACTTTGCCCATGAGGTGGACTCTTAATTCATAGCATTATATGTCACTTGTTTGTGTAACACAGTGATTGCAAATCTTTGTACAAGTCTCATAAATTAGCAGGCAATGATAAACCAGTTAGAGGACAGAGACATTTTTGGGATGAATTCGAATTTTTTTTTATACAAACTTTGAAGGTGAAATGTACACAATTTGCACAACAAAGAAATTCCTTGCAAGAATTATCATGTTCACGATGTTCAGTAGTGTTTTGCACATTTTGCACAGGCCTTGTAGACAGACAAAGAAACAGACTTCGAGAGAGAGAGAGAGAGAGAAAGACAGAGAGGGAGAAAGGTTACCATTGTAAACTTTGATTAGCAGGAAGTAAATTGTAAATAGACTTGTGCAGGGCTTTTTTTTATTTTCTAAGCACTTATAGCTGTTTTACATCACAGGTCATTTTTATACATTCATACCGCATTCAGATACTGATGGAGAAGGACCATTAGTATCAGCCATTCATTCATGCACATTTAAATAACTCTAAAGCAGCAATTCCTGGTTAAGTGACCTGCCAAGGACACAAGGACATGTGACATGTGTTTTTCTTTATAAACGCCAGAGTAGAATTCCTTTCCAAATTAAGTCCTGGCAATAACATGACTTACAGTAAAATATACTCTTTCATGATTAAACACACTGATGTATGAAGTGTTCATACAGTATGTTGTCTTAACTCTGGGTCATCAGTTTTGATGACTTGCTTGAATTTAATTTGTGTAATCACTAATTCACTAGCAAGATTTACACAGCAAACATAATGCGTTTAAGCATTTAATAAAGATTTAGGAGTATGTAGAAATACAGTGGTGAATGTGTGATATGTTGTGAGTTAGGCTGGTCTAGAAAGATATCATGAAGCCTGGAAGAGGGAGACTCAGGATGGGGGCTCCATCTCAGGCTTTATCCTGTCCAAGCTGATCTCAGCCCCCCAAAAGAGTCGTGTTTGGAAGGAGATCAGTTGAGAATGAGCTGACGTAGGCTGTTAAGGTTGTTTCTGATTAATGTTTGATAAGGTTGAGATGTCCCGCAGTGGAGGATCTGGAGAGATCCTAAGCAGATCATTTTACGTCTTCTTAACATGAATGCAAGAGGATTTGAGGTGTGTATAATGATGTCAGATAGCCCAGAATGATGGGTAGAATTATAGACAGGTGGAGGCAGGGCCAGTTTCAGAATGTCTAAGGAGCGTAAGAAGGATAGTGGGCAAGAAGCCTGAAAGAATATGCAAATACAGAGGTTGACTAGCAGTTGGGGAAGTTACTTTTAAAAAGTAGTGTTTGCTCGTTACTCGTTACTTCTGAAAAAATGTAACTTGTTACTTTACTTAGTTACCCTCTATGAAAAGTAACTTTTCACGTTACTCGTTACTTTTACATTACTTTTACATTGCTTGACTTTGGACAGAACCCAATATCTGTTCCTAAATGTGAAGGCCTGCAAAAAGTTCTACTACAGAGAACATAACAGTTATTTCTCTTGTACTCTTTATTTTACAAAATGTCACATACCCTGTGGAATGAGAGCTCCTGCCCAGTGTTTCCACATTTTGCTTCTGAAATAAGTAACCAGGTCAATAAAAACAAGCCCAAAATAAGCAACCTCCAGCTATTTCCTTTCCCTAATGTAATATACTACTTTTTAAAAGGAGGAATCTCTATAAAGTGTGTTGATTTTTGTCTACATTATATTTCAATATCACAGTGCCAAATATCTATTCAAGAAAAGACCGTCGCTTATAATAAGCAGGCCTGGCAACTTTGGCTCTGGAGCATGTGCGTGAGTATTTGGGGGCATGTGCAACAACCAGGAAACAAGGAAGTGGACAAACTGCCTACCGCAGTCTTGTTTTGCTTTATGTTTGGAGCTGGAAAGTAATCAGGGGGATTCACACAGACAGAGGAGCCCCAAGAAGAAACTTCACGTTTAGAAACAACTCCAAAAAACCACAACCCCTGGCCATGACTCATGAGATTTGCGGCCCTTAGAAGCTTATAACAAGAAGACTTGGCAACACTGCTCGTGTCTGTGCGAGCAGCTGAGAAGGAAGCTTCAGTGTCAGATCTGTCTGGGGGAAAAGAAACGTCACGGCACATTAAAAAAGGAACTAAGTTTCATTACCAAATTTTCAGTAGTAGCGCATTACTTTACTTTTCCCCTGAAAAAGTAGTTACGTTACTGTAACGTGTTATACGAAACACTGTTGACTAGATCTAGAGCATGTAATGATGATTCCTATTTCCTCAGGCTTTGGATCAGCATGTTAGATGAATACAAGAAACTGAAGTGCAGTGGAGGCCTGTGATGAGTTTAATAAGAAAGTTAATTCCTGCTAGGTAGGTCTAAATAATGGATGCTCTGGATTTGAGTGACATGTGCATTTGTACTGAATTTCCGATGGAATGCATTAAAAAGGACAAGGAAGCTGCAATTGTGGAGTGATACGACTGATAGCAGCTTGCAGATTGTCAGGCTCAGCAGAGTGCACTGTAGCAAGACTGTGGAGGACCGCCTCCTGGGATCTAAGGGTGAGGTTCTAGCTAGTTCAAGATAAAAGATTGAATGATGATGGAGGACAGGCTTGGCTTTTGTTGAGAATCTCAATCACTGCTGTGTTATGCAAGTGTATGAATATCTATTTTTTTTACTATTTAAGCCCCCAAAATATGGTGCTGTGATGATGGGATAAATTAATGAAGGGCAGATAAAGGAGACTGGGAGTCACAGTAAATGAAGGTGTAGTGAAGTCAAACCATCTGACTTTGTAGTTCACTCCAAAGCTAATGGAGGGAGCAGCATTTGTGCAGAGCTCACTGTCTTTGGGTTGAGTTATGAAATTACAGAATAAGAAAGACATGTAGCCCTGGGTATTTTTTATTTACTCACAAAAATTAAAATAGCAGTCAAAATAACTTTTCTTGTTCAGTAAAAAAACGTGATGATAATTAGTTCTAAAAAATGCATAATGTGTTAAAGGTGCTATGAGGAGAATTTATTACCGGCAACGTAAAGACTCTGCTACCCATGAGCAGGCGCGGCGACTGTTGTAATGCTGCGTTCCAGTAACCTCGGAAATGGGAGCGACATCATCTCCGACTTATCTGCGTTCCAGTTGAAGGCAGAAAAAAAACATGCCAATCTACCAGGCTATTGTTAGCTGTTGTTAGCACGCCCTGCGTTGTTGCATGAAGAATGTGATTATCACTATGGCAGCATTTTTGTAAATATAAGTCTAACAATACTATCTATACAGCTGATCTAGAGCGACACACCCCAGTCAGAAGTGCGAATAAATTGATTATTACAGGAGCCAAATAACTGTTCACACTGGGGACATCCATCTTCGATCGTCAACTTGGGGGTGGCGAGGTTTCACCGAGTTCCCAGTAGGAAATTCAGACTTCAGGGGACGTTCCAGTTAAGTTTCCTACTTGGAACTCAAAATTCCTACTTCTGACTACAACTGGAATACACCAAAAGATGTCTGCAATCCAAAGCGTGTGTTTGTTTGTTGTTATGCAGCTCGGACCTTGCTTAGAACTCTGCATTGCTTTACAACTTATTTTTTCAACAACTTACAGGATGCAAAGCGATGAGGTAATGTATCTCTTTCTAGTTACGTAGCGGTAGTTTTTGATGTGTGACAACAAGCACTTTTTTGGAAAACTTATTATCGTAGTTGTAGCCGGCTATATATCGCTATACAGCCCGGTGCCCTAAGACGTGCAATATAAATAATAAAATAATATAAATTTGCTCTAGTTTGAATTGTTTTGTTCCCGAAGTTGAGGCCAGTCCAGCCTTGTCCGACCCGAACGGAAGGCTAAGGAATAGCATTTATAGATAACCTATTTTGATGCTATAAAACTCATCTTAAAGTTTGTACTTCGATCAGGCATATATCTAAAAGTGAGACTTTTTTGTAATTACTTAGAAACTCCTCACAGTCTCTTTAATTCATTACTTAAATACAAAATCGTAACAGCCCCTTTAAGGAGTTCGTTTGCGATGCATAGGTGTTGTTGACCGAGTGTAACCTACATGTTTCATTTTTGAATCTTGTGATTTGCTGTTCACCTGTCATGTTTGCTGTTCTCTTTTCTGATTGGTAGTGGGGCGGGAGTTAGTCAGATTGTTCGAGACAGGAGAAAAGGATTAAGAGTTATGCCGCTGGAGAAGACGATAGAAGAAAGAGATAAGAAAAAGTTAACTTTGCCGACCAGCACGGTCAGTAAACAACTTTAGACTTTATTCTATTTTTGCCTCACGCCGAGGTGAACTTAAGCTTTGTTTGTGGACTTGGATGTTCTGAATGCGAACTGCAGCGGCTAGCTGCGCTCTGATAGCACCAGGGAAGAAAGCTGTTTTTCCTCCTGTGACCGTCGACCAGTTCAGCCATTATCCACTCGACACCTCTTCAGCTTTGAGATGTTCGTCATAGTTGGTTCCTGTTTGGAGTTTGTGACTGTTGGAATAGTGAGAGCAGTGTCTTTCTGAGCCCCCGGACACCATTGCCGCCACCCAGGGTTGTCCATGGTCAGCCTGCGCGTGATCTTCTCATCGGCCGCCCGTCATCTCTTCGCCATCTTCTCACCAGCCGCTCATCAGTGTCCCGCCAACCGCCAGCGTCTCCTACAAACTTCGAGGTACACACTTTAAATTTAATGACTGTGAACTGGGATTTTGTGAGTATTCACCTGTTGATTCTGCAAGGATTGATGCAGATTGTTCGGACCACCACGCCTTTCTCAGTCGTTCAGGCCTTATTATTATTATGATTTTGTCCCTTTTATTTTTGCCAGCTTGTGTGAATGTGTGTGGGCCCATAGAGCATTTAAGTTTTATTAGTTTTTATAAAACTTAAAGGTTTAAAAATACAAATAAAGTTAAAACATAGGTTTGTTTAACACAACAAGAATGCATTAAAGTCAATGATAAAAAGATTAAAGGAGGTTTATGGTCAATAATTGTTCGTGTTTGTTAAAAAGTGTCAGCTTGAGATAAGGTAGATTCTATCTTAAACACAGGATTTACGATCATTTTGGTTTGAAAAACTGAAATTTGCCTATTTGCCTTATTTTGTTATTTTTAAAAATTCATTTTCTGTTAATAAATGTCCAAAATGCAGTGAAACTTAGTTGTCATTTCATTCATTATTAGTAAGGGACAGCAATAATTTAAAAGGTTTAAGCTAACTTGAATAAGGGAATAAGTTTATGAACCTAGGGTGCTACTTATGTGTAAGAAGCATCGGAGCGCTACATACATTCCCCAGAAGACTGGAAATGTTGCTACAAGCATGTGTAAAGACTACACAGCTGCAGCTGTCTAATATGGCTGAAGAAGGAACCTTTCAAAGTCTGTGAGCACAGTCATGCAAGCTTGTGATGGCTTGAAAAAGGTGAAACACAGTGAGACCCAGTGTGAAGCACAGGTTTTGAAATGACTTGACTTCTGACAGGGACGAATGTTGTGGCTGACTGTGGCAGTAGCCGTTGAGGCTCCATGGCATCACGCCTGATGTAGCTCTGGTAAAGAAGCAGGAACAGTGGGAGTGTTGGTTTCTGCAGAGTGGGATGGAAAGAAATGGAGTTACCTTGATTTATCATCAGCAAGGAGTCAACCAAGTAGGGGGCATGCTGCACCAGCTGGTCCAAGCTGTGTGACAGGAGTTGCATGAGGGGAACCACTGCCTGTGCCATCTTCAGTCTGAGGTTATTGTCAGTGGTGAAGCTCACAAGAGTTGGAGTTAATGTGTTCAGAGGGTTGAATGGAGATGGCTGGTTTGTGGTACGTGGGCCATGAGGCTCTGCTGTGAGGCTTGGCTCTGCTCAGAGTCTGACTGCTGTTCATGGAGAATGCCTGGTGGTTTGAAGGAGCTCATCTTGAGTCTGCATCTGAGCCATGCAGATGGAGTTTGGGATCCATATGAGTATTTACTTTGAATTGTATGTTTTATGCCATCAGGTGATTACATGTGAAGCACAGTCTGTTTGTCTTCAAGAGTCACAGACAAATGGAGTAATGAGGAATGACCGAGTATAAGTAGCTTGTCAGCTGATTGGACATGTGGTTTATGGGGGTGGTCCTGCTCCCAAACCCATTATTGCATTAACACATTTTTTAAAAAACTACTTCTCACATACTGAGTACTTTTAACCCACCTCTGGTATCATTTTGTCTGAGGGCCATCCACGTGGAGACAAATTCAGGTGTATCCAGACAAGTTTTAACCACATAGGCTAAGGTCCTTGGCTTTTTGTTCCTTGGGATATCAATAGCAGCAGAGTTTTGTCTCGTTCCTCTACTGTATGTTTGGTCATGATATGTTTTACAAAACACGAATTAACTCGATTATTTTTTCCACAAATCAATAAGGTGATTCAGCATCCATCAAACTTATGATTTCCACGTACCATCAGTGGCTGTATTTGTTGTGCTTTTTGCTTACCGGTAAGTTAGCTTTCTTATGGATCAACTATACTGTATGTCTGTTGCCTATTGGTCTGGATGGGGCTCTACACACTGAAGGATTTCTGAGTGTAAATATGAAGCATGTTTAAATGTTAAGTATGTAAAATTATATTTTTTAAATGTATTTTTGTTCGAATTTACCTGATTTATTGTTATACATATTTAAAAAGCTAACATTTCCTCAGTAGTTCCTTAAGTTTTCAAAAACTGTCTGTTGGTGGTTCTTTTACTCAAACTTCTTCCTGTACTTCTGTCTTTGACCCTGATCGACTTCTACGAATTTAAAAGAGATCCTCTATCTCTTTTGTCCGACTGCAGTTTTACTTTCCTTTAGAACTGAGGACTTTGGTTCTCAACAAACATCACTGTTTGAGGTGCATTCACTACATAGCGAACCAATGTTCTTACAATTTTAAGCATAATTTTCATAACAAAGGTAAAAATGCCTCTGAAAGCGGACTTTGTAGCTCATACAAAGGACCCTGCAGACTGTTGTGCAAGTTAATTGCACCAACTATGGGCATGAACCAGGAATTCCTTAAACATTTTTCTCTCTTATTATGCAAATGTTTAATATGAAGCAGAAACACTGGTTTGCTGTTCAGCACAAATCTCATGGAATGACATTTTTACTGAAGTGAATCCTCAATCAAAAGGACAGTAGGCAGTGAAGATGGCTGTGGGATAGTGGACCACTGCATCTTGACTCTTCTGCGGCTGTTTTGTTCACTTGTGAGCCCCCGGCCACCAAATTTTACATAATGTGGATTATGATTTCAGATTAGGATGGAACAGATGCTCTTCTGAACATTTAGGGAGGATGACAGCCTTCTTGACACACATCACACCACAGAATAACCAGGGACGCAAATAATCAGGACCATCAGATGATAGGGCATTTGCTGAGTTTGGTCAGACAGAGGGCAACAAGGCCAGAAATCAGGCTGATTATCATGTAAGAGTTGTCTATTTAGTAGGGCTGGGACGATCACTTTTCTCCCAATTTGATTTATTGCAATTTTTTAGGTGCCGATTCGATTTAAATTGCGATTCTACGATATTGCAGATTTTTTCAATCTTTAGTTAGCTTTTTTATCACCAATGAAAAAGATGAACAATGATGATGCCTCCAGACTATATCAGGAAAAATACTCATCACATGTGAGTCACTTTTTGGGATTTATTCAGCAATATATATTTTAACCAGCTGTATATACTCTCTCTTTTCAAAAGCCTGGATTGCAAATAAAAGTGGCTTATTAACCCTTTAGGCACCAGAGTTTTTTCAGGAAAATATTCAATTTTGCTATCAAGATTTAAAAAGGCTATAGTTTCAAAGTGGTTAGTTTTCCATCATCATCACTGTAATTTACGGGTCGAGCATGAACGCCTCTGCTGCCTTCATTGGGCATTTTACTCTCGGCTTCTCCCTCGTCCGCCCAGAGCTCCACGGTCTTTTTCATTCCTGCTAACACCATCACTTTTCATGGTGCTTTGAGCTTCCCTGCATCCCTGCATACCACGTCCCCACCCTGGCCAGGGAGAGGCAAAGCATTGGCCTCGGTATGTGCTGCTTGGGGACTGTAATGGCGTGCGGACCCGCTCCCGCTGTGTGCTCACGCGCCGCCAGTTTCGTCCTCACTGGACAACTGACCGTCATCCTCAGAGAGTAAATATTCCTCGGATTCAGAGTCAGCCAGTACTTGACAAAGTACTCTCAGCATCGTGAGTACTCCTACTCACTCTCTATCACTGTGCGTTTCTCTCTTTTCCTCTCTCTCTCTGCTCTGCTCTACGGCCTCTACAGCCACACTTGCGTCCCTCGCTCCGGTGTGTGTGTGTTTCAAAATA
The DNA here is from genome assembly GCA_036419115.1 of Scarus forsteni. NCBI lineage: Eukaryota > Metazoa > Chordata > Actinopteri > Labriformes > Labridae > Scarus > Scarus forsteni. Next base: position 1,307,495 of record JAZDUH010000229.1, on the reverse strand, counting down.
AATATATAACAAAACTAGGGATGGGAATAAAAAACCAATTCCTTTGGAGAATCGTTAACAGCTGCATTAAAGAATCGGTATCATTAATTTTGTTGCTAATCAATTCCCTTATCAATTCCATCCACAGACAGTGTTCAGAAGCGTAGGCATTGTGACTTTATTTTAATTGCACCTCCTACACAACCTTAAGTGAGTGGACACACCAGCAATTTGCTGAAGCAGTTATCAATGCTGTGACGTGTGTTTGACATTGTTGCCGCTGAAAATCAGGCAAACATTTGCCCACATGGAAAATCTGCAGGAATCGATAAGGGAATTGTTAAAGAATCGGATCGATTAGCAGGATCATTAACAGCATTGGTATTGATAAAATCTTATCAATTCACATCCCTAACCAAAACTTTGAATAGAAACCCATCACCTGCCCACTGTCTGCTGGTGAAAAGTAGTATCACTATTCAGCACTATTTTAACAGCTATGGCCTGTTTTATTCAGCAATGTCGCTTGCTGCAAGTTTGCGACTTTAGCGCTTTAAGAGTTTGGGGGGGGGATCGATTTTTAAACAAAAAAATCGATTTAAAAATCGGCAGACAAAAAATCGCGAAAGTTATGTGAATCAATATTAGATAGACAACTAGAAAAGTGTTACATAAGCTTAAGTCCATTTAACAAATTTACATTAAAAAAAAATCAATTTTAGAGTGCCAGTGGCCCAGTGGTGATGTCTGTGCCCCCTTTGTAAAATGACTGAATTTCTGAAGGTGGCCTGTGGTTCAGTTAAATGCATGCCATTTCCCCCTCTACATACTGTATATTCACTGCTCTGCTGACATAAAGGTATAAAAAATGCAAAATAATTCTTTAAAACAATCCAAAAATGCAATTCCACGCAACAAGGAAACAATTGTGAAATTATCTTGTGTGATGAATACTGTTTATCTCTTGTCCGCCTGCTATCCTGTGTCTTTTAGGTCAGCTGAGACAATGTTGTAACATGTCTCAGCAGCTCCAGAAACAGTAAAAAAATTCACACCAAAGATCAGATAAACCTGGCTGACACAGATTCAGGTGTAAAAATACCTCCTGAGACAAAATATAAGACGTGCCACATGACATATCTGTGCAGAAAAAAAAATCCAACAACTTCAGCCGAGTTTCCATTAATAAACACGGCAGTTGAAAGAATCACAATCGTGTGAAATGACAGCATCCAGGTTTTATTTAGACACAACTGTGAGACGTCTATTTCAGTCCTCGGTCTCTGAAGGTTTACTGTTCTGCTCCCACAATGATTTTCCAACTTTACCATCATTAAATGAGGAATAGGCTACATAGTTTCATAATACATTAAGTTATTTCAAATAAGGATCCTTGGAGTCATGCCCCTTTAAAAGCAAACACATGAGTCAATAAGATAGCAAATGCAGACATTAGTTCCAATTTTATTTTATTTTATTCTGATGTAACAAAATAAAATATGCCACATTCTGGATTTTCACTGAAATTATTTTCATTTCTCCTTCAAATTGAGTGTTTCTCTCTTATCAATCCTATATTAGCTATTTCATTATTAATCAAATGTTGGCTGTCTAAAATGTTTAGGGTTTGCTTTCTCAACTTAAATGTGTTATGGTTGGAAAAAATAAAAAGCTCCTCAAATAAGACGCTGACATCACATAAAATCAATTATCAGAAGAGTTGGCAGTAAATTCCACAATTAATGATCAGTCAATAAATTGTCTCAGGTCTGACGTAAAAAGAGACACACATTTTCCAGTAACCTAGTTAAGCATAATAGCAAAGCCAACAAGCAAGCAACAAACAAATAGTCAGTTCTCTAAACATGGACCCCATTACCCTAAGGTTATTCAGTTAAACAAATCATGAGGCCTTAAATTTTTAACAATGCGCAAAAAAAACAAAAAAACTGGAACAGATGCTATTTTTAGGTGCTTTCCAAGACTTCAGGAAACCAGGATGTGAGAAACATTAAGGGATTGGCACAGTCTGTTACAGAAATCTCTTTGAACACTGAAGCATTAAGTTGTATACTGTATGCACTAACGTGGTATAAAGTTTTCAACATACCTGCTTTAAAAATCTTTTACTTGCCTACAACGTAATTTTATTAAAACACTTCATATACACAAGTATAACTATTCAAAATGCTGCTGCATTGAACACTGCAAGCAGCAGTATATCCTCAAATAAATACTTTATCTTTAAAATGAAAGTTAAAAGGAACAAAAATGCATTTATAAGAAAACAGAGGGATTTTTTTGTTAAAAGTCCAAGGTGGGGTCCCAGAACGTTTAGCATATTTGCATTATTTAAAGAAAAATATGTGGAAAAGAAACAAGAAAAAGGAAAAAATGGTAAAACAAAAACACACAAATAAATCATTAAAAAGTAGATGTGCTCCATGCACCACCAGGATCTTCTCTTTTTTTTCCTTGGACCCTGATCAAAATTCCCGGAAAATTTCATCAAATTCATCTTCTAACTTTGAGTTATCTTGCTAACAAATGAACGGACAAACAGACAGATCCCACTTAAAACCTGTGGTGGGAGTTTAAAAACACACAAAGTGAAAGCAAGACATACAGAACTTGTATATCTGAAATCACATCTGCAAATTCAGAATCACAAAGCAGATCACATCTGTAGCTTCCATGATGCACTAAACCATCCAAAACAATCAGCAGTTTGACTTACAGCTGTTTTACCTCCTACTGCACATCCCAAAAAGTGGCAGCAAAGTGTTAAATGTTGCTTAAAGACAGATTTTGTATCACTGTAAATTCATGCTGCGTTTACATGGCGCCGAAAACGGTCAAATCCGATAAGTTTTCATTGCGTTTTGGCCTTGCGTCTACATGGAAACTCGTTGAAAACGGAAACTTTCGAAAACAACCAAACAAACTCCAGGGTGGAAAGTTTCTAAAACGCTCTTCATGCAGCCTCGTATAAACCTGCATCGGAGCGTTTCAGGGTGAAACGCTGGCGTCACCGCATGCGCAGTACTCTTTCAGATGAAGGCTGGACGCGCATACCAGGAACAACAACAGCTTCGGATGTCCGCCGAGTAACGTGGACATTATCCACAGACATTATCTGTTCGTTATTGTTGTTTGTGAAAAGTTTTTCTTCTTTGTATGTGAATTGTAGCAGCGCTGCCACTCTGCAGATCTACACCGCCATCTACTAAACCGGCATGCACACTACAGCGGATTAACTCGTCTCCGAGCATCGTCGTCTGAACGCAGAAGAATTCTAAAACGCAAAGGAAAAATCTTTGCGTCTTTAAGTCAGGAGTTTCCATGTAAACCTAGCCTCAGTCTGACCTTCAGCAGGGACACTCCAGTTATCACTCCCCGAGCCTCTGGTAGCTACAGACAAAAAGAGGCAGAGGCACCTGTAAAAATGTTAAGGCCCCTCGATAAGACCAACACAAGGCTCCACTGAACTTAAGCAGTAGTTGAATACAAACAAAATATTTTGAGAGATATGCAATATTGGTCGTTTTAGGAACTTCAACAATTGAGTTTCCTTGCAATTCTTACACTTCCTTTGGTTATCAAATTAATTATTTTCTTAACCGTTTTGCCTTATAGTTAATAGTGAAATTGCATAAATCAGTTGGCAACATTTCAATAAGTGGATGACACTGGTGAGGATCTTGTCAATCTAGTTGTTCTTCAACACTCTGTTCAGAACATTGTCTAAATAAAGTGGTGTCAGAATGAGACCACAAAATGGAGAAGAGTTTAGATGTAGCTAAAGTATACCCCCTTTAAAAAAAGAAGCTTGGAAACATAACTTTGACCAATTTTGTAACACTTATTGGTTTTGTATTTTAAATTGTTGTAAAGCCTGATGAGCCACCTTTACACCTTAACTTATTGCAATAAATACATTTAAAAATTAAGTTGAGCTTAATGGCTAATTTGACACCTTCTCATGTAGTCTCATGAGGCCACACCTGGCTATGTCACGTTTAAATTTATTCGTGCCAGCTATGAGGAGAAGAATGTTTAGGATTTTTCTTTTATTGTAAAAATATCCTGTCACAAGCATTGCACAAAATTTTTCACAGTCCAAGTTGTTATCACAGAATTAATGGAAAGCCCTACATGTTTGCCTCATATTGTGCATCAAAAGACGTTTGACCTGTACGTTTGTCAAGCAGGTAAAACTGCTGAATTTAACACTGCCAAAATATTTGTGAAATTTAGACAGAGACAGCAGAACTGCTTCCAAGTCCTATTGTTACATAAGCCAAGGAGTCAATGAATTTACTTGCAAGGATAACTAAAAATTTAAAAATTGATTTTCTATGAAATTTTCTGTAGGGACGAATGCTACACAATATGTTGATAATTCTAAAGCCATCATCACCGATACTGATGCCAACATTTTGTTGTCATGAACACAAAGCCTCTACACTAGTAAAATTGACCTTTTCCTCTGCTGTTACAGTCTACTGTTTTAGAAACTGTGTTGTGAAGCAAGAAAAACAATATTTGATTCTTATATAAATTAAACTTTTGATTTATTGAAGTGGACGTTGACAGATGATGGTTAAAACATCATGGTACGTTGTACACATAGCAGATATACAGACTCTTTATAGGACATTTATGTCCAATTTGTACAGGCACAATTGACTTTAAATACCAGAAAAGATTTTCATATCTGCCGATACTGAGATTGGTAATATTGTATGTCCCTAATTTTCAGGGAATGTCAGTCATGGCACAAGAAAGAAGTGATAGGATGTGGTGGTAACTTGGATCCTGATGCATATCCAGTATTTTTCTTAAAACATTTGTTAGCATGGGGAGATAGGATGGTTTCCACATTTTTGCAAATAACTTAAGAGGTTTTCTATTGATTTTCATGATATTTCAGATAAAGCTGGTCAGGATATATGGAAGTAGTGATAACTAGAAAGCACTCGGAGAGCGCAGACCTCTGCCAGCGCCACAGTCCTCAGCCATATTGTCATTTTGACCATAAATATTACTCCTACCTCTATTTCATCTAAATATTTAGATCCCTTGATCATGAAAACATACCATTAGCAACTGGATTCATAATGATATCTATTTTAGTTCTAGTAGTTATTCACAGAAATCACATTTTTCATCATGGTGGCCAGACGCTGATCCCGATCAACACCAAAATCGAATCAGTTCTTCCTTTTCCCATGCTGAACATTTCCTGAAAATTTCATCCAAATCCATCCATTACTTTTTGAGTTATTTTGTTCACGGACGGATGGACGGACGGACGGACGGACGGACGGACGGACGGACGGACAAACTCTCCCGAAAACACAACCTCCTTGGCGGAGGTAATAAGAAGAACTGATACGTTTTTGGGGGTGATCTAAACTGGGATTCGGATCTAGGAATATTTTTTTAAACAAAGGATTTCTTTGAAGTGACAGGTAGGGCAGTTTGTCAACATTTTTGCTAAAAGCTCAATTTCATGAAATTTTAAGAGCATGTGTGCAATGGCACAAGGAAGAAGTGATAATATTTTACAAATACAGATGGAGGTCTGGGACCTTTTACTTGGATATGTTAACGGTGTGATACAAGACAGTTTTCCAAATCTTTGACAATACCTCACTATATAATAGGCCTGTGCTCAAAATATCGATACGGCAAAATATCGTATCGCACTCCTTGGGGATACGTGTATCGATACAGATTCTACAGAATCGATACGGCCTAAATATTTTGATAGTTGTTGTAAATACAGTTCAAAGTAGAAGACGAGCTACATAATGAAGCATATGTTCTAAATTTGAACTTAGGTCTACCATCTTTGAGGATCTGAATTTATGTCTCTCAAGTTGTAGAACCACTTAAAACTCATCCTTGTTCTTTTTCTTCTTATAAGAAAAAACTAAACATGTCAAGAATTTTGCTTAAAGCGTAGTCAATGTTCACAATTTACGTGTATCGGGATACGTATCGTATCGTGAAGTTGCTAGAAATACCCAGCCGTACTATATAATGTTGGAAATGCCTTGGTGCAGTTTTGTGCTCTTGGAACAGTTCTAGTTTTAGGTTACAAAATTGGATTTTGCAGCTTCTAAAGATATAGTCCTCTTGTTGAAAACTTTCAAAGCAAATTCCTTGACACTGTCTAAATTTTGGCACAAATTTGAGGTAAGCATTTTCATCACCAGTTTCGTAGACTTTATACTTGATGAATTGTGCAATTTCTTTGTTTATTCAAGCTAATTAATTTGAAGAAATATTGTATTAATGCTTTAAAAAATACTATTTACAAGCAAACTCCTGACACTTTCTGAATTGCGCAAATAAGTCTGAAATGCTTGTGAAAGTGGGTGAGGCTGACTTGGTTTTGGGGTTCTCATCTGTTTGACATACTTGTCCAAACAGTGTGAAGTGAATAAGAAAAAGCACATTTGAATGCCTTAGAGTTGAAGACACTGAACTAATATTTGAGGCTCACCCCTGTATATCTTGAGGCCCTTTGCTACACGAGGCCCCATGCTACTTTGGCCTAGTGAGTAAAAAGCCAGTGACAAAGAGAGCAGCTTCAAATAAGTCCGAGTGTGTTGTGTAATTGTTTGTGAGCGCAGACACTTTGTTGGTGACATTAGTGCCTCTCAGATTAATGAGGTTACTGTGTAGTCTGGTTAATCTGCCACTGTGATGTGACCGCACAATCCTCAAGCTCCTTTAAATGGCCCTCAGCTTTAGCCTGAGTCACACACACACGCATACACACACACACGCAGACGAATCATCCTGAAAACATACTAGTCTGTCCCACCAGAACATTTCAAACCGCCCACATCTCAGCCAAAACAGCATACAGTCTGGCAGCCGAAACACAGACTGAGCGAAAAAAGACACGCAGAAAAAAAGAAAAACAAAGAAAGCTCTGGATTGGCCCCAAATCCTAAATCTCCTGAAGTCGGCCCAGCTCCAGTACCGAGGAGCGCCTCAGCAATTTCAGCTATGAGGGAAATAAATACGCCCCAGGTGTGCAACAATTCCAAATATGACCTCCGCTGGCTTTCTGGTGCCATTGGTGGAGCGGGCAGCGCGGGAGGGAGGACCCACGAGGAGCCACGACGCCATCTTGTTTCACCGACAGACTCGAAGAGGAGCGGGTGGTGAACCCCTCCGCAGTGCTGCGAAACACACTCACACACAAATAAGACTTAACAGACATGCTGACGGACACTGTAGGAAGCAAACGCGCACACACATTGACCAGCTCGTGTTATTGATGAGTGTGCTGCTCCCGCCCGCAGCCGAGTCGAGGCTGCGAGTCGAAGGGAGTGGCAGATAAAAAAACTGCAAGATGTGACTGTGAACGCTTCACTGACGCCTCGGCATGGCAAGGCGTCTTTCGTCACTTTCAACACCTTTGCCGATCTTGATCAATTCCTTAATCAATAACTTTACTTTTATTTTAATCAATAAAATTCACAGTATACATTCCCATGGCATTTCTTGCGACAACCTGCAACTGCATCTCCTCCACAGCTGAACTTATAATACTAATACTGCCTCTTAGCCATCAGATGTGAGACCATTTTGCTTTTATCTGCAGCCCATTCTGAGTAGGGGTCCTCAACTGGTGGGCTGGGACCCAGAATGGGTCGCTAAGCTGTTTTTAGTGGGTCCCAATAAATACATCTGAAAAGAAACGGGAAATCAAAACAAACAAATCAAAGATCTTTAAAAGCTTTATTTAAACCCAAAAGACTTCCATTAGTTGTTTATTCTTCTACATAGATTTTTAACATATTTTTAGAGAATGTTGGTCATGGCACAAAAGACAAGTGATAAGATGATGGTGGTGATCTCATCCAGATGTGAATCCAGGAACATTTCTAGGATTTGTTAACAGAGCAAGATAGGGCAGGTCCCTATGCTTTTGACAACAACGTGTCTGAGGTAGGTAAAGTGACACTGTTAAACCCTTCACACCTAATCTACCAAGGTGAATTACATGTGGAAATGCAAACAGCAGGATTTTTTTTCTGCCAGACGTTACCCAAAAATTGAACCTCATAAATGCATGCAAGCTGCTGAAAAGGCTCCTGCAGTGCCAGCAAAGTTTGACCATGAAGATCAGGGGGTATTCTGGCCAGATATTTTGAAGGAAATGTTAGGGTTGCATCCTTGAGAAGGGCTTTCTCTAAAACAACTAAAACTAAAACAAGACAAGCCAGGGTGCCATAGGTTCACCTAATAGCAGGACTTAATCTTACATGATTCTACAACAGACATGCAACTCTCTTCCTGTTTCCCATGTTTTCTGAAGCAGCCTTCAATGCAGCTCAAGATAAATTTGATGACGATGGTCATGGCCAATGTGCTTTGGACAATATAAGAACTCCCAAGAAGAAAATATGTGAATTTGAGGCTATTAATTGATCTTTAATTAAACAAATTTAGACCCTCCAAACTCAACAAAAATACAAATATGTGGGAGGTGATTTTTGCCTCTTCGCTACATTCATATTAGAACCAACACTTTTTTATTACTATTGTGTACATTCTATAAAATGTCACCACAGAAGTCAAAATAAACTCTGCATCAAGTGCTCATTGTAATTTAACACAAGTGAGCGCCCAGGATTTTGGAATGACAGGAAAACTTTGTGAGGTCCACCATTTAATTCAGGAGAGGAAACTGTACCAGAGCATCTTAAAGACCAACCGTTCACAGCAGTAGAAGTTTGAGTATAGACATCATGGTCACTGCAGCTACAACGCTATCTTTATCCATACATTATCTTCAAATATATTATCTCTGTCATTTTTTAGACTTTTGTCAAAGAAAATATGGTGCAGATACTAACACGTTATCAATTCCCTTCACCATAATATTGTCTATTTTGACTGATATTGATGTATGTGCCAATAATGAGTGCCTTCATTTGCCAAATGTTGGACAGCAGACATGAAACTTTAACAAAACACATCCTGATATGGAAACATTAAAGTAGTAGTTTTTCCCCATATTAAAGGTCTATTTTAACAGCACTCTGCTTTTGTAAATGTGAGGTAATGAGTTTCATACAATTAAATGTTGGCTTATAGTCACATGACTGAGGTCCATGACCTAAACCCACTTTGTGAGAAGTGTACCCATGTCCTGCACTTTGTCTGTATCACCTAGCATAGCAGTACTGTGGCTTATTTGGTACCAGTCCATGGAGAAATGCGATTTAATTTTGAAAGAAATATTGGATCCTTGCATACCTGGCTGTTAGGGATGGGAATTGACAAGATTTTATCAATACCAATGCTGTTAACAATCCTGCTAATCGATCCAATTCTTTAACGATTCCCTTATCGATTCCAGCAAATTTTGCATGTGGGCAAATGGTCTCATTTTCAGTGGCAACAATGCCAAACATACATCACAGTATAGATAACTGCCTCTGCAAGTTGCTGGTGTTTCCACTCACTTAAGGTTGTGCAGTAGGTGCAATTAAAATTGAGCCACAATTCTGACGCTTCTGAACCCTGTCAATTGAATGAAATTGATAAGGGAATTGATTAGCAAAAAGATTGATATCGATTCTTTGATGGAGCTGTTAACGATTCTCAACTGGAATTGGTTTTCGATTCCCATCCCTTCTGGCTGTGTTATTTAACAGCACAGACTTTACACCCAGGCTCTCTGTCACTACTGTGATAAATGAAAAAGTACAACCTGAGATAAATTCACTGTTAAACCTGTGCTCCTGCACTTTTCTACTTAAGCTCTGGACATTGTTGTAAATGTAGTTGACCCTGTATGATGGGTGTAACAAAAGGATGATTTAGTCATATGGAAGCCCTCAACTTATCAATGTTCTGAGGAGAAAATTCAGAGTTTAAACCCAACAAAATACCCACTAATAATCAATAGAAACATCAGCTCAGCTCATACTGATGACAGATACATAAATCACTCACCATTAGCACTGTATGAATACCATCTTTGCAGCATTTTCCTCAACACTCAAAAGGTGCAGTCTTATGGTTTAATTAGTTCTGTGTTCACTGGTGACTTTCGTCCAACTGTGTTCCTTAAAGTCGTCGGTAGGAAGTTGATAAAAACAGAGCGAGTCCTCATGGAAAATTTCAGAAAACGATGGTTTGTGATTCCTAAAGAGGGAGTTGGTGGATGGATCATAAGGCAAGACCAGTTAACAAATTTAGTTCTTAAATGGTGGAAGTAGACCCCAATACAGACCATGAAGCTTTTTTAAGAGGCTGTAAGGCTGTTTAACTTTATTACTTCATGAAATCACCAAATGTTGGGCTGTCTTTTTTTCCTCTAAATCTCAACTTCTCTGGCCTATTTATTTTGGATTATAACACTGATTTTCCCAAACTGAGTCAACCTCAGTGACCTCTGTGATCATGGGTCTTGACTCCAAATGAAGGAAGTGGTGATGGGATCATATTGGGAATTCCGCCCAAACCAAAGAATGTCCTGGTGCATGCTTTCACATCAACTTTATTCGATAAGACTGGAACACAAACTACTTGAAAGCAATTTAAAACAAAGGTATAATATTACATCCGTAAGATTTATACAATTTGTTCTTCCCCCGTGAAAAGGCAGAAATTAAAAGAAAAAGGTTTAGGTATTACATCTGTGCAAAGTGCTATTAATTAGGATTACTTAAGTAACGTGACTTTAAAACACAGATTTGTGTCTCCTGGACTGTCTTTGCCTCCATAAGCTCCTCCACGATGTCAAGCAAAACTACAAGTTGTATTATGTTGCATTTATTTGATACTGTAGTGTATGTATAAACTATTAGAAAAAAGAATTAAGCAGAGATGCACAATATTGGATTTATTCTCTGATATTCAAGATGACAATATTTCCCAATGTGTATATGCTGATACAGAAACCAATGAATGAAATTAACTGGCATTTTTTTTTTTGTGTTAGACCTGCATCCTGTGTAGAACTTCTGTTTTACAGAAAGAGTGAAACCAGGCTTTATTAGCACTGTTAATAAACACAAATACCACCCTGCCAACCTACTTAAAGGGACTTGGCCTATGGAACTTATGCCTTAAATCTCAGGGTTCCTTCACAGTTTTGTAAAAAATGTTTTTTTTTTTTTTTTTACAGGAGCTTAATACTCAAAAAACATTGTAGTAATTTCACCAAATAAAACTGCAGCTTTTACTTTGGGTAGATGTTTTTAAGTCTCACATCCCTCAAGCTCATATCTGACCAATGAAAGCACTCGTTGTTGGCCCGTTACAACACATGCATCATGGAGGAGTGATTCATCAGCACTCTTCATTTGTATGAGACTAAAGAAAAACTGCAAGGATAAGAATTTAAAGATAATTATGAAGGATAAATTGCTGGAGCTGCAGCATGACAATGCTGTGTGCATACTTGAGCTTCTACTCTTGTGAACGGTTGATCCTGAAGAACTTCCTGTGATTCAGATTCTGCTCCTAAATAAAGTGGGACTCGCCAAGTTCTTCTCTTTACAGAACCGATGTACACATGTAGGTCACCCTTTAAGGTTTTTGTTTATTAACATGATCTGGTCATTGTCATTTGATTTTGACTTCTTGGGCTTTTTTGTGTGGACATTTTCTAAGAAATGTTGTTTTTTAGGACTCGTACCCTAGTCTTAGAACTCTGAATTCAATCCCACAATTAGTCTTTTACTCGGGATTCCAGTTTTACAGTTTCAGAAAATCAGCAAATATGAACCAAAATCTGAAGGCATACAAAACAGATGTAATAAAGATGGCATCAATGAAAGAGCCACTTCAAAATTTAATACTGCTCAGAGCTAAATAGAAGACTTTTCAAGACTTTTATGACTGAAAATTTCAAGTTCTTGACAAAAGACTTTTTTAAGACTTAGGAGCTCCTAGTAAGGAGCTGCAGGAATACTTGAGAGTAAGAATAAATACACTTGTTTAACAACAGTTAGCAAAACTTAATATATATTACACTGATATGAACTGCTACCAAATGAGCACAAATTCTATTAACTATAGATACTGTTCTGAATAATGGGTCATATTTTGCATCCCTAGAAACAAGATTTGACTTTGTCTAATCAGCTGCAAAATGATTTTTTTATTCACTCATAAAATACCCAATTAGTTGCAGAGGTTTCATCCAGGTAAGACTGTGTGGGAAATAATTTTATCCACAACTGAATCAGCAATTAAGGGCTTTTGAGAGAACAGTTGGGGTTTAAACCCTATAAGCCACCCCCTGGCACCCCCTGTGGCCCTGAAGCGCAACCAGATGAGCACTTCTGTCTTCAGGGACGATTTTATCAACAACCATTGCCTCACCAGCTTTCAGGATCAATCAATATGAGAATATCGGATCATCTACTCAAAGCTCATTATTTACCCAATGTGTGAGCTGAAAGCTGAATTGAAACCTTGATTTGTTAATCTCTGACATTTGATGGAGCATAAACTAGCATTTTTGGCTGATACACCTGTAGCTCTATTTTCGTCAAATCCATCTGAATCGGATCGCAATTTAGTGCTCCACGGTGACAAGAACGATCAACGCATGAACATTGATTTTTCTTGAAATTCAATAGCGGTTGCAGCAACGAAGCAGCTTATCGAGGCTGGCATATGCCCACCAGTCGCTCAGTCTGTCTGTCTGTCTGTCTCTTCTCCATGTCTGCCTCCTCTGCCATGGGGACACAGTGTACAGACAGTGAGCGCAGCAGCCAAACAATGGAGAGCAAGCCTGCAGCAAACCCCTTTTTCTCAGCTTCACGACTGCACACCAGCTACATCGGTTTATGTTTGGTAAATCTAGCTAACAAAATAAAAAGATGATAATTCCGCTCATATCTGCTTGTAAAATATGACAGAGGTGCCATAAGGCTGATGCTAAAGCTGCAGACTAACAGTGTAGAGGGGTTGATGCTATAATCCATTTTAGTTTGTTAACGTCATGATGAAAACACATGATACTTATGGTTAAAAAAAGGATGAAAAAAGCAACAAATCAGCGTCACAAAAGAGCTGATGTTAGTCAGATCAATGGCACTGAAGGAGGGGAGGGATAAAAATAGTTTCCAAGGTCAAGTGTGAAGCCGGCTGTGATGCTCCCGATGAAGAGAGAGGCTTTTATTTGTCAAAAGAAATGAAGTTTTGGATTCACAAGTTTAAAATGTCAGAATTTATCTCATGCAAAGCAAGAAAACAAACCTCTTCCTCTTTGAAGACATCCAAATATTTCACATTAGTATATACTTTTTTATCTTTATTTTGCTCATGTGGTAGTTCCAGATTCCCTCTTAAACATTTTAACAGCTCTATGCCATCAGAAAACCTGCCTCCTCTTTCTCGTGCTGTGCTAAATCATGAAAAAAACATGTCCATCTAATGCACAGAAAACTGAGATGCCCTCAAAAAATTCAGTGCTTCCCTGCATCTCTGCAGGGCCTTGTAACAAACATGTCTAGTGCTTGTATAAGTTCCACCCACTTAAATCTCAGATCCTTGTGGAAGAGAATCAGGGCTGTTTATTTATTGATTTTATGCAATAGAAATAGCAATTTTACTGGAAATTAATAAATTAAGAATTATTTGTCCACAAAATAACAAGCTGGCAATAGAAGTCACATAGTAAATAATGTGTACAATTTCATAAGACACACAACTTAGCAATGAAACTTCCAAAAAAGGAGAGCAGTGACATGCATGTAAAGTAAGAAATTATGTCAAGTGTTTTATAAGCAAGCCTAGTCATCACTTGTGTAGAAGAGGAAAAATAAGTTTTGAGTTTAGCTTTAAATGCATCAACAGTTGTGATGGACCTCAGGTCAAGAAGTTTACTCCAGTGAGAGGGTTACAATAACCCAAGGCCCTCTTTGATTTAATCCTCAGTACAGACAAAAGATTGATTTTAAAGTCTGTGGAAAAAGTCTGAAATTAAAGACTAGAGTCGGAACAGCTTTTTTCTCAGAGCTGTGACTTAAATCTAAAAAAAAAATTAAACATTAGAAATTCTGACTGAGCTCCCAGACTTGAACTCAGTTTGACCATTCTAAGATTTCTGACCTTTAAATTGCTGATTTCTGACTCTTATCTCAGAATTGTGAAATTTTTAATCTCAGAATTCAGACTTTAATCTGAAAATTTGACCTAATCCCTCAGAATGTTATATATATTTTCGGAACTCTAACTTTAATTTTAGTATCCTGAATTTTATCTCAGAATTCTTTATTTATTTCTAAGAATTTGATTCTTAGAATTCGTAATTTTGTAATGCTGGTTTAATTCTGTGTTTTAACTTTAACTTCATAAATCTGACTTTGCTCTCAGTGTTCTTATTTCAATCTTACAATTTTGATTTAGACCTCAGATTTTTTACTTATGTCTTAGAATCCTATCTTTAATTTATGATTTTCAACTTTAATCCCATTAGTCAGACTATTTCTTTTTTTCAAAATTCTGACTTTTTCACAATCTTAAAAAGGTGAATCTTATATTGTATTCCTTTTCCAGAGACCATAATCCTCTTCCATAGATCCACAAGTGTGCAAGCTTTAGTGTCTATCTGAGTGCAGGGAAGCATCCTTAAGGACTGTCAATATTCTTACTACGCCCCATTAAAATCAAATTGTAGCCACACTGTGGAGGCAAATATCAATGGATCATGCTGTCAAAGAGCTGCTGATAGAATTATGCTGCAAATGTGACTCAAAGGAGAGTCACGGCCTGCTGAGAAGAAAATGCAAGGTGCAAAAGGAGTTAATGTGGAAAAATGACCCTTCAACATCCATTTTGGAGGGAAAAAACATCCTAAAGAGCAATCGTGTGCTCCAGTGCTGATGAAGATTGCTCCCAAAAATCCAAAGTTGCACAAGAACTTCGTTTTACAATCAGCGACAAAGCGGCTGCTCTGCTGCATATTCAGAAGCACTTTATGGACTTCACCGAGGTAGTCGTTGTCTAGCCGCCGCAGTGGACATCACCCTATGTGTGTGAGAGAGATTGTGTGTGCGCGCGTCCGTCTGCCACCTTTACTTGAGTGTTAGCATGAGCAAGTGAGCCTGAACATCGGCGAGGGGTTCACTGAGGTCAGGCACATAATGTACAGAGCTGTCATGGTCACGCTCTCAACATTACTCTGTGCTGCTCTCAAGTCGTCTCACACACACATAGAAAGAAATAACACACGCTCATGTAGTTGCAGACGTACACAAGTGTGCTGCAGACACAAAGAGCTGTAACACACTGACAGATGCTTCTTTACTTAACAGGACCCACTGGAGTGTGAAGAGGCTAATGCTAACACAGCAGCATTAGCATAAGCGCTCATGTACTACTGAGGCTAACCAGCTGTTTAGCCATTTTGCTAGAAGCAGCAGCAACGCCTTTTAGCAGCGGTTGGCTAGTAGCTTGGGATGCTAGCATGTCTCAAATTTGCATTTTACCTGGTTTAAAGGTCTGTTGTTGCAAATTTATTTTATTGCAAATCAAATTATCAAATCAAATTATATTGCAAATCAAAATAACTGGATTTGGGATGTTTTCTGTTGAATACTATATTCAACCTGACAAAATCAGGTACTTCAACAAATAACATCCAACAGAAGTTTGAAAATGGACATAATTTCATGGTTGTAGTCAAGGAAATGTCCAAAGCTAGTAATGAGCGTAGCCTTTGTTTCAGCAGGCCTCTGCAAATCAAAAAAAGAAGCATCATGTCAACCATCTTTGCCCTCAGTTCATTCTGTCTGAACTTTAAATCATACATGCCTTCACATCTACATCCTTCTCCCCCAGGAGGCTTCTGTAGCCCATCTAGAATCCACATCCATGCACAGCGCAGCAGACAGAAAAACAGAAAAAAACAAATATGTCATGCAATCAGACAGCAAAGTAAAACGTGTGTCACGGTAAGTGTGCAGCGAAAACGCCTTAGCCTCAACTGCGCCATGGCCCTTTTCCCCGCTCCCTGCTCTGCTGACGATCGCCATTGTTCGACGCAGAAGCGTGCTGGGAGATAGCGCTGGCCGTGCATCCCTCTCAGCTCCCGAGAGCCTAACCCGTGGACATGAAGAACATAACGTCACAAGTTAGGGTCTCAGGGACAGAGAGAGATACATCTTTCTTACCCCCTCTACGTCCTCCTCCTCCTCCTCCTCACCACACGCCACTCTTTGACTTCTCCCCTGAACAAGCCCGCTGCTGCCTTCCTCGCGCTGAACTCGTCCATAAGTCAAATGAGGACTCGCGGTGTCTGAGCATCTCATGCATGCAGAGCGCTAGCTCTCCCTGCAGCCTCGCATCACTCCCCCCTCGTTTACATGCATACTCCACAACCTCCGCTGCCCCCCACATGTAGATGTGAACATACAACAAGTGCAAACCTCAGCCAGACACAACACTGGCCAGACCCCCCCACCCCCCCACACCCCAACCGAACTCTCTCTCTCTCTCAATTTTTTCTCCCCCTCCCCCACCCGACTGAACAATACAGCACTTTGAAAAATGCCTCCTACCATCAGGTACAGAGCCTGCTGCTGTAACAGTACGTCTCCTCTGTAAAATCAAAATCAGCTGCCGATTGGTAGGCATTATCATGGATGTGTGAGACAAAAACCTCTGCATCGATTACAGCATCAAAATCAGAAGCGGTTGGACCGCACAGCATCTAACACCCCCTCTTCTCACATGATGCTAACCCCACTGTCTCTGTTATTAAAATCATCCACTGCATGCTCAGTTGTTACCAGCACAAATCCCTGCTTGGTGTGGTCCTGCGAAACCTCCGGACAGAGAATAGACGGGCCAGATAACAAAGCTCTGCTGCTTGCTGCTGCGGCGGCTCGTTCATGCCACCATGGTGGTCCGAAGCTTAGGAAACAGATGGGGAAGTGAGGAGGGAGAGTGTTCGTTCGGTATCGACTCACCCTCCCCTTCGGGATCCAGGATGCCCCCTTTTTTCGCTTGTCGTTCCTGCTTCCTGCTTGAAAGAAGAGAGAAGAAACAGATTTTTGCACCTTACAGCACGCCAACAAAAATCCAAAATTTTCAAGACGTGGGTGACGAGGAGCATGTCGAGAGAAAGGAGCGACGGACAGAGATGAGAAAGAGAGGATGCGTGGTAGGACCGAGCCGGAGTGAACCATGTGCACAGTCTCTCTCAATCTCTCTCTTTTACACACACACTCACACGCACACACAAACATGCAGAGTAAGAGTGAGCAGTCTGGAGAAGGGGCTAGTCGCTAGACGCTTCCCAGAAATCGAAAACCTGGGTGGAAATAGAGCAGGTAGACGAGCGGCAAAATGCAGAAAGAACTAGCACAAGGGTCGGCGTTTGAAGCCATGCCGGGGCCGCCGTGCCAGTGCAGCAGATACCAGTACCGAAGGGAGAGAGAGAGGGAGAGAGAGAGAGGGGGAAGGTAGGGGGTGAGGAAGGGGTGCACACACACTCTTCCTCGTGTACACACACAGACATGCATGCACTGCAGACATGAAACTATAACACGCTTTTTCTTGCACCTCACTTACTTTTTAATCCAAACCTGCAGCTCCGAGGCGTGTTGGCGTTGGAGAAAAACATGCACACTCCTTATTGCACACATTTTTGCACACAAGCATAAAAATCCTTGTCTTGGCTCTCTCGTTTTTCCTCGCCCTTTTCCCCCCTTCGCATTGTTTTCTCTCTTTCAATCACATGCAGCGCTGGAAAGGAGGGAAGACAGGAAAAAACCATAACTCCCCCCCTCCTTCTCCCCGATATTAGTACTCCACCTCCTTCTTTCAATCTTTCTTTTTCAACTCTCCCCACCTCTGGCTCTTTCTTCCTTCTTCTTCTACTTTACTGTTGATCGGCAGGAGGAGAAAAAAAGGAGGAGGTGGGTGGGAAGGTGGGTGGTGTGGGGGGGATATCATCCATTAATTTGCCTCACAGCTGTAATCGCTTACTGCCAGAGGCCCACTTTTCCTCTATATCAGACAAGAGAGAGGTGAGGTGTAGGAGGGGGGGCGGGAGAGAAAGTAGTCCTCCTTTCCGTTGTTTTTTTCCACCTTGCCGCTGTCCGTTTTCCACCCCATAAAACAAATCCTGTTCGCTTCTGCATGCCAAAAAAAGGAGAATCCACATTTGCAGTCGTGTCTTTTTTATCTTTTTGCAAACATCATTTACTTCAGAGGAAGGAAGAGAGAGGGCGAGCGTGTGAGAGACCATAGAAACATTGCTACATGATGTGCTTTGGCTTATGGAGGCTACATTTAATCTCCACTGGCTGGAGAGAGAGAGACAGAGGGAGAGGGAGAGAAGAAGGAGAGAAAGAGGAGAGATGATGGGGGGAGGGACAGATGAAGCAGAAAAAAAAAGGAGAGCAGCGACATGCAGCCGGCTAGAGGCTCAAATCAGCGACGAGGCCCCGGAGAGGCCGGGAAGGAGGGGAGGAAAAAAAAGGAAAAATCCCCGAGACCACACTGCCCTCTCGCTTTTCTTGTGCTCCCTCCCTCCTTCCCTCCCTGACTGACTGATCGACCGACTGTGTCTGCAGCCGGCTAATCTCCAATCCGCTTTGACTGCTGGCTGGCAGGCAGTGCATTGTGCCGCTTTTCCATCTCTATACAGCTGCAAAAATCCTTGCATCTGGATCTACAGCACGTTCTCACCCCTCCTAAACAGGGAAAAATACTGACGCTACCGGTTTTAATATCTCCAACACATTTATGTGTCGGCATGGAGCTATCCTCATTTATCATCCGCTTTGTATCCACATAGAGCCAGTCTTTAGCCAGTGGCTAATATTAGCATGCATACGGACAAAGGCTCACGCACACATGCATGCTGAGTTTGCACATACACACCAACAAATAGGTAAGTATGCAAACACACACATAAGATCTCAGAGTAGGATTTTGCAACTTTTGAACACAACTTTACTGAGCTTTGTGCAAAACTTTACCAAATGCTTGACTTTCTGCAAAGGTATACTGCACTGCCTGGCCAAAAAAAGTTGCCACCAAAAAAAGGTCAGACACTGTGATATTTCATTGGACGGCCTTTAACTTTGAATACAGCATGCATTCTCTGTGGCATTGTATCTGATAAACTTCTGCAGTGTCACAGGATTTATTTCCACCCAGTGTTGCATTAATTTTTCATCAAAATCTTGTATTGATGATGGAGAGTCTGACCACTGCGCAAAGCCTTCTCTGGCATATCCAAAAGATTCTCAGTGGGGTTAAGTCTGGACTCTGTGGTAGTCAATCCATGTGTGAAAATGATGTCTCATGCTCTTTGAACCACTCTTTCACAAATTGAGCCCACTGAAACCTGGCATTGCCATCTTGGAATATGTCTATGCCATTAGGGAAGAAAAAATCCATTTATGGAATCACCTGATCATTCAGTATATTCAGGCAGTCAACTGACCTCATTCTTCGGGCACATAATGTTGCTGAACCTCAACCTGACCAACTGCAGCGACCCCAGATCATAGCACTGCCCACACAGGCTTGTACAGTGGGCACTAGGCATGATGGTGCATCACTTCACCTGCCTCTCTTCTTACCCTGATGCTCCCATCACTCTGGAATAGGGTAAATCTGGACTCATCAGTCCACATGACCTTCCCCCAGTCCTCCAGAGTCCGATCGTTGTGCTCCCTAGCAAACTGAAGCCCTTATTTCCAGTTAGCCTTACTGATTTTTATAAGTCTACACAACTTTTCAGTCCCAATCCCTTGAGTTCCCTTCACATTGCACATGTGGAAATAATCTTTCACTATTAAACATACCCCTGAGATCTACTATTTTCCTTTAATTAGATTTGGCCAAAAGTTTAAGTGATCACCAGTCACGATCATTTAGTCATTATCATTCAGGATTTCTTCCGACAGCATTTCTTCCTTGAAGACGATGGTTCCCCAATATCCTTCCAGTTTTTATAATGTGTGGGACAGTTCTTAATGTAATTTTAGTAGTTGCTGCAATCTCCTTAGATATTTTCTCTGCTTGATGCTGGCTTATGATTTGACCATTCTGAAACAGACTAACATATTTTCTACGACCACAGGATGTGTCTTTCAACATTGCTGTTTAAGAAATGAGAAGCTACTCGTTGCATCAGCTGGGGTTAAATAACTTTTTGCCTGCTGAAGGATAATCACCCATTCAATAATTATCCAATAGGAGGCTCTTACCTATTCACTTAGTTAAATCCAGGTGGCGACCTTTTTTGGTCAGGCAGTGTTTCTCACAGAAGTGCCAGAAAAAAGTAGGTTCATGTCAGAAACACAGTTCAAACAAACCTTCACCAGTGTTATCAGTTACTGCCAAAAATGTGGAAACTACCTAGTCTTGCAATATTCAGAAATTGGTTGAAAGAAAATCCTTGATCCACATCCAAATTTGAATCACCACTTCAATTTTACTAGTTCTCCCTTGTGCTATGGCCAAAGTTTCAAAAATGTCATAAAATACATTGAGAACTTTCTGAGTCAAAAGCAACAATGTGGAAACTGCCCGGTGTCCTCCTGATAGCAGTTACTTTAATAAAGTCTTGGATCCACATCTGGATCTGCATCAACTCTAGACTTAAATCATCTTCATTGTGACGTGACCAACATTCCCCGAAAAAAAATCCTTGAAAATTTCCTGGATCCACATTCAGATTCAGATCAGCAACAAAACCTCATCAGCTCTCTCTTACCAACAATTCTACCAACTCTTTGAGTTATTGGCAAAAATGTTAGAAATGGCCCCTTTTAAATAACATTTTTCTCAAAAAAGGAAAAAAAAAACTGGATATGCATCTAGATTCAGATTAACACCCAAATCACTTCTTTGTTACACCATGACTAATATTCCTTGAAAATTTCGTCAGAATCTATTCACAGGTTTTTGATTTATTCTGTCAACAATCTAACAAACATGAGCTGTGAAAAAAGAAATTAAAAAAAAAAAAAAAACATCTGTCCTCCACTTCATAAAGGTGCTGCTTTTACTGGTTGTCTGCACCTGCTTTTGAGGAACACACTTGTAGTGACATGTATTCTGGTACTACCTTGTCAAGCTGCCAAAGTTAGCCTGTTAGCTTGCTGCATCTGTGATATTTCTATATGGAGCAGCAAAGAAACTTTGAGCGAATCCCTTCATTGTTAAAACCAAGTGTGTGGGTTTTACAATGTATCAGGAGAGACAGAGTCTGACATTATGTCATTTAAGTACTTGCCCCATATCCCGGAGTTAACTGCTAACATTGCATGCCGCACAGCTTTACCCGACTTCAAGTCTTAATCCAGGCCTGAATCCATTGGCTTTTCATTTCTCAATATTTAACAGAATTGTTGACAGTTCAGGAAACAGGCCATAAAACCCATTTTTAACTATAAAATCTTAAATTTTGCAAATATTTTACTTACTAATTAATTTACCTTTTTAATTTTTTTATTGGTCTATCATTGTCAGGCACACAACAGATTGTTGCAAATTTGGATGAAAGCGCTTTGTGAGAAGAACTCTGACTTCGAATTAAATCAAATCAAATCAAAATTAATTTGCATTGAATCTCCAAGTTCAGAATCTAAATCGAAGTGAATCCAGAGTTAAGGAAAGATTTACACCACTACTATCTCAGCAGTATGGATTTATGGACACTTTATTGTAAGCCCTGGTTAACTGGAAGTTACTGACTTCATCTTAGAGGTTAATTGTAGAAAAGATTCTATTATTGAAGTTGATAATAAATCTAATTCTTAACGGAGGGGGCAATGACAATTATAAATGTTTAGCATAGTATAACTCACCATAACGCAGGGTCAGAGGGAGCCATCCGCTTATTTCTAAAATGCCAATGAAGAAATATTCACAAGAACTCACTGTTAATCAGCTGACTGTAACCGTTATACCTTACAAATCAAACCACCACAACCTCTGATTGCTAAGGAAAATACTGTGAAATGGGCCTTCGTACCTTGCTGACAGAGGGTCTTCTGTCCATCTGTCATCAGTCTGATGATTTTATTTAATATTAAACATTACTTTGTCAGTTCTTACCTCTGAAGTGAGTCCTTTTACGTTTTATGTATCGTGACTTTAATAAAAATACCCAGTCCCAAATGTCAGGAGTGACATGTGTTGGACATTGTTGCCACTAAAGACTTGTGTTGGCTGCAAAGAAAATCTACAGAAGACGTAACGATGGCACTGGCATCAGTAAAATCTTAACAACTCCCATTTATTTGGAAAACTAGGGACCTAATTGCTGATTAATCATGAATACACATAAATTGAGGTACTCCATATATTTTTTACTTAAATTCTTGAGTACTCAGACTGTTTTTATGGAGGTCAATGTGCAGTTTTTGTTTGTTTTTAAATTTATGACTGGATTTGCATCTTGTCACATCACTGATTATAATTGTAATTTTTTTGATTGATGGAGTAACTTCCTGAAATCAATGCACCATTAAAACTTTGTTACTGTTGAGCACAAACCTCCTTTTTCATCATTCTATAGAAGACATAAAGTTAAAGAACCTTGTCTCATCTTAGCTGTCAGTTTTTTACTACCTTTGGGGTTATATTTTTGCTGCTGTATATTTTCTTTGTTTTTTGTTTGTGATCAGACTAACTCAAAAACTGATGAACAGATTTGGATGAACTTTTAAAAGAATGTTGGTCATGGTGATGCAATTTTGATGGTGGTTTGAATCTGAATGCAAATCCAGGATTTCTTTTTAAGTATTCTTGATATTGCAAGATTAGGACACTATGAAACAGGAGACTGACAAAAATGGTCTTAAACTCAACCCAAAACTACTGAGCTCAGCAGGATTCACATCACACTGCAAGTCCTGCCTACCAAGAACAGTGAGCCATCATTTCACTTGCTAGTTCAGTCACTCTCAAATCGATTCGATTCACAATACAATAAAATATTTATTCAGTCTGGGATATCTCAGTTAAAATAATACTGTAAACTTAAAAAGTGACTTTTGACTGAAAAAAAGTGGCTTTTAACCTGATGCATTATTTAAATTGTTTTTACAATAAGAAATTAACCCAAAGCAGTTACATTAATATTGTATTAATTATATACATTAGTGCGTATTCTGCATATTACTTGTTTTCTGTTCAACTCCTCTTTTCCTTTGTGCTTGTAAAATCCGAAATACGTCCATACGTCAGCCTTTAAAGGCATATTATGCGACTTTTTGGCCTGTAGGTGTCGCGCTAGAGCGTCTGAGCGAAAATCAAAACAAAGGGGCTGTTCAGTGAATAATGAGAGGCTGTTAGCCACACCTCCTCCACTTCACTGCCCCCCTCCTTCCAAAAGTCCTGCAGATCGTCAACAAGAAGAAGAAACATGACTGACCAAAGGATAAAGCTGTTCATGAACACGTCTAACAGAGAGGTAAGTTTACAGAGCACGTCCTGATAAATCCTCTGACTGCTGTGTCTCTGACAAAAGGTTACCTTTTTGTTTCGAGCGGCGTTTGCCGTCTTTGTTGTTGATTCATAACTCTGCTCGAACAGCTACAGCTAGTTAGCCCACACTTCCGTAAGCTATAACCTGGGTGGTGATACAGAGCAGAGAGCAGACAGAGCTGCAGTCTTTACCCGAGGCTGAAGGCTGCAGAGGCCGCCGAGCAACGGTACACACAGACGGACGAGCTAACTAGCTGCTAATCGCTAATAGCTGCTATCAGTGTTGTTTTCTCTTTGATAGACTGCAAGGATTTGCTTCAGTAATGTTTGTTTGGAGTAAATATGCTCGTTTGTGACCCGCTGTCAGCAGATCTACGTCCACCTACTTTTTGGCTCTAATGCTAAAGTCAGCTGACAAAGTAAATAACAACAGCATGTGTGAGGTCTGTAATGGTGTAAAGTTAGAAATCTTGACAGTGTTGAATCTTCATTAATCCGCCCGCTCTCTTCTCTTTCCTTGCTCACGTCAGGCCCTCAGAGAGCAGCTCTGACCAGTTGATGAGGCCGGGAAGTGGGGCGACCAGAGCCGGGGACAGAGCGGCGGAGGAGACCCTCAGTACAGACAGGTAATCAGTGTGTTATGAGGACGTCACACTTCATACTGTGAGGATATGATAAAACTGTGGTTATAGACGAAAATTATAAGTATTTCATATTTGTACTCAAACGTTTTCATATCCACAGTTACAGATAGTAGAAGCACTTTCAATATTTGGGATTTATGAATCTAGTATTGCAAAAGCAAAAAGTATTCTACTCCAAGTAAAAATGTACTCAGAGTATTTGGTATTCTGAATGAATTTTCTGAGTGTGAATAGCATATAAGCCAGCCTGTGAACAGTCAGTAATTTATCACATATTAATGCTTTAATATATAATGTTCCATAAAAATAACATCATGTAACAAAAAGTGAAGTTTTTCTGTTACATATGAAATTACAGCAGAAAGATGTCACACTTTTTTAAAACCACATTTTTTTTTACAATGCAATGTCTACTTCACTTTCTAAAAAGTAAAATTTGCCCTTGATATTATGTGATTAGTGATAGTGATTTATTATTTGATATCCATAAATATGCTTCACCAAACCATCAGACAGCATGTGTTGTGTTCATGTTTTTCAGGTGCTGCTACATAAGCTGACTGAAGACGTGAGAGCCATCAGCAGCTGCTCTGAGTCCACAGCCCGGCCTGGAGTCTGATGCAGCAGCAGAGAATTAAGAACAGAGGGCTGCTCAGTAAAATAATGTTTTTAGGAATTACAAGACAAGTGCTGAGAAGTTTTTCACAGTTTGACTACTGGCTAAAAGTACCTTTTGCTTCATTCCACAATGTTTTATTAGAGAATGTATTTTTATTGTCTTTCCTTATGGTTAATCAGTGCATGCACCGTGAGTGAAACATCAGAGAAAGTTATTATCATCACATAGGCTTTGTATCTTTATTTTTAATAAATATAATTTGAGAAGGAAATATACTGATTTTTTTATTGCTGACCAATGATTTCCATGTTTTGTTTGGCCACTTGCTCCTTTTTCACTATGAAACTATTTTGCCTCTTGTGTCACTCCACACCTTGTGTTTTTAGTACAAGAGCAGAAACGTATGCACTTTGTCAAGAAAAGTAAGTTAAACCTGTATTAATGCACATATATACTTGATTACTTTTGGCTTCAATTTTCTTATTCTAGTACACATGTTTGAAGTACAGAAAGTAACATTTTAGGCTTTTTGAAACACTAGAAAGTAGATCTAGAGATATGTATTTATTGTGTGTCATAAAGCCATGGCAGTAAGGCACTTTGTGTGCAGGATATTAATAACAAATAATCAACTAATATGAAAAGTCAGACTCATTTGGAAAAAGCTAACTGAAGTGGTTATCAAAATAATGTTGAGAAAAATACTGAACTTATAAGTGTCTGTCTCTGGACTAAAGGCAGAACAAATGGTAAGCCAGCCAAATACAACTACCTGCAGTTTACCCAAGTTATATAAACCACAGTATTTCAAAGTGATTTTTGGATGTCTCACAAAATACATAATTCACTGAAATGTAATTTTCACTTATTTTTATTTTGATAATCAGCCCTGAGACAGTGTGCAACTAAACATGACTGAAAGATAGCAAAAGGTGATTCTGAACAGCACTGGTAATGCAAACAAACATTTTGTGTGAGAAATGTATGAAGTGATTAAACACGTGCTTCACAGATGGCTGAATGAACTCTGTCAGTGTAACAAAAAGCACTGTGGTGTTTAGGAGTCACTGTCAGCACAGCATGTAGCCGTCTCTTCTGCCTTCCTCTTCACAGACGCTGAACTTCCAGGTAAAAACTGAGTAGTCGTGTCTAATAAAGAGGACAAAGGGCTTGGACATCAGCTCTTCCACTGTTGTAATTCTGGCAGTGTTGGACCTGTGAACATGGACAGAAAATGTTATTCTTTTGGTGTAATACTACCTGCAACCAAATGATTGCAGTATAACTAGACATTTTCAAAAAACATGCCAATACCTAACTCTAACTTCAACACATTAAGATAAAACTCTTCATTTGTACAGCATGACTTAGTGTGGTGGGAGCCAGTGGTTTTCTCATATTATTCTTTAAAAAAAATTAAATATTTAGATAGTATAGATGGCAGATTCACTGATGTATTTTAGTAAATAAGGTAATCACAGAGACATAACACAGCTGCTGTTCCAATATACCACAGAGAAAATCATTCTTACTTCAGACTGTCTGCAGTGGTAAAGTTACTTTATAAATCACCTCAACACTACGTTCATATGCAGGTTCATTAGATAACAGCCCCCAGCTGTACTGCTTCTGTAGCCTGCTACCTTTATGTGATGGACATCTAAACTTTAAACAGTGTCCCGGTGAGATAAATGACCTAAAATGATCTGGATTCAGTCAGTACAGAACAGCAGACAGGCTGAACGTGTGTTTATGTTAGCATTAGCTGCGTTAGCATGCTGCTGCTTCGTTTAGCCGCAGGCTAACGTTAGCACATATTAGCTGTCACGCCGCCCAAAAGACTCGGACAAATGACAAAGGTAAAAAGGAACAGCATTAACTACACACACAAAGCCTAGTCTGTTATTCATGCGTCTGTTCAGACATGTCACTTAACACGCTCGCGTTACACAGAAACATATAAAGACACTTACCTGTCCAGACGCAGGTCCAGCTCTGGCCTGTTTGAGCCTCCTCCTCACGCAGGACTCTCCATTGTGATGAACTCACCTCAGTCTTCTCTATCTTTAGTTATTTCATGTCTGTTTGATATTTTCAGTTGTATTTATTTGTGCCCTGTATAGCAGAGGATGTTTGCCGATCAGTCTGAACAACAACAAGTCTTTATGCGTTATGGCCGCCTCCTCTGTGATTGGTCAGCCCCCCTGGGGCTTTTATCCAGAGGTAGGGGGCGCCAGGGGCGCTAGAGGGAAGGTTTACGCCCCAATCCGGTCCGGATGATGTTTACATAGAGCTGATATCAACACAGGCAGAAGGGGGAGGGCTTCGCTTTCACTGTGTGGAGCATGGACTGAGAGAGATATTATGATGCAGTCTACTGTGAATCTGATAGGAAAATGTGTGAAATGTCGGATATTATACCTTTAAACTTGGTGGTGGTGCCCATATAGTGCTTTTTGCTTCTGCCGTGTTTGTTTGATTACTTGCAGTAACATCTCACGAGATTTTGTTCAGTGGAAAGTAGCGCTAAACGCAGATCACGCAGTACGAGCTGGGTTGATACCACAGGCTGCTTCTCTGCACTTCCAATGCAAAAAAAACTACCCAAGTTAAAAGATTGATCTTTGGATTTTATGGATTGATTATGAACCATTTAAAGGGAAATCCATTTAAATTGATTAAATTGATTTTTTCAAACCCAGCCCTACTCACTGATACAAATATCATGCAGGACTTAGGCATGTCCACATATAAATATAAACGTTTGCAATAGCATCCAATAAAAAGTATATCTGATTTTTTTTTATCTTATTGCTGCTTTGAACTCAGTGAGACTTAAATTATCCTCCCCAGATCTGGCGTGCATTCTGTAGTGGCCACTTGGAGCAGTTCTTTCTCATGTGTATCAGTCAGAACAGATCTGTGCTTTGATTTTACAAGTTTCAGAGTGAAAAACAAGGATTCACAGACGTATGTAAATCCAAACGTTGAGAAAAGCTTAATGCAGCCTGTTTGACATATTTTTCCATTGGCACAATTTTTCAAATTCAAGGAGCCCTTCACAGCTTTCAGTCCGTCATCCTCGGATAGTTCAGTCAACTCCATCTCTGTCGCAGCTTCGTCAGTGGCAAGCGGGGCTTTCAAGCAGTCGGTCACCGTATTAGCTGGGTCAGTGAGGAATGTCATCTGTGGCCTTTTCTGCTGTAGGTCCCTGAATCAGGCTGCAAAACTCCCCTGAAGTTTTTCATGCAGTTTTTATCCAGCTGCTGCAATTTTCAAGGTGGCAACGGTGGCAGCTCAGCTTGCTTTGCGCAGAGCAAGAAAATGTGACTGTTCTCTGTCTTGAGGATGCGTGTTTAAGAATTTCAGTTTGTTGACGAATGCAAACACAGGTCAGACAGAATTTTGAATTTCTCCTGCAAATCCAGGTTTTTTATCTGTCCAGATGTAACAGCATGTCACTCAAAAAAAATCCAAAAGCTACTTGGGATCTGATAGTTGAAAAACCAAAAGAAGCGAGAAAGCACTTTACCTTTAGAAGGCCTCCTCACAGTACAATGCAGCGGCAGGTCAACTGGCAGCTCTTGCTTCAGCTCAGCGATCAGATTCATAAATTGCTTGTCATTAAGAGCATGCATGCGGGTGTAGTTGATGGTTTCCATCACTGGCTTCATGTTGTGCTCTAAATTCAGTGTTTTAGACACAAACTGCTCCTGATGGATGATGCAGTGGAAATTCCAAAACTTGGAAAATGAGTCATCAGCCTTTGCATAGCCTCACAAGTTCATTCACAGATCCAATCATTGAGGGAGTCCCATCCGTGGCTACTGCTGTAATCTTCTTTAATGGCAGATCGGCTTTCTTACAAACTTCTGAAATCTTATTTTCATCATCAATTCCGTGGGTTCTACCTTTTTAATGGTATGTCAAGTAGCTTTTCTTTAATTTGCATTGCATTGGTTATTGAATAGTCAGTGCGCACAGAGGAGTGCAGCAGGTTGTCCTCCCCCCACCTAATTGGCTCCATGGCATTTTGTGGTTTGAGGCTCTTTTAAACAGAAAAAGCCCAATACAAACAAGTAACAAAAATTAAAGGGAGAGGGGAGACACAAAAAGAGTGATTACTTTTTTTTATTTTTTAGCAATTTGAAGAGAGCCACATTTTTACTGGCCAAGAACCATGTTGGAGAGCCACCATCTTATTGGCTAAGAGCTGTATGTGGATCCCAAGCTGTGGGTTGGCCACCCCTGTGTTATGGCTTGGACCGGAAAAAGACTATTAAAACACTATTTGAAAGACAGGACTACTCTGGTAGACTCCGATTCTAGTGTATCAAAGATAAGTATTTTGGTCGGCCTATCAGTTTTAAGGGACCCCAGCTCTTGCAACCACTGGATTGATCCCTGACCAGGGTGAGGGTGACTCTCCTAGCAGCAGAGAGGGAAAGACATGATGACTTATCAACGTTTTAGCAAACATAACAACAATTACATAGATCTGTCAAACTCTGAATATGTGTTAGTGCTTAAGGATGATTGTCCCAAATATGATTTGTAAACCTTACCTTGGGGTGCAGCAGATACTCATGCAACTAAAAGGGCTTTATCTTCTTTGTCTGCCATAATTATCTTCTCTTATATGTCAAACTTTATGTTCTGCAGGCTCATCTCAGTTACCATTTGGATTGGACTGCAGGGAGGTTGATAAATGGACCACAGGCCGTATTTGGACATCCCTATCTTTATCATTACCAACTCATAATTTGGCTTTTTTAAATCTTCCATTGCTTATTGGAGCATAGTCACTGGTAACGTCTTTGTGTCTCCATAGGAAAATAGTTAACAAGCTGTCAGTTACTCATTAGGTATTGAGTAGGCATGCCTGTTTTAGTGTACCATATTGCAAAGTGTGTCTGAGTTTATTGATCCTGCTCTTCCCTCTTCGTGTTTTGGTGACGTGCTGGTTTAACGGCCTCAGCTTAAGCCAAGTAGTTCATCAGCAGAGACCCAGATCTGTCACGCTAGAGCCCACGCATGTGAGAAAAACAGCAGCAGCGTGGCTCAATATGAACACACGGCACTGAGCCTGCAGTCTGAGAGCGAGACAACACACACACACACACACACACACACACACACACACACACACACACTAAGTGAAGTGTGTGGATGCTGTGTGTGCATTTAGCAGGGCAGAGTGACACACAGGACGCACTGCTGATGGCTGCAGTGATTGATTGACAGCTGTCATGTCTGACTGATGGGATAAAGAGGACTAGCACTGAAGAGGTCATACGGGGTCATCGTTATGGCAACACCAATGATGAATGTAAAGGTACAGGAAAAACAGGAATGTAGTTTATGGTGACAGTGATGAAAAATGTTTGATTATGTGGAAGACCAGTTTTCATAATAGTCTTTTCAATGCAAATATGATCATAGTTTTAATAGCAGTTTGGTATGTACTTTTGTTATGGATGCAAGCACAGTAAGGGCTGGGCAATATGGGCCTAAAATCATCTCATATTCTTTCTCATAAAGCTAAATGGGTTTAAGCAACCTACTATACATCAATATTCTTCTCTTTTGTGCTGAATCAACAAATGATTGTCACTTTTAAAGAATTCTGTAATTAAAACTGCATTTAAAACGTGTAGTAGCTGATGTTAAACAATGTTGAGTAATCATCAAAATCTCAGTGAAAGTACAGTCTGGTGGTTAATTCTACATTGTCAAATAAATACATAAATAAAATGTTCAGGTCTACATATCTGAAGTGAATAGTATGACATTTTCCAAATCTTCCCAGAGTCATTGCATGCAGATTTTTAGCACTTGCCAGCATAGATGCAATACATGGGTAGTTTTAGTTTAGTTTAGTAGTTTAGAACCTGAAATAAAACTTTAAAGTGGCCAAAATCTCAGGAAGACTTTTGAAAAAAACAAAAGGGCAACATTCCCATGTATTATGGTTATCAAAAATTCTACACTTTTAAATACTGCGTTTCAAAATGGTAAACATTTTCATTGTTTTATGATCAGTCCCATTGAAAAATGTCAAAAAAATGGATGATGTTCTGTCAGAATTTTAACAAACGAAGTCTGGAAACAGCAGGGAAACCCTCAATCTTAAGACAGAATGCAAGCAATAAAGAGCCCATATTTTACCTTTACATATGCATACATATGAACCCATGTTAAGTCTCCCACAGCCCATTTGGTAACTGCATTTCATTTGATTACTCTCCCCTTTATCATATGTATGGAAAGCACAGGGTCATGCTTTCCTGGTGTGGCCAACACAGGTAAACGTATGGGTAGGACCCCCAAAAGTGCCAAAATCCCCTGTTATTTTGTGTTGGCGTTCTAGTATGCAGATTTACAGCATTATTTAGAGTCAGCCTTGGTACTATTTCCAAACTTGGGATTGAGTTGTGCCTTGTTTTAAAGGAGACTAATCAAACTTTCCAAAGGTTTACCAATGGGGAGAAATAATTGATCGTATTAATGTATCCAAACATTTTTTGAGGAGTATATGTCAGTGTATCTTATAACTTTATATATTGTCTAACCTTGGGGGAAAAACACACAATATGCATGCAATAAGATCAAGTCCTCAAAAATGGATAAAGTATCCTGTTGTATAAGAAAAAAGGGATTTTTTTCTTTGAAAGAAGAGGAGAGAAAGGAGTATGGGAGGGGAAGAAATTCTTTCAAAATCAGATTTAAATGTGGGTTTATACTGCAGGGACAGACCAGCTACTGCAACAACATCATCTCAGCATCATTTCAAATGCACTGATGAAAGAAACATTTACTGCTGATGATTTTTAATCAAGGATCAAAAGTGAGATGAATGAGCTGGAAAACCTTCAAAACCAAATGACAAAGTTTCATTTTTAAAAAGATAAAAGAGGGAGTGATTGTTCATGTAAAAGAGATAAAAAATAAGTTGTAAAGGGAAAATCACTTCAGTAGAAGATTAAAAGTATATTAATGGGGAAAGGGCAGCTCTTACATGCATGCAATTACCTACAGTAAGCACCTTTTAAAACTTATCTTTATGAGAATTATTTGATTTTGATGTTTCTTCAAATTAAGACTGGATGTGACAGAAAACAGATTCAAAAATGCAATTAGGGACAACTCAGTTTGCACATGAAATAACAAAGTCAGCATCATTTAAAATGAATTTAAATCCAACTTTTTTTGGAGAAAACATCACAGAAAATCTCCAAAAACATCAGAAAAATAGATGTTCAACAAAAAAAGAAGAGAGCCAGGAGTGGTGGAAGAGGAAGTCCTTGCTCATATTTGTAGGAGGTTAAGTCCTCCGGTGCAGCAAAAACAAGCAGAAGATGGAGAAGGAAACAAAGACGAGCTGGAGACATATGGGGAAGTTGGACATCTGCTCACTCGGCCCTGACTGTCTTGATGCCTTTCAGACATAACACCTGTATATGCCCTATTTTTCAGATTGTTGCACATGTAATAAAAATATTTGAAGTTTTATTTTGTCACCAAATTTGATCCTGACACAGCAGGACACTTCAATGAGGTAACCAACAGGGGGCAGTCTTCTGCTCTCCTCTCTGCCTTCAGCTCATGCACGCTCGCTCTGTGGGCAAGGAGGCCTCAGCTTATTAACTGTTTGAGCATTGACTGGTGAATCCAGCAGAGGAAGAGTTATTAGCTTCAGAAACTTCACTGCAGAGGGACTGGACTCAGTTTTAGTAAATTCTAAAGAGGGAGGAGGAGAGACAGGAAAGTTTTTTTAAGGTGGACAGAGGGAAGGAAGCACAGATGATTGTAGTAAAATCAGGCATTAGGAAGAAAAAAACGAGATTTCTTTCTGTTTTAAACTTTTGATTTTATTTGTGGAATTATATCTGAGTATTATTTAAATATTTCCTTTTATTTATTAGATTTAAACTTTTTCTTTCAACTTTTTAGAGGATTTATCTTGTTTCTCTTCTTTTCAGGACAGTAGGACATTCTCAGATTTTGAAGTTTTCTCTTGGCTTTAAGGTTTTTCTTTCCAATAATAGTGTTATGTTTAAAAGTTTGAATTCGGTGCATTTCATTTGGTTTTTCCTTAATTATTTGCTTCTCTGTCTTGGTTCTTTTGTGCTGATGTCAACATTTTGCTTATTCCTCTTAAAATTGTCATTTAATGTTGTTTTGATGTTTTAAACTCCTTTTACAGTTTCACCTTTTTTCTGCGATTTATTTTTTCCTCTGACTTTTTAACTCTTTTCTTCTCTCTTGATTTTTATAAACATTTCTCATAAGACCTTTAGCATGCATATCGTCTAGCATGTTTATTTGTTTGCTATTTTATCACTATTTTAGCACAATTATGAACATTTATTTAACATGCAACTTTTTCTAAATGTCCATCCTATTTCATAAAATGGTATTTCAGACTTGATTTTGAAACCCCTTCTTCTTATATTGTTTGACTTTTTTGTTCACCTAGAAATTTTGTTGGATACTTCAGAGATCTTCACATTTATATATTCTATATCATTTTGTAAAACAGACCATTTTTGAAAATGCATACCTTTTTAACATGAAATATTACTTATAACTTTTGCTGTTTACTTTTTTAATTAAAAATTCCGGCCTTTCTTATTAACATTTGCCCTTTTATAGACTTTCTTGTCTTGTATTTAAATAATTAATTTTTATATTTCTGATTCTCATTTCTAGGTGTTTAAAACATTAAATCTTGTGCAGAACCTTGGTGGTTATCTCATCAGCACCTATACTGGCAATTGTTTTTCAGATTAATTACAGCATTTCAACATCTTTGTTTTACTCTTCATCTAGACGTGTTTTTTAAACATTTCACCTTGTTTTAAAAATTTACTTATGAATGACTATTTTTGTCTTTTAAGTGTCATGACTTAGGAACCCTTTGGCCCTGAAACCATTTTAGAAGTATCAGTTTGGCATCAATACATGAAAAATCTCAAACCACACCAAAAATAGATAGCATGAGCCTATTCCTGTCAGAAATACCCCTTTGGAAGGTATGCATGAATTTTTAAAACTAGATTTAATAACTTGAGAGCAGAGAGAGCATCTGTGAATCAACTGTATTATTTTTTGTCATTTTCACATTAATTTTTAATAGTAACTTTTTAACTTTTCTCTTGACATTGTAGATATTTTTATAAATATTTCAATATTTCATGTCCATTATTTTCTTGAATTTCCCTCTGTGTTTAGACTTTATTCTTAAAATTGTATTGGATTATTGATCTCAACATTTAAGTTTCAATATCTGCATTGAGTTTAAAAGAACAGTTTTAAACTTTATATTGTTTTTCAAACTGATTTTATTTCAATACATGTTTTCATTGTAACTTTTGAACTTCAACAATTTTTCTCGTCTTTGTTGTTCAAACTCTATGACACTGTTTTCTATATTTTAAATCTTCTTGACATATTATCTATCTATCTATCTATCTATCTATCTATCTATCTATCTATCTATCTATCGAGAGAGTGCTGCAGCATATTCAGATTTTAGCATTTTTCTTGTATTGACATTGTACTGACATGTCAACATTTGATTTTTTTTCATTGGAACTGGCTTTGAACATGATTTGTAATCTGTCTACATATAGAGAAATTTTGGTCTAGTTCTAAGGTTTATAACTTTCACAATCTTTTTTTTTTAACTTTTTATCAATTGACCTTTTTTTCAATATGGGTAAACTTTAGTATGAAAAACAACACAAACATTAATCTTGGAGTTCATTGTTAAAATTACACATCAGTTTTATTCTCCACAACACTTTGAGGTTGTTTTATTGTTATTATTTTTTTGCGATCATAGAAAAAAAACAAAAACAAAAAAAGCTTCTCTCATTACTTCTTCCTCATGCCTGGATCACATCCTCTTTTGCAGATTCCTCATTAGGATTTCAGATGATAAAAAGAAAAATAAATCTGTTATGACTTCAAAAGATGGTGCCGGGATTTCTCTTCAACAATAACTGTAAGGGTTTTTAGTTAAATATAAAAAATATGAATAATTTGAATACTTGTCATGGTGTATGTGTTCATTATCGGTAAATGTCCTTTTTTCCTCTTTATGTGTCACAATAATTCACACATCATATTTTGATAGCAGTGGGCTGTGTGTCTGCTCATTGGCAATATTTTGACAACTATTGTTCCCGTTGACAGATGACTGTACTGTCTATAAACTTGAATGGAGAGGCTGGTGTTGGAGGCTCCAACTTTGTGTCTGATATCCTTTACAACCATTAAACTGTCAGCAAACAAACAAACAACAGGCTGACTTCTCCCACAAGACGCTTCAGGCAGCGTTAATGAGGTTACCATCATGATAAAACATCAACCATGAATGGAAATGAACCTGGAAATTCAAACACATGGCTCTCACACGTCAGTCTTATCTTCAAGATTCTGATCTCCGTAAGACTGATACATGAAAACAAGTGAAGTCAAATCGAGTGAGATGATGACACACTCTGCTGACGTTAAACACGCACCAGCACAAACACATAAGCCATGACTGTGAAAATAAATCAAAGTTTTTACCGACATTTGTTTGTTTGTTAATCTGTGAGAAACAGATTTGTGTGAAGACTAACATTTCTGTCAAGTAAATCTTGTTGCCCTTCGTAGAATTAAATATGTCTTCTGTATTATTTTAACACACACAGCAAGAAATATTTTTGGGCTGGAGAATGTGGACCAAAAAACATGCCCAACATAACATTTTCTCAATATTTATTTTCCTGTAAATGAAGAAAGTGGTTGTCACTTCATAAGAAGGATAATTGACCTCTACTAAAAATCAAATGCTGTAAATACATTCTAGATAACAAAAGAATAGGGATGCTACAACTACTCTACGTAGTCACAGAATTCAATGATATATATGGTCAGTGATGGATTTATTTGTTAGATAATAACTACTACATTGTCATAAGATTTTTACCTCCGCCAAGGAGGTTATGTTTTCGGGGGAGTTTGTCTGTCTGTCTGTCTGTGAACAAAATAACTAAGAAAGTAATGGATGGATTTTGATGAAATTTTCAGGAAATGTTCAGCATGGGAAAAGGAAGAACTGGTTCGATTTTGGTGTTGATCCGGATCAGCGTCTGGCCGCCATGGCGTTAAATGTGATTTCTGTGAATAACTACTGAACTAAAATAGATATTATGAATCCAGTTGCTAATGGTATGTTTTCATGGATTTTCAAGGAATCTAAAGATTTACCTGAAATAAAGGTAGAACTAATATTTATGGTCAAAATCACAATATGGCTGAGGACTGTGGCGCTGGCGGAGGTATGCGCTCTTCAAGTGCAAACAAAAATTTGTTTTCTGGAGGATGTTTTTTTTCTGTAGAGTAGGTAGGGCTGTTACCTTATACTATATATTCGATTATCAGTTTGAGCACCACGATGTCATTTGGAGATATGCCAACAGACATCTCCACTGGAAGGAACAGGTTTGGGGGGCTTTCTCTGATGATTAACTCCCCCATTAACTGAAAGGTCAATGGTTCAATCCTATTTCTTACTGCCACATGTTGATGTGTCCTTGAGCAAGCTGCTCCCACTGCTGCAGCAATGATGTGTAAATTGATATGAAGATACATGGATATGTTGGCTGCTACTGATGGATAACACATACAAAATTCAACCACCAATGAGTGAATGTAAATGAATAGGTGTACAGTATTTGGGTAGGTGTGACTTATGGTGTAAAAGCACTTTAAATCTTCTGTAAAACTAGAGAAGAGCAATACAAGTGCTCGTCCATTTAAAGTTTACAGTAAATGGTAGAGCACAGCACTGAAAAGGTGAATCCACTTCTGTTGTTTAGGCAGGCTGAAACAGAGTTTATATGTCTGCCAAAATCCAATATCTGAGGGCTTTTAGGTATCAAACTTTTCCATTGACCTCGCACTACCTTTATTTAAAAAAGACATACTTACCTTTATAATAAACTTTTGTTGTTATAGAGCTGTCACCTTATACTTGAAATTCTAATATGCATGTTTAAGCATAGGGGTAAATGTTAATTTTAATAGAACATGTATATAATTCTGCAGCACATTACGGTGCCACAGCAGTGAACCAGTCAACCCAATAAAGTGTGCTCCCAGTGCAACCAGACATCGATTGCTCGCCTGACCTTGAGAAAATGAAGGACAGGCAAAGTCAGAAAGTTCAATCGACACGGGGAATAGCAAACAAACAAGCAGGATGAGACTGTGTTGATAATGTGCAAACCAGCTGGCTTACTCCTCATCCACAACAAATCTGTAGGCCTATTTGTTAGCTTCTACCAGGTGTCCAGCAGCACTTCGATCAAGTGTGACCATGTCCCCCGGTCAAGCCCTCTTCCAGAGGCAAGGAAAAGGCAATCACAGACAAGATTGCAAGGACATATGGCCCAAATATCTCCAACTATTATCGTTGCTGTGTTCTATGAGGCAGCAACATAGTGGGGGAGCAACTGTGTATGTGTAAACATGTAGATATCCAGTTACCTCATATGAAACCAGCTAAGTTTGGCAACATCCACCAAAGCACAACTCTCATGGAAACAGATATAACGTAATAGAAACAGATATAGATATGAAAATACAAAAATATGCTAAAGAAGGAAAAAAAGTTTTCTAATTAATCATTTGTTTGATCTTAAACAGACATTCAGTAATAATCAGGGTGAAACATTATAGTCCATGCAAACATTCCAACAATTTACGGCTGATGTGTGAGGCCAGTATGTTGGCTGTAAATTATGTTAGCAGAAATTTTAATATCTGCCTACATCCTCAATTCACTTTTACCCCATTAAGTGCATATAATGTGCTAATGACATTGTCTATCCATAGTTTGGAGAAGTATAAAAGAACAGATTTTTACTTCCATTCATCAAATGTGAAATTTGAATTTATCTTATGGTAATGGCTGCCCCTGACATTTCATGAATCAAGCAACAAATCATATTTTCAGCAAAATTATAAAATGATTGTACTGAAAAGCTATTTTTCAATCACAGACAATATAACAAGGGTGTTTTTTTCTCCACAAATGTGTATGGTTATGTACTTTTAACACTCGGGACAGGATTGATTTAAAGATGATTGAATATACGAATCAAATCATAAAAACACACACTCAACCTTTTAGTCCCCTGCACCTAAAGTGGGAATCACAGGTTTTACTTTTCAAAGAAATGGATAGCTTGTAACATTTGTTAAACAAAATGAGACAATGTAACACTTGTGAAATCTTTTAAATAAAACAAACCTATTTTATATATTGTATAATGAATAACTTGCCCATCAAGTCCAAAAATAATGAAATTATTGGCCACACAACCAAATCAGAATAACAAGAAAAGCACTGTAACCCTTCAATTCTGTAAAAGCTTCCATTTGAAAAGGAAACTCATGTGGCAAGA
The DNA here is from genome assembly GCA_036419115.1 of Scarus forsteni. Taxonomy (NCBI): domain Eukaryota; kingdom Metazoa; phylum Chordata; class Actinopteri; order Labriformes; family Labridae; genus Scarus; species Scarus forsteni. Next base: position 1,269,336 of record JAZDUH010000229.1, on the reverse strand, counting down.
TATCTAATAAGCCTTTTTGCTCATACATGGAACCATCAACACATCATCAGTATCAAGTACCAAGAATTTACCCCCTAATGCACAAACAAACAGGAAAAACAAATGTCATCACACACCCAAAAGTGGAATTCCAGGCTGTATCTCCCCTTCTGCTCCATCAGGAAACAGCCTGGATTGATTTTGACCATGTTAAGCATACAGTATCTCTCTTCTACAGGCTGTTTTTGTCCTTTCTGTTTTCTACTGTAAAACATTTGGTAGTATTGATCCAGCTGTGCAGAGCGCCATGCGTACCTCAGGGAAAGCTAGGAGGTTGTACAGTTATCTCCCGGTGGTGTAATTCTCAACTATACAACCTACTACCTCAACCTGGGAGCAAGCAGACCCACATATGGTTTAGGGATAAGAAAACAGACAGAGTGGTGCAAATATCTGAACCTGAAAAGAAATGTATTGATAAAAAGAAAAAAGGACATAATGCACCACTTACAGCACAACGGTGAACAACTTTGATTCCCAAGGAGGCCATATCTGTGCTACTCTCACTGCCAGAGGGTCAATTTGCTCTTTGTTTCTCAATAAGACAGTTACAAGTCACAGATCAAAAGCAAACAAACGGCTTTCAGAAAAATCTATTGTTCCAAGATTCATGTCTTTTACCTCAAATTAAATAAATGGCAATTTTAACAAGCTAAACAGTCAAATTCAACTCAAGCCACATATTTGATGCAATACGCAAAGAAGTTAGAAGGTGCATTTTATTTACCATAAAATCCGGTGTACTTGCCACATGCTCAAAACATTTCATCCAAAATCTTGGCTAAATCCCATGCTAATACAGCTAAAACAATAGTATGTCAGTCAGGTATCTTGATTTTCTGATAACATTTATTGCATTGGCACAACGTATTTTCCAAAAAAAAAAAAAAAAAACAGTTTGGAAACATTATTGTTGATTATGACTCCTTTATAATAGCACCAGTCCTCATTGTGTTTCATATTGTTGAACAGCCTGATTAATCACAATGAGGAACAAATTCCAGTATGCAAAGTTGCCGTGTTATTTTTTGTCAGCTTAGTACCATTCCCAAACTTTGGACTAAATTCTGTGACACTATTGAAGTCAAAGATGGACAGTAAAATGGACGTCACAGAAAGACGATACTCGGGAAGACTGGTTTGTCACCCTTGCTTCACTCAAGGACGTGGGAAAGAGTGAATTTTGCCAATTTCTTTGCCTTTACGTTTAGCTGCATGGCTCTTTTCACAAATATACAGTCCTTGCAAGTTGTCCGTTGTTGTAGAAGTGACCAATCAGGAAACAATCGACTGAAGTATAGTTTTCATTTCCCTTTTAAATACTTTGTTGGGACTATCTTAGGCCTTTATTCAAAGTGGAGAGGCAGTGGATAGGCTCAGAAACAAGGGAGATATCAGGGTGTCATATGACAATTGTTGGTTAGGAAATGAACTTGTGGGGCGTGAGCCTTCATTTAAGATATTTGCATGATTGACATCTGCTCCATCAAACAACATCCCATTTTCCCAATCTTTTTTTGAGGAATATGGTTTGAGTTTGATGTTTAGCCCCTTACATCCTGACAGAAGTGATAGACAATATCTTAAGCTCGTTCCCAGAGAATACAGGTGGATGTTAGGGTGGAAAAGTGTTACAGCAAGAGTGCAGTACTAATGCCAGCATCAGAAAATAAACCAGATATGTTTTGGCTTAAACAGACCTTAAATAATAGGATTTTTCCTGAGTGATTGAATAAGGATGCATGTGAAGTGTGACATCAGGCATTGCTCCATAAAATGCAGATGCACACATCATTATAACCTCAAGTGCAGGTACAACCATCACCCTTTGTACATGATCAAATGCTATGGAAAGTTCACTCCTGTTTGAGTGGTATTGCAGGATGCTGCTTCACTGCTGCACAGTGATGCAGACTTGACAGGTAGAAGCTGGCATGTCTTTTTAAAGCCACACTGTATTTTGTTCTCCATCTTGTGTTGAGACTGTATTTTGCATTTAAAGAAATAGTGCTAACGCCTAACTTTAACACTACGGTTGCCTGTATGTTCCTAGAAGCTATGTTTTCCCTTTTTTGTTTTTCTGCTAACTAGGGTTCCTTCTCCTGTTGCGTGGCATCAGTATGATCTTTTATTATGAACGAAAGTCCAGTGCAGGCTTTTAAATTTGCTGGGGCAGTGTCAAGCGCGTCACTCTGTGCTCCTACTCTGTTTCAGTCACGCTGGCTCTAAGCGAAAATGCATTTAGCCTTAGCCAGTAGTTTGTAGTGCTTTATGTCCTTCTCGGCTGTTCATAGCTTTTTATAGACCGTAAAGACATGGAAGCCATGTGACTTACCCGTTCTATGTAAATACAGATGAGAAATTCTTTGCTCAGGAGCACAAGTCAGATTATTTGCAGAGGCAATTTGACACAAATGAGGACATATTTGTGAATGCACACATTGTTTTTAGCTCAGAACTGAATTAAAATGCTACACACTGTGCCTTTCACAGTTTCCCTCCTCTGATTAGTTCATAATCCTGCATTTTTCAGCAGTAAGAAGCAGTGATTCCATAACATAGTTACATGGTGCCCCAGGCTTGTATTTTAACAGTTAAATCTACCCAAGACCTACATGTAGAGATAATACATAGTTGTCCAAGAATAAAACATTTTGAATTGTGCTCATTCATAAAATGGAGGAATTAAGTCTTACCACTGTTCCAATACAACATCACAGATCAGAGTGTTGGACCTCTTCAGGAACAGAATCTGACAAAAGCTCGCAGGCAAAAAAAAGAGAATAATTTACTGTATTTTGCGGGTACAGGTGCAGATCAACACTATGCAGACAGGTAGTCATTGAGAGGAAAGTGGAAGAACAAGAGGGAAAGATTAGAAATGAAAATTTAATCTTGTCATTTTAAGAATCTTGATATCCTTTCACCCGACATTCTGAAGCTCCAACGCTCCTCATGCTGCTGGCTGATCACTGCACATGCCCGCCCCACAGCCTCTCACTGTCATGGGACCATGCCTCTTTGGAAATAATCTGAATTTTAGCAGTTTTAATGCTATATATATTAGGGCTGTAATCAACCAAAGAAATTGTTGGTCGACCAAAACACAGCAATTGTCACCAAAAATCGACCAATCGGAGGGAGGGGCCTCAGCGGACCGCGGCTCAGTAAAACTTATATCAGCACCTGCTTCTGCTTCTGTTTTAGCCCAGTTTTGGCTTTGTGCCCCTTATTAAAATGCGCCAGAACGTGACGCTCTGCAGCCACGGCGGGAGTGTGCCGGGCACACCTCCAAATGCCCTGCATCTTAAACCATTCATGGGACTCCTTAAGGGTTTCCATACAGAGTTCTGTATTAGCCACGTTGTTCACTACAACAGACACTTTTTTTTCTGCTCGACCTTTGAGGCATCCGCAAGTTCATATAATCCGCAGCGATGTTTCTTCCCGTGTCAGCCTCTCCTTTTTTAACTCTCTCAAGCAGAAGACTCTTTGCTTTCCAGTTTTCATCAATGAAATGGGCAGTCACTGTCATATAGGACTCCATTTGAAGAGATGTCCACATCTGTTATCTTTATCTATTAACTCAGAAACTTTCTCTTTTTTACTCCCTTGTATTTTGCCGTATGTGCGTGCGTAATTGTGTGGCGCGCTGGCACTGAATATCCAGGTTCCAATGTTTTTCTTGGCCTTACATGACACCAATGAGCCTCATACCCTCAGAAATAAAATTGACAATTCCATCTGTGATGTCGTTTTAGCATTTGGATATTTATATGAGGCATACAATCCAGCGCGGACTGGGTGAGGGATACCGCCGCTGCAGTGGGCAGAGCGCATGCAGCAGTGGCATGCAGCTATAAAACGAATGCATGGATTATTAGACTAGAATATTGAAAATTTCTTAATATAATATTAATATTGAAATGAATGATAAATGCATTATAAAATAGGCTGTTACCTGTGAAACGGTTCACTTGATACATTTCTCCTGATAAAATGAACCATATACTGCAGGGGAAAATATAAATTGATGCATTTGGTCGACCAATCAGAATTTTGGTCGACTGAGCACGTATTGACCAATAAGTCGACCAGTTGACTTGGACTTTACAGCCCTAGTATATATATATTCTTTTTCAAACGCTGTGCTGGCAAATACTGGTTTGAAGGAGGAAATTGTGTTTGATGAATTCTTGTTGTCAACTTTACAAGGACTTAATTGCTCATTTTAATGTTTGAACTTGTGTAGGAGCCCTAAATGTGAGAGACATTTAATAGTGAAACTGTCCGTACAAAGCATTTTGATATGGGATAGTTAGCAGTTATGGTTTGGGTATCGAGCTTTGCAGGTGCAGTCAGATGTAGGTTACATAATTTGAACTACTTGAAAACTACTTTATTAAATACAAGCCACCTGTAGGGGTGACTAATGATACTGGAAGTCTGTGGGTCTGTGCTTCTCAACAATGCCCACAGACAAGGGCTGAATTGCCATGTTACAGGTGACACAACTGAATTTCCCCATGACAAACGCAGGAACCAAAAGACCATCAATTGCACAGGAACATGCACATTAAGGACTTAACTAAACATATTATAAACTATATTTCAATTAGACAGTTCAACTAATTTGTCACCTAAAAAAGTCCTCAGCCTTTACCCTTAATCCTGTTTTTTGCCAATTTTAAATAGAAGTTTTACAGAAACAACAATAGCAAATTATATTATCTATTTTCTCGAAATGAACAAAAACTACTATATATTAGAGATTGTCTTCGACAGTCTTCGAAATTCACATTACATTTTCAGTGCATGTTGTCTCTTTGCATTGTGTTTGATGGCAACTTAGGATAAAATAATTTGCCGCTAGTTTTATGAGATTTTCCATGTTTATGATTGATATTCGAAACTGATGAAGGAATCACTGGGCACTCTGTGTGTGTGTGTTGGGTGGCATCATAGTCCCTCGATTCCACTTGCAAACTCCTGATCCATCATCACAAAGAGTTAGTTTTTGAAGTGGGGTTGCAGGAAGCCCATGGTAGATAGCCTGGTACAGACAACAGCTGATACGTTGCAGTTGATGGTGCCACTAAAAGCCTCTTATACACACAATTTTCAGGGTAAAACTATACAAAAATGTACACTAGCTCGGCTAGACGCTACAGTAAGATTAATTACAGAATTTCACTCGGTTTCAAAGCTGTTTGGAACGATTTCTTGATACAACATATGGGCTACATATACTTCTGCTGGCAACATGCTTTCATCAGCTGTTCAGGCCCCAAGTCTCCCCAAGAAAATAACAGAACTTAACTGAAAGTGAATTTGAAAGGAGTGATTGAGGCTTCATTTTATGGCATGCTGTTAGTCATTGATACAGTGCGATATCTTTATGATAGAAGAACTCTTGCAGATGGAGAGGAAGAGAGAACTGTAATTATTGAGGAAACTGAGGAACATGACAAATCAAAGTTACCCGGTGGAGCAGATGGAAGAAATGTGAATTCATGCCCATGAACTTAGAGGCCTATTGCTGTCAAAAGTGGGACCAAGTTATAATGCTTTTGGTGGACTTTTCTGAAACGGGTAAATTGGACACTATAAACTAAGGATCGACCGATACATCGGCCGGCCGATATATCGGGCCGACATTTGCGTTTCTTACTTCGATCGGCATCGGCCAATTTGCGCGTGGGTTCGCCGATGTAATATTCTGCGGCCTGATTTTTGTTTCGTGAAAACATGTTCAGAGCCGTTTTGCTGCCTTTATCAACCCAGTGATGGCGGAGTTTTTCAGTCAGTGTCAACTCAGCTGACGCTAACTGTGTGTGTGTGTGTCTCAGTGGGGAAGAGCAGCCATCATATCGATTGGGGATAAACTTAATTAAACTGTGATTAAACTATGAGAGAATGTTTTTTACGACGTGGCCAAATAGCACTGTCGTCTGCTTTTAAAGTCAAACCGTAGCGGCGATGTGCAGCTCTGTTCACCGCTGTCACCAACTTAGTTACCGTCGGGGTGTCTTTTCGTCCTCCCTCGGGATCACTCGGCTCTATCCGTTGACGCTCGGCTCCTCCCTCGGGATCATTCGGCTCCTCCGAACGCAGCAGAGCAGGGAAGTTTGTACATTGAATATTGGTGAATATTTATTACTTTTAAAGTTGATGCTGCCGTTTAAAACTTAAACAACTTGTGGCTTAATGTGCGTATGACATCAGTTGTTTTCCTGCTGATTTATGTTCTGGTGTTGCCAAACCTGACAGCAGCATAGTAGCCAAAGACATGATCATTTTATTTTGTGCAGAAAAATTAAACCATGACAGTCTTAAGTTATAAATCAAACACTTTCTGTTAATGGATGCTTTTCAGGTTTATTATATATTTCCAAGTTGAAACCTGTAATAGTTGTCATCATTGTGTCATTTTTTAAATGTAAATAGAGGGAGCAAAAGCAGTATCGGCCACGTATATCAGCCCAAGAAAATCGGCAGTCCATAATCGGTCATCGGCTAAGGGTGATGGGAAAAAATTGGTATCGGCATCGGCCCTAAAAAATGCATATCGGTCGATCCTTACTATAAACATAATGCTCTGACATTAAAAAGGAGGGGAGTCCTGATGTCTATATTTAACATGACAAGTTTAAGTTAACAAAAACCCAAGTCATGCAACAAACATTGATTTGACAACCAATTCTTTTTCTTGTTTTTACATCCTGCATAAATACGGGAGGGATCTTCTAAATATTCAGGAGAGTTAGACTTATATCAGTTTGTGCTCTAATGACCACTAACTGACTCTCCTGCAGCACTCTGACATGAACAGCTGATGTGAGGACAGCAGCGAGCAGCTGACCGAAGAATAGCACATATGTTACATCACAAAATAGCTCCAAACACATGGGTTTTATCGAGGAAAGTTAAATGCTGTAAACTATCTCACTGTGGCCTATAGTTGACCGTAGTTCTAGTTTACTCTAAAAGTGGGGTAATAAGGCTTTCGGTGGCACAACCGACTTCTAGTGTCCATGCCCAGCCATCTTCCCTCAGGGGGAGACATAGCAAGTTGCTTTACTTGCAATGATATGTACTAATGCCAAAGACCTCAAGCAACCCCACTCCCAAAAACATGAACTACCCCTTTAAAGTCATAAAAACCACGTGAAGAGCAGCTCTGGCATTGCAACCGCATATCTTGGATACAGTCTCCAAACACACACAGATAAACATTTCTCACTCCAAACTCCTTACGTCACTGACCCCAAAACACACAAATGAGCTCTTAACCTCACTCCAAATGTTGATCAGGTTTCCTCTGTTTAGAACAGAAAAGGCTGCAGTTGCCTGTTTTTTTGAGTGTGTTAACATGTGGGAGGTAATGAGAAAACAAGCACTACAACGGTGGTTTGTATGCATTGCTAATTATGCCGACGTGTGCTTCATTAGCACTAGAAAGGCCACGCTGCTGCAAATTGACTGCAGACTGAAATAGTTAGTCTCCTCCAGTTTTCTACGAGCAAACATTTGAAATAAACACATGGAAATGGTAAGTCTAATTATACAGCACACTTTCTCTTTTTAATTGACTTCTCATTGGCCTTTTCTCAACCCTAGCTGTGACAGTGTCATGGATGCAAACTTTTCTCAACTCCTCCACTTAAGGATAGACCTTAACAATACTATGGTCACAAAGGGCATCTTGATGAAATTAAGTAAGAGCTGATTTTGGGCCCAATTCTCCACAGTCACGCACACCACAATTGGGAAGAATGAATTCCATTCAAGAGTTGTTGTAACCAATGACTTGTTCAACCCTCAAGTGTGTGATGTCAGCATGATTATTGAAGAGCTCCTGATCAAGACAACCATCTGTGACTGTATTTATGTCAGATGATTATGATTGCAGATTGGGCTACCTCCAATTGAAGGCCTGCAATATCCAATAAGACTGGGCAGCACTAACCAGATGCTGTATACTTTTGCAGCTCACAAACATGATAGCAACTATAAACATAACAGTGCCCCAAGCTAAGTGGAATTTGAAAAAGAGCATTATTTGTCAATATTTACATTTCTGCAACATCTAATAATGTGAATTCCTGTGAGATCCATCCAAAGAATTACCATTGTTAGTGTCTTGTGGTCTGGCCAACACATCCAATATTTGTACAGAAAACAAAAATGTTGAACAATTTGTTAAATATGTCCTTGTGTTTGTGACCCCCCACCTTTTAAAGCTCATAAGGCATTCCGTGTGGGTACCAAAAACAAGGTCCAGTTTGAAAATGATTTGAGCACATTCTCTCGGGGATGTGTGAGAGTTACAGTTCTGCATTTGGGCTCGTAATAATTTCAGGAATCTTTTTTTTTCCCGTATGTGTCTTTATGGGACTGCTGTGTAGCTGCAACATGATGTCATATATTTATAACTTGGTGTGTAAGCAAAAGTTTAAGAAGAGTATCATGGTGGAGCGTAGCACTGAATAACAGTGTTAACTGCTCAAAAACACTTCAGAAATATTCAGTGCCATTAGTGAAGTGATGTGGATTTGGTGCAGTAGTCTATTTAGAGGACCAGAGGCTGGTGGTGCTATCAAAATGAATGTTGGCTGCTCTCCGCTTGATATTCTTAGTTTATATTAGCTTGTGTACTGTTGTGATATTAGGCCAGATTCAACACCCTGTTTTTTGGTTTCTTGCGCTGTTTGGTGTTTGGTTTGTTTGACTTTCACACCCAATAGTGACGTATCTCTGGCCCACTGGGAAACTGAGACTCACGATTTCAGGCAGACCAGAGTTTGGTTCTTCTGTTGGCACCAGAGTTCATGTAAGCTTTCACACCACCCAAAATGAACCAAACTTTCAAGTAAAGAAAACCAGAGGTTGTTCATTCCAGACCAAATGTGTTAGGTGTGAAAGCACCCTCAGAAGACACATTGTGAAGGAGTTCAAACCAATCCGACGCTGTTAGCAGCGCTTAAGTGGCAAAGCACATTTCTGGATGTTTTTGGTTATATCAATAAATTAAAACTTGGTTTCATATTATCAAACATTTTAATCTGGAATTGCAAACAGAAAAAAGAAATAACAGAAATAAAATAATAAATTACATGTTTTAACTTCTGTGTTTTTGCATTTTTTGGTCTTTAATTAAACTAATTTGATTTATAATTGTTTTTTGCATTTTTTTCTCAATAAATAGAGATGCATCTTATTTAGGCCAGCAGAGCGCAAATGCAAATAGCACAATGCAAGTTTTGTGGCTTCCCCTGGGGAGTGTGTACTGTTTTACAGCACAAATTCACAAGTGTGGAGTTGGATTGGGAAAGAGCCCAATATGAAATCATTTTAGGGGGCTCAAAGTTTCTGACAGCACCCCTGGTTATCGTGGCAACAGTTGCATACACAGAAAAAAAACCTTAGGTGCAAACAGTTGATTAATTATGAGCAAATGATACCAAAAGAAAAGTCCTATTTTTTACATATTCAAACAGTAATACTGTTTCTTATCAACTGACACCATAAATTAGCTTCTTATGAAGTGTTCCTGGTCAGCTTCACCACCCTCTGTATTTCAGATGCATGCTATCTTTTATGAGGAGGTGCCAGTGCTATATGATCATAAAAAAACAGTTCCACTTAAAGGCCTTCAGAGGCTACTGGAGAGTACTGTACTCTTACATCTGACTGCTTTATCATAGTGCTGCTTTCCAAGTATTTTTGACATGTGTTCTGGAAAGGAGAAAAACTTGGCTGATTAAAAAAAGCTCCAAATAGACCTTGCCCCCCAAATCTAAAAAGGTCCAAATCAAAACTGAGCTCACATTGTTAATGGCAGCTTGACACAGCCTCCAAAAAAGACTCTTTCTATTCTACATTTTATCTGCATACACATAAGAATAGTGGCCTCTGTTGGTATTGTGTTCACTTAGCCCCCAGTTCTGAGCATTTTGAAGCTCTCAAATAAAGACTACATGTTGCCGTATGAGCAATGATCACAGGGGTACTGTTGAGTAACAGTCTCCAACAGCTTAAACCAGATCTGCAAAACACTATGAAAAGTATTCTGGAAACTGGTAAAACTTTAAAAAAATAAAAACTGTGATATAGATGAAGTCCGAGCTCAGTTTGAGCTCACACTGTGCTTAGAACTGCAACAGAACAGCTGGGCAGGCATTAGACAGGAACTGAAAGACAGTTTACCAGCAGAGAATGAGAAGAGGAGGTCTGTGCTGTACTGTGTCCTGCACTGAAAAAACAGTTTTAACATCAATTCCAGCGTTAGAGATCAGCAAAAATAGCTTTTAATAATGCATTCTCAGCAATTGTGAAATTACTGCACCATCACTTTAATCAGCAGCAGTACCCCTTTAGTGTCTTTCCATACAACTGTTGTATGTTTACCATTTTTGACTATTTTGACCCACCACTTTGGCAGAGGAAGTGACTCTGAAAATGTATGTGTAGTGATAAGACGAGATAAACACTGGCAATAACTGACCTGGCATGTTAACTGCTTCGTTTTTGGTCATATGTGTGCACATCAAAAAACTGTGTCAAAAAGAACATGTTTCTATTTTCAGTTGACTGCCATGAAGACGATATAGACTATTCCAAGTAGATACTGAATGTATGCTCGTGACAACATTAAGCTGACCTTTGGAGAAGTACTGGATGGGCCAAAACTGCCTCATAAGCAAATATAAGCTAACTGGAAATCTGTTGGTATTCTGAATAAAAATAACTACTATTAACATTAAACTGATTTCTACTAACCTCTTATTGTACAGGGGTTTAAATTTATATCAGTCATCACAAGGACTGATGCTGGGATGAATAAAAATGGAAACAACATAGTCTGAGATTTAAATATTAAAAAAAATATTAAAAATATTAAGTTAATGCCTTTTTGGAAGCCAACCTGTGCCCTCCTAAATCCAAGCTCAGAAATAGTTAAAAATTAGCAGTCAAATTGAACACTGCCCGAATAACTCTGAAGTGTGTGATAGACACTACCTTGGTCCACAGCATTAGCAAGTGGGTAATGTCCTATTCCTTCACTAAGTGTGACTATTTAAAACCAGTTTAAGGGCCAGTAGCCTTTGGTTCTCCTTGAGGCAAATGTAATACTACCTGAATTTGGTTTAACTTCATCCATCAATTGCACTTTCACATAAAACATAGTCGTTTCAAGTTCACATTACTGTTCTTCTAAAAACCAGCTTGTCCTCTGTCTTTGTTTACATCTGGGTAGTATGGCCATTTAATAGTGTGATCTACTCTTCTAACAAGTAATGGGTTGCTGTGTTTCCATTTAGATAGCATTTGACCAGCATACCATGATTAAATTGATAAAAAATACTGATACTGCTTTTGCTAACTGGAAATTTGTGTGCCAACTAGTAAGAGTGCCATGTTCAATTATTTAACCAACTAATCACACATATTCTCAGTTTAATTGATCCAATCATCATACTAAAAGCCTTCATGAAATCCTCCCAGCAACAATTCAATAACAGTACACAGCATATTAAGAAAGAGAAAAAAAATGATAGTGAAAAATCTTTAAATGCCTGGTGCATCATATGTTAACATTTTAAACATCAATTTACAGTCAAATTAGACCCAAATATAAGTACATTTGGGTGTTTTGATCAAAACACACTTGTTGACAATAAAGGGCTATGAAATCATAAAAGATAGCTATCAAACCAGGAAAATAGAGCTATTATTGGCTGTACATATTTTTGTAAAATTAATTTTATTCCATTCTATTAAACACAAAATAATGCAAGTGAATTTACTTAACTTTCAAATTTCAATCTATCTTGCATCAAAATGGACCTTAAATTGGCTTGAATTCTGTGTTTTGCAGTTTGGTTTACACACATATGAAGTTAATGGTAGTTCTTAATGTATTAATTACTCAGTATTAAGTCATTGTTTATTTGTTTGTTTTACATATTAGAGTTCTTGAGACAATTTGGCCCTCTGGTCATGAGAGCAAAATGAACGTGGTCCTCTCTGTATCCATAGTGACCCAAACCTGTTTTAAAAACGTTTAAAATTGTTTCACTGACCATCTTTTACCTACGTTGATGCACCCAACAAAGGACCCAGCAGAATCAGTTTTAATGTCATCATGTTGAATGCATTTGACTCAATCTTGCTTTTAGACTGACAACATCATACAGGTAAATAAAGTTATTGATAAATGTCAAAACTGATGATGATTGAGAACACACTTTTGATCGTTTTGCTCACCATATGAAGATCTGACAGACTGGCACCCTAAAATACATATTTTTTAACAACTTAAAGTCAAACCTGACCTTCCAAATAAACATATGTTGCAGATCCCTACTTCCTCGATCATTACAAAACAGATCTGGTGCTTCCTTTGCTGTGAAACAGTTAATAAACTTGAGTCTTTTAGGCAGACAACCCCCCTCCTCTTGGTTGTATTTTGCTGATGCTGCTCGAGGTCGTTTGAGCTGCACAGACGCAGACCTGTAGATACAAGCTTGTGGTGTCAGAAAACACAAGTTCGGATCTACGGGTTCAGGTCCATGAGCAAGAGACTTTCTACATCCATCAGCACACGAGGAGAAGGAAATAAATGTGTTTAACCCATACAGCCTAAACAACAACGAGCAGAGACGGGGTCAGCTGCAACATGGTCTTATTCCTCCAATCAGACACACACTGGAGTGACGGTACTCATGCTGCACATGCGCAGTAAGATCCTATGCACACGAGGAGAAAAGACATTCAAAATCTACAGTTTTGTCTCTTAAAAAATAAGACTCTAAATTTGGTACGACAGGGATTTATTTATCAGATTTTATTTTTTTTCACATGAAGCTTTAAATGACCTCACTTTGGATCATTGAGTTATAACTGATAAAAAAAAACAAAAAAACACCCAAAATCTGGTGCTGTTAGAGTGCTGATGGCAAATTTCAAATCTCCAAAAATGGTATCCATAAAAATGAAAAATCTGTCATAAGGTATTTTAGTCTACATTGCCATTATGACCATATGCACAAGCAAAATGCATTACAAAATTTGAAATGAAAATTGTTCTTTAACAGTCTTTTGAGACTGGTTCTATTTTATTCCTTGCAAAAAATTTAGGGAAAAAATGCTGGAATGTTGTTAATATAAACATCCTCAGGGAAAAAAGTCAAATGAAGTTAGATAACCACCAACATCCTAGAGTTATTGACTGCAGCCTTGGCCAGGATATTTAAGAAAATAAAGTTTATCTCAATGGGACTTACTGTTAAAACTGAGGTAAAATTAGGAGGTAAACAAAAACATCAAAATGAGTTTATTGCACAGAAAAATAACCTTTATTTGTCTATAATTCCATGTTTAGTTCATTAAATTTAGCCTTACCATTGATGTAAAGCTTAATATATATATATGTATATATATATATATATATATATATATATATATATAGATAGTGATTAGTAATAGCTTTTGTTCTTTTAAAAGAGTAAAATTGATTGTCCTGTTGATTCTAAATTTTAGCGTAAGACAACCTAGTCTTCAAAAGCTGAGAACAAATGGTAAACTGTCCATTTCTGAAGTAAACAATCTTTTTCCTTGACAATGCAAGCGGAATTTGACAGTCTGTATTTTGTTCTACGGATAATGAATGATGTTATCCTTTTCTACACGATTAGACTGTTTCTGGATGCCCCTGAAATGATTTTAAACTTTCTATTCTAATGTTCCACTCAGATATTGGATTTTGCCCATAAACCCTATCATACTTTTCTCAGAACAGGCCAGTTTATTGTAAAACCTGACAAGCTGTGTCCAGTCATGCCCCTCTCAAAAAATGTTTGTGGCCTCAACTTTCCATACCTGTGCTCTGATGTTTACTGTGGGGCTGCACAGGCATGTATCTTCACATGAAGCTTCCTGCCACAGTGAACTGAAGAAAGACCTGGCACAGGGAGGACTGGCATATCCCCTGATGACATCATTAGAAGATGTTTAAATGGGCTGTTTGACCACACATTTACTGAAGGGTGGAGCAAAATGGGAAGGAGAGGAGAAGGGAGAAGGGATTTTTTCCCATTATGGAACATGGACACATTTTGGAGTAAATACCTTTAAAATGTACTTTAGATAACATGGGATCTCTAATATTTATAATTTCTTAAGACACACTACTACTTCTATAGCTCTCAATCAAAACAGTAATAACAGATGATATCAAGGGTGGGGGGACTTATTTTCTGCAACCCTGCTAATGAACCCAGAAAAGAGAAACTCTAAAAATGAATTCTATATGGACCAGAGACAGATGGCAGAATATAATTTTGGTTCGTTACAGGGATGCAGCTCAAAACACAACACATCAAGTCGTGACTGCAAAAGAATATGTATTCCACTGGCTTTTACACTTGTGGGAGTATTTGAGGTCATTCAAGTACTCATCAAAAAAATAAATGTTAGAATTATTCAGACATTGTAATCGAAAAACATCAATAGATTCAGAATTTAGAGATGTTTAGTTAGTCTCTTAGCATTTTCCATTTCTTATTGCATCTCCTTTCTCGGATGCTGGTTCAGAGTTTTTAATAAAGGTTAGCAAACAGCCTCTGTTTGCAAAAGCCATTGTCTGGTGGGAAACTGCATTGCAAATAAATCAGTAATCAAACATTGGCAAAAAATGTATTAGTTGCATTCAAAAATGGAAACAAAAAACCCCAAAACTTATTTGGTTGTTCTATGTCAATGCTCATCTCCAAAAACTGAAAGAAGTGGCCTGATCACAGAATGACACAGCTTTTTTGAGGAAGAACGGAGGTATACACTTTTTAAAAAAAACAACAGCTTATTAGCTAATATTGACATCTCTAAAATGTAATGTTATTGTCTACTGTTTTAAAGTTTACCATATGCTGAAACGTGGTTTCAACAATTTGACATCATTTGTTACTACAAGCCAAAACGAGGTATCAAAAATTGTTACACTAACTTGTTTAGTTTTGTTTATGTTATAAAAACAGTCAAAATATGGCAGGCTTTTACTGAAAAGCTCTAAAAAATATTTTAAATTCCAAAGGAAAATCTTAACAAACCTTTCATATGTATTTAAAGCAGAAGACCATGGATTAACATAAAAAGAAGGGACAGATAGGAGAAAAATAATGAGGGAAAGGATGATTTTTTTCATAAGTTTGAAAAAAGGTATGGCAAAATCACAGGATTTGAGTGAAGATACCATTTAACAAAAAATTCAAAAAGACCTGGAAAAATATACTGTAACCACGACATTAAGTAGAAAAACAATGGAAAGACAAAAATGACCTTTTTTGTCCAAGTTTATTCTGAAAACTTTTACCATGCAACTACGTTTAAGAACATAATAAACATGAAACTTCCCGTCTCTATATCTTTTATGCCTGTTCCTAATAAAGCGGTTCTCAATTACTTCCTGTCATGCCCCCATTTAAGATTAACAGCTTTTAGTGTCCTTCATCTTGTCTGCACTAACAGCCTAAGTTTCATTGTATCTGGTATTGAGAGTAGAGAAAAGGAAAGAAATCTGAAGCATCTGTAACGCCTTCTGATTAACCTTAAATGAACTTAATGAGCTGATGAAATCAAATGAACTGATACATTATTTCCTTTTATTTTTGTCCATCATCAAAAATCAAATTCCAAATTTCCTGTCATGTATTCCCTTATTGAAATAATAGATTTTTGATACTCATCAAATACTTGTGGATATGAGCACAAAGGCAGCCGTGTTGTTTTCAACACTCGTGCTTTTTCTCGTGTTGGAAAGAAATCCAAAGGGAGTGATGAAATAATACAATTCATCTCTATAAAAATGACAAATTGTTCTGACTAAGCAGAAATACAGGGTGATGAATAGAGGAATTGATTAAAATGCTATGTCATGACATAACTGAAGTCTACGAATGTGAAAAAAAAACTTTAGATTTATTTTACTTTGAAACCTAAACTCACAGTGATGGAGCCTCTTCAAAATAAATCTTGCCAGTGGAGAAAGTACATGTCCCCCTCTGCAAATGTTGCAAAAATAGCTTGCATGAGATTCTTTAAAAAATTGCAAAAGAATAAAGTTTTTATGTCTAAATAGTTGAAACATGCTATACTTCTATCATTACTTCAATGGTCCAACTTGGGACAAAATCAACTTTTCATTGTATCCCACTATTTCTCTAGTTTTTATTATTTTGCCAACACCCTTGATTCCTCATAAAAGATCGCTCATGGTGACTGAAAGGCGTGAAAATTCAAGTGACACTTTAGAAGGCATGTGGCTGAGTTCAAATGAGATGTAAGTAATGAGAAATGTGCAAAATAAATCACAGGAATTCAGCGATAAAACATCATGTGGGAATTTGTGCTGAAACAGCACCTGCAGATTACTTAACAGGATGTTTAGATGACACAAAGTCAACAATTTCAACTTTCCTTTTGGGCACACAAGTCAGGAAAATCAGTGGGTCAGACATTTACAATCAGGATTTTAAAGGGCAAGAAAACAAAAATACAACCAATATGATCAAAGTTGTTCCAGTTATAGGTTCAGGACATACATTTATGAGCAAAACACAAAACAGAAGGCAAATAATATATGAAAAAGGCAAAAAATAATTTTTTAAAAGCCCAAATGAAATAATTAAATTAATGCATAAGACAGGGGTTATGTGAAACTGATTATCATACATAGCAATGTACATGCACTTTTCTTTTTGGGCTTTTATGTTTTAAAGTTTCGAGATATCAAATTAAATGATAGGAGGTATTTTAGTCTTTAAAAATCAAATTAACCAACTAAAATAATTGAATTTGTTCAGTAACTCAAAGATTTCCATTTGGATTCATAATAAGTGCTGATTTGATCAGGTTTAATGTTCATATCATGTTTACTGTAAGAGATGCAAGGACTTAATAAATGCATTACCTGCCATTGCCTAAGACTCTTCAATGCAGAATGCACATTTTGTCCATGCCTGCAAACATGGAAATTGTCAAATAACATAGATATATGTTTTTTAGGATTTGCACTTACGCTTTTTGAAGTTTTGGAAGAAACACAAAACTAAAAGGGACAAAAGAATGCTTTTTGTTACTGAATATGTTTTCTAGCTGTGACTGCCAAACATCCTTCTCTTGGAGGGTGACTGTACTGCAGTTCTGAAAATATTTTCCTTATAATATTTATAAGTCAATTTTCTTGTATGTTAGATTTATACCTCCCAATGCCAAACAGGGTGTTTCAACTTTACACAATGCTTGAAATCCATTTTAATGGTTTGAAGGGTATTTTATTGATTCAGTTAATTTCTATTAACTCAAACTTTGTGGATCCTGACTGAGAAGGGATTTGTTTGGGGCAGTTTAAGCACAAAAATGAGGATAAAGAAAAGGGTAAAGAAGCAACAACAAATGCTTAAGCTTAAGAAATGTGATTGATAATCAGACAAAAACAAAATAAGGCGAAGTTTTGCATTCCAGTTAAACAAACCATCCGAAATCTGTTTCATTTTTTTTCTGTTGAAAATTACAAGTGAAGAGCTTGACTTATTTTAAAACATAAACAAAAATGATGCTCCATATGTTATTATTACTGATTTTTCTAAAGCTACAAAGAACTTAGACAACAAATGGTCAATACATTGCAGGGTTCTTTTAAAAACATTTTTAAAATTTGTGGGTTTATAAATAAAAGAAATATGTAGGAATAACAATTGAAGGCTGAGATTGAACTACTTTCATAACTTACCTAGCTAAATTAAAAAAATGAACTAGTGGTTTGATAAACAGAAAAGCTTAGTTGGGATAGGCAAGAGAAGGAAATATAAATAGCAGCACATTTTCCATTATGTTCTTACTTAGAGATCACAAAATAAATAAAACTACATCAAAACAAGAAGGGTTTTGATGTTCAATATTTCTAATAAAGTAAAAAAAATCCAAACTGCAGTAAACATGAAATTTAAACTTTTAGATAATTTCATTCTTTCAATAATTCCCTTTATTTGCGGAATACAATTTCAGTAATCAATACCATGATATATTGATACTCATACAGATTTAGTGAACTTGGACACAGAAAATGAGAACAGTTTGCAAACAAATCCAAAGAAAAAATAAAGCAAAGTCAAAGTGAGGGAATTTTGGAATACCATTTGTGAATAAAGCTTGAATATTCTGTAAGATGTCAACTTGCAAATCATTTTGTTCAATAAAATCATACGTCAAATTTTCTTTTGATACTAATACTATTTTTCCTTCGCCATTTTGACCCTTTTCACGCCATTCTGACCGTATTTGCGCCATTTTGACTGCATTCTTGCCATTTTAACGCCATTTTCGAAGTACATCGAGGAAAATATCATCCTTTCCCTTATTCCTTCCCTGATCCAAACTCTCCTCTATGGAGGTTGTGACTATATTATTATCACACTTCACACTTTTTATTTATGAAAAAAAATCCATAAACTTTGCCAAATCTGATGAAGAAACCAAATCTTTCAATCCTGTCAAAATGTGAATGGAGTTCTGCAACAAACCCACCAAAATCAAACCAAGTGAGTGATCAAATTTCCCCTCCCGACTGTATCCTTCTCCTTCTCTTCCCTCTCTGAATTTAAATGAGACGTCTGACTTTGAAGCTGTTGCCAAGTTGCTTAAACTATGTCAGTGGGTCTTTGCCAGGGTGCTGAAAGACACCTTGAGATTGGCCGAACAAAGAGGTCAGAGGAGTCCGCGGCACCCCCCTGCCGGCCCACGCCGCCACCTCTGCACCAACATTTGTGTCAGAAGGCCACCAACTGCATTGTTCAGGGAGCACCTGAAAGAAAGCAAGCCAGACCCAGTGGTGCTACCCTCCACGCCGACCAATTCTACCCGGCAACAGAGGAGGTGTGTTTCAGAAGAGAAAAGGAGAAGGCGGGGGGTACAGAAGTGAGAGGTGAGGAAGTGGCGTGTCGATACCGCTCAACGTAAACAGATAGCCACAGCTAGCCAAAAGATAGCATCCATTTTAGGCCCATTTGCCAGGTGATAAATAAAAAACTCCCAAGCACAACTCAGATAAAAAAAAAAAAGTAGAAAGAGTCTCATGCACAATTGAACTTACCGATTTGCCGTTACGTTTGTCTTCGGAGTTTGCCTTTCTTTTACTCTGCAGGGCCTGCGGTGCTTGGCAGGAGGAGGAGGCAGGCAGGCATGTCCACTGTGGCCGGTCATAAAAAAACAAAAAAAGGACGCTCAGACATGAAACTACAGTAACAAAAACCACCCAAAGAAAAGTAAAAAGGAGCTCCGGGAGAGGGTGGGAAAGACTGACACAAAGGCAAAAAGGGAGAAGAGGGAGCGACTGAAAGGACAACAGAAAAACTGTTTTTTTTTGGTGTGTTTTTACATTTCGGTTTACCGCGCGTTTGCAATAATAATAAGCGGGACGTAATCTTTCTGTCTCTGCAAGCTGCTCCCCAAGCAAATGACAAGCAACATCTGTTTGTAAGGCAGCCAAAATCCTGCTTTTTCTAAAAACAAGTAAGAAAATTGGCTTCATTTTCCCTTTTTCAGTCTTCAAACTCCTCAATCGCTCGGGCAAAACAGAAAAAGAAGGATTCGGCGCAGGGAAAAAGCAACCATTAAGCCATCCTCCTGTCACCCTTGAACCTCTCCCCTCCTTCTCTGCATGCACACTCCTTCTCCTTCCTCTATTTCCTCTTCTTCTCCTTCCCTCTTTTCACCAAACAGTAACAGGGACAGTCCGGGCGAGGTACTACTCAGTCCTGCTCTTTCCCAAAATGCCCCACTACTCCGACACATAAACACATGGAAACGCACACACACACACACACACACACACACACACACGTGTATCCTCGTCTCCCAGAGCGTCCCACACAGCCAGAAGCAGACTGACTGGCCCTGCACGTACACACTCGCGGATGCACTAACAAAAGTGCAAACACAGAAATACACACATTTCTTGGAAGCCTTCCATGCACCAAAAACAAATACCAATCTTTAGTTAGCCTCAGCTGCGAATAGAAAAAGAAGGAGTCATTTCGGGACTTGGCTCTGGTTTACCGAGGCACAGATACAGACCATTTCTCCATATGCCTGTCGTTCGCAGCTCCAGAGCGGCTCCAGATTTGACTGTATCATGATACTCATGAAAAGAAAAACATCCCTCTGACACTGATATCGTTTGATAACATCCAGCTCCAGTAATAGGTCGCAAGACATTAAAAAGGTAAAAAGGAAAAAAGTGCTGGACTTGTTTGTCGTGTTTTTTTTGAAGACGAGAGGGGAATTAATAGGTAAGGGTCGTGCTGCTCTGCAGAGGCTAGCGACAGCACATGAGCTCTGTTCCATTATAGGACATAAGTGGGTGCCAAGTGAATCAATACAGCACTCAGAGACAGGCAGACAGGCTTCAGTTTAAGCTGCAGGAGCAAAGATACACACGTTCCACCAAGGTGCTGCAACTTCAGCCTGTTTTTAGAAATTAAATTCAGCTGGAAGCTAAGAGATATCCCCTGAAACGTAAGCCTAAAGTGCAATAAAAGCCATCAACCCTGCAGTCAGGAAAAAGCGGGAAAGTACACTCTCTAAAATTAGCTCCTCTCTCCTCCCTCATCTCTTTGGTATTTTTTGGTACAAGAAGGCGTCACACAGGCTGGTTTGGTAAATAAGCCGCATGCTGACATCACGTTTGGGGAATTCGTGTCAGGGAGCGCTCGCATAAAAATAAGAAGCATCTAATCATCTGGTGTCTTCCCATAATGGCAATGGGATCCCGCAAAAGCCTTCTCACTTGCTGTAAATGAAATACCTGACTTTAAACAGAGTCCCTGCACACTGCAAACTGAGATTGAAGACTTTTTAAGATTCTTGTCAGACTCTTTCTCAGAAGAATTAATCAAGTTAATTGGCAGTCAGTTTTTTGTATACTAAAATTCTGATTCGTCAAGGTAAGATAGTTACTTTACTAAATTGTAACAAGCCAAGGTTTTAAAGATTAATTAAAAACAGGATGCCTAGTTGCATGCTTTCTAGTTTTAATTTTACTTCTCTCTTATCTTTGGTCCTCATGTTTTTTTTTTTATTTGTGTCCTGTATCGCATTGGATTGTATGACATATGAACAGGCTCTTATCTGGCTTGGGCTAATTATGCTGCTTGGTTACATTTGTAAGAGCTCTCTGGTATTAATTGTATTGGGTTCTTTTTGGTTGGTGAATTCCTTTCATAGATTTTACCTCTGTCAAGGAGTTTATAATTTTGCCAGCATTTGTTGATTAGTCAGATTTATAGCAAGATAGATTTAAAGTTTTTAGTAAACTTTGAGGGCATTTTCAGGGAATGTTGGTCATGACTCAACGATGAAGTGATTACATGTTAGTGGTGTAATGCACCAGGATATATGTCCAGGGTTTATTTCAAGGATTTGTTTACAGTGGGAGATAATCGTTAGAAGACCCTTTTTCAAGTAATGAAAACTCAATCTCGGACTGTTTTCTGATACTTTTGCAAAATTTTTCTGCTCAATGTCAAGCCTATGAAAGTTACATTTGAGTGAACATCTTAATAAAAATGAAACATAAATAAATAAATACAGATCCAGACACAGAGTGTGGGCATTGAGTTAAAAAAGTAAGTATTCCAAAACACAGTGCACAACTGATTAAAAATTGTTCTGTGCTGTCACCCACAAGAAAATTCTTAATGTTAAAGATATTTAAAAGCTGCAAAGGAATTTTAAATTTATATTTAAATATTCTTGAACAGTCTTTTTGTGAAAATCTCTAAAGCTAAAATATATATGTACAAACACTCATCAGACACTTTTTTTTCGGTGCACATTGCTAGTTCCAAGTTGGACCCTGTTTTATCCACAGAGCTGCCTTGGTGGATTAAGCAAGGTGCTGGAGACATTCCTATGAGGTTCTGGTCCATATTGAAATGATAGCATCAAGCAGCTTGTCATCCCTGATGTGACTCTTCAGTGCCTCCATGTACTAAGGTGCTCTATGCATTGAGATCTGATGACTGTGGATGCCACCAGAGTAGGGCTGAACGATTTTAGGAAAAGATCTAATTTCGATTTTTCTGGCAGATATTGCAATTCACGATGTTTTTTTCAAATCAAACTTCAGTGCAAAATTCACTTTGTTTACAGTTCAGACAACAGTAAGGAAATAAATGATGAAAAACACGTAACACATTATTCACCTTCAATAGTGATGATAAATAATCTGTTTTCATTAACTTCTACTCCTAAACAGAGGCTTTGTGTTGTTGACCTGCTTACCAGCACCTTTAACGTATAGATTGTCAACAAATTTGTAAAACAGTATGTGTATAAAACTTGACACAACAGATCCTGAGTCAGTCGGGAGCGCTGCAAAAAAATTGCTGCTTTAGCGATCACAAAATTATATTGTCTAAAATTGCGATTTCGATCTGAAAACGATAAATCATTCAGCCCTACACCAGAGTACAATAAACTGTCAAAAAAACAGTGATGATTTGAGCTTATGACATGGTGCATGATCCTGCTTGAGGCAGTCATCAGATGACGGGTACAGTATGTTTATCAGGGGACGGACATGGTCAGTAAAAATACTCAAAGGCGCCATAAAACAATGAATCCCTTATTTCTTGTTGGACTGAATTTGGCAGCAGATATCCAAACTCATCTGAACAGGCAACATTTGATCAAGCCACCACCCTGACATAATAAACTGACTTCTATCAGAAGTAAAGCACATTTTATGGCAGATTCACTTATTAAGGATACTTATCGGGAAAAAATGGTGGCAAATTAATTATTTGCTGTAATGTCTAAACAAATAATTCTTGAAATGCTGCATTTTTCTTTGCAATTAAACAAATTATCAGATATGAAATTAGGCATTTTTGTGACAACAGCTGCAAAAACTAGTAAAATACAGATATATACAAAAAACAGCCACAAAAAACTTGGGCATATGATGCACAGACCAATAAAGATTTCAAAACTAAACCAAATTAGTTTCAATTCTCTTTAAAGTTACTTTAAGAATATGAAGTAACAATGCCAAAAACTGTGCTTCATTTCGGAAGGTGAAACTTTGAAAAATTTATAGCAGAAATGCGTTCTGTGTCTAAGCGTAGACCTGTGGGTGCAGCTTAGTGCCACTTGATAAAATCTGATTACGTCACAGTCCCAAGACAGAGAGTGGCATTGACTTGGCTCAGAGAGAGTAAAAGATTTAAAACAGTCTGGAAAACAGTACAGATGTAATTTTTTATGGTTTTCATTAATACTCAATACCAAAAGTGTATTTTTAAAAGACCTTTTACAATTGTTTGATACTGCAGTGTCGTTACCCCCTTCTTATTTTCTGGGTCTATTTTTTTGTAAAAAAAAAAAAGAAAAAAGCATTTACTCCATACAATTTTAAGTATCAATTAAATCGAAGCCGTAAGAGGAAAAAAGAAAAGTAAAACTTAATTTTAAAAGATGAATTGTAAAGTCAGATTTCTTAAAGGTTGCACTAGAAGTGATCCAAGACCACAGAGTTCCACCAAGTCATTTCAACAGTGTCATGCTAACAATTGTCAAAAACAAGGGAAACTGCCTGAACTGGCACTGTTACAAATCCAAATCCTTCTCCATCGTCAGCTTATAAAGTTATTGGCAAAAATATGTTAAATTGGGAGCTGTGTTGAGGAATCCCAATTTTTCTCCAAAAATAAAAAAAACTATGCATCCATATCTATATTCTGATAATTGTCAAAATCAGATCACTACTTCCTTGTGCCATGACAAATATTCTCTGACAATGTGATCAAATTACATTCATAACCTTTTTCATTTATCCTTTTTAACAAGTAATCAAACAAACAAAAACGAAGAAACAAAAGCCAGCAAAAACAAACTTTGGTGGAGGTAAAAGAGAATGAGGGGAACTGAGCGCTTGGGTCTGGACTCAAACTCAAAGTTTGTGTGTTGTAGCATGTCTTTTAGATTTTTTTTGTTCAACCTTTGGTACCTTCCACACACTAACGGTAATGCTAACTCTTCCAAGCAAATAACTAATATAAAGTTTCCTTCAGGGAATAAAGAATAAATAAATGCCTCAAACTCAAAGTAGATCCACAATAATCTCACTGTAATGAAATTTTACTGGATCAAGCCTTCAGCCTGAGTCTGGCTTCCCAGGACGTGTTTACTGCCGTCCTCGTAATCCCTTCAAATTACTTCTCCTGCAGAAATGAAAGTTGTATGGTGCCATTTCATAGATCGTGGATTATGGGTTCTGCCTTGAATGCACGTGATAAACCCAGACTCAAGTTTTACATTCTTTGACTGAAACTGACTTTTTCCTACTTTATATGAGCTGAACATTAAAGAACGAAAAGAGGAGCTGGAGCGTTGTTCTGTTTCTTTAAGGATTAATCCTCCCCAACTTTAAATCAAAACAGCTCCTTATGTACTGAACTTCATGCAAATGAGAGCTGTATAAGTGTGCTGTTTTACATTTTTGCTGAAGTTTAGTGGCCCTTTCTTTCATGCATCATGAGCGGCTCGTCTTTAGTGTCCTCAGGCAGATAATATCACCCCCTTTCCCCCAAATATTCAGTCTCAGTACCCTTTCCATCTTCTCTCCACTCTTCCCTCTCTGTCTGATATTCTGCTCACGCACAACTGCGGCAGCCCTCCTCCAATCGCTGGCATTAATCCACACCTCAGACCCCCCAGACACACTGTCTGCTCTCCCACAATGCACCTCAGCTCCAAAACTTTCCCAGACACATTTGGCCTTCTATCTATCGCTTACCTCTCCCTCCCTCTTCAGCCCTTTTTCTTTCACTCGGTCTCCCCATGGCTCTTCATCGTCCAGTTTCATTTGCTCTGCCGCTTTCTTTCTCAAACTCTAAATTTCCCCTTTCTTTCAGCTCATTCAGTCACAGCCGATCTGACAAAAGTATCTTCTAATCTTCCCTGGGGTCCATTTGACATAAAATGGTGGCACTGGAACCGTCCCTCAAACATGTTGAGCTTCACTCCGTTTCGAATTATTCTGGGTGAGTTTTGGCTTTAAGAGACTTCAAAAATTTATCACCTTGGACCCCCAAGTAGAACAACCATTCTGTCCAAGATCTCTATGAAATCTAACAAATCTGAAACTGAACTTGAATCTGAATTCTTCTAGTACGACCTAGCATATCAGTAGCGCCCTTTAAAGGATCTATGAATGCCATTAAAGTACATGAATTATTTTTTTGCAATTCTGTGCAGCCATTCAGAAAAAAAAATGTAGCAAGAAAATCAGTCTCTCCAAAGTCGACAAAAAGGATCAGAAAGAAGTCAAAGCAAGGTAAGTACATGCATAACTTTCCTCAACTTTTTTACTGGTTTGTCCGGGGCATGAATAAAATACCAAGGATACATTGCTACTTGATGGGTACAGATCTTAGACTCATACAAATAGTTCAGGACCAGCTCTGCATCTGTACAGACAGAACTGATACAGATAAGGCTATGTATTGCTGCAGATGGTGCCACCAACTCTGCAAAGTGTATAGAATTTGGGTAAAACAAGCCTTAAAAATAGCATTTGGTGATTGCACTCTTTACCGATTGAATTGTAATCAACTTATTTTACCACGACAAATAACTTTGCGTTGGCAATTTGTAAACCAAAGAGTCAACAGATCTGAATTAATAACCTCTTGATACAGGTTATCATTAGCTCTTGCCATTAAACTGAATGATGCAAGAATTTGACTATGAGAAATCACTGCAGGACGTCTTGGAATTACAGGAAACTAGCAGATTTTTACACACATCTGGAGTCTGCAGCTATCATTACGCAGAGCCTCCCTTCTCTGTAAGGAACATTTACACTAGTGCAGGTTAGTTTGAAAAGAAAGAAACAGAAAAGCCTAATTGAAATATTAAGTATGTGGCTACTGCTGACTGTTTATTGGATGAAGCTATAGCAATGGTTTTAATGATATGTTTAATTTAGGGTTGTTTTAACTTTTGAGCCACATTAAGTTGGCTGAGCAGATTCTAATTGTATTATATCTTGTTGTACTTAATACATAGAGTTTTGCTTTATGGTCAAATTTACCATGAATGTGGTGTTAATTGATTCAACCACAAAATTTGGCAGGTTATTGTGTGTGTATGTGTGTGTGTGTGTGTGTGTGTGTATATATATATATATATATATATATATATATATATATATATATATATATATATATATATATACACATATATATATATATATATATATATATATATATATATATATATATATATATATATATATATATATATATATATATATATATATATATATATATACACATATATATATATATATATATATATGTGTGTGTGTGTATATATATGTATATGTGTGTGTATATATGTATATATTAGGGATGTAACGGTTACCGGTAAAACGGTAAACCGCGGTAAAATTTCCCACGGTAATCATTACCGCGTCCTATAAAAATTACCGTTTTACCGTGTTTGATAACCACAATGCATCAAAAACGCACGGTGATGCTGCTCTTTGCCTAGAAATGCCTGAACTGTGAGGCTCTTCCTGGATGAAACGGCCTCATGGGAAGCGCGCATGCACAGTTCATTGTTTGGCCTCAGCGGAAGTGAGAGACAGCGGAGAGACAGTGGAGAGTTCCCTCTGGAAACGGACTCTTAAGTGTGGTTAAATTTTGGATTTTACAAGGATGCCAAGGGGAAACTGATAGAAGACAGTCACCCTGTCTAAACACGAAGCTGCGGCGAAAGAAGAAGACGTGCACGGTTAAAACTTCCGTAACTCCTCGAGTAAATGAACTGATCGAGCCGTAGAGGTAGAGAGAGAGAGAGCGAGCGAGGGCGAGGGAGAGAGCAAGAGAAGAGATGCAATGAGCCATACCTGAGTGAATTACAGGAGGTTTGTGAGTATTCTCTGTCTAAATAATGTCTAGATGTTGTAAATAATAGCATTAGTATCATTCTGGAGTGTATTCTTGCCGTTCTTTTACCGTGTTTTCGCTGTATTTTTAAATTTGATCGTCTTTTTCTGTCAAAGTTTGTGCTTTATGGATTTAATCGATCGTACACTGGAAAAAGAATATTGACGAGATCTGCCAGGGAGAGGAGAAGGAGGCCAGAGAAGAGTCATGAAGGGGGCTAACAGGGACTATAGTCAGTAAAAAAAAAAAAAAAAAGTCATATGGTCTAAAATGACGAGCTGTAACATGGACACTAATGCTGCAGGCAAACAAAAATCTGTGAGTGTATATAAAATAGGTTATTTGTTGTTCATTTTCAATTGTTTATAAAGAGAATCCTGTTTAAAGTTCAAATCTGTTTTCTTTCTTGTAATTACACACAGTTTAAGTGTTTATTACATAATAATGAAAGATACTTGCTAGAATTGTTTACTTTTATTTCTCATTAAAGAGAGGTTGAAAATGTCCTCAAATGGCATATCTAGACACATTTATTGATTAAAAAAGACAAAAAGAACTATTAAACGTATAACATTAAAGGGTTAATGATTTCAATTTTGTGTTAAAGTACATTTTGAACATTTTGAGCACACTGCAACAATACCGCGATAATAATGATAACCGTGATAATTTTGGTCACAATAACCGTGATACAAAATTTTAATATCGTTACATCCCTAGTATATATATATGTGTATATATGTATATATATATGTGTATATATGTGTATATATATATATATATGTGTGTATATATGTGTATATATATATATATATATGTATATATATATATATATATGTATATATATATATATATATATATATATATATATATATATATATATATATATATGTATATATATATATATACATGTATATATATGTATATATATACAGACACACACACTCAATGTCAGTTGTATTCTATGTTGGACGGTGAGATATTTAGCTACAGATCTTATATCAAGCATTTACTGGTAGAGACATTCTGAATTGCTTATACTTATGTGCCTGGGCCAGAGCCTGAGCCTAAAATGCTTACTCACTCACACAGGTTAGGACTCATTCCTTCACCACTCTTATAGATTGTTTAAAATATAGGTATAAGTTTGAGTGGCACCCCACCAAGTTACTGAAGAGCAGCATTGAGGCTTATTAGTGACAACTTTCATGTGGACAAATGCGTTTTTGGCCCACATCAGTCAAACCTATACAGAGTGTAACAGGTTGATATGGTGGAGCTGAGGCAGGTCTTAAGACTCCAAGTTATCATCTACAACACTCGCACTTGAGTATGTATACCTCTTTTTCTTTATAAAATCAAATGACCCTCTAATGTTTGGTGTCAGTACAATCATTTCTCTACTCAGTTTGTCCCTGTTCAGTCATTAATATCAAATATGGGATAAAAATAATGGATATTTTAGATTTCTTCTGTAGTTGTGCCCAGCAAAATGTAATGAGAACAAGCACCACCCAATTGATGTATGTGCTTTTA
This sequence comes from Scarus forsteni, assembly GCA_036419115.1. Lineage (NCBI taxonomy): Eukaryota > Metazoa > Chordata > Actinopteri > Labriformes > Labridae > Scarus > Scarus forsteni. The sequence goes on along the minus strand of JAZDUH010000229.1, from coordinate 1,240,747 downwards.
CAGCTCACAAACATGGAAGCATATATAAACACAGCTGTACTTCAAGACCACCAAGTAGAAAACTGGAAACAAAATAGAGGCCAGATAAAATGTCAAGAATAAAATGTGTCTAGATATATCACAATATTTGTTCTGAAATGTTTATTTTTTGCAGCTACACAGGATGCACACCAAGATAACCAGCTGGAGACTTCGATCATTTTTCATATTTGCTTTACTTCCAAAGCCAAATTTGATTTGGCACAAGACACAGCTGGTGAGTGGTTAAATTGTTGAGGTGAATTGCAGAAGGTTATTATGGTGAAGGTGGGCCAATATAGCCAGCAGTTGTAAATGAGATCCTGCATATTGACATCCTTCCTTTAAAAAAAAAGTAACAAAGGAAGAGATTAGACTGACAATTTGCAGACAAGGGTTGTCATGCCTGCCTTTGTGCCAGAATTTTCTAGCCTGTAAGCTTACATAGCTTCCCAGAGGAAAGCCTCTATTTGGCTGAGAGGACTTCTCTCCACTGCCATTTCTTTTGACCAAGATAATGATGAAAAGTGAGCACAAACAGATGAGGGGAGCGTCTGAGCCAATGGCAGATCAAACCAACAGCGGTGCTGGTAACTGTCAGGCACAGGCTTATCACATTGGAGCCCAGGTCACCTTAGTTAGACATAACAGTGTGATGTTACCATGGGGAGGGTCATTGAATGTTGCAAAGGTGTTTTACTGGACACAAAACTAGAACACACCCAATAAGCCTGACATTAGAGAACCTTTAAAGTTTTCACAGGTCATGTCAATGTTCTACTGAATCATGGCGAGTATTCATACAATTACATCTTTTGACAATTTTGAGCCAGGCCGTGTAGCTCAAGGTAACTTTAAGTGAAATGGATGTTAGTTTTACCACTTTTAGTTTGAGTTTTTACATCATGACCCCTTATGCCAGCAGATTTCTATGGTTGAAACTGATGAAATCTAGAAATCATACAGTGTGTAGACAGCCACAGAAGAAACAACCCTGGACAAACCAGGAAATCCAATCACCTTAGTACCACAAGTGTTTCAGTAACTGCACAAAAGATCATGCAAAGCTTTGAGAGTCACAGAGGTAAGACCTCACTTCCCTGAAGCACAGACAGTTCAGACATTTTTGTCCCGCTTGACATGACACGGTTCCTAATTTATTCACTGCCATAACAAGCCTTGGAAAGCAACGACCCTCCATTGCTAAGGCCACTAATCAGCATGTGTTGGCTGGGGCTATGAGTCTCCTCTTCAACAGTGTTTCCCTCATAAGGGTTTTAACGTTTATCTGTGATCTTGTTTGGCTCTGCTCTTGGGAATCTCTCTGTTGTACTGAGAAAAGACAAAGCTAAGAGGATTGAAATCAGAGCTGCAGGCAGACAACGCGATGGAAAGAGAAGATAGAAACTGGAATAAATCCATCCCTGTTTGATAAAAATTCAGCCAGGAGAGGACTAATAAGGAAAGAGTTTTGTTTTATTGAGATGTGATGACTTCAAAAGAACCTATACATATCTCCTAACCACGGAGCTTTATGTGTTGAAAAACAAAAATCTCAAACCCTCATTTATTGGAAGACAGGAATTATACCCCTTTTCAAACAGGGTAAAAGGTAACGGTGCACTTGATGACGTCTAAAGCAAGTTTTATTGAACCTGCAGGATCACTGCAAGATCTTTACTGATCTGTTTTCAAATTTTTCAACCACTACCTTGCTTAATTTTTGTCCTCCTTGATGAACTAAAACATTTTTCAGAACTGTAAAAAAACAATTGCATATTCAGTGTTCAGTGTTAAACAATAGCTGACTGTATACCCAATATGCAGACTTGTGTGTGGTTACAAGCTCCAAAATAAGGAAATACCATCAGTGACTACTTCCAAAATTGCTTTGGCAAAGACCCAGAAGCAGCCTTTTAAATCACTTTTGGCTCTGGGCCTGGTAGAACAACTTCAGTGTTTATTTTGGTAAGCATCCAGACTGTTCTAATTCACTGGTTATTGTCTGTACCAGAGACCATTTTGAAAAGATGGATGACATGAAAGTTCTGCATAAGTGAAGCTAGAACAGTTTAGGTTCCCCATACTGACTGGTTGCTGTACAGTTTCTAAAACCCACCTCCGTCATATAAACAGATGGGACATGAGTTTAAATGTGGACACATTAAAATGTTTTTTTCTCATGTGGTCTTATTCATTCTGCAGCATTTTTTTCTTTTGTAGTTATACTTGCACTATCTGTAGCCTATCCATCAAAAAATCTTAAAAATTGCACTTTAATCAAATTATTTTTTACTTCTGAAATTGTTTGGAATGATGAGAGAACACTGATGGAGTTGCAGTTTCATATCATTCTTAGAGACGGATGACCAGATGTACCAATTTAGTGGAGACCATCCAGTTATGAGCAACAATCCAAAACCTCACGGAAAGATTTCCATATGCTTTTTGTTGAGAGGACCAACACAATGTTGACTTGTAAAATACATCCTCCATTTGCTCTCTGCCTGAGAAGTTCTGTTGAAGTATTTTATGGCCTCATTCATCTCTGTCTGTTCTGGTAGGTTAACTGGTCCCCTCTGTGATGAGTCAGCTTCGTTCTGCTTAATTTTCAGCAGTTTTGCATTTTCAGTGGGCTCACCAACCACGCCATGGGTTTGAAATACTGATGTAACATTGGTAGGTCTAACTGGAGGAAGAAGAGGGGCCATCCATTTAAAGAAGCAACTGATACTGCCCTCAAGACGACAAAGTCCATATGACATGGATTTTTTGTCTTGTGCATTGAAGACCCTTGTCATGCAGACTTGTAAAACAACACAAAAAGGCATATACATAAAACGGAGAAAAGCAGAATAGGACCTCTTTGAATATTCTTGGCTTGGTGAAAATATTTGTTATACTCAAAGTAGTCTTGTGACACTATACTGGTGAGATCACTTTTAGGACCTGATGTGCTATTTCTAACTTTTTACAATGGGAGACGGATGTTCAAATTAATTGCCTTTAAAATACATTCTTATGTTTGTTTTTTTTGCCTTAGGATGACCGATGAGTGCTTCATACAGTCACACACATCAATGTGCGAAAACGTTGACTCTGCACACGCCCTGTTAAATTATTGCATTGTTCAGTTACTAACACACGCTAATTGTTGTAAACATGCTCAATGGAGCATAGCTTCATAAAATGTTATCTGAGCATTTCTCCGCCTCTCTTCTCCTCACAGCAGGCTTTGAGTTTTCCTTTCTTTGCTTTAATCGAGCTTATCTCTCAACTGCCACAGAGTGAGTGGTTGATGCTGCAGCGTCCAATCAGCTGCAAACACATGCTCCTCAGTTCCTGGTCTTTTATCGACCCCTGACATCTTATTGGTCTGAGAACAGCAAAAATGCCCCCTTCGTCTCATCCATGCAACGTCGCCCTTGTTTTCTGAAATGGCGGACGCGTTCTGAAGTCGTTTTTGTGTCTCGTTTTGAATTGTTTTCCCTTAAATAGAGGAACAAATCAGATAAAATGTTGTGCGATCATACCTCGAGGAGAGGGGATTATTATGGTAGTTTAGAAAAAAGGCAGAAGAGAAGGAGTAGGGGAAATTGCTGCAGTAAAGCCATAAAATTTGTAAGAAATGGGGCTCATATTGCAATAAAGACATTTCTCTCGGGCAGAGCGGACAGCAGACAGAGGCGGTAATGGCACTCAGCTTTCAGTGGCAGCACCAGCTGTGCCCGAGCCAAGCGGGCACCGACAGCGATTCAGGGTCATATGAGGACACGAACACAGAGGGGGGAGGGGGTGGGAGGCGTCAGTTGGCAGGGCGGGGAGAGATAGATGGAGAAAGAGAGAGAAGGAAGAAAGGGAAGGAAGGCAAAAGATATTGTGAGGAGAAGGAGGGAAGGAGGAGAGAGCGTTTGTGGCGATGAACGAAACAAAGGGACAGCGAGGAAGACAAACAAAAGGCTGGGTGTCAGGGTTAGAACCACAAATCTGTTTGCAGATATTTGCGGCCAGTAACGACTTTGTGGTCAAAACAGATGTCAGGAAATCATCAGTCACCCCTGAATAGATGAATTCAGTGGATATGTGCGGCATCAATTATCGTGCAGGAATCTGAAAATAAAACCTTCTCCTTTATCTGGTTAAAGTGTCATGATTTTTATATAATCCCTTTGTGCCATTTTCAACAATCTGTTTTTAAATTAGGGGTGGATATCTCAAACAGCAGAGGTGCCCACATTGTTTCAACTTACTGCTTAAGGTGCAAAAAACAAATTGAAGGCAAATATGATGCTTCTAATATTTCAATCTCGAACTCAAATATGAATAGAAATGCTTTATTCGAGAAAAGGTTGAAGCCAACTCTAGCTACTTATTCAAAGAGCAGGATATTACAGGACTTTTAAAGACCGTTTTTGCTTGTGTATTTTTTTTAGATGCATTTAATTTGCTTTATAAAGTGTTTCAAAACAGTAAAAAATGTTTGCATGTTGGAACATAAAAAATCTGCAATGAAAAAACAAGAAACTGTTTTTTCAAATCATTTTGGTATGTTCTATTTCTTTGCATGAGACTTTCAAACAGAGTTAAAAGGATGTAGTGTGTCTTGAAAACCCTTCATGAGACATAATTAAATGCATTTGGGAAAATACACAGTGACACCAATGTACAACACCCAACTATCTTTTTCGTCTGAAAGTTAGACTGTTATCATCAAAAGAATGTCCTGTGTCTTTAAGATGAAAGTGAACAGCTGGGTCCTGTCCAGAGGAGATGACTCTCATATGCTGTGTCATGTGTTTATGTAAAGGCTGTTTGGTTTTCCCAGAAGTAATAAGACAATGTGGTTACCCCAACCGGGCCATTGCCGAGACCTCCAAGAAGCGAGATACAAGAGGAGGAGAACAAGTGTCACACAGCCTTGTCATTCCATGCTTGTTCTTGGTTGTCTGAAAAACTCAAGAGGATCTTTTACAAGCACGACATTCCTGTAAACGACAACCTTGACACTTTGAGGCAGAAACGTGCTTATCATGAGGACAGCAAACTCAGGCAAAAGTAAAACATTGTGGTTGATGTCATTTAGAAGAGGGATGTAACAATCTGTGCATTGTGGAACCAAATAACCTTTACGTAAATGCATGGCACAGCTAGGAAACCCACCCCCTCTGGACAGGAGAAGTCTGGTGTCCTGAGAGAAGTGTCAGTGAAGCCATTTGACAAGATGCATGAAAATGAATTGGATTTTAATTGTCTCTCTCTCTGTCTTTCTCTCTCTGTTTCATTTTTTTAGAGTGCTGCACAAATTTATTTCTGTTGCTCATACCATAAGTTGACCATCCTTATAGGTTGCACCTCATTGTAAAGGTGACTATCAGGCTGTACAACAATATAAAACAAAGTTCCAATAGGTAGTATTAAAAGGGAGAAATAATCAACTAAAATAATTTTCCAAACATTTCTTGAGAAGAGTATCTAAAGTGCTTGAATGAATTAACCCAACACCCAATGAAAGGATAATGCCACAGCATTGAAAATTACCAAAATCATTTATGTAGGTAGAAGATCGATAACCAAATTATCTGTAATGCTGAAATATTTTATTTTTCTATTCAGGATTTTTTTAAATTAACTGTTTTCTTGATTAAGATGTCAAATTACATTCCTTTTTACATATATTCCTAAACAAAAACTTCCATTCTAATGGTTGAATGTTCATTAATTTCTGACTTCTCAGTGAAGCCCAGTGAGCTGGCTCAAATTTTGATATAAAAAGGTATGTTCAGTTTGAAATGCCTGATTCATATTCAAAATATATGTCCAATAACAATAACATTTTTTAGTCTTAAAAAAATCTCTGAAAGATTTCTAAATAATTCATGTATTCTTGTTTTTTAATGACAAGTGGTCTTATGAATTTGTTAACCACTCTCTATGCAATAGAATAGCCTTTATTGTCATTGCAGCATAGTACAAATCATTTTTAGAGCTCTGCTTAAAAAACATTTGAGAATTTAAAACACAGTATATATACAAAAATAAAATAGCCAAAGGGTTTGAAATAGTATAAATGCAAGACAAGCTAAGAGAAGTGGGTAATATATACACCAGGGTGGCATTTACATGTGTAAATGATGTTCAAGTAGAGTAGAAGTGTGTAGACTTTGTGCCAAAGGTGCCCAATACAACATAAAGCTTAATATAGATGTATTTTCCTTGATATGTGATTACTGCTCAGTAAAACAGTTAAAGCATACAGCACAGATAAGGCCACAGAAACAACAGACCGTCTTTGAGGTCAGTGATTGTTTAAAGTGAGTATAGCCAAGGCAAAAGAAACTGTTTGTGAATCTGGTGATGTGGGATTTGATTGACCTGTATCGCCTCCCAGAGGGCATTTGATCAAACAGGTGATGGTCTGGGATTGAATGGTCAGAGGACATGAGGTTGGCCCTGCTTCGGCAACAGGACCGAGAGATGACATCCAGGGTGGGCAGAGGGCAGCCTATTATTTTCTGCATGGTATCGATCACGCTCTGAAGGGCCTTCCTGTCCTCAGCTGTGCAGCTAGAGTATCACACACACACAGACAGTGGATGAGCATACTCTCCACTGAGGAGCAGTAAAAGGCCAGCAGCAGCTTTTTTCTAAGTTGTTTTGAGCTCTCTGAGGAAGTGCAGCCGCTGCTGTGCCTCTTTACAACTGCCCTGGTGTTTAATGCTGGCTTAGGACAAAATATTTCTAACCCTCTTTTTTGTGATGCTTGATAAACAGGTCGTTCATGAACATAAGTTCAATTTTATCTACAGGTTTTAATTATGATGGAGGATTAGTTAACAGCTGTATGTGTAAAAATCCAAGCATATGAGTTTGAATTGTTTCTGATGCTGTGGAGATTCTTCTGTGAAATTAACCTTCCATCCAGGTATCAACACATTTGAATGTTTCCTGTGTGTTTTCTGTGGAATGAAAAAGGAGAAGTATTAAATGATCCAACAGGAGTTCGGACCAAAGTATGAAAACCTCATTGTAAATAACAGTTAATTTGCATAATGCTTTCAAAGGGAATGTAAGCTAACACTGAGTTTTATTTCCTGTTTAGCACAAAAAAAATGCAAAATCAAGGCCCATAACTCATCCTGTGTATGCCCTTTGTGTCTGACTTGTGCATCTTATAGATTATTTAGTGTAGGAAAACATGAGCCAATTCTCTTTTTAACAACACACTTTTGTCAAAATAGGGCCCCACATATTTTCATGTTGCAGGGGCCATATGATCAAAAATCTCTGTTATAAAGAAGTTAAATGTGGCTGTTTTTGGCTGTCATAACCTGCATGTATTTTTTTGTTTACGAAGAACTAAGAGCCTAAGATTATACAATGTTTGAAAGCAATGAAAATTTACATAAAATCTTATGTCATATCAAGGAGAAAAGCGACATTGCTCAAAAATGTGTACAACCCTTTAAGTGACTTGTGGGACATTAGAGTCCAAGTGTCTGTCACTTAAACCTGTCCACACTGCTTTCTGCCTTGAGTAGAGCCTTCTGTATCATGTCAAAAAGAGGAATACTTGTTTGAACTTTACCAACTTTCAATGCAATAATCTGTTTTAATGGTTCATCTGGAGCTTAAAACATTAAATGGAATGTTAATAATACGACAGGCTCTCTGTTCACACTGAGCAAAAGAATGCTAAAAGCGTGATGTTGGATTTAACCTTCTGCCCAATGCTTTCTGAATAATTTGATAAGTGTATGAAATCATAGCTCCAACAGCAGCTTTGAACTTTCGTTGACTTGAAGCTGCAGAATATATAAAAACTGTTTGCCATTCTGTTTCCAAAAAAGCAAGAAAACCAATATAGGAAGTGAATGAAAGGTGCAGCTTTAGGGCAAATGCTCAAGGTAATCCGTTAGCATCAAAGTTTGTTTTCAGAGAACTGAGTGACTTTAAAATTCTGACAATCAAATTACTTCTTTAATTAAAATGAAATGTTTCAAAGTTGGATAAATGGAATATAGTACGTTCTACAGATGTATCTAACATAAAGGTCTCATATTCTACAATATCAATTTTCTTTGCTTTTTATGTTGTTAGACGGGCCTTGAGGTGCAGAAGAACATGACACCTTTTACTAACTCTCAGTTCACTGAGAAATGTGGTATGCCACTTCAAAAAAGTGCTCCTAAAATGCTCTTGGGTATTTACTTCTTGAGGATTATACAGCCTACACATATATGTGTGTTTTCTGCCTGTCACAGGCTAACTTTGCCATGTTTGCTCAGTCTTCCCTGATTGATTGACCGATCTTCACTGTGGCAATAGTGGTTAAGGAACGAGTCCAAAAATTAAGTGAGTATCATTTAGCACTTCCCCATTATTGAGGGTAAAAGTGTATTGAATTTTGGATTATCATTTACAGATCCAAACCTGAAATCAAGGTTGTGATGAGCACTCGCATACAAGCTTTTAATTATACGTTAAATAACATAATTGCCCTACTTTTGAATTTAAGAGTGCTATTTGTGTTTAAAAAAACAGTTGTTAAAAAACTACTAAAAGCCACTACAAAAATGGCAGAGGGTGCTAATGCGGCCATTTGTATCATTATTATTGTTTTAATGAATAATCAATTTATATACAGAAACACAGCCACGAGGACCAGCTTGATCAGGTCACTGGATAAAGACAAAAATCTCAAAGAAGAGGTCACAACATGACATTGTATGTTGTAAAGATTGCAACTGCCTAACTAAGGAGGCGAACAAGTGTCTAACTGCCATGTTGTAGTTTTATGGTAGTTAGTCTTACTAATCATGTTATAGCAAAAAGAAAAACTTAAAAAAAAAAAAAAAATCCCGAAAGTTAGCTTTGTTTGTTAAAATTATCATAATGAACAGAATGATTATGTCATATCAAGGAGAAAAGCGATATGGCTCAAAAATGTGTACAACCCTTTAAGTGACTTCTGGGTTTCCCTTTTTTTGTTTTTTTTTGCTTCAGATCTTATCATGAGCAATGGATCTATAACACAGTGCCATAGGCTTAAAGTTGGAAACCGCTGCAATGGTAACTTCTGGGTTGGCCTATTTATGTCATCCTTACAGCACAATGTTGTTAAGTTTAGTGCTAGAAAGTGGCATGGTTTTTACAACTCACCATTTGATCTATGCCAGGGATGGGCAACTGGTGGTTTGGGGGCCGCATGCTGCCCCATACCTCACTCACTGTGGCCCATAGAACGTGCTAAATGTGATTACCCCTGAAATACCAATAAAACACCATAGACAAATTCTAGGATACTTAATAGAAACTTTTCTGTTTGACCTTAGATTGTTAATGGATGTTTTGCTTTTTGTATTGTTTTGGTAAGTTATTCAAGAACTCAGTTTGCTTTGTATGTTTCTCTACATCTGTTTTATGAAGAACTAGAATAAAATATATATTTTGATATATAATAAAATAACTAGTATATACTATATTTTGAAAAAAATGATGAGGCTGAAATATTTTGATGATAACATTTAGTTAAACATGAATAAAAAGGCTGGTATTATCAGAGCCAATGAGCTTAAACAGCTGGCAAAACAAAGGTAAGGTGTGACATTGGTAGGTCTAATCAGGAGTGGTCATAAAATGAGCCTTTTCAGGCAGCTACTGGTGCTGTAACTGGTAGAAGAGGGAGAAGTTCTGGTGCCAGGGACTTTTTTGTCTTGTATTGAAATACTGTATCACATGAAGAAGGCTGGTAAAACAATTCATAGGGTGTACAAATCTAAATAACACACAGACCCCTTTAATGTTAAATGTTTGCTGCAGCATTAATCTGTCTGTAAAGTCTTTGCAGTTTCTGTCTTAGCAAAAGTTTCTGGCTTATCTTTACATAGTAGAACTTTTGAATGCTTCTAATTTAAGAAACCATCAAAATTTAAGGTGAAAAAAGAAACCCTTAAACCTTTAATTGTGCAAAGTTTGCTCACAGACATTTGAGTAAGTGAATTAGACCTGTTCTGAAGTCATTTTTTTGGAAACATCTTTCAGCAGAAACTGGAAGGCCAAGAAAAGCTCAAAGCTGTATAGAATCATTTATCATTGATTTTCAATAAAATGTCATCACTGAAACAGTTTCAAGGGTTCCTTCAGAATAAAAGAAAGTCTTTTTGACCGTGAGCCTCCAAAGAAATACACTGCTGTTAAGGAGCTCCAGGCAAAGTGAAACACCCTGTTTGTCAAACATGAAAGGAGAATCTGGCATCCATAAGAATTAATCACTTTTTATCACCTGCAGCTTTTCTGAAATATGGAGGAAAGTGGGTATGACTCTATTGTTGAAATAAATTAATTTAAATTCTCTCCATGCATATGACACAGGTGATATACTATCATTTGATTAGTATTTGTTATTATTTATTCTTTGTTGGAAAACTGAAGCCACAAACATGTTCACCAGCTTCTTAAACCCAGTTTGTATCTGAATTACAAACAAACAACTCCCAACAACAGATGCTTTTTACGCTGGTGCTGTGTGTGTTTTTATTCTTCCCATGATTGGCCAGTCAAACCAGCAGCAGACAAATCTGCCTGTTAGCCGAGTCACACAAAAACCAGTATTCAAGGTAGACGGCTGCATGTGACCAATCAAACTCCAGGCAGAATTTCTCCCAGCTGTCCAATCAAATCGAAGGACTCTAAATTGACTTTGGAGGCAATTGCAGCTTGAAGTAGTAGTTTGGGAGAGGGTGAAATTCACTGTGATTCCTGAATGAAGTGTTACACAGTGCATGCCTCAGTGTGAAATGGATGCTGCAGAGCCATTGCTCCAGGTTATAGTCTAACCCACAACACGCTGTCCAAAGATCGGCAAGAATTAAGTCTGCTCTTTTTTTCTGCAGCTGCTGAAATCAATCTACCTTCACTGTCAAATATAGCATGAGATGTATTTAAATAAATTAATGGAAGTCTACTTTTTAACCCCAAAATTTCCTGCCAAACTTTTTCATTTAAAATCACATTTAAGTTAGCACAATGATTATAATGATATGATTTCTAATGGCCCATTTATTGTACAAAACATGAGAATTATCATGGATTTTCATCTTAGTTCTAAGGTATGAATCAGGGCATCTTAACTGGCCCTGCCTAAGGACCCATCACCATATTTTGGATCAGAATCATGGCTGCAATTAATCAATCCTAACCTTCCAAAGGTTACAAGGAAACTGTTGCAGTCCAGATCTTAGATGCAACAAAACAAACATGTTTGCAAATTATTTTCATAACAGAAGCTCTGCAAACATGTTTGCATTCTTATTTTTTGTGTAACAACATTCTCAGTGTTTTTGTCTTGCTTTAGAGAACTGGAGAAAATCCCACATTTTCAGGGGAAAGCCAGCTTTGCTATCTTGGGATTCAATTTAGTTCATTTAAACCAGCTTTATAAACCCTCTGGGGGTGATTGGATAGGAGCAGCTTTAAACAATTGAAACAGATTTAACACGATGACAAACAAACAGCAACAACATTTGTAACACAAAAACTCCTAAAACAATCAATGATGTTAAAAAGGCCAGTACATGTCTCAACAATGGTCCAAATTAGCTTGTTTGTTATCAAAGAAAAACAGATTTAAATACACAAACCCACGCCAAGGCATTTCTGACAGTCTTGGCAAAGTTAATCTTGAAGATGTAGACTGCCCTATTTTTAAAATCTTAACACATCCATTAAAAATATTTGGGATTAGCAAAGGTATTCAGATCAGTAACGAAAGGTAAAGGTTTTGGCTTTCGTAAAAGACTGCATGAAAAAAGGCAATTATATGGTATTTTATTTTTTCAGTGTTTCTCTGGTCATCTGACGTCTCACAGACCTTGAACACCACAGGTCACATTACCCTTTTACACCACATTCACAAACTGATTGTTCACATTTACAGCCCGCTGGCAGCTCACTGCAGTGCAGCTGGATCTGCCTGATTGCAGACCCATCTTGCAGAACTTCAGGTGGGAAGAATTGAGCTCTGTCTGCAGAGGCACTGCCCAGTTAGCTTACTTTGTGGAGAAAAAGGTGGGAGCCACAAGTGTGAGAACAGCGAAAAGCCTCTTGCAAGCAACAGTTGCTGATTGTACAGAGGTTAGCATAGTCATGCCTGCTTAAAAGAGGTTTGGACACAACTCGAGTCGCACTAAAGCCACACCTTAAGAGAACTTCAGACTTGACTTGGACTCTCCCCTTAAAGACTTCAGACTCAGATTCAGAGTCACGGCTTAAGACTTGTGCCCGATCATTATCTTTGTGGGTATGACTTGTTCTAAATAAGCTTGGACCTGCATGGGATAAAACATACAGGGGACTGACCTAACCCCAAATGTTTTAAAGAGAGAGCTTATGCAACAGTAAAGACATGGTAAGTTACTCCTTGCTGTCCTCACTCACCTGCATTCTCATGGCACATGGCCTTCGCAGGTTACAGTGAAAACTGAAAGAGATTTGAGAAGCCTCATGACTGATTTTTGTTAAATGCTAATAATTACATGACCCATCACTTATCTTCATTGATGTTTCTGTTGTTTATGAGCCAAATATGCCTCAGTAAAACACAATCACCTTGTTTTAGATGGACAGACAGACAGACAGCTGTGTATGATATAGAGACAAAGGTGAAGTGGAGACAGTGACTGGAAAGAATAAAAAACTGCAGCCTGGCTTTTCATGAACTGAACAGAATGTGTACTGTGCGAGTGAAATCTAGCACCAATTCTGCAAGTGCCATAACATTTTTTGGATTGTTTTCTGACATTTTAGCTTTATTTATTTATTCAAGCTAAGAGACTTGACTCACTGCTGCCACTCAGAGACTTGAGCCTTATCTTGGACTTGCAACAAGTGACTTTTCCCCTCTCTGCTGCTTTTGTAGCAATTTTGAAGAATAAAGAACCACTTACGAGGGGTGTAACAAAATGGTCAACTCACGAAACGATACAAAATACTCACGATACAAAATAAAGATAATAGAAAATTCCCAACAGTAGAAAGTTGTGCAAAAATCGAATTTTCTTTATTTTCTTCCTAATGCAGACATACAAAAAATATTGCTGCATTAATTCAAAATAAATGCTCTTTGAAAAAAAAAATAGTTTTTTCCCCTTATTTAGACTACAGTGCAAATACAAACATAAAATCTCAATAATATATTCTTTGTTGTTGTAACAATCAGGATAAGTACATTCTTGAATGAAAATGAAAACAAATAGCAGTCCTTAGAGCTGCAGTTTAGACCTGTAAATGTCTGAACTGTGAACTATAATATTTAGCCTATAACAGTGCATATACTTCTGATCTTCAAGTATGATCAAATTCTGTCAGCTCAAGATGCAAAAATCAAATATTGTTTTTTTATGTAGACTTACACAAACATACAGTTGCTGCCTGTCTCAAGTTCAAAGTAGTTGGTAGTTGTATTCACCGCAGTATACAGCAAACTGTAGCGGCATATTTTGCACACGGTTGTTGTTTTGTCGGCAATCTTCTCTCATCCTTTACATGGGAAGCCAAAATAGGTCCACACAACCAATTTATTTGACGAAGGAGTGTCAGCTATGACCTCAAGCTCGTCTTCCTCCAAACACTGAAGCAAGTGTTTTGCTACGGAAGGCAAGGAGGGTAAAAAGTCATCAGCACCCATTATTTTGTGCTTTTATTTTGTGCGTCTTTGAATTTTATTTCGTCATTTTTTATTTCGCGGAATTTCGTCGCATGAAATTTTGTTACATCCCTAATACTCACACTTACCTTGGGTTTTATTTTCAATTGTTTTAGCTTGGCCTGAGTGAGTTGTTTTGGTTTAAATGTTTTGTTCATGAGGAATTTACTTTAAATGATTAACTTCTTCAATGTATCTCTGCACATAGCTTTTGAACAGATCACTTGTTAATAATTTAACAAGTGGCTGTGGCCATGTGCCAAAGCCAATGAGGACCTTTCTAACAATAAACAACAAACTGAACACATTTCCATATGGTAAATATATGTTTGCTCATCTCCTGACAGCATGTGGCAAGAGTTTGCAGTTTGAACTTTCATGGGTTTGTAATTATCTCTGCAGCAGTAGTGCTCACCTACTACATTGCCTAATTGGTGTGTAATGAATGTGACTGACAGAGGGATCATCAAATCACACTCGGGATAGAATAACTATTTGGCATGGTAGGTTAATTGACAGCAGTGGGCATGAATTGAGGTTTAGTGCCTTGCTAAAGGGCACATCAACGTGAGACTGCATCAATTTTGGTTGAAAGATGACTCTTCGTTGATCTTCGGTTGTAGAATAAAAGGAATGGCACTTATGAAACTCTGATTAAAAAAAACAAAGAGCTTCTTCTCTTCTCAATCATGTCAGCATGCATGATCAAACCTGACTGACACTCTCTGGCTTTTTAACCGTTCTTGACACCACGATCCATTAACTGCACATACATTCAGCTGGAACATTTCCACTTCATTAACCTAAAACTATTCACCTACAGCTGCACACAGAAGCATTTAAGTAAACAAGCAATCAAGGCGCTTTATGGAGTCTAATTAAACAGTCTGTTGGCACACTGAGGCTAAATTGCTAACAACATGTTGATTGGCTCTGCCTTCAGACACTGATGTTAATTATAACAATTAGCATACTTGTGTAAAAAGAAGCCAAAGAAAAAGTGTGAGGGGTGAACACAAATGAAAAAAAGTTCAGCACAAGTAAGAAACAGCAGGAGGGAAAGATAAAATAAACTCTGATTGATGGGGTAGGAGGTGTGAAGCTGGTGAAAAAAATGGAAATCACACCTTCTATGACTTTGTGCATCCTTAATGATCACACTCGCACTTGAATAGGTTAATGATGGCAAATTTATCTGTTTCAAAAACTTCCAAACTTTCAGACAGTTCTTGATCAGTCTGACAATAACAGATCAGGCACATGTGGGTGAAACAATACAGCCTTTACTCATGGTTTAAAAGAGTGAATTATTTCTCAACAAAGGCACATTTGTTTGATTTGTCTAAATAGCTTTTTGAGCCTTTACCAAACCAAAAAGTGGTTTCACACTAATCAAGTGTTAGGAAAAGTGAAACGCTAAGATGGGTTATTATTACTTCAGCCAAGAAGGTTATGTTTTTGCCATCGTTTGCTTGTTTGCCTGATTACCTGTTTGTCTGGTAGCAAGACAATTCAAGAAGAGTATGAACAGATAAATGGAATTTTTGGGGAGTATTGGCCATGGCACTAGAAAGAAGTAATGAGATTTTGGTGGAGAGCTCTCTCTGGATGTGGATCCAGAAAATGTGTCTCGGATTTTTCAATAATGTGAGATAGAACAGTTTTCCACATTTTTCACAAATAGTGGTAGATGTGTGTGAATCCGCACTCTGTGGCACTCTTAATGAGATCCTCCTTGTTGTAATGAACATTTCTTCTTGTACAGACCCAAATGAACATTTTTCAAACTCAAAAGACAAACCAGAATGGCAGACTCAAAGTTTATCTTCAAACTAATAATTCAGCTCACACTGATAGTGTGCTTGATAAAGACACAGTCATGTTAGCCCCCATGATTAGCATTAGCTCACAAAGACCTTCTGGTGAATGGTAATAGTTCAAGCTTTATAAAATGACAACAGAGGCATAAAACGGATATTTAAGAAGTGGATCTAAGTGTGACATCATATTTACATTGTCAAAAGCTTATTTGGAACAAAGTATCTTTTGTTACTGATAATAAACCTTACAGCACTGAGCTTTTCACACATGTACTGTCAATGTTAAAATGGGTTTTCTTGATTTTTACCAAAGCTTCTTGTTTTCTACCCATAAGTTAATTTCAGCAAACTTCTTCAACAACATTAGAGCCCGACCGATATGGATTTTTTGAGGCCGATGCCGATATTTTGCAGAAAAAAATACCGATAACCGATTAATCGGCTGATTAATTTAAAACATATATTTAATCCAATTAAAAAAAAAAAAAAAGATCCCATAACACAACAGTGAATATATAAATTACAGGCAGA
Source organism: Scarus forsteni (assembly GCA_036419115.1). Taxonomy (NCBI): domain Eukaryota; kingdom Metazoa; phylum Chordata; class Actinopteri; order Labriformes; family Labridae; genus Scarus; species Scarus forsteni. The sequence continues at coordinate 1,224,676 of JAZDUH010000229.1, read as the reverse complement.
ACATTTTATAGTTTTGGTCCTTTAGTATTTGTTTAACTTTACACCAGTAAGATAATTTAAAGTACAATAACATGCAAATAAAAAGCATTGAACTTTCAGTACATTAATTATATAACCTTAAAAAAGTCACTCTGTATGTTGTACTTTTTATTGATGAAAACTAAAGGTAGGATGTAGTAAAGGTTGCACAACTTCTAAAAAAGTTGTAGACAGATAACTGAGAGGAGAGCAACAAAACCACTGAGAAAACACTTTTCACAAGCATTTTTTTTTTCTTCGCTGCTCTAAAGCAAAAAATAAAAATAGTGTGCAAAACTCAACAAAATTCCTGTAAAACAAAACAAATAACTTTTCAAAAAATGTAATTATATATATTATTTATGAACTCTGTCACACCTGCTGTTCAGTCCTTATTAGTTCATCAGAAGCAGGTTGGCTGCACATATTTCACAAACTTATTTAAAGAGGCTGATTAAAGCCCCCAGATACGTGAAATCTCTCCTGGATGTGTCTGCTTTTGATGACGTCATATGCTCGGGGCAGCTATGCTAACGGCTAGTTAGCTTGCTAGCTGGTTAGCTTAGCTGCTGTGTCGGGAATAAGCGGATAAAGCCAGATTTCCGTCACAAGCACAAGAAAACGGTCACAGCTAAACTGATCCCCTGCCATCAGAAGGTCCAGTCCGTCAGTATTGACAACGACAGAGGAGGAAACCGTCAGGAAACTGTTCGGCGGAGCCCGGTCTATCTGTGAGGCTGATCTGTAGCCGAGCAGAGGTCTCACTGTGTCCAGCAGCAGCGGGACATTGTGCACGGCGAAAAATTGTTTGTCATGTCGGACCTACAGGCTTTAAAGAACAACTCCGTGTGACTGTAGACGAGTTATTCACACACACAGCATCAACAGAGAGCTACAGAGGTAAGAGCCGCTTCAACGCTGAGTGTCTCCATGTTTCACAACGTCATCTTTCCGCGCGGCTTGGACACTGAACAGCGTTTATTGTTTTATGAGAAATTAAGAATATATCGGCGTAAAATCGGCAAAACTCTGGCCGATGTTGATTACTTTAAAGGGTTATAATCGGCTGGCCGATAAATCGGTCGGGCTCTAAACAACATTATCTGATTCAGTTTGATGAAAATGTTTCACATATCCAAACAAAAGTCTGGATGGCAGCAGTATTAAAGAGTTTTTTACATGCCAAACATAAAAGTGTGTCTTGCATCTTTGCTGGATATTTGGGGGGTTCTCAAAGTTACCTTGTCTTCTTTCTATCCTCTCTGTCTCACCCTCACCCTCCTCATCTCTCTCTCTCTCTCCATTTTTTACTTTACCAACCCCCCCACGGACAGCCACTGATAGCTGACAGCCGGCTACGTACCATTCGTTACTCTGCCAGTCGATTTTCCTGCCACTCCCTGCCCCCTCACTCCCCTCCTCTCCCTTCTTTGCACCCACCACACTAGTACCCATCACGCATTTGTCAGATGCAGTCTGGCTGCTGCAGAGCTGTGAGAGGAATACGAGAAGGAAAATCAATGCTTTTGTTCTAGCTTATGTTTAAAAATGAGATTTGTATGTTGCTCTATCCCTTTAGAGGACACCATGCCTGACTCTGAAATGAGCTCAAAACATTCTGATTCTCTCTTGAGTTTGAATGCATCACACAGAAGCAAGTAGAAAATTACAGCAACAATAAAAGGGCTCAATAACTGACAGAAATTTGGTGTGACATTTGCACCATGAAGTTTGTTGACATTCATAAAAAAGAAAAAAATAGCAGTGAGTGTGTCTGGCATTTGCCCAGAGAGAAAAAATGTCTGATTGTCTAGAAAGAGAAATCAGGATAATATCAAGGCGAAAGTAATGACTCACAAAATAGTCTTTCCAGAAAATCATTCCTGAAAGATCAAGATGAGCATCTCAGAACTGTCTCTGATTAAAAAAGGTAACCCCTTGTTTGTGAAATCTGTTGCCATCTGAGTCCATGGGGGCTCAGTGCTTAGTATTTAATGGCCACATGTCCTGATTGTGCTAACATCGAGTTTTATGTGGCTATTAAGGGAGGATATGGTTTTAGTTGCTTTGTAAATTAAAAAATTTGTCTCGAAAGGGGATCAGATGCAGCTCTTTCTTCATCCTCTTTGGAAACACTCAGATCTGAGGGTGTGAGGAGGCTCAGGGTGGCCAAGATAGAGCTCTACACTGATTGGTTGCCAAAGTGATGTCTGATGGGGGCATAGGAGAGACTGCAGGCCACAGAGCGTACTTTCAGAACAGTCATGGCGTCTGCCTGTGACAAACAGAAAACATACATAGGTGCCGGCTGCATACTGATTACATCATAAATCACAGGATGTAAAAAAAAACAAAACAGCACTTTCAGGGGAATTTTCCTAAGAGATACGTGTTGATAGTCAGTCAAAATTGACATGCCACTTCTTTGGTCTGATTGAAAAGTTCAAGAGTAGTTTCGTGCTGCATGAAATGCCAAAATATTCAAAGGAATGAGGCAAACAATATATGCCATATACAAACTCATTCTCAACAATCATTGCAGCACTAAGTTTGTTTTGGCTGATTAGCTAAATAAACAATAATTAAGATTTAGCATTGATAGGCCACGCAACAAATTACATTTCGCCGACTGACCAGTCCAGGGTCCTACCATACTCCTCTGGTCCAATCCAATCCACTTTAATTCTATCACATCAAAGTGCTACACAGAGACTACTAAGCAGGAAAAAGTAAAACTAAACAAAATGAAATGGAATAGAATAAAATGATTAATTAAGAAAATAAAATACAAATAAAACAGAGCCACAACTCCCGTGCTAAAATGTAAGCCAACAAGAAAAAGTCATTTTTAAATCAAGATTTAAGGTGGAGGACATTCAATTTTGAGAGACAGATTTAACTAGAATTTAGAGAATTTATGGAAAAAGTCGGCCACCTTAGCCTGACTCCTTGAGGACAAGAAACAGCTGCTCTGCAGAACTCAAAGATCTAAAAGGGGTCTACACTTTTAAAAGATCAGAGATGTAACAAAGTGCAATTCTAAAACAAAGAGTACATTTGTAAAAATTAAATATATAATGAATGTGGAGACAATGAAGAGAGGCCAGGATGGGACTGATATGTACCTATACCTGTTAAACTAGAAAGCACTTAGAGAACGCATAGTGGGGTGGCTCACATAATTGCTGTTACATCCATAAGCAATAGTTTCATGATGAAGTAACCATCATAATATGATTCCTTGACCCTAAAACCCACACATGGCGCATGGACTCATGTTGATATCATTTTTAGTTAGACAGTCATTGAGCTGCTAATTGTGGCTGGCTGGATCACCACCAAATTCTAATAACTTCTTAGTTGGGCCATTACCAACATCCCCTGAAAATTGCAGAAAAAAGTCCATATTTTCAGTAATCTTGCTAACTAACAAACAAACAAATAAACAAATGGCAAAAACTTAACCTCCTTGATGGAGGTAAAAAAAACGAAGGGCAGCAGCATTTTGGAAGAACTGTAAACTTGTACAATATCAGTTGAAATACTTTCCAGCCCAACACAGCTCAGAATTAAATATATTGTTTAAAGGGGTATGGTTAAATCCGTCGAGCGCAAATGGATTATCATGTTGAAAACTAAAGCCAATTCAGTGCTGTCAAAACTTGTGTGGCCACAGAATGCACCCTGCATGTTAAAAGGGTGATTTCTAATGAATAAATAATTATGATTGGGAGTTGTTTACCAAATTTTAATACAACGAGTTACAAAGAAAAGGACCCAAAGCTTGTGTAACATGGCAAAACCAGTTTATTTTAACTCCAGTCCCACCTCTTAAGGCTAGGAAAACAATGCAGAATTTGAGGTGGCCTGTTGGATTTCAAGGGACCCGTGACCACCCCTTGGTATGCCCTCGGTCATGGATTGAATCATAGCCTTCCCTTCAGTAACCAAACAGCTGCCTGTTTTTACTCCATTACTTTCTTCAGTCTTTGGGCAAAGCTGAACCCTGAGATAGACTGTTCATGAACCAGGCTGAGGTGGTAGTATCACACACTTCTATCATCACTGAGAGAAGTGTGAGGCTATCAGCACAATGTCTCTTGTCTTTGTGCAAGAAGTACTTTGTCTTCACAGCAATTTTTACATTCTACTGCTGTTTGAAGATGTTTCATTGTGACATTGCTGCAAAATGTTAGACAGAAAGAAAAGAGTCATGCTTGAGTCATCATACAGTCTGTCTAAATGTCATAAACAACTACTGATGATTTGAAAAAGAAATATGAATATGAATCATTCTAATGTACAGTTGATGGTATTATTGTCATACAGCAAGATGTAATTTAAGTTAATAACATCAACTGTCCATGCAATCAGTTTTATCATACAGCATTAGCTTCATGCTGGCTCTCCTGGCACCGAAAAACCATCATTATGATGCCAGACGTCCCCACAACAGCTCAGCTGTATATCATGGTCTGACAGGATATCTGCTCTTTTGTCAAACTTTAGTTGGTCTGAATACTCTGGAAACTATCATTCAATACATTTCAAGAGGTTTTTGTTTTAGCCTAAAGCGCCATTAGAATTACTTCAACAAATCAGCAAGTCACCTCATTTGCATCATCAGTTATAGCTCCTTGACTGTGTGCAAGGATATATTATTCGAAAGAGTGTCATGTTGAAATGATCTGTATTTCAGATGGCTATGCTTTTAGTTTTAAACAATACTGGCCTGCAACCAAGTGGCAACAAATAAAGCTAATACAGAAATGTAAAAACTGCAAGCTCTTCTCTTAAGACTATCTGCAGAAGCAATAAACGTGGCACTATGTTGAAGTAGATGATGCCTCACACTGTAAAATAAAAAGTCTAGCATTCTCAAAATTTCAAGGAAACTGTCTACTTTAGATATCTGCTAGATTTTGAGTTTAGAGAAAATGAGATAGTCATAGGCAGACTTTGAAACCATTCAAGATGCAGCATATCTTGGATACGTTGTGTTTACTTACCAATGCATCAGTCTGACACACCAAGATCTTTAGTCTTTATGCTCAGAACGTGGCCTGGCCATGTATAACCACATCTGACCTTAAACTTAATATTTTACATTTTGTCAACTTAAGTTAAAAAATCAGACTAACTTTACATAAAAACCTTAAAAGAAAAAGTGGAGATCACTCCTTTGAGTAAGTCCATAACACACAAACACACACACAAAAGATTTACTCATATATAAGACAAATAATCTAGGCATGTCAACATGAAAATGAACAGTTCAATAGACTACTGTTGTGTTACTTGACACAGGTCTTGGTTCAACCTTTCAAGTTTTTTAAAAAAGATTTTGATTGTCTTGGTCTTGTCTTGGTCTCGACTTGTCTTGGTCTTGGCTCGGTCTAGACTTCCAAAAGTCTAGGTCTTGTCTTGGGCTGGTGCATTCTGGTTTGGTCTTGAGCACAACACTCCAATAGACACACCTGTACTTTAATTTGTTGATTTACCAGTAACATATTTTTTTGATGGTCAAAAAAACAAAACAAAACTAATATAGCTTTGTTGCTGAAGACTGTATTGCATCTTTGTCCTGAAATCTTGCTTAAACTGCTATCAAAACTTTACTTAGAGGCACAGTTGTTTATTATTTTAAAGTTTATTAAGCTTGGTATATTTGCTTTTGTTTTTCAGTTGAAAAGTAAAGCATTAGGTTAGTAATGGTCTGCCTGCTCTTATTCATTTTTGGGAGCGTGGCTACATAGGCAGCATGAACTGGAGTCATAAATACAGGGGCTTCAGCCCAATAAAAGACAGTAAAATAGTCTTATAGATGGCACACACTTGAGGATAAGTTGGACTATTTTTTGTCTGGGACAGGCTTAGAATGAGACAGGCAAACAGGGGCAAAATCTGGCACATAATCATTGAAAGCCAACATTGTTCTTAAGGCTGAACAAATCATCATGGAAGTTTCAAAATGAATCAGTAAATTAACCCCCTGAAATGGCACAGTAAGGCTGAGATTTTCACACAACGCAGTTCAGTTCATGACAAAATACTCCAGTGTTGCCTGGTTAATCTGAATTTTCAAAATTTCACACACAAAAAACACTTTCTTTTCTTACTGTATAATAACCTGAATTGATCAGCCTTCCAGATTACTTTTGGCACAGATTTCTGGCTCACATAAGTACCTCTGGGTGAAGTTGTTAAATCTAAATTTCCCTGTTAATTGTGCATTATTAATGGTAAACGCCCTCATAATGAGAGCCCGGCCCCCTCTGTGGGTCCAGATCAGCTTTGATCAAGGTATCATACAGCAGGAGGTTTGACTTGAGTCCTGCCAGAAATCCTCCTTGTGTTTCAGAATGGCAGAAGGCCACAGGATGAGCTCAGAGGATGTTAATAAGAGGGGAGGTTGGCCTTCTAATTAGTAAAGCAATTAAAAAGACTAGAAAAAAAAAAAAAACTACTTTGGTGCTTATTAAGTCGTGGACTTCAAGCAGTTCACGGACAGAGGTGGTTAAGTAAAGCCACATGCATTGCCAGATAAATTTTCTTTAGACTGTTTTTTTGTGAAACATCAAGCTTACTTATTCTTTTTATCTTTTTAGTATAATTTTCAAAGTAACTAGACACAGCATTTTCACTTCCTCTTAAAACATGCTTCATAATTTAAAGCCCACAGTGCATTTCAAAAGTTCAGTTTTCTCAACACAAAAAAATCAACTTTGAACAACAACAAAAAAGCAGATACAATCATGACAGATTAGAGACAGCAGCAGTCCAAAGAGTGAAATTATGTTAGACAAAGCTAGAAGTGCTCAGAAAGCATAAACATCCACCAATGCATCTCCAACATTGTGAGTTGTAATGATAAATTTGAGAAAACTGCCCTATTAAGAAATTCTCGAAAAATGTCCTGGATCCATTTCTAGATTCAGATCACCACCAAAAACGTATCAGTTTTTTCTCGTACTATGACCAAACTTCACTGAAAATGTCATTAAAATCTGTTGAGAACTTTTTGAGTTATCTTCTTAACAGAAAAAATAGACAAACACTGGAATAAAACAAAACCGTTTTGGGGGAGGTAACGATGCCAACAGCTCAATGAACAATTTATATATTTATTTTTATACTGACTGAAAAACACAACTATATGCTGAAACACTTGTCAATTCAGCACAATATTAAACCAAGGGAACATGTTTGGCATTGCTGACACAAGAACATATGTAGGCCCACTTTTTGTCCCCACAGAAAATCCACAAATATGGGATGAATTGATACACTGAACAGATAATTGATACCATCTGGAGGTTTTCTCAAACTCCGTTTCAGAGCAATCCTAACCAGTCCTAAATGATGCGTGGTCACAAAAGCTGACTCTTGTTTCCATTTGCATTATCTTTGCACCATTCAAGCGTGCTCAATGTCTGTCATATTTTCTTTTATCCACTGGAAAACAGGAATGCTCCAAGAGCACAACCTCTGTCAAGCCATTTCCAACACTGTCAGGTAAAAACTTGGAAAGCTGCCCTAAATGAAAAAAAAAAAAAAAAAAAAATCCACATCTGGATCCACATCCAGATTCAGAACACCACCAAAAAGAGTGACTTATCTGGTTCGCTATGACCAACATTCCCTGGAAATGTCATTAAATCTGTTGAGAAGTTATTGAGTTATTAGCTAAACATGTGAAAACTGCCCTAATCATATCATTTTGTCCTTGACCCACTGATGCTAAGACATTGGCTGTGTCTGAAATGGCATACTAACGTTCTACTCATACTAAGTGTGACGTCAAAATGAGTATGTGGTGCGTTCACATTAAATAGTATGAAAAGATTGTGTGTGCAAGAAAATACCTGGATGTATACTATTTCGGAAATTTTTTTAAGTATGCGAGGTGGGCATACTAGTCACACTCAAACGCCCCATAATGCATTGCAAGCCCCATAATGCATTGCGCCATGCAAGACCGACCGGCATTCAGCTAAAAATCGGCCACTAGCAAGCTTCCCGTTTTTAAAATAACGCGTCTTTTATCATCTCCTTTTAGTTCTTAACACTTTTGTAAATGGGCTCTTGTTTTGGAGCCGACCAGAAGTTTCTTCGATAGCATAAAAGCGGCATAGCGGAATGTCCGAAATGCCGATATGAAATTTGTATCCATGCGTTTTATGGCTCAAATGACCACATTTTGGTATTCTACGTGGTGACTTTCTCGCCTACAATGCTCTCTGAACTTTCAAATGTGGCGAATCAACAGAGATATTTGATGGCCTGGTGTGCTTCTGATTTTTGTCGTTGGAGGTTTGAAATGTATCATGGGAAACTTAGTAGTATACTACAGTGTGAACGGTTGGCATCCCCCTAATCATACTTATAGTATGTAGTATACAGTATATACACATGAGTTTGTATGTTAGTATGCCATTTTGGACACAGCTATAGACTACATTAATTTGAATTGAAAATAAGCTTTTCCTGCAACAAGTGGCAACTGTGATGACAACCAGAGTCTTCCGCAGCTGGCATTGGTTGGGTACACCCTGGACCAGGAGCCAGCCAATCATGGACCAATATGCAAACAGACAATCATGCACACATACACACTGGAACCTTGGGGCAATTAAGAACCACCAATAAGCCTAATGAGCATGTTTGGAGTTGGCTGGAGGACACACAGCACGGCAAAGACCAAAGCTCCTCTAGAAATAATTATTGTAAATGGTGAACAAGTGGTTTGTTTTAAATCAGAGAAGCTTTGTGGTGTTTCAGGGCAGCTGCATTATTCATCTGCAGAAATCTGTGAAGACTGTGTTTCTCCACAATAATGATTTTTCCTTTCTTTTCCAGCATAGCACAAATTGTCTAAAATTTTTGAAATCCCGCACAGTGTGAGAGAAGCGAAGCAATCTCTTCATTGAGCTGATTGCCAACATGAATAATCTTGTTAATTCTCCTTAAAATACATATTTTAATTATGTATTTAAAGAAATAAAGTAGCTGTAATTAGGACCCAGTAGGATGGAGAAACAGCCTGTATATAGTGTGCGAGCTATAATCTCACTGTGTGCATAGGTTGTGTGAGGACACGGTGTAATTTATGCTGCTGAATGGAGAGTGGAGACAGCCAGCCAGGGGATACCGAGCTCACAGAGAAAAAACATGCCAAGAATTTAAGAATATGGCTCAGCAGCAGGAGCTCCAGATGTAGACAGAGCCAGGGGTATGGGGGGCTGCGGCGCTTATAGAAAAAGAAGTATAGAGAGAGAAAAAAGGAAGAGGGGAATTGGGATGCCTCCTGGTATGAATGGAGCAGACAGACAAACAGACAGAGATGAAGATGGAGGAGGGCAGACTGGAAGTGAGGCACAGCAGAGCAGAGAGGAGGAGGAGGAGGAGAAAAGAGACGATGAAGACTTCAGGAGGGAGGAGGGGCAGTTCAAGTAGGGAGTGACGCAAAGATAGAGAAGTGCAAGGAGACAATGGTTTTGGATGGTTTTCAGCAGCAGTTTGGGGGGTCTTTGGACTGTAACTGTAGCATTCTGTACTTAACAAATGCGCAAACAACATCAGCTGTTGATGGAAAGGATGTTCACAGTATGCACTTTATCCTTACAAGCAAGAACAAAGATGCTGTGCACGTTACCAATAATGGGCATGCAGGACTATAATGCAGAGATATGCAATATTATATCCTTTTGAATTTACTGTTTTAACCACCACAATCAAATTGTTGAACGTACAAATTGCGATGTGTCCTAGGGCATAACACTTAACCCTAAGTTTCTCGCACTGATTTGCCAGTGGTATGCATTTGGGTGTGAAAGGGTGTGGATGTGTCATCTGATACTGATGTACTGACAGAGATGCTCTAATCATCAGTGGGTGAATGTGAGAGTGAATGAGTAGATGTGACCTGCAGTGTAAAGTTGTTTTTAGAAGTCAAAGAGACGGGAAAGGCACCATTTAAGATTGAGTCCATTTACCATGTACTATTTTTTTACATTACTTAAAATAATTCATCCCAAGTCATGCTGGTGATGATGATTTTCACTGATACCAAGAACAAATCTTTGACAAAGACCAGAAGGATGTTTAAATTTACATTGATGTCTAAAATGGCTGCATATTCAGTGTACTTCTGAGTTACATTAATGGTGTGCAACATTTTTATGAATGATACCGATTCTGGAAACGCTAAAATGCTCCAGTATGTCCTTTCCAACACTGTCTAGTGAAGTATTTTAAAAACAAAAAAAAAAAAAAAAGAAAAAAAAAAAAGTGTAACACTGCCCTACATCCCTGGAAAAATTTTCTGGATCCACATCCGGAATTCAATCCCATGGCACACTGGAATTGTTTAGTGTAACATGACCAACATTCTCTGAAAAGGTTATTAAAATCTGTTGAAAAGTTTCATCAGTGAAACTAAGGAAAACTGTTTTTTCCCTTAAAGGATAAGTTCTGTTCCTACAGCTTTGACATTGTTTATAGATCCTTTCCTGATCCAAACAGTGCTTCGGAAGATATTTAGATCCAAAATCGAGAGGCGGACATCCGTATAATGGTAGCACACGGGGCATGTATAGTGCCGCTCCTAAAACTGCATTAATCGTCCAAAAACTCATTAGTTTCACCAATATTTCATCATGGTCCGCTAGCGCTACTCCTCCACGAAGGTCCGGTGTCGCTCCAGCCATGTTTTTGTGACTGTGCTGACCTCTGAACAGAAGACGTTGTTTACGTTTGCCTCCACGCATGCGCAGTACGGCTCATTGTTTCAGAGGAAGACCGCTGGCTACACAACGACTTTCTTCTTCCAGTTTTGTGCAAAATGGACAAATATCTATCGGATGAAGATATGATGGGTGTACTTACAGTTTCGAGCCAGAGTTTACAGATGAGGATCTCATCGAAAGGAGGAAGCCATTCTGCACATGCGCGGCAGCCACAAAGAAAGTTTCCAGTTCAGAGGTCAGCACAGTCATGAAAACATGGGTGGAGCGACACCGGACTGTCTTGGAGGATTAGCTCGAGCGGACCATGATGAAATATTGGTGAAACTAATGAGTTTTTGGACGATTAATGCAGTTTTAGGAGCGGCACTATACATGCCCCGTGTGCTACCATTATACGGATGTCCACCGCTCGATTTTGATCTAAATATCTCCTGAAGCACTGTTTGGATCAGGAAAGCCTTCTGGGTGAGTATATTGTTCTACTTCATTCTATAAACAATGTGAAAGCTGTAGAAACCGAACTTATCCTTTAATGTAAACAAATCATTTTAAGATAGGGTAGGCAGGTTCGCTAATTTTCATTTTGAAGCACGTTTCTGGGAATGTTAGTCAACAACAAAGAAGCCAATAGATTAGTGTCTCCAGATCCAGGAATTTTGAAAGTTTTTGTTGACATTGCAACTAAATGTTAGTATCAAGCACAAACATTTTTATAAGCTTTCTTTCAGAATGGATCTTTAATCTGTTCCACTCCTGTTTTGAGTCTACCCTTGTGTCTCCTCCTAGTTTAACTGTTTTGCAGGACCCCAAAAGTGGGGCAACCAGGAGTCATGCTAGTAAAGAACCTGAACCACCTCAAGGACCAGCTATACTCAACTCTGAACTGGCTGCATGTATCCATTTTCTCATTCTTTTGCTCTCTATTCATAGATAATTTTCCTAAGTGTGGGCTGATTTGTAGACTGACTGGCAAATTTTGGTCCTGTATCTCTAAACTGCCATTTTCTTCATTTCTCCCAATATGCTGTAACAACTGCAGTCGGGCTGATCTGGCTTCATAGCTATCTCTGCATACGGCTGGCTGAGCAGGACGGTCAGCACTGTGAGCGCTCTCTGCTGATCTTCAGTATATCCTAAAGCCGGTGAACCATGACCAGACTGCACTGTGTAATGCATCATACTGATCCTATAGACAAACTGTAATCAATTCTACTGTAAATATGAGATCAATAAAGCAGCATCACACCCATCATTACCAAAGTGGACACTGCGGTGCCTGGCTGCTCCACACTTTCTCATGAAAGGTCGATATCAGCTCTTTAGAGGAGAAACACTATTTATCAGAGGAGGGCGTTCTGCAGCTATACCTGCTCTGAAACCTTGGTCCATTTATCATGGAAAGCACTTGAGTTTTCTGCTGCTTTACACCATATGGGTATTTCATTTCATAGACAAATGATAATGGGTGAGGATGGGAGGGGAAGGAGGACGGGGAAAGCGCTGTTGATAGCTTCCTACAGATCTTTAGGCAGTCAAAAGGAGCAATGTTATATCCCCTCATAAATCTGAAGCATCACCAAGGCAGAGCTGGGCAACATAGACCAACACTCAAATATTTTTTAGCTAAATGATGATACATCTTTAATGTTGTAGAGCATATACAATGTAGTGTAGGGCTGCTCTATCAAGGAAATATTACAACCACTATTATTTTGGATAATATTGACATGCCAATTAATAACCATGATTACTTACTGGCTTGACAGTATCTGGGCAAACATTTTAAATGATTAATTATGTCATACTGTATTGAGATGCAGCCATAGATGTATAACAAATTCTGTCATTTTCTTTGAAGTCTTCAAAGCTGTTTAAAATTTCTGCGATCATTCTCAAGAAGGATATTATAAAAAAGATGAAAACATGAGTAATGTGATAAATAAAATCATAATTAATAAATCAAATCAATGTTTTTAATCACTTTTAAATTTTACGGGCTGTTAGATTTGTAATAAACAGTGTTTTACAGGGGTGCTTTGAATGCTTTAAGATTTCATGGTTTCTGCTTCAGTGAAATTATCTTCTCAACTGTAAAACATGGTTCTTATTGACATACAGCCAAAAAAAAGGATGCAAGGAAATGCAAAGATCTCTCATGAAACAACACTGTGATTACTTTTTTCATCATACTGATGTAAATGTCACGTGGTGTAATAAATTAGTTAAAACTTGGAGCCCTTTTTTTGATAACCTGTCCTTGTTTTATTATCATAACACAACAAACAACTACATGCTGAAAATTCACCTTTATATCTATATGAGCAGTGTCTCATTGTAAACTAGAGAACTTGCATTTCCATGAAGGAAATACGTTGAAATGCTGAGCGTGACTGCTGAAACTGTGAAATGAAATTGCTAAAAGTAATGCAAAGAAAGTTGAAAATTAGACATGAATAGATGTAAGCAGTAAATAATGGCTGAAAATGTGTGAAATGTGCAATAAAAATGTTTTCAGAACATTATAGCTACTGGAGGTCAGGTGTGCAGGTCACGTGACCACGCTCTAACTTCAAAGAAATGTGCAAAAGTAGATACTGCTTCAACAATCACATCTCAGAAACTGTAGCAGATAGTGAAAAGTGCACGAAAAACTATTTGCAGTTGTGAAAGAAAGCAGAAAATGACTGTTTTGTAACATGTTTCAATGTGGTGATATTTGTAGATGTACCTAATAAAGTGGCCAGTCAGTGTAATTTATGTGAAATGGGGTTGAGAGTGCAAAGAAAAGCATGAATATGCTATTACAATGAAGAATCTGTATCAGATGGAGAATAAGATAATACAGGGTCTGCCTGGATTCGAACCCGCAAGTTCTTAGTCCATAGTCCATAGTCTGCTGTTCTGACCACTCGGCTATGGGGCCAAATATGCTGAGTCATCGAAAGCACGGTATTTCTCCTACTTGTATTGTGCGCATGTATAGTGTCATACAGCAGGCTCTTAACGCTCGGTACTTCCGGGTAAACGAACACTCGCTGTGCCAAAACCGTGGTAGATATCAGAAAAGGGATTGCACTGTGAGTATCCCAAGAACTTGCTGAAGCTATGGTTGTAATTTCACGTCTGTTCTGTCGAAAATGTTGACACAGTGGCGAGTTGAAAACGGGCTTCAAAGTGAAGCACTCCGCATCCCAGAGCTGAAAAATTGCATAACCGCAAATGGAAGCTTTTGCGGCATACCGCAAAAGCTGAAGCTCACTGAGACAATTTGATATCAGATTAGACTTTGAAGCCGATTTCACGTGTAAGAGGAGAAGATTGTCTACGTTTCGATGCATAAATCATGTCTGTGGAGGACGGTTTGACGAAGTTATGACAAGATAATTCTGCTGAAGTTTTTGTGTGTGTGAAGGAGGGCTACGGTCTAATGAGTCAGGTGACACGCTCTAAGTCCAGAGCAAACCACAAAACTCGGTCTTGCTCAAAAATTCATATTTAAAAAATTGTTGAAGCCAGCAAAAAGCTGAGGATATGTAAAAATAGCTGAGAAGTCAGTGCAGCTTTTAAAGCATGAATGAAGTCTGTAGGTGTAAGTATGCTCAATCTGTGGAGATTCAAAGTTGCTGAAGTTTTCAGCAGACCTGCGGACATGTCCCATTGATTTCAATGTAAAATACATGCAGAAATTATTTTTTACTGTAAAAAGTAGTAACTTTTAGACCTATGAAAAATACAAGCGCACTTCTCCTTTTTTCTGTGAAAATCTGTGCAAATTTGAAGCCTGTGAAAGGTGGCAAAGTCTAGGAATAAGAAGAAGAAGAAAAAGAACAAAATGGAGTTTAGGGAGAACAATATGTTGAAATGCTGACTCAGCATTTCAACATAATTATTCAAAGAAGTGTTACAAATATGAATGGTGTAATACAGCACATATGACACCTGCTATTAACTACAGCCATATTCGCTTCACTCTTTGTGTTTATCTTTTGTGTCTTCAGTGATAGAAATTTGTAGCTATGGGATTTTTAATGCTTCCACACCAACAATGTACTACTAACAGGTATGCTTTGTGTGTTGAGGACTTCTATTTTTGTTGTGCTTGTTTGAAACAGGTTCCCAAATAGCTTGCCGGGCCTCTTTGAGAAATTAATCAGACATAAAATTTAACCACTACAAGTATTTTTTTTCCTTTTTCCAGAAAAAACGAAATGACTATTATCTGACAACTTTATGAATAAATAGTTACGCACTTTACTATTTAAAAAAAATATTCATTTGAAGCTTTATTTGTTTTTGCAAAACTGTCAATTTGAAAACTCATGGATAACGACAGCAATTATATTTTAGAATTTAAAATATGATTTCAGTAAAAGGACTTCTACAAACTGGTGTATCAGCCATTTCAGCAACATAAAAAATGTTGTTGTTAATTACCAGTGCTGTTAGTTCAGGGCTAGCCTTGCAGAGCAGACAGACCTACCTGATTCTGAAATCATGCATCTCCGTCTTGCTAGCCTCCATTGTCCAACGGTTTCACTCGGCTTATGCTTAACGGTCCAATCAGGGAGGAGAGGTGGGAGCTGCAAGTGTGATGACAACAGGAAGTGAAGTCACTTCCTGTTGTAAAATAATGACGGCTAATGTTGATTAGCCTGTGGTCATCATGGTTACTCAGTTATACTTGGCGAAATATGCTCTCCTCATAAGTTTACTTCGTAGGGCTTGTCTTTGACAAGGTTCATGTCACACATTGTGTTTAATGATACATCTGTGTGGTATACTTTAATGTAAAACGATAGTCTTAAGGTAGTTAAGCTATCGGCTAATGGCTAACAAGGGCAAACAACTGCGGCCGTTACCCGTTAGCTGTGGCGGCTAACGGTTAGCCATTAGATGCTATGCTTGGCCACTACATCACAAGCTGCTGTTGTTTTTGAAGGTTCTGCCCCTGAAAATGTTTTTCGCAGGGTTCCTCCCCAGATGGACTCGTGAAATATTTCCAATATGGAACTGTCCATCTGGCATGTCAGGTTAGTTCATTGGGTGGTGGTCTAATACATCTGTTAAAAACTGTACGTATACATTTATTTGCTTATTTATTTTTGTGAAAAGAATCAGGCCTTGAATACAAATGTAAATAATGAAATTGAAAATAATGTAAATACTATGACAAAACATGTCAGTGCATTCTAAAAACTTTAACTATCTGCCAGGTCTTCCTATAAGGCAGGAAACGTTGAGTCTAGATCATTTTTTACACACATCCTGAGAGTGCAGTATAGAGCAAAGAGCGATCCTCTCAATGCACAGCACTCGAAAACCATCAGAAGAATGAAGAGGTATAGGTTAACGTAACACTGATAACAAATAGACGAGGATGAAGTAGTCAAGCTGAAAAGGGCTCATTATAAGAGACTATTCATAGTGACATGTATGCAAGGCAGCAGATACTGAGCTGGTCAAAGTGAACATGTACATGTATATTCATGACTGTCAAGGTTCACATAAAGAGTAAGTGTGTTTCTTGAATGGAGAAAGAAAATATCTGTTGAAAGAGCAGAATATACTATTGATGTGAAGTATTGAGCAGGAACAAATGGCAACTCCTACAGCAGAAAAACTAAGCCAACAAAGAGTACATGAAAGGATGCAATTCATTTTACAGCAACAAAGGTCAGAGGTTTAAAAGATTCGGCCTCCAAAGACTTTGCAGTAAAACTTATGGACCTCCGTTCATAAGAATAATTAAATTGGGAAAGAGTCTGAACTTGCATTGATTCCTCTGGCCTGCAGGGGGCAACCCAACTGACTAGGCTGTATGGCTTAAATGCAATAATTCACAAGAAGAAAATGGCCTTTTTTAATTTGTCAAATTATTTTACAGTCTCATTTGTTGCCAGCTTTAGCAAACTTTGGCATTCTCTTAGAATATGTATAGTGAGGAGGGTCTACTTTAAAAACAGTTGTATAGAAAGTAAAAGAGATAATAATAAAAGTACTTGTTAATCTTCTTCTTCTTCCTTTCATTATTATTATTATTATTGTTATTATTATTATTATCATTATTATTATTATTATTATTGTTATTATTATTATTATTATTATTATTATTATTATTATAAATAACAACAACAAAACAATGTTTAAGAAAAAAAACAACCACATTTCAGGGCTTATATGACTCATAATTCCCAGATTACAGGTTGATTTTTTTTATTTCAGAAAATAATTGATTTTACTTTTGCTCCCTGCAGAAACATTATGATAGCTTCTTACCCCCTCAATTCAAGCCAGTTGTTAACAAACACAGGTCTGTGCAAAAATCAAAACGTTCCTAAATATATAAAATATATTTCTGATGTTATTTTTAACAGATTTTTATTTATCAACTGAGTTTGGTTAAGGTACCATTGAACACAATTTCCTGCTTTGGTGAGTGGACAATTTTCAAATTAAATGGAATACTCCATTATTGCACAAGAGGACTTTTATTGTGAAAGCCTTTTTGGAAGTCTCCTGTTTAGCACTGATTAAGCTTTCCATGCATAACCCTCTCAACTCTTAAAAATTTTTCCTTGTTTTTGCTCCTCCTGGATTTTTGTTATAGTGAATGTAACATCTCAACCCTGTTAAGCAAAATCACGGTAAAGTTAACTCTTTTTTCAAGACAGCCTGGCCATCAGAATATATGTCCTTTAATGATGTTTAATTTATATATTAAAAGTTGTACGGCCAAATGTTGAAATAGCCAAACAAATTGTGCACTTCCTTATTAATTATGTTGGGAAGTGACAGGTCTCTGTCTTTTCTCTTGTGGACCTTTGGCTGATCTTGATTGGCTGTCAAACAAGAGAAGAAGAAAAATGGAGCGCAACCGACTGATTTATCAGATTCACAGGAAGTTATCAATTTCTCTAAGGTTAAGATAAAAGTCAAACACCACTGCTACATTTTTATCAGGAAAATTTGATTAAAAAATAATAATAATCAGCTATTTTTTGCTGTACAAACAAAATCTAAAATAGAACACTGCGCTTCAAGTCGAAATTAAAACCTTCATGGTAGGGATATATATTTAAGCTGAAGCTATTTCTGAATAGCGTGATCTTCCAAACACAGTTCACCCCAAAAAGATCCAATTTATGGTCCCAGAGATGACAAAGGACATGTTTCCACTCACTGTAACTTCCATGGAGTTGGAAGGGTCAATGATCCATTGCGTATTGCTGAGCTGTGCTGCCTTTAGCCACGTCTATGGATCATATTTCTATGTTCTTTCCTATTTTCTGAATCAAGTAACATGCTATGGGCCAGATTAGAGGTTAAGGGGGACCTGATGTGGTCCCCAGGCCGTCAGTTGTTATTCCTTGTTCTAAAGTTTATTTTGAACAGTCCACTTGGCGTGTCATGTTATATACAAGTTTAAATCAGCACTGAATCATTGAGGCCTGAAACTGCCTGAAAGCTTTCAAAACTAAAAACTGGTTACATGATCTTCAAGCTGCAAAGCTCTTATACTCTTAGAACCATTCTCACTGTGGAAGAATTTAACATTTAGCAGAACCTTATAAATTTGTTAATGAGAGTGACATTAACAGATTAAAATATCTAATTGGCTACTGCTGTCTCTTTAAATCTTAAACCCCATCATTACAGGCTTTACACCATTGTTAGCAAACCACTAATTGAGCTGTTTCCCCTGTTTTTTGTTCGCTGTCAGCAGGTGTTGATGATTGTCTTTTGTCAGCAGGTTTGTTTGTTGGATCAGATTTATCCTGGGATTTAAAGGCTTAAAAATAATCTTTAATTCAGTCCAACCAGTCAGAGAGTAAACTGGTTTAACTCCACGGACCGGTCTGAGGTTTCTTATTGAGGCGGACCGTCTGATTGTGAGGATGCGTGGGAGGCTCAGTTGAAGTAAGAGAGACATTGATTTCTCCTGTTTGTAAGAGCCAACATTTAAAATCAATGAAAGGTGCACTTCCAAGGCCGAAGCCGTACATGCTGGAGGATCATGTGCGAGCTGTCAAAGTGGACTGATCAAAAGAGGCAGAGATTGAGATAAAAAGCCAGGCAGAGAAAGATGTGGCTATTCAGTATGAGGAACGGTTCCTTTTGTATTTCCTTTCACAAACCTTCAGCTATACCCATGATAAGATCTGTGGTTTTATCCAAGACAAACTGATATCCACAAAATAATTCCTGCCAAGATCTGTAGGACTGGGAGAAATTTGTTTCATTTAAATGATAAGAAGGAAAAAGTTTTTTGTTTGCTCAAAAATGATGGCTATGGTTTGAAATATAATTGCATCTCAGGAGATGGTACTTGACTTTGGATCATCGTGTACATATTAAATTGGGAATGCATTTGCTTATGTTAAAAGGGTCAGCGGATGTCTAACAATTTACACTGATCAAACTCACACATTCTGAATAAAGATAAACGTTGACCAAACTGCCAGCATTAGGGCATTCAGTTGCCACAGGTACATTGTTTAGGCAGCAAGTACTCTGAAAAAACATCTTTGTTCACTTGAAAGGAAATAAGGTAGAAATGAGATGGCTGAAGCTTGATCAGGAGGACTGAGACAGTGTTTGTGTCTAGGGCTGAACGATTTGAGAAATTAATCTAATTGCGATATTTTTCCCCAGTATTGCGATTGTGATTTACTCTGCGATTGTTTTAATGTTCCTCATCTTATGTATTCTTAAACAAACATAAGCAGTAGATAATTTTATAGTATAACCAATATGACATTAAATCAATCTAAGGATCAAAGATTTGAGAAAAAGTGGAGAAGTGAAGAACAGAAGCAAAATAGGTATGAAATTGTAAAAACTGGGTAAAAAAATGGTACGAAATTGGAAAAAAGCTAATATGTGCAAAACAGGTATGAAATTGCAAAAAAAATGGCAAAAAAAAAAGAAAAATGACGAAGGAAAATTGATTATAGCAGCAAAATTGGGATTAAATTTCAAAAACCATGTAAAAATGCCAAACATGGTCTGACAGTGACCAAAAAAAAGATGAATGGGAGCAAGATAGGCATAAAGTTGTAAAAACTGGATTAAAAAAAGTTAAAATAGGCATGAAATTGCAAGAAACTACATCACAATGCCAAAATGTTCAACACATTTTGGGTTAAAAATATTGTACTGTCTGCGATTTGAAAATTGCAACAAGCCATATTGCAATTTAATCTAATTTGCAATTAATTGTTCAGCCCTATTTGTGTCCATTGTAGACTTTATTGTTTTGCCCCTTCAGGTGCATTTGGTGAGCTAAAATCGAAAGCAAAAACGTCAAAGGGCCCTACCAGTCACCCAGCGCAAAGCATTTTAGTGTGCAGCACATGTGTCTCTCCTATGTATCACCAGAGGCAA
Organism: Scarus forsteni; assembly: GCA_036419115.1. Lineage (NCBI taxonomy): Eukaryota > Metazoa > Chordata > Actinopteri > Labriformes > Labridae > Scarus > Scarus forsteni. The sequence goes on along the minus strand of JAZDUH010000229.1, from coordinate 1,204,526 downwards.
GACTTGTTTTTGACCATTTGCGAAGAGATGTGTTTGTCAAAAAATAGAGCGATAATCTTGCACAAAGCTAGGAGATCCATTTCCTGGGTGCACACGTGATGCACACCACAGGGTGCACTCACCTCTGGGCTGGTTGCAATGCAGAGCATTAGCGAAATTAAAGCTGGAGATATATTGGCTGTGAACTTGGCGGATGTGTGGGCATTTTGGGCACAAAGCATCCCTTTCAATGATTCAGTGTGTCGGCTGTGCACATTGTCCAGAATTTATGACACAGACATAAGCAGCAGTCTACAAGTCACCAGTAGGATCAGTGTAGTGGCAGAGGAGAGATGACAGACTGCTCACAGCAACAGAAACAACACAAGCAGAAAGATTAATAGACAAACTGTTCAGTTAAGACCACAATCATCAACACTCAATGTGTGAGACTGCTCAGACTCGAACCTGACAGTTCATCCAGCTGATGACGGATGAATTCTCCATTAGAATTAGGGGAACAAGGAAATAAGCTTAGTGTAGAAATTCAACTGGTGACCGTGTAGATTGGTGACTTGGAGTTGACACCATGACTATGTTCATATTAACTTGGTTTCTTTAGTTATTTTCACATGTGATCTAATGAAATATGCTTCGATACAATAATTAATAAGAGTTAAGTGGTACACCCTCTGCTTTAAATGTGACACGTATCAGCACAGTCATCAATTAGCATCGTAACTCATTACACGCATACACCAAGACAGTTTGGACGGACAGAAGACAATACTGCACAAAAAGAGAGTATTCAGTTGTGATGGGGGTCTGACCATCTATCATCAGTTCTCAAAAAAATATTTAAAGACAACATGGATTATTAATGTTTATTGTGACTTTTACTCTCAGAATTAACACCATGTTTGCAGTTCAGTTCTAACACAAGTCGTTACAAACAGCCCAAGGTATTCTGCGCCCTCCAGTGGTGGTATGTCTCAACCTGTCTCTCAAATCTCCCTCTGTCCTGTTCTCAAGCTGCAACTGGGCTTGAGCATGATTATGTCATACAACACAGGAGGAGTACTATAAGACCCTCACTCACAATTAGCACAACAGAGAAGGACCTTTACCTTATTTTCATTATAAAAATGACTTGAAGTAAATCCACAGTCCATCTGCTCAGCTCTGCACTGCATTTCATCCTGCTCCAGAAACAGATCCAATGTGTGATGGACCGTGATGTCGGGTGGATAAAAACTGTTGTGAAGAAGGAACGTTGCACACATGGTTCCTGTGGAATGTGATGGTCTAACAGTAACTAACTTAAGACGCAGGACAGACAGACTTCCATCTTTAAATTAATCCTCCCCAGGTGCTTGTGTACTGGTGAGAAAAGGATGTTAGTCCGCTATTAAATGTCCTAATCAAGCTTTGCATGTAAATATACTGAATGTACCTCCAAATAAATAGACTCCTTCTTATGCTTGGGACCAAACGACTCTTCAGAACTTTCAGCAACATTAATTAAAGAGGACCTTTAAAGCACTGACCATAAAATTAAAGCGGATAGAATGAGGACAAGACAACAGAGGGTATCAAACAGCATTAGTGATATTTTTAGCCCTGATGAAAAAAGCTCTAAATCTATGATCTGGCTAAATATAACAGGAAACAAACAGCCTTTTAAGCCTTTTATCTTTTTTATTTTATTGATCTCTGCTGACTTAAAGAATAAAACACTGAGAGGAGGTCATTAGCAGGCTGTTTGCGTGGCTGCCCTGTCCCTTTAAAAACAATGACCCGAGCAGTGGGGCAGCTTGGCTGGAGATGAGAAAGCAGTTATTTCCAGCACCCTCCTAATTTATTTGTGTACGTGTTTTAAGAGACCCAAAGCAGCCGGCTGGATGCCTCGGTGCCATGCTGATAAAGCAAGATGGGGACTCTGCACTCTACTAGGGCTGGGTAATATGATGCAAAAATTCCAGGAATGCTTATCACTAGATTTTGTTTTCTGAAGAGTAATAAGAAATGATTGCACAATACTAGAATCACAACTTTGATCTGACGCTAAAAAAATAAAAAAAAAATCGTTTGATTCCTCAGCAACATTTATTTAAAATCCCACACAAACATTGTTTGCCATTTTTGTTTTGATTGTGCAGAATTGCAGGGAAACTCTTTCACGCATTCCAAAAAATTCTGCAACATTTCCATACACTGAAGATTTCAAAGTGCTTCATATTTTTAAAAATACTTATTGTCATGCCATTATTTAACTAGAAGTGCTCCAATTGGGAACAAACCTCCATCAAAGCATTTCTATTACTATTATAAAACTGGGACACAATAATCGAGGAGTACTAGCTCTCCAGCGCTATGTGGGGCATTGTTTTGTGCACACATTCTTCAAACAATGATGAACCATCGCTCTAAATCCACAGCTTATTTGAACATAGTGAGGTATGTATTTATGTTTCCACTGCTGTCCTATGAGAAGTGACCTATAAACTGGCTGTAGCACCTCAGCTCCCCCTTTTAGGGCTGGTTTTGTACACTCAGCACCCTTTCCGAGAGATGCCAAAAATTGAGACGAGCATGTGTCGCTTATTCGGGTACCTTTTCTCCTTATTTGACAGTGGATACAACCGTAATTGTGAACAACATCAAACCAAACTAAACTGAACTAACTGGTGGAAATCCAGCTATAGAGGTCCTCAAATGTAACATTAGACAAAGTTTCAACCCTTGACATACTGTGTGTTAAAGCAGATGCATCGTTTCTGTAGACTGGCCTGAAGGCAAAAGTAAACTAAAAAAAAAAAACTTACGCACATGGAGAAAATGCCATGACAAATTAGAAAGTAGCTATATTTTCAGTGAATTTAAGCTACAATTTGGGTGGAGGTATTTCTGTCCAATTTTTTTCTTCAGAATTTACCAATAAATAAATAAAAAAGTCTGAAATAAGCTTTATCAGCCTGTAAATTCCTTGTAATTTGATCAAATTGTAGCAGAAACTGGCTTGAGTAAAGTGTCTAGTTCCTTAGATTGCATATTTTTTATGTAGATGTTGATGAAAAGCTATATTTTGATCCTCTTCTTAAATTATGAGTAATTTTGATTGACAAATTGCAACAATTTGGCTCTCTGATAAGGGTGCACCGAACATTCGGTGTCCGAATATTTTCAGCCGAATAGTGCAAAAAAAGCCATATTCGGCCTTCGGTGGAGTGAGCTAATAACAAGGCCGAATAGTATCCCCCCTCAGTAAGGGTCAGACACTCTCTTATCCACCCTGCCGAAAACGACATAGTCACACGGGGTTAAACTCTTGACAAAGCTCCGCTGCACTCGGCCGTATAACTTGGATGAAAAGCCGACGGCTGAGCCCGCAAATAAGTGGAGGACGGGTGACCAAACTGTATTTCACAGAACACACAGCCTGGTCTTTGATTTTAAGTTTGCCATCAACGGTGTAGAATCAAAACTACTTCCACACAGCTCTCCTCAGAACAGTTAAAGCCCAAATTAGAGCTGTTTACGTCCGCTCCGTCTGCTCCACTCGGAGTGGAAACTCTTTGGCTCGAGAGAGCACCGGATGTGTCTGAGGGTCAAGCTGCGCTCACAGCGCCCTCTGTTGGACGGAACGGTCCACTGCTCCAGACCTGATGTGTCGCCACACTCAATATTTTACATTCAAATATTTATTTACAATTCCATTACGGATATTTATTCCCATATTTGATCGGTTATTCAAATATTGAATATAAAGTGACAGCCTTAAAGCAGTATTGTTGGTATTATTGGTCTATTGCTATATATCCATCAGTGTACATTAATATTTTTTAATGCATGTTTTGTTTTGTTTGAAGGCTTAATATGAATGAAAAACTTTGTTGGGCTTCTTTTGAAAAGCAAAGGCTACTGGAATATTAAAAAATGTCATAACATTTAATAAACAATTACTTTCTTTTAAAAACATGTCTAAAAATGTACTCTAAACTATTAATGCACTATCAAAAAATATAGTGAACTACTTTGCCTCCACATTGGATATTCGGTTTGGTATTCGGTATTCGGCCCAGCATTTATTTATTATTCGGCTTCGGCCACAAATTTTCATTTCGGTGCATCTCTACTCTCTGACCATAACATGGTCCTCTAACCAAAGCTACTCATATTTGGATTTCATCAATAAAAACTGTATTATCTTCGCCCATATTTGTTTAATTATAAATCAACATGTCTTTCAAGCTTGATACAATGCCCAACCCTAGACTCTTCCCCAGGCCCCTGAGTGATTGGAGGGGCAGCACTGGGGGGCTCGGACAGGGGATCAGGGCTCTAAGCCAGGCGGATACACTCGGTTGGATAACATGTCTTTAATGCTACTGATGGACTGCCCAACTGGCGCCCCGGCTTGCTGGCTCCCTGCCCAGCGTTCTTCCACTGACTGAGTGTCTGCGGAGCTTGGATGACTGTTGTGAGACAGACAGAGAAAGTCAGAGGTGACAGACAGATGGATGAACAGACAGACAGACAGATGGAGA